>OX421409.1:2679065-3880248 GCA_949126875.1 Lochmaea capreae
AGAACTATCTAGAACATATTTAATTTTATTTATGGAATATTAAGCACAATATCTGTTATATTACATTGGTATTACATATTTTAGATTTAGAAATGAACCTCAAACAGATGAATACAATAGAGAAGAATTTTCCGGTGACCCTTTCACCAGAAGGAGCTTTGATGTCTTCTCGGATCCTATACAAATGCATCAATATTTTGAGAATCAAATGAATGAAGTACTTAAAATGTTCGGTTTCAATGGAACTAGTGAATTTTCAAGTAGGAAGCTTGAAACATTTAGTAGATTGATTTATAATCAATTTGTTTTCAGTTGGATTTCCAAACTCACCTCTAGATGGTTGGTCTCAAACACCCCCAAGTGATCCTGGTGAGAATCCTCAGAATCTACGAGACCAATTCTTGAAACCAGGTTATGAGAAACCTAAAACTAATTATTCTGATATGGTTGATAAGGATTTAGATGATAAGTATGACAACTATTTAAAATCATGTGTTCACTTCTTAACTTTGTTATACAATTTCAGAGTGAAAAACGGTGATGTTAGCAAAGTATTGGGAGAAAAATTTGACAATCACATTGTACCTTATGAAGCACAAAAACCCAGGAATTTCTTCTTTGGATCTAGTCAAAGCATAAGAACAATTCAAAATCCTGATGGGGTATGTATGTTATAGTTGGTTCTAAAATCTTACAGTTGGTAAATAATGCAATTTCTTTTTAAATTAAAAACTAGTCTGTGGAAACCCATCGTACAACTAGAGACCATGAAGGCAATGAAGAAACTACGGTATGTCAAAAAATCGGAGACAAAGAATACTGCATTATAAAGAAAAAGGACAAGTATGGTAAAGAAGAAGTAGCAGAAAATTTTGTTAATATGAATGAAAACGACAAGGACATATTTTCCAAACCTAGAAATAATGGTCACTATGATACTTCAGACTTCTGGAGTAAATTCTTTTAGGAGTTTAAAATAAATCACCTATTATGGAGCAACAATATAAAAGATGTACATTTTAATTGTATAATCTTTCAATAGAATTTATTTATTGCAATATATAACTTAGTTATAAATATTTGTTTTATTTAAGAGTGTTGAATAAATATTTTGTTTTCATTTAATTAGTTTCATTAAAACTACCCTGACCTACCAAAAAGAATTTCCAATTCGATTGTAGATGTTTCCTAAACATTGTTACACCTTTATATGCTGCAAAAGCAACCAAACTAAAGTAGGTGGCAAATAAAATCATAATATGACCTTATATAATTCATTTGAGAATGGAATTTCGTATGCCAAAACGATGAAAATATTGCATAAAAGACACGTGCGTATGAGTTGCAATCAAAACCGGTCGAGATGTGGTGGACGCTTATATCTGGCCCGCCATCATCAACTTCTTTAACTGAGGGAATGTAAGTTGTTAGGTACGGATGGATCTATTGAATAATGAAATTTTATAGTTTTATATAATAAATAGAAAAGGATAATACTCTTATCCTATAACTTGATAAAAAAAACACCCCATTACATATTGTTATTTATTTTTACACATATTTTTAACATTATTTATAAAATATAACATGAAAAAGAATTAAAACGATTATACAATTTCCTACGTTTTATTATTAATTTAAAGCTTTTGCGTTACAAATCTAAAGATATGTGAACATACAAAATACAAGTACATATTTCATTTGTATCAATTTTTAAAAACCATATATCAATGCAAATCTTTGTCAAAAGCTATTTAATCTTTTAATAAACTATAACCTTTCCGGACTGAATTTGTTAAAATGAACAGGAATTGCCAAAAAGTTACATAAAATTTCTTGCCCTCGTTATATATTTTTGACAGTAAAACTAGTTTTCCACATATCGTTAGATATTCAAAAGAAACTTTCCGCCAGTTTAAGTTAAGGAAAAAAAATATTTAAAAAGTACAAATATATTATAGGTGTGCACTGAATATTTCCTAATTACGCAGGTACTCTAAATCTGAAAAAGTTATTTTTGGGGAGTGGTATCAATAAGGGTATTAAAATATAATTTTTGTTATATAAAAAACGGCATTAGTAATACTGGACTTGATGAATTTAGTCTTCAGTCATATAATTTCAATGTGGACCTCTTCAAAACGTCAAACGACTTCACTTAAGGATTCTGGAAAATAATAAAAATCAATTTCCAATTTAGTTTTCTCGTCATATATTTATGTACTATTCTTACTTACACTATATGTATAAGATTGTGTACATTGTGTTGATTGTATGATGTGTATGTTAAGGTTTAAATGTGAAGAGACGTGTCTGTCACCTTTATAATTATACCCTCGTCCTCTTCTTCTTGACAAGTCGAAAGTCTTTTCTCCAGCTTCTCTTCTTTAAGTATTTTCTCTTCCTTTCGTCCAGGCTTCTTCTTTTTAAATTTACTGCAATGAAAAAAGCAAATATCGCAATGTATCGAAGACAGTATATTATGCCACAGGAATAGAGAAATATATACAGATAACCTTCGGTAGAGCCTGGGAAAAACTGATAAGAATCGAAGTAAAGTCCCTAAGACCGATTAGTTTTACGACAGCAGCATTCAAGAAAAACTGGTAGATATATACACATCAGGGATGGGATACTGGTTCAGAGGAAATCATACCAAGATCAGTAGGTATGCCTACAGAGTTTAGGGTACTCTGCAGAAGTAGGGTTACATCAACTCTTAAGGAATATGGACTGCTGTAAATTAAAGAGGAGATGGTATAGAGAGAAGATGAATAATATGTGGTACAATATAGAGATAGGAATTTCGTAGAGGATGAAATCTAACGGACGCAGAGCCCTCTGTGACATGCACTTTCAGTCATCATGGCACAGGTGATATACACAATAACATAACTGGAGATATAATGCAAAATGGGTACTTACGTTTTACTCTTAGGGCTCTTCTTCTTTTCTTTGTCTTGGTTTTGGTTCTCATTTACATGCTTCCAAATTCCAGTTTTGTCTACTTCTTCGGATATATTAATTGCAGATAAAGGGATATTCATGACGTTACCATTGGCCAATGGTATTTTTAAATTTCCAGCTTTTTTTTCAATTTCTATTGGACTTTTTCCGGATCCTTCCTAAGGTAGTTAATAATACCGAATTATTTTAAGTATAAATAATAATATTTCTATAGACATGTAAATTTATACATATTTGTACAAGGGCTTAGGTAAAAAACGAATAATCCATAATATTTTAATTTTACCGGGAAAAAATAGTTGTTAGATAGTGACAACTAAAAATTGGATAGGTACCTACTTATAGCTTTTTTTCAGTGTTTCTGAGCAGGCATATATCACTGTTTGTCTGAAAAACGTGGAAAAGAACTATAGTAGGCAAATCTTCATAAGATTATAAACAATTATTATTAGTGTCAATATAAAAGCGAATTAGATATGTTAAAGAAAACAAAAATTTAAAAACTGAATAGTTGTTAGCAAGCATTATATTATATACAGGGAGGAATAAAACATCATTGGCTGGCTGTTTCAATACAGATCATGAGGGAATATAATTACAAATGCTTTTGAGAGTATTTCTTTTGCTCCACAGTGTATATATGTTTATTACGTTAATCAGCTGTGCATAATTTTTGCGATAAAAATGAGATAATTACTTACGTGTTCGATGTTTGTGAAGGATTTTTCTCGATGAGAGCGAAAAATAAAATAAATAAACGAAATAAACATAAATATAATTTATTTGAAAACAAATATAACTGTAAAATATAAATAAAATATAATATGGGTAACAAGAAAAGCTAAATAAGCTGATGTGATGTTCTTAAAACTACCCCAAATGAAACAAACTTTATTTAGGGCGAGAAATATGTTGCCATATATGTCAAAATAGATCAATTTTTTGCTTATTGATTTGTTACCACTGGTCTATTAATTTACTACACAAAAAATTAATACTTTTATTTGTGGTACTAGCTCGCCAAATTTACTTTCTTAAACTAACTATATCACGGGATGAGTTGAAAAAAAAATCGCTAACAATTTAAACAAAAATATAAATTTTAAATAAAAACGATTATTGCAGATGGACATTTATTTCAACTGTCGCTAAGGGTTGACAGATAAGAAAGAAAAATAAAGCAGTACACGCAGCAAATGCAGTAGGTAGATTATTGACAAATTTTGAGCAAGATAAAAGTGTTTGACAAATTTGAACTAAATTCAACTTACAGTTATAATTGTAGGTACTTTCTCTTTATTTTTCTTTCTTTTTTATTAAAAAATATGATTAAACATTGTTTGGCACTGAAAATATGGTAAAATATTGTTATATTTTATATTTAACCATTAATTTTTTATTATTCAAATTTGATTATCAACAATAATATAATATACGACTCTGATGTATATTATAAATTACGTTTGAAAATAATTCTTTTGTAATATTGTTTTTATAAAACTATTTTTATTTATCACAATAAGTTAAAAATCATATTTAATTATTAAGAGAAATATCTACATCCGTGAATTTGTGTCGTACTTATATTTTTAAAAAGAATTTAAAGACAACAGGGGGCCGCTCAATTTTTGTTACGCCACTGTTATACAAAGGTAAACATTTCTCTAAAATTCACTAGTTTGATGATACTAAGAGGCACTATATGTAAGATTTAAAATTTACCTGTATAGGTTTTCGAAATACTAGAAAATATGTCGACTTTTTAGTCACATCACAATAAAAAAGCAGAAAATTAGATCTGTTCCAAGCAAGATTTAATTTTCTGCATAAAATACAACAAATATATCTACTTAGTTATACATTTATAAATATATATATATATCACTTAAAACGAAATAAAATATATACTTTCTTTTTGTACGTCGACGTGTGGAAAACACAGATACATCTACACAGATTGCGAAAAAAATAATAGGTCCAGTGGCGTGACTATGGGCCCGCAATTGCGGTGTGGACCACTTCCCATAAAGCACACAATGGATATCCATTTTAGGTCCAAATGATGTCTAATAACTCGTTTTTTGACAGACCAAAACTCTGAATAGTTTTACAGATATAAGTACATTTGCCAACACAACGATTAAAAGTAAGAAGGGAAAACGTACACACGCCCACCTGTCCTCGTAGAGGAATTTATGGTCCAGGTTTCTTGTCTAGCTCTTTCAAATAGTGTTGTTCATATTATACTTGTCGTAGACTCCGTAGACCACGTGAAGTTTGACAACTGTCTTGCGCAGAAATCGAAATCGGTCCTGTTTATCTCATAGAGATAGACATGCCATAGGGGCTCGTGTAAGCGTATTCATCCACCCATTAAAAAGAGATGGACAACCAGTTTGATATTGCTTTCTCTTTATAATAGCGCATGCAATCGTATGTTTAACATACAGCTTAGTCTTAGCGCATATACATCACGCGATGTTAGAGAGAGACAGTATCACCAATCTGCTGGAAAAGTTTTTGCTTCAGTTTTTTGGGATTGCCATGGAGTAATCATGATTGATTTTTTTAGATAAGGGTAGAACAATAACTGGAGATTACTATTCGATATTACTGACCACTCTACGGGAAAAAATTAAAGAGAAAAGACGCGGAAAGCTATCCAAAGGTGTTTTGTTTTTGCAGGACAACACCCCTGCACACAAATCTCATGTTGCATGCAAAAAATTCGTGATTTAGGGTTTGAATTACTAGAACACCCCCCCTATTCTCCAGATTTGGCTCCGACCGACTATCATCTCTTTCCTCAACTGAAAAAAAGTTTAAAAGGTCGTAAATTTTCTTCCAACGAGGAGGTAATAAAAGCTGTGGAGGTCTGGTTTGCAGAGCAAGAAGAAACATGTTTTTTGAAAGGTCTAGAGACGTTGCAGGTTCGCTGTAATAAATGTATCCAATTAATAGGAAAATATGTTGGGTAATAAAATATTTTGACATTGAAATTTTGTTTGGTTCTATAGTAGGCAAAGAATTTTCCTCGTATATGTGAAACTATCTTGAAAAGCTTCAAATAATGCCCAAATATGTTTTATTTAAACTATAAATATAATAAATATATTTTTAATAATCTAATTTTGTGTTAATCTACAAAATGTGAAAACGTTACGATACTGATTTGAAGTCGAATGTCAATTTTACAATAAAGCGCTGGTTTTGAGAACAAGTTCGCGCATACGACTGCAACTTCAAGTGGTTCTTCTTAATGTGAAACAGAGTCTACTTGTTTAAATAGAATGACCTATGAATCTTTTTCGCAATCTGTATATACTTCTTTGATAATAATCTATATAACATTCAGAAAACAACCACAAAATCATTGAAAAAATACGTTTACACAGCGAAAACAACCCAATTAGGTATATTTATTTAGAGTTCCCAAAGTATTACGGCTCCTTAACACCCTGATTGCATTTCATATACTGCTTATTAATCATCAACTTTGGACCTAAAACTAATTTAGAAGCATATCTAATACAGCCCACCTCTTCATCTTCCAACTGATAAATCTTGTTATTTTCCGGCATAACATCATCTAAAATTCTAAGTTCTCTCCTTGTAAAAACCCAATCTAGAGATTTTCTAATACCGATCATCACCACCAACATCAAAGGAAACAAAATGGACGTCTGGCTAAAAGATTTCACCATCCAAAGGCAAATTAAACAAGTTAGTTGAATGATTGTAAAGAGATGAACTTTTTTTATAGGTACCTGTAATACAATATGATTAAAGGTTTTATATTATATTTTTTTTTTTTGATAACTCACTTGTCTTAGGAACATAAAATCTGGTTGGTATTTATTGGGCATCAGCATAATACGAATCCTATCGAAAAATTGTAGTCCTTTTAAAGAAGCGATACCCATATATAAAAACACCCCAAATAGAACAGGCATTGGTATATGTCCTAGCATAGGTGTTAGAAAAACTGATAAACCAATTGATAAAAATATCAATATATGAGTAACTCTCTGTTCTCTTACACCTAAAAATTGAGGTTTATCACCTGGTGCCGCACATTCCGATTCCAGTTTTAAAGAGTGAACGTGCGTTATGGAAAGTACCGTTGCCGCTACAAACCAAGGGAGACCCATAATCGAACATATTTCGATAAGAATTGATAGGATGAATAGATCTAAGTGGTAACCACAACCTAGAAGGTGATTTTAATAAAAAAAAAAATTGAATTGAATATAAAATTTTTCAGTAACTAACCTTTTTTAAGTTTAAATTCTTTTCTGTTGACAATTACTGCAGTTATTTGTTGATCCATGAATATTAGGATTGTTCCTAGTAGAGCTGGTGGTATTGCTACGAATACAGTATATACAGGATTGTGATTGAAAGGGGATATTACCCAGCCTCTTCCTGGAAGGGTGGGTTTAAATTCATGAGGAACTTCAAGTTTTGGTGTCGGAATGCTAATGTAGTAATCCAAAAAAGTCATGGAGCATATTGCTATTATTACAGAGAAATCGCTTATAAATTGACGTACCTAAAAAGAAATTTATTCTGTCAAGGAACGTAACGCAAAAGAACTGATTTTGTGAGCCAGTTTCACAATATTAGCAGTTTCATACTACAGTCGACTGCCATAACAACGGTAGTGTTTGGTGGGGGACACGACTACTGCTATAGTTTTACTGCTAAATTCACTATACTTCTCTTAATTTGGCATTTGAAAATGGCGCCGACTAAAGTTGTGTTAAATGGTCTGACTGTGTGTTTATTATTATTAAAAAGGCAGCTACTCTTAAAGATATTATCAATATCAAAAAAACAGGAAGAAAAGTTACTGGGTGAAAACACCATTAGTAAACAGATCTAATTTTGACATAAAAAATATATGTTGACCGAATTATTGACTGTTGACGGGGAGTTCCAAAATTTTACTCGTTTGCCATTTCAAAAATTCGCAGAATTACACGAAAATACGTTGATCTTAATGACGCTATCTTTTTTTTAATTTCTTCTGTAAATCCCATTTTTCAGAAACATTTGCAATGGTTCCTTTACTTTTCACGGTATTTTTGTATTCTGGGGACTTCACATTCCACAAACATTCGTTTTCTCGGTATAACTCGACTAATAACATAATTTGGTTATCGGAGAACGCTAGCCGTTTGACGGATATTGCCATTTTATTTTTCAAGGCAACGACTGTTGTTACAGAAAGTAGAAATATTTCTAGTTATCCCAGTAACTGCCATAACACTCAACTGCGATCGCAATTTCATGTTTTACATCGCTAAATAGTAAACAGTGTAGACACGCCCACGTAGTAGTCGCTGCGATAACAGTCAACTGCCGCTTTTAGGCTACCTCATGGTTCAGAAGTAGCCATCGGCTACGACAAAATTTGTGTTTCACAATAGGTATTTTCGCGTAGCAAATCCCGGACGCATTCGTAGAGACTTAAAATTTGAGTGTTTGGGGTGAAAAAAGAACACTCTCCGGATTTAAAATTCAGTGTTCTCGGATCACGATCTGTGACCCGTGGACAGATCCTCGGATAGAAGGAGGGATATCTCATTTAGAGCAAATTCTAACCTAAAATTTTGTTATTTTGTGAGGTTCTAATTTTGTGGTAAGAGGTAAAAGTATACAAACGAAGTCTATTTTGAATACTGATTTTTTAGATCGTGGATTATTTAAGTCCGAGAGATGAAGATTTGAGATTAGAATACCCTCATGTGCCGGCATCCATATTAGAGACACATTATTGTCTCTTGCCAGCCTGTTGAGGGATTCTTTACAGTTTTTTACCAGTCTGGACCTAGTTGTACGTTGGTATAAATAGTTTCAGTATAAAAACTGTAAGACATAACCTCCAAAGGTCTTCTTTTTCCTTTCAATTGACATGGAACACCATCCTATCGATGGTTTTCATACCAACGCAACAAAAGTTAATTCAATTTCATAAGTTATCTGAACATTAGTTAAATGATGATTGTGAAACAAGTTCCATTGATTAGTGTCTCGTTTAAGGTTACTTAACCCCAAGAGTTTACCACGGATTGTGAAACTGGTAGTATATTGGAATATAGTTCTGTGTTGTACTTACTTTGGAGGGAAAGTAGAGAGCATTTTTAAAGTCTTTCAATTGTATTGAAATAAAGAATGTACCAAGAAACAATAAAACTGACATTAGGAATATATCCGGAGCGTATGGTGGAATGAAACAGCCTTCAGATAGCGTCCCGTTCATTTGCTGTAAGCATAAAAGTTTTTGGTGATAAAAAATGTGAGAGTAATTTTTTTATTACGTACCTGACACAATGTTTGATTGACCGTAGCGGAGCTTGAAAAATTTGGCATCGTTTTTGGTAATGTATCGTTCCAAGTGCAAGAACATTCCAGATTTATATTATTTACATCTATGGTGATAGGGAATTTCTTTCCGATCGCCCATACGTTTTCAACAGCCTAAAACAGTTTTTAATTTTCCAAAGTCTGGCTTTTTAGGGTATTTTTTGTTTATTTCTGTTGGTCAAACTGTAATACTACGAAATCAGTGAGTCACTGACATTGTTTGGTTGGTCAAAAGAGTACCAACCAAAAAAATGTAGTGTGTTATCTGGAGAAAATGTCCTAAAATTTATTTATAAGGTACCAAATGGAACGTAACCCCCTATAGGGTGAAGATCCGGAATAGAGAATTCTGGGAAAGGGAGGGAAATTCACAGCCTCATAGGATTGTCTGGTACACAGATAGTTCATGCTCCAGCGATGGGGCGGGGGCTGGAAATTACTCCAGGAAGCCAAGGACACAAGTCTGTGTTCCATTGGGTAAGGGTGTGTCTGCGTATCAGGCTGGAATGAGCGCAGATAAACCTAGACAGACGCATAACCATATACACCGACAGTTAGGCGGCAATTGAGGCACTGAGTGGTTATACCATCAACTCAGGGCTTGCTGCTGAATGTCGTGAACGCATTGCTGACCTAGCAAGGCGGAACATAGTGTGGCTAGAATGGATTCCGGCCCACTCTGGTTTTGAAGGATAAGGGGCTCACGCACTGGCTGTGAAAGGGGCGGCTACTCCTTTTAACGACCCGGGACCGACCTTGGACCTCACAAAATAAACAATCCGTAAGGAGACGAGGAACTGGTTGAGAAACCAGCTCCTTGCTCACTGGAGGGCTCTCTTTGTTGTAACGGTGCCAGAAACCAACTCTGCCAAAAAAACGAGTTTTCACCACAAAGATGCTCGGAAAAAAGGCTACAGATACAGACAAGGTAGCTGCACTGTACAACCTGTTGTAAAAAACACATTTGAGAAAATTCCCTGTATTATTGCAAAATATTTGGGTTTGAACCTCGAAAATTACAGTGGTCTTTGTTTACGTCGAACGTTGGCATCTCTTTTAGCAGAAGCTGAAGTAAATATGACTTCACTGAAGTGCAATGGTGAATGGAAGAGTACCACAGGAGGATATTTGGAGGTACCTCCACAAGATTGGGAAAAGAGAGACTGGATTGTGCGAGAGATGTGAAGTGGAGGATGATGTGGGGCATGTGTTCAGATGCTGGAAGAACGTGGAGGAGCTGGAAAAATTAGAGCAGAAACTAGTGGAGGCGGTGTATTGGGAGAACATGGTGGAGATAATGTTGAGGGGAGAGGAGGAATTGATATGACATGAGAGGTAGGAGTGATAGAAGGGAGAAGATGACGGAGTGTGTGTGAGGGACCGCCGCCCGTCTCGAAGTATGCTAGGGTGGTGATTCCGAGGCGGGAGTAACGGCGGGCTTTGAGGTGGGTTTGGTTGGTAAGCATCCCTTGGGAAAAAAAACAGCCGCTGGAGGATATTTGGAGGACAGCAAATTCCCAAAAAATGAGGTTTCAAGGATGTTGGCAGGCGTACCATATGGATCTCGCATTTCCTTACAGAAATTAGTGACCCAGATAATTAATAATGAATCAATCTTTGCTGTAGAAAATTTAGCTAATAACGGAACCTTCCAGAATTGCCAATTCTATGTAAATACTAGCAAATAATAATATATAAATGTAAATTTATATTTTGTTGATCGAAAACAGTTCTTAAAGCCCGCACGGGCATAAATAATCCATTATGTAGTTGGTATCTAACGTATAAAAATACCATAATGTACTGGTAATTATTACTAACCTTGTATATGAATATAAAAGCAATCAGCGTAGCGAAATTTTCTTCCGTAAATCTAGTGATATAGCAAACGAAAGCGCTAGCATCGATTGCAACCAATATCATCAAAATAATGGATGTCCATGTCCCTATCCAAAATCTCAAAGACATATAATCCCAGTTCATAGTTTTACAAAAATCATAAACAATCGTTTCGAATACTAATACTGGTCCAGTAGATCCTAAAATAGATAGAGGTTGTCCGGAAAACAATCCGTATCCAATTCCACAGACGAATCCCGATACCAAGGACTCCATTGCTGCCATATTTTTACCAGTCGCTTCCGACAAAAGTCCTCCAAACGTTATTATCGGCGAAAGACAAGCGAAATAAAGAAATATCCAAGAAGCTATACATTGAGTAGAAAAAGCGTCTTTAAAATCGGACAGATAAAACGGAGTCTTCCTTTTAATATCGTTAATTAAACCGCCGAATAATATTCCCGTTCTAGCTAAGCCAGCTTCGGCTCTTTGCTTTTGTTCTTCTTCCTCTTCATCTATTTCTTCGATCATTTTTTCTGGTGGTCGTTTTCTGGCGTCTTGAGAAGGTATAGCTGCTGGAGGTTCTATTCGTATAGCTGGATCCCATTCTCCGGGTGGTAATACTGTTACTGCATCGAGAAATTCATCTATACCTGCTAATAAATGACTTCTGTTACGGGCTCGGTAGGCTACCTCGTGGAACACTTCGTCTGACATTAGTGTTGCCATAGCTCGACCGATTTCATGGTAACCTAAAATCGTTATTTATACTATTATAAGGGATGTAAGTAGCATTTACTAGTCGTGAATGATTTTGCACCAGAGCGATAGCAAGGGCTGGCAATGGTGAAACAAGCCACATGTTAATTTGTCCGCGGTATTTGAAAAACTTATTATTTTTTATTATTAATTAAAATTAAAAAAGCTACATACCACGGTTTATGACCTCCCCCAACGTAGTCTTAGATCGAACCCCCTCCCCCCCAAAATAGGCTACGTGATTTATGGTCAGCTCCTTACTTCCTTCAAGGCAGTGTCGAAATGTGATGTTTACAATATAGCCCAATAAACATTTTCGTTTATATAATAGTAACCGTAAAGTTACCATCACTATTTTATAAAACTGCAATTTATATAAGCTAAGCATAGTAATATTTCTGTAACTCTTATAAACCCTTCACAACACTTAAATGGAACAATTTATCAGAGTTGCGAACACCTTTATTTAGTAACGTTATAAAACCCATAAGTCTATAACTAAAAGTAACGGAAATATTTCCCGTACCTTTATAAAACTTCATCTAGGAAGAGGATGTAATGATATATAGTTTTATTACTGACTTGGTTACTCTTATAAACTTTTCCTATATAGTTGTTGGTAACCTTACAATTACTAAATTATTTCTTTGTCAAGCTGTCATCTGTCACATTTTCAATATGTGTTTTCACTTTTTAGCATACATTGGTTATTATATTGTTTCTTTTTGTTAATTCCACAATTTTAAACATCAGGCAGTATAGTAATTCATTTTTGTCTCCATGTTTATATGATGATAAGATGGATGATGTGATATATTATGTGCACTTTAATACTTGTCACATCATATCCACACATAAGGTTAGACCAAAATTATATTGCCAATCATTTTTTACTATAGGCACTTCTAAAAAATTCATTGACCTTTGAAATAAGTATGTATTATTAAAAAAATTCTTATTGAATTTTAAAAAATAATTATTTTAATTTTTTTAAATTTGTTCATAAAACAGAATCAATCATATGTTCTTACAATATACTGTAAAATAAGAGTCCAATCTAAATTCAGTTTTCCAAAATTTTGTTAAATATTTAATTTTCTATTCCTGTTTACATCTGCGTTTTAGAAAATTATCATGGCGGATAAAGCCTACACCCTTATAAAAATTAGTTACCACAAAATTACTGTCGGTAACACTATAAAACTTAAAGTAACACTATATATCCATAAATGGTGATTCTATAAAACTTCGTCTACTATAAATTATTAAGTGTTAGTTGAATATCACAGCACACCATAAGTGATGGTTAGAGAACTTTTGGTGGTAATATTGAAAGGTAAAGAAGAAATTTTGACGTCATTTGTTGATAAAGTGGAACTGGAAGATACCTGTCGATTAACGAAAGTGATGCTTTTTAATTTACCAGAAGATGCTGGCTGGCACTACTTGTGTTATTCTGGTAAAACGCCTAGAAACTTTTCGGCAAAATGTACTGCTGTACTTGATTTTTTTCCAGCTATTAATGATAGTTTTATTCACATGCAATTTTCTTACACAGTTAATAACCACTCCTATTTTAGGTTAATTTTTTACTGAAAACACAAAGAGAAAACATCAGTTACCCAAAGTTTCATAACGTATTTATAAAAGAACTTGTTAATAAAAGTTTCATAACGTATTTATAGAAGAACTTAAGTATCTGAAGTTTTAAAAAGGTAAACAACGATGCTATTATAAAACTCAGAAACCATTAGTTTTATTACGGAAATAACAGCAAATCTTATATAAATTGAGGTAACGATTACTTCAAGTTTTATAACACAGTCATATAAATAGTTACAACACTTCATTATAAATCTAGAACTTACAGTAATGGCATAACACCCTAATAAACCTAATTTACTATAAGTGTTGCAATAAAACTACAAAGCATTTCCTTATATAATTGTATAACCTTTATGATTACGCTATAAAAATATCAGTTACTATAAGTCACGAAAATTGTTTATTGGGAGGGAGGAGAAAAAATGTTGTATACACCTAGTAGTTATTTTAGGACAATTAATAGTGCTTACTAGAAGTGGTTGATGAAGGTCCAAGTAAAATGAATAGGAATCTAGTTGGTACTGGAACTTCAGTTAAATCTCCCAAGATTGTAGCTGTGTTAAGTCTTACGAAAGCTGATAAAGTTTTTTCTAAAAATCCAACTTCTCCGACTAGGATGTTACTCGCCTCTGCGCCCGTTGGTATCTTTTTCATAAATGCCAGGTTGTGTTGTACTTCGGATAGATCCCCGGAACTATGGTTTCTATTTATGGAGACGTAGCTGGCACTTTTCTTCATGGTGGGTTTTTCTGAACCAAGGAATTAGACAATTAAAATCTAGAAAATTCTTTCCAGCTATGTTTGTAGAGCAAAAAATATTGTCATGCAAAAATAAGTTTCAAATTCGATAATAAAAAATAAAACCAAATAGACACAAAAAAACCATAGTTGCAAACGGAACATAAAAAAACATTTGGAATCTTTACCCTGTCCGGGAACGGCTAAAAATTTTCCACCTTCTTTTGCAGAAGAATGTTCCCTAAAATGTTCATCAACTGAAATTTAGAAAAAAAAATTCTATAACAACATTTAGAGCAGAAAACATTAATTAGAGCTACTTAAATTCTCTTTTCTCAATCGTTGTTACTTTTAGACATGATATATTTTGATTGACGCCATATTCTTTTGCCAACTAACTGTACCCTTTCAGCCTTGATTTCTACGCAAGTGAAGCATGCTTTTAAGTAATTTACAGTATCCAGAATCTTTCCAGTTTAATTTTTAGAATTTAGAGCCCATATTCCTCTTTATAACCTTAACAATTGTTGAACTGTGGCTGTGTTAAATCTACAGCTACTACATGATTCAAATGAAAAATTAACAACTTTTTCAGACCCTCATATGGATTTTATTAGTAAGTTTTTAAAACACCTTCTAAAATAGATTTACGAAATAAAAATAAACTATTTATTCTAGGTTTCAAATTATTATCTATTATGAAACTTGTTCAACATCTATGCATGTATTTTTGGGCGGATATTTACTGACACCTCCTTTTTTCTATTTATTCTCAAACACTAGTAGCCCCTTTAGACCTTTTCCCGAAGAAATTTTAGGTTATCTGCTGGCTTTAGTTCAGGCATTATGCCCTAGGATTCTGAATTGCTATCCAATCTGCAAGTATGTGTATGGAGTCTTCCTCTTGCATACCACAAAAACTATAAACTTTTTCCTTCACTATTTTGAGCTTTTTAAGATGCTTCCAGGCGACAGTGAACAGAACACCTGTTAAAACTCTTATTGCAGTTTTACTCTGACTTAGGCATTCAACCACTCGAATCTCCCTAAAAACGAAAGTTAGTGTGCAATTGGACCATTTTTCATCATCTTTCACTCAAATATAAATGAAATCACACAAGAATACTCTAAAACGATCGAAGACGCACAATGCGACGTTATTTCATCAAATATTTCTCAATTTCACGTAATTACAAATGGTCAACGGAACTCGAAATCACTCCAAAATCCTCAAGTCCACTAAAAAGCACACAAGATGCACAAAACCACTCAAATATACCTAAAAACGAAAGTTAGCGAGCATTTCGAACCATGTTTCAACCTCTTTCAATAAAATGCAGATAAAAACACACAAGAACACTCTAAAACGATCGAAGACACACAATGCGACGTTATTCCATCCAATAGCTCTCAATTTCACGTAATTACGGTCCAAAACAGTCAACGGAGCTCGAAATCACTCCAAAATCTTCAAGTCCACTAAAAAGCACACAAGATGCACAAAACCACTCAAATATACCTAAAAACGAATGTTAGCGAGCATTTCGAACCATGTTTCATCTTCTTTCAATCAAATGCAGATGAAAACACACAAGAACACTCTAAAACGATCGAAGACACACAATGCGGCGTTATTTCATCCAATAGCTCTCAATTTCACGTAATTACGGTCCAAAACAGTCAACGAAGCTCGAAATCACTCCAAAATCCTCAAGTCCACTAAAAAGCACACAAGATGCACAAAACCACTCAAATATACCTAAAAACGAAAGTTAGCGAGCATGTCGAGCCATGTTTCATCTTCTTTCAATCAAATGCAGATGAAAACACACAAGAACACTCTAAAACGATCGAAGACACACAATGCGACGTTATTTCATCCAATAGCTCTCAATTTCACGTAATTACGGTCCAAAACGATCAACGGAGCTCGAAATCACTCAAAAATCCTCAATTCAAAACAGGTTGTAGCCACCCAGGAATATCGTTGATTTTCTTAGGTCTACTAGATTTTCCCAATGGCCAGATCTTCTCCACTTTTCTTTATTCATACTTGTGGAAAGGAGAAATATGTATGGATTTCTAAAATTTCGTTGAATAAGTGAATTTTTTGCGTCTAAATACATTCCTGTTTATACAACGTTTTTTTTTAATTTAATACTCACTTTTTGAAGAAGAGTGGTTTTTCGTTTCATGAAAAGACCTTATAAAAGGTAACGTATGATTCTTTGTCTGGTGTTGATGCCTGTGTCTCTTCATCAAAGCTTCCTTCACCTTCCCTCTCCTATCAAAAGGTAAACTGTTATTATTTATCATATTATCTAACACCAAATCAGCAGTTTGTTCGATAGACGTAGCCTCCATATCCAAAATAACGGTTCCGTTTAGTAGCAAACTTCTCAATTCAAATAAGGAATGTAAGGATAATGTAGCTACGTGTGGTTTAGACCATCTATTACCACCTTCTTCAACGTCTTCTTCGAATTTGATCCATCTAGCTGTTTCTTTCCATTCCAAATCGTCCCCTTCTCCGACCAGCTCTTCCATTTCGGAAAATAGAGGGTGGATTTCATGTTTGTCATCTTTTGCATCTTCTCCAAGAATGAACTGCACTCTTTGCGAGGGAGGAGTGCCTGAAAATCGAAAAGGATTTAAAAAAAAGCACTAGCAGATTGGAAGAAAATGATTTTTTTCAATCCTACAACTATATAATCTACTAAAAACAGTAAAACAGGAATAAAAATGATGTAGAAAGTATGTTTAAAAGAGTATTTAGTGTAATGTGAACTTCTATATGAATTTGGGAAGTCAGAGGAAGAGCTTATAACAACAGGTAAAGAAAGGAAAAATGGAAGAGTGATTGGGTTAATGAAAATAATGATGCTATAAACAAAATTGTAATAGGAACAGTGAAGTCTTCTCCATGCCTATACAATACAAACAAATGAATTTAGTAACGAAGAATACAAAATATACAACTCGAAGTATAATGCAAAGAAGATAATGGGAATCACTGTTAATCATTTAAATTATTTTTTCCAAAATTCCAAATTCTGAATTATTTTTTATTGCGAGTGGTAGACATTTTTCAAAATTAAAAGATTCACAGCCAAACAGATGATTATGCAATGACAGATCAAAAAATCAGGCAAAAACATAATCAAAATACATTTTTATTCGGGAGTTCGTACTAATATCTGTAGGTACTCCCGTATAAAATTGTTTAAAAATCTTACACATTTGGGAAACTTCACTTATACTTAGTCCTCTTCTTCTTGATGTTATCGAACCTAAAAATACGATTATAAAAATAAGGAAATCACTGCCTTACTTAAAATATAAAAAGTTTCCTCAGGAATTCGTACCAAATACATGGGAGACGATAGGAGTGTACTTTTCAGACACTTTTCGTTTAATTCGACCCCGTAAAAAATTTCCTAAGATTAAAAGTTTATTTTTTGAAAATTTTCACTGTTCACTTACGGGTATCCCTGTATACAGAAAATCATAGATGCATCTTCGCTGATTTTTTTACACATTCTTCCATTATCTGAGAGTGTGGATTCCAAATTTCACCTCGAAATTCCCATTATTAAGGACACTACGGTTTTTAGACTATGCGCATGTATTTGCGATTATAACCCAACATCACTTTTTGTATTTTAAAATTTTTAAAATTAGAACATAGCCTTTTTTTAGTTTTTGGTACGAACTCATGGAACACCCATTTTGTCTTTTTTTCAATGATGAGTCAAGAGGATATAGAAATCCTTACGGCCTCCTAGGACCCAGATGGTCGTGGTTTAGGTTAGATTTTCTAGAAGGTCGATATAGTTCGTCAAAAGTTTAGAAAATACCAAAAGTGGCTGGTGCTTCTGAGACTTTTTGTCTCGGCATGTGTAATATATAATGCATAATCTCAAACATTTTTTTAAATTAGTCTGTTGGTGATAATGACAACATAATTACTTGTTAAAATATCCTTATTAGCAAGTATTAAATATATAAATGTTTATTGTGTTAGTGATTCCAAAGTATCCATTACCAGTTGTTTCTGGTATACACTGGACCATTCTTGAAATTCTGTTAACATTGATGATAAAAATAAGAACTGAGAGTGGTATTTTTTGTTATTATTATGGACTCTACCATTTTTTGATTATGAGCATGTACTATTGGTCGTCGCATATACCCATTTTTTATTTTAAAAATGGAAATCCAGTTTAGTTTTTCGAAAATGTTCACTCTTCTCTTACGGGTATCCCTGTACACAGAATATCATGGATACGTTTTCGCCGAATTTTTTCCATATTCTTTTAAAACCTCAGAATGTGGATTCCAAATTTCACCTCGAAGTTCCCATTATTATGGACACTACGATTTTTAGACTACGCGCATGTATTTGCGATTATAACCCAACATCACTTTTTGCATTTTAAAATTAGAACTAAGCCTCTCTTTAGTTTTTGGTACGAACTCATGGGACTCCCTGTATACAATTTATTAACAACGCTTCAGATTTTGTAATGTCATATTTCAAGTAAGGGTACATTTAACCATAAGTCAATTATTGGTCAAGGGCATACAGAAACCCTTACGATCTACTAGGGCTATGTTGGTCGTGGTTTAGATTAGATCTAGAATGTTTTTTTTTCGATATAGTTCGTCCAAAGTTTAGATAAAACCAAAAGTTGCCAGTGTTTCTGAAATTTTTTTGTCTCGCTATATGTACGTATAATGCATAATCTTTTTTAAATTGGTCTGTAGGTGATAATTGTTTGTAGTTACTTGTTAAAATAGTCTTATTTTTAAGTATTATATATAAATGATTACGGTCGTTTCAAAATACCCATTACCAGTTGTTTCTGGTATACACTGGAGATTCTGTAAACATTGACGATAATAATAAGAACTGAAAGTGGTATTTTCTTATTAAATTTTATACCAATTTCTACACAATTATATGAAGTTACATTAAAAAGTTGTTTTTACAACCAATAATTATATTTTAAGCAATAAAAAAGGTGCACAAAATTAAAAGTTTTTAGATTATACAACATGCTTTTATCGCTAATTATGTACTAACTACAACGTAAAAAGTGTGAAAATAAAAAAAAAATCGACCAGTAACACCAAACGAACTTACTAGGGCGACTTTCTTGGGGCCCAGTAATACCATTTCCTTCAGGACTCTTGTGACGATGGTGATGGCGTCGGTGTGAATGTCGACGCTCGACGGGTACATGTACGCCAATAAATACACTATGCGCGCGATGACCTGGCGGGCAAAGTCAAAATTTCTGACTATTAATAGGTGGTTTATTTGCAACTCTGAATAATAATGTATATTGAAAGCATTGTAATATTTCAGCTGAATATTTTTATACGTTGAATTAAGGTTAAGGACAAAATTTAATGGTTAACGCCAAATTAAATTACCATTTCCACTTTTGTTTACAATTTACAACAATCAAGTAAACAAATAATAAAACTATTAACAGTTTTATCTCTAATCACGTGGGATTTATAAACTTATTTGGACTAATCTTTGATAAGAGCTATTCGCATGTGCTTATTCAGATTTCGTTCGTGACAAAAGATCCTTAATTATCTCAAATAAAGTAAAAGTTCATTATAATAGCCTTCTTGGTGTGCGTCATCGTTTGTGACGTATATCCGGGTTTTGCGTATGTCGATATTTTATTTCTTATTTTGATATATATAGCTATAGTTGGTGCACTGAAGTTGACGGTATCAATGGTTTACAAGCTTCTTTTTCTAACTGAAAATACTTGAGAACTTTCAAAATAAGACGCTGTTTTTTTTTCGTATATCTAGGCATATTTTTGTATTATATAAATAAATAAAATGCTAACAATAAGATTAATATTCACTTTTCATAAATAACAATTGACCGTAAACAACAAAGTACAGACCTGACGAGAACTGTCAGTGGGACATTGCCGCTACGAAAGGTACGTCTGCATAGTAAATTGAACGATATAATTTCGCGTGCTTGCGCGTAATCTAAACATCAACCGATCAAATTTTTGTAAGTCAAATATTGGGGTTAACGTTTGTATTACTTTTTTACGGTTCATTATTGAGATATTTTGATTAGTATTTATCACAGACCTTCCTTTTTTTCTATTTCTTCCAACGTAGTGTTAGGACATAAACAATCAATGTCGCATACCAAAAAGGCTATTATATGAACTGATCCGCCCACTTATGGAGGACAGAAGTAAGGTGACCATCTTGTATGGGAGATAGTTAAAAAAGTGTCCACTGGTAGAACAGCAAATTATTGTATACGACTGTGTTTCAAGCAGAGACGATTGCCGCTATAGCTTTTGTATTGATGAAAACATCAGAGGAGGATATACTTACCGGACAAAAAATAAAAATATTCACTGACAGCCAAGCTCTGCTTAAAGCTATCAGTAATTCAACAACTAGGTCTAGACTGGTAAAAAACTGGCAAGAGACAACAAAGTGTCTCTAATATGGTGGACTGGGGTAGTTTTGTCTGATACCGAGTGGAGCGCGTGTGACCGGGCCCAGACCTCCTGTGCGCGGATGCGAAGGAAAAATCGCTCCCACGGCGATTCCAAAACATCCATCCATCCATTGGACGTTTTAAACATAGACAAAATAAAATGATGTCGGTCTGCGTTGCGCTATTTGCCAAGCTGGCGAGAGATTTTTTTGAACATCCAGCCCGTCCATTCGAAGGATGAATGTTTGGTGTGGCTTGCCCATTGAGTCAGGTGTTAATGGTTATATTATCAAAAAATACATTGTAGCCTAAACCAACATTTTGACAGCGCTAGATTCGAAGAAACCAATAGCAATTTGACTTTTACAGAAAGACACATGAACGACCACACAATAGTTCCTCTTTTTCAAACGAGATGGCAGTAAACAGTGAATCTAAATGTTTCGAATCGTACAGAAGTGGAATGGCCACTTATAATAAATTCCATTAATTATATAATTAGGAGTATAATCATGAGTAATTGATTAGAGCACTTATAAATAACCTTATCACTAGTTTTTAGTATTTAATTAAATAAATACACTTTGTGAGCGAGTATATTTTACCCACCTTCAAAATCTTTTTCATCGAGTGGGAGTTTAATTTTATGATCGGCGGCAGGATCTTTTGATGCCTCATCATAATCAAGTGGATCCATTTTAGTTCTGAAACAGAAAGTTTTGTCGATAAATTTTAAATTGGAAATTTCTTTGTGCTTCCTTTTCATTCTTTTATGCTCGACCAAACCAAAAACGCTTGATGTATGACACTGTATTGAATTTACAGAAACATTTTTTGTTAGAAAAAAATGTTTTTCATTGGCTCTTTAAACCGTCAAAATTAGTTAATAAGAAATAGACGATAATTAATTAAGATTAAAGCTGCAATGTTTACATTTAACTTCTATTTAAATTTAAATTATAATTTTTGGTATTAAAATGCAAACTAAATCAAAATCTTAAGACAAAGAATGTTAATTTGCTATTAACCTTGACAAATTAAACTTTTCTTATCAAATCCTTCTGTCAACAAGTAATTTAACGCAATTTTCCTCAAATTGCGAATTTCCTCATCCATACCATTTCAACTACGTTAACCTTGGATCTTTTGTCACACTTATTCAATTCGATCTTTTACCACTTCATAGACTTACTAGAAAGCGATCTTTAAAGGGGTAATAAAAGAAATAATTTCGCGAATATTAATAATTATTTATTACTATTACTATTAACGTCCTATTCATTTGATTTACTTTGTTATTGAATAATAATATTTATACTTGCATGTAGTTATGTATAACAGTCCATGGTACATAACTACAAATCAAAATTTTCCTTAAAAGATAAGTAGGTACTTATACAATATATTGAAATATTCCACTGCTAAATAATTCCTAATTCTAATATCGATTATTATTATACAAGATAGTTCAATTGAAACCCATCTTTGGTCCAGGAAAAATTTATTGATAAGTACAGTTACAAATAACTACCACTACAATTGAGGCACATATCCCACTGTTTCACCAACCGATGTATACCCTGCTTATAGAATTCTTGTGGCTGCTGCTGGAAGAATTCTTTCACAGCGTTTTGTACTTCTGCGTCCGACTGAAAACGGTTACCTTTTAACGCCTTTTTTAGTGGCCCAAAGATGTGCGGGACTATAGGGTGGATGCTCTAATATCCTCCATTTCTATCATTGCAGATTTTCTTTCACTAGCCGAGTAGTGATTATATCCTTGATAAGTTATTTTTGATGAGAATGCCACAATGGACCTTGCTTACTGCTGTGAGAGACGTGAGTAATATGTTATCTGTGGTGAGTAACACCATTTCCTTTAATTATTATCAATACAAATTATAATATAATTATATTTAAATTCATTCAGTTGAATGTTTAAATGATCGGTTAGATTATTAAAGCTTGAAATTGAATTATATTTCAATTTCCTCAAGATGATTGACGCTTTGATTTATTTCTTCCAGTGTTCTTGAAGATGGTTCTAGAGTTTGTCAGTCTATAATATCAAATGGTTATTGTGATATAGAATGATTGGTTACTGTATTTTGTATTTCTTCCACACCTTTCACATAAACATATACTTATATGTACTAAATAAATCTGTCAATTTAATTCATGTATAAAAAATCGCATATGCCACAGTGCAATAATTGTCACTTTAACTTTTACTGCGATAAATAAACTCCAATGTGAAAATGTCATATACCTGGAAATGTTATTGTCACTTTGACATCGATAAAAAAGGTGCATCCTTTTTTATCGGATAAAAACTTCTCTTCCTCAATATCTAGTAAGCGGACGTCACTTTTACACAATGACAATGAGTCGCAAGTTTGGTTACTTATAGTTTCACAGCAATTAAGTGTTGGCAAAACTGCAAAAACTGTCAATTAGTCTGTCAGATTTTTGAATTTTAAACATATAGTGCTTTTATTTTGAATCGGTGTGGTAATTATTTAACTTTGTTGTATTAATAAAGATAATTATTGTTGTTGCTCATCCATATATTCTGTCGTTAATTTATCTTGCCAAAAAACACTCGAGCTTTTCTTTTATCAGATAAATTTCTCTTTAACTCAAAGTTTTGCCAATCACTAAATTTGCTCGAAAAACTGACATTAGATAAAATCGCTCCACCTTCGGTGTCGCGATTTTATCATGTCAGTTTTTCTCGTAAAATTAGTGATTGGCAAAACTGTTTTGTTGCAAAGAGAAATTTATCCGATAAAAAAAAAGCTCTTGTGTTTTTACTGTTGACAAATACACTAGTGGTTTTTTCACTTATTCATTTGTTCATCAATTATCGCGATGTTGGTTACCAGAATAAATAGTTTGGCATGTTTGTCAACAACTTATTGAATTTTCAAGAACTAACAATGAGTCGATTCGGTGTGTCTACGAACGCCGAAATTAGTCAAATTGTTAATACCAGTGTGCCTACTAATACAGTTGCGACGCAATCATCAATCTGGCGACAATTTTCTACGATTTGCGATGCAAAAAGATACACATTTGAGCCAGATACTTCCATCGAGAAATTGAATGTAATTTTGCAAGATTGGGCATTTAATATGCGAAAAAGTAACGGAGAAGACTACAAAGAAGCGGTAGTTAAAACAATTTGGAACACCACCATTAAAATGCTACAAAGTAAATATTATAACGAATTTAATATTGTATTCAACCCTTTCACCGATGTTCAGTTTAATTCATCACGAGCTGCACGTAATGCTAAACGTAAAATCCTACAAGCACAACCCGAAAAGAGAAAATGTAGTGCATTAGCTCTTAATAAATCTGAAGTATTTGCAATGGCCAGATGAACCGGAAGAACTTCAAAAGAAATTATATCACATTTTGGCGTTTGAACTAGCTTGGCGCGGAGGAGAAGCAGCTTACTGCAAAACCACTTATTTCGTATCTGAAATTGAAAATAATGGAAAAGAAACTGGACGTATCGAGTATAATCCTCTATTTTCGAAAACGAGACAAGGCGGCAACAATAAATTATGTGACAAAAAGTTAATGGAAAAACGAAACACTTTTATAACTTCGGACAGAGTATATCTTACACCAAATCCCTTTTGGAAAAAAAAAAATTCTAAAGGTTGGTACAAGAATTTGCCGATTGGAATTAATGAAATTTCCAAATGCACTAAACGCTCAGCACAACGCATTGGTTTAGATGTCAAACGTGTCAAAATTACAAATCACAAAAATCGAGCGGCAGCAGTTAGCGAATTAAGTAAAAGCGGAATTGAAGAACAAGCTCTAATAAAAATAACAGGACACAGCAATTCATCATCAATAAAACCATACTTACAAGTTGACAAAGAGTATCATTCAAGCATTATTCAATCAATTCGTTTGGAAAATGAAAAAACTTCAACATCTACTACAGAAACGATTAGCTGTGGCACCCGCAGCGACATCACTGTTCCTAGAATTTTTTTTTTTTTTTTATTTTTTTTTTATGTTCTGGTTCCCACGAAAAGGAATATCCTGTAATGTTCAGAGAACATCGTGGGAACCAAGGGAAAGGAGGTAGGAGTTGGTGTTCTTCTTAAATTTCTGGAGGTTGTATGCCTCGGGGAACACCTCCCTAGGCAATGAGTTCCAATAACTGCATTTTTAATAATTGTACATTAAAATAAAAATGTGTTTATTTTTAATGTTTCATAAATAAAGTTTGCATTGATATGTTTCCAAATTTCTCATTCATTAAATTGTCCTGCCGAATTACACTCGAGGTTTGTATTGATATGGGTAAATTTGTGTTGTTCAAATTCTAAACTGTTTCCTTTAGCAATTTGACGAGAATAACTGTCAACTATTAAAAACACGACACCGAAGGTGGAGTGTTTTTAGGTTGACAATTATTCGAGTCAAATTGCTAAAGGAAACAGTTTCTCATTAAAAAACCCAAATTTACCCGATAAAATACAAACCACTTGTGCAATTATAAGTGAGAATATCATACAAGCCTTTTATTTATAAATAAACACCTTCAATGTATGCCTTACTAGGTACAGGTGAATAAAAAAGAAGAACTGTCACATTGACTGTTCCAGGTTCCTTTGAATAAAGAAAAAATCTACATGCTGGCAACATCACAGAATTTTGTTTTGTTTTATCGTAAATAAACCATACTTTTCTGTAAGATTTTATAATTTCTGTCGTATTTCTTGTACTATTTTTCCATTCTTTCAACTATAAAAAAGTGAATAAGAACTCTACTCTTTTGTTCGTATTCTCGAAATTCAACCAAGGTTATATTTTATTACCCTGTAGTTAGATTGAAATTTATATTGCGGTGGATTAACGACATGCAAATTCTGCAAACGTAACGAATAGATGCTTGTAAATTATTGCTAACAATAATAATAATTTTAATTCACGACGTACCTTATGATAATGAACTGTGAATTTAGCAATTCTATCAGTACTAAATTTTAATATGATTTAAAACTGTCATATTTATTTAAATACTTACTTTGTAAGATTTCAAAATTTGTAAAAAAATTTTCATATATCACGTCGGTTATAATAACAGTTTATACTAAAAAAAATCGAATGCAGCACACCACACGGTGTACGAAATAGCAGAAATTTCCGGTTTAATCTCGATAATACATTTCTATTTACATATCAGAGAATAATCACTTTTACTTATATTCTTTATGAAATCTGGAACTGTTTAATTAACGAATGCACTTTTATATCACTACGAAAACGTTTTAGGAAAATTCTTATCTTGGACTTTTTTTTCCGTAAAACTATTAAAGTACTTAGGTACTAGATGATTGTATGTGTGCTTAAAAAAATTATCTAGTTAATATTGTGATGTTATTTATATATTCTAAGCAAGTATTTAACACAAAACCCAACTGACAACCGCCCATGGACAAATAAAATTAAAAATAGTTGATAAATTGCGAAGACTACAGTCCTGACCATCGCATAAGCGCATCAGAAAGGCCAATTATAATACAAGTTACAATTAAAAAATTCTTTTTCTAAATTTTGCTGCATATCGTGTTTTAAATTTTTGCTCTACACTGCATATCGTGATGGGGATTTATTCATTAAATTCTTCCAGGTCCGCCAGACTTCAAAATGCTTGATGAGGTGTTATGGTACCTACTATGAATTCTGTCTGATCTAGAACCTGATCCAGGCAGGAATATAATATTTTTTCTGCTGATTAGTCGTCTTCCACAAATGATACCATATTCCGGTTTATTTATAACAACCGTATAAAATGTTCCATACTTTTTTTACACACACCGCTATCAAAAATTAGTTGATATAGCTCGCGAAAAGTTATCAAATTGGCAATATTAAACGAGTTTTTTTAGTTATCTATATTTATTCCAAGGTTACAACAAACACAACATAATATGTTCGTATTTATTGAAATAAAAAAAAGAGTTATAATTAGAAGGTCTAATTCAATTCAGAATTGTCGGTAATTTTTCACCCACAGATTTGTAAATTAATTAATTTGACAAACAATATTATTGTAAATACGTTTAACGACTTGGGAGTGTGTCTAATAATACCGGGAACTTTATTACTCGTTATTTTGAGAGACTAGAAATATTCATGTACGATTTTGTCTCCTAATGGGTTTTTGATTTGTTTTCAAATGAAAAAAATATTTTGAAAAACACTGAAGTTAAATTAAAATGGTATTGTTTAATAACTTTGTTTGCAGCTAATTAAAAACATTGTTAATACAAATCATGAATATCATTGTTTTTATGTGAACTTTCGATTGAACGAAGAAAATTAGCATTTTATACCTATTTTTAACACGCTTATATTAGTTTCGTTTGTATGTATGTTTGTTTGTTTGTAGCCGACTCCTTTGGACTCGATTTTGACCCATTTTAAACGAACAAATTACTTCGAAATTTTGCTCACTCGTCAAGGACCAATGACAATACAATATAGTAGTAGAATTTATACAGTGCTATTCAAAAGTTTGAACTAATTTTGACGGATAAATTAAATAAATACCAAAAGTATTGAAATTATTTTTTTAAATTTAATTAACCAAATATCAACAATGGATTCTTATAGCAAGTGTTCGAAATGTGCTCCGTCTACTTCCTGACAGTAATACATCCTATTAGAAAACTCTTGTCGTACTTGTTCGAATGTGTCAGCTGAAATTGCATCGCATTCTTCAATAATTCTTTCTTTCAAAACGCCAATGATATCTGGTACCGTAGTATGAACCTTGGATTTCAAGTACCCCCATAGAAAAAAATCTAATGGTGTCAGATCTGGTGACCGAGGTGGCCATTCTATAGGACCTCGCCGGCCGATCCATATACCTCAATATTCTTCATCCAGGTAACATCTTACTGCACCATAATAATGTGCAGGAGCACCATCTTGTTGAAATGTTATGTCCAGATGGCCGAATTCATCTGGATTATCTTCCAGAATTTCAAGAATTAACGGCTCAATTGCATTTCGTAACATCTCCATTCTCCAGATACTCTTCACCGCTTAAATTTGAATTTAGGAAAACAGGACCAACTATGTGGTTTCCGAAAATACCTGCCCAAACATTGACTTTTTCTGGAAGTTGTTCACGAAAGGTATGAGGATTTGTGTCACTCCAACACCTTACATTTTGTGTACTCACATTTCCATTGAGGCAAAAAGTACTTTCGTCACTAAAACAAATTGTTTTTGTGTAATGTGGGTTTTGACTAATTTTATTTGTCATACATTCACAGAATTCGAGTCTTCTGTCGGGGTCGTCATCCGAAAGGTGGTGCACCATTTTTAACTTGTATGGATGAAATTTATTTTTAGCCAACACTCTCTGTACTGTACTTTTACTTACTTCACAGATAGACGCAACTTTAGTTGAAGAGGAAGTAGGGTTTACTACCATTTCAGCAACTATATCAATTTTTTTATCATCACTAAATGTTGGTCGACCAGATCGTTTGGCATCTTTAACTCTACCTGTTGCTTCAAACTTGTGAAGAAGCTCCCTCAAATAAGTTCGCGAGATAGGGCGATCTGGGTATCTGTCATTAAATAAACGGTCCGCTTCATGGAGATTCTTTCCAGATTCACCAATTATTAAGATAGCTGCTACTTTGTCGGCTTGTGTACGTACCATTTTGCCTATGTAAACTCTTAAACGTCTCGTTAAACAATAATAAAATTAAATATTTAAGTTATTTAGAAAAAAATTGCAAAGCATTAAATACTATTAAATTTAAAACGTCAATTTTTTTGACAACTAACCAGAGGCGGACTGAAAAATCTTCAATATTTAAATGTGAAATAATAATTTTGGTATTTATTTAATTTATCCGTCAAAATTAGTTTAAACCCAAACAAAATTAATGTGGCTATGTAGCCAATGTCAATGCCTTTCAAACGAGATATCACTTGCCATAAAATTATTGGCCAGAGTGGCACTGTGACGTCATCTATTACTATTACGTCACCTGTTACCATTCGTAGAGAAGTTTACAACACTTTATTTTCACACTCCAAATTTTATTAATGTAAGTGTAGCCGTTGAAAAGATACGAGAGGCGGAGGGGACTTTTGAATAGCACTGCATATCTGTACCTCAGAGGTAAACTATATTAAGCAACATTTTAGCAAATTTTACAGGAGAGCTGTTTAAAGTGTTACTTGTGACCAAAATGACGATTATTTGTTAATTATTGTTTCGTTTTTCTTAAAAATTGGAACAAACGAACATCTTAGTATAAGAAACAAAATGCCAAAACCAAATAAAATATTTTTTTATATTTTAGGTTTTAGTGAAGTTAGTATTAAAAATTCCACTAATCTTCATCAACCGGAATATTATTATTATGAGGAATATTTTGGTATAAACCGTGAAATATTTTTGGCAACCACTTTAATACGTTTTGAGGATAATATATAATACTTTTTTCCCCAATAGGTTTTGGTGCAATTCTAATAACTGGTATCTCGTCTGTAAATGCCACAGACTCCAATGTATTTCGGTTTAAATCCAGGACATTAAAGTCTTGCAGAAACACAGAATTTCCTGTTCTAGTGTGTCAGGCTGTTTTGATGGAGGTAGTATCTTGAGTTTTCTACCAAATCCACCTTTAATGGAGATAATACAGCAGCCCAAAAATACAACCTTCGTTTGATATATTTTGCCTCTCAATTACTCTGCGACTTAGTACAGTTTGTTTTTGGTTTTTTCGTTACTCTGTTTGGATTTGACTTTACTTAAAAGTATTTTTTTCTGGTTCCCCGTAAAAAGTTATGTCAGTATCACTAAAAAACCGATTTTCGTAAAAAATGGAGATAGTACAGTTTACCTATGGGGTCCAGAGATATATCTATATAGAGGGTGTTCCATTTGAAAAAAAAATATAGCCGATAACATAGAAATAGAAAAACACTAAAAAAACACACTTAATTTAAGAATAAAATGAATCACGAGAAAATTAATATCATTATGGTAATAGCGTGGGATTGAAGTAAAAACAGTTTTATTGAGTCAGCTTTCCCACTCACTCCTACCTATTTTACAAGATAGAGGAAAAGGTACTGAAGTAAATTTACGTAGAATGATCTAATGATTACGAATCTTTTAATTTTGCAGTACTATACAGAGGATTGCCTCTCTTAATTAGACACCCAGTACAAAAAACAGTTTTTTTCTGATAATTTAGATACTGTCGAATTTAATAATTATCAATATTTCTATTTTTATTGTAGGTAAACAATTTACTTTTATGTTTCCTTATCCTTGTGGTCGCTATCAAATTACAAATAGTTGATTTACTGACATTTTTATCGTCAACTACGAAACCGAAACCTACGTTAAGAAAATCTATCCGAGAATATAAAATTCCACACAAATATTATTCCTTTTAAAGTTAAATTAATCTCAAAACAAACAGAAACGGTCGTTAAGATTCGGAGGCACAAACTGGCAAGAACATTTAAAATATTCGTAGATGTCTAATGTAGAGGAAATTAAATCAGCTACAAGTAATAAATATATGCAATGTAAATCAAGTGTCTTTATCTGAATAAACAAGGAATTTGTCACGTAATATGACTTTATTTGCGTGGAATCATTAACAAAGTTGTCTCAAACAATTAAACCAATGAAATGTTTATGCGTAGGTAGAGATGTTCACAAAAACTGTCATGAAAAGATTATCTCGATAGGAAAACAAGAAATCATCTCTGATCTGGATTTTTGACTAACATGGCATTGATTGTAATGAAATAGCCAAATCCCAGACCAAAAATCTCGAATGCCAAAAGCGATCCTATGATTCCATATACAATGGCCAGTATGGAAAATAGGTAATAAAAAAGATAGTATTTTATTTAAAAAAGTAATGTAATTAAATCTCATCTTGAGCGATACGTGCAGGGGATACTCAAGAGTATTATTAAACCCACACTTGGGAAAATGTCATATAACAATTTACAGAAAACCAGAGAACCCGACAGACGTTGTTCTGTGCTAAACCTCTTGCCTTATCATATTATGGTAATTTTGGCAATAGTATCGTTAATTTTCGATAGAATGTTTCCCTAAATATCTACTTTGCTGAATTTTTTCCAATTCCAAATTTGTTTTTATGAATTTAACAAATTTTTTTAAAGACCTAACCAAAAAAACTAAATCAGGCCAACTGTTTAGGAGAAGTTCAACATGAACCTGATAACAGCGCCACCTACCGGGACTAATTGTGAATCTAAACCAATCTTAAATTCACTTGAACACACTCAAAAAATTTCATGAAAATCGGTCCAATATAAAGATTTTAATATGAATAATATTTTAAAATGACTTCGATCGTCTGAAGATCCGAATTGGTGGTCTCTCCTGTATGAAATAACGTTGTTTCTAGTACTTATGTTAAATCATTGAAATTACTTTAACAATTTGTGAAAAAAGCACATACTCAAAATACTATACAGTGCTACTCAAAAGTCCCCTCCTCCCCTCGTATCTTTCGAACGGCTACACTTACATTAATAAAATTTGGAGTGTGAAAATAAAGTGTTGTGAACTTTTCTACGAATGGTAACAGGTGACGTAATAGTAATAGTAATAGATGACGTCACAGTGCCACTCTGGCCAATAATTTTATGGCAAGTGATATCTCGTTTGAAAGGCATTGACATTGGCTACATAGCCATATTAATTTTGTTTGGGTTTAAACTAATTTTGACAGATAAATTAAATAAATACCAAAATTATTATTTCACATTTAAATATTGATTTTTCAGTCCGCCTCTGGTTAGTTGTCAAAAAAATTGACGTTTTAATTTAATCGTATTTGTTGATTTGCAAAGTTTTTCTAAATAATATTTAATTTTATTATTGTTTAACGAGACGTTTAAGAGTTTACATAGGCAAAATGGTACGTACTCAAGCCGACAAAGTAGCAGCTATCTTAATAATTGGTGAATCTGGAAAGAATCTCCATGAAGCGGAACGTTTATTTAATGAGAGATACCTAGATCGCCCTATCTCGAGAACTTATTTGAGGGAGCTTCTTCACAAGTTTGAAGCAACAGGTAGTGTTCAAGATGCTAAACGATCTGGTCGACCAACATTTAGTGATGATAAAAAAATTGATATAGTTGCTGAAATGGTAGTAAACCCTACTTCCTCTTCAACTAAAGTTGCGTCTATCTGTGAAGTAAGTAAAAGTACAGTACAGAGAGTGTTGGCTAAAAATAAATTTCATCCATACAAGTTAAAAATGGTGCACCACCTTTCGGATGACGACCCCGACAGAAGACTCGAATTCTGTGAATGTATGACAAATAAAATTAGTCAAAACCCACATTACACAAAAACAATTTGTTTTAGTGACGAAAGTACTTTTTGCCTCAATGGAATTTTGAATACACAAAATGTAAGGTATTGGAGTGACACAAATCCTCACACCTTTCGTGAACAACATACCCAATTTCCAGAAAAATTCAATGTTTGGGCAGGTATTTTGGGAAACCACATAGTTGGTCCTGTTCTCCTAAATTCAAATTTAAGCGGTGAAGTGTATCTGGAGATGTTACAAAATGCAATTGAGCCGTGAATTCTTGAAATTCTGGAAAATAATCCAGATGAATTCGGCCATCTGGAAATAACATTTGAACAAGATGGTGCTCCTGCACATTATTATGGTGCAGTAAGACGTTACCTGGATGAAGAATATCGAGGTAGATGGATAGGCCGGCGAGGTCCTATAGAATGGCCACCTCGGTCACCAGATCTTACACCATTAGATTTTTTCTATGGGGGTACTTGAAATCCAAGGTTTATACTACGGCACCATATAGCATTGGCGTTTTTAAAGAAAGAATTATTGAAGAATACGATGCAATTTCAGCTGACACGTTCGAACGAGTACGACAAGAGTTTACTAATAGGATGTATTACTGTCAGGAAGTAGACGGAGCACATTTCGAACACTTGCTATAAGAATCCATTGTTGATATTTGGTTAATTAAATTTAAAAAAATAATTTCAATAATTTTGGTATTAGTTAGTTCAAACCCAAACAAAATTAATATGGCTATGTAGCCTTTCAAACGAGATATCACTTGCCATAAGGTCCTATTTAAAATTATTGGCCAGAGTGGCACTTTGACGTCATCTATTACTATTACGTCACCTGTTACCATTCGTAGAGAACTTTATTTTCACACTCCAAATTTTATTAATGTAAGTGTAGCCGTTCAAAAGATACGAGGGGGAGGGGACTTTTCAATAGCACTGTATAGTTGGTAGTTGTTGAAAAATTACAATTTTTTTTAAAATTAACGAAAGCCTTTTATTAATTTAGTGTTATAAACTTGATAAAACGTCTAAAAGGTAGATGGGTAAAAAAAATTTCAACTCTTGATTAGGATTTATTGAAAACTTCGATTTTAAAAGTTGGAATAAATCTATAAGAGGTACTGTTATACTTTTTCGAAAAATATAGATATGGCAAACCAATCAATTTTTTCAAATCTTAATTATTCGTTATTAAAATGTACAGGGTGTTTAAGGGTCAATTTACTGTAGGACACATCTCTACAAGTTTGTTAATTCTACACTCTGTGAGAGGTCGTTCTCCGTAACACCCTTATGATTTCGATTTATGACATTCTTCTCCTTGAACCAATACACATTCCACAGGGTTGTTCAGTTTTTATTCACGGGAACGAAGACTCTTAAGAAATAAAAAAAATACAACTAAGTACCTACCCTGATAGAAGCAATTTCCTCAGTCACTACCACATTTTAATTGTTTATATTAATCTATATCATCTCGTTTGACTATAAAATATGTTATCTGACAATTTTCGTTATCAACTTTTTCTGTGACACTAAATTATATGTTTATTACTATAAAATTCAACCTTTTTATTTATAAAAACAGTTTTCCCAATAGCTAACAGACAATCATTAAAACTCAGGTAATATTTTAAAAACTATAAATACAATATGATTAAATTAGTTAAAACATTCAAAAAAAATTGTAAGTAATATCGATATTTTATTTAAACGATAAACAAAATACCTTTAAATCTTACCTTAAACCTACGCAATGTAATTTTGCTTTTTTATCTTGTTTTGGGTGAGCGACCGAGATTGACAACAAACAACACGCACGTTGCCACAAAACCAAACATCACACCGACGGTTACGCTGCTGCAATTGCAACTGTTAATTATTCGAATCCGAAAAATTCCCGACCGCGACAACGCAGAGACAATGAAAAATAGAAGTGGAAAGAAACTGTTTTTTAAATAAATAAGTAATTACTTAATATCTGAAAAACTTTAGTTATGGTATGGTTATTAGTTAAACTGGTTACTCAATGATTAATTACAATCATTTTCGTTTTTACTTTAAATGTTAAAAGGATTATATTTTTATACCATCGACATCAAGATATCAGTCAGCATGTTTAAAGAGATTGTTGTCCGTAGACACAAGAGAAATAGTTAATAATTGCTTGTATTAAGTCTGTATTTACACTTGGCTCTTCAGTGGTACTTCTAGACCAAATGTAAACGTCGGTAACATCGAAGGTCAGCGATATACTCGCGACTTTGCCGTTGCCGCGACTTCGCCGCAGAACGTTTTAGTTTCCTCCACTGGATTTAGGGGAATATTTTACATACAGATATGAATTTTGAGTCGATATTCCCAAGCATTGAGGGAGATAGCAGAGAGCAATTTAAATCTCGAAATATTTCCATACCTACCCCTTGCCTCAAAATATCCTACGAAAAAAAAATTTTTCGACGTGAATTTGGCTTTAAATTCGTGACTGGGAGATTTTTGATACGGGACAATAGATGCCACAATCAGTTTTTTGATAAAATAATTCTTTCGCGTTCGAATAGTGTAATGAAATTTTCGAAAAAACATATTTTCAACATAAAAAGTCTTGTAAATATCACAACACTATGAATTTTGGACTGGAATTCAAGGAGAGTATTCGCAAAAGAATAATCAAATTGTAAAAAAAAATTCAGAAGCATAACTTGCAGGGTTTCCGTCTTATGAATAATAAATGTGAAAGTAGGGAAAATTTTCGAAAATCCGGTTTCTGAAATTTCAAGTATCCACAATTCAAGTAATTGGAGAGATAGAACGTTTTAGTTTCCTCCACTGGATTTAGGGGAATATTTTACATACAGATATGAATTTTGAGTCGATATTCCCAAGCATTGAAGGAGATAGCAGAGAGCAATTTAAATCGCGAAATATTTCCATACCTACCCCTTGCTTAAAAATTTCCTACGAAAAAAAAATTTTGTGACATGAAATTGGCTTAAAATTCGTAACTGGGGGTTTTTTAATACGGGAAAATAGATGCCACAATCAGTTTTCTGATAAAATCATTCTTTAGCATTTCAAATAGTGTAATAAAATTTTCCACTAATAACATTTTCAACATAAAAAGTCTTGTAAATATCACAACACTATGAATTTTAGACTGAAATGTCAGAAGAGTATTCGCAAAAGGATAATCAAATGGGAAACATTTTTTCAGAGCCATTACCTGAAGGGTTTCCGTCTTATGAATAATTAATGTGAAAGTAGTGAAAATTTCCATACCTACCCCTTGCTTCAAAATTTCCTACGAAACAAAATTTTTAACATAAAAAGTCTTGTAAATACCACAAAACTATGAATTTTGGACCTAAATTTGAGAAGAATATTCGCAATAAGATAATTAAATGGGAAACAAATTTTTAGAAGCATAACTTGGAGGGGTTTCGTCTTAAGAATAATAAATGTGAAAGTAGTGAAAACTCTTCGAATCCGCTTCATGTTACGGTTCCTGAACGTACCAAATTTTATTCACCAAACACGCTTAGATTCTCTCAACTTATTTGAGTCACTTAACCACTTTTCACAAAGTTATTTCATATTAAAATAAGATGCCAAAAAAAAAACAGTATAAACGTATTCGTCGTCAAGGTCGTATTTATGACTTAAAATAATTCTTTTGTACCAAAAAATGCTACATAAACATTTTAATTATTTCCTGAATCAGTGAGGAGATATTAAAAACTAATAAGTGTAATACTATGAAATTCATAACTGATTTTTACACAACAAAATTAAGTATAGCCAAAATTATTATAAACTCAACTTCAATACTGGATTCACAACAAATCAAATTCCCTTTTAAATTATCCTTATTCCACTTTTTCAAAGAGTCATAAGGCAATATTTAAATACTATTGAGTGACCGACAAGGTCACCCGACTTGACAACCCTTGATTTTTACTCTAAGGCAGCTATGAGATCGGAAAAAGCTCATCCGGGATACGTTAGTCGACCTGGGTTGTTGGTAAGTAAAAAAAAATTCATAGCACTAGAATTCCATATCTATTCACTCGTTTCTTGGTGCGATATTCTTTAATTAATATTTATAATTATAATTAGCAAGTTACTTATTTAATTTACGTATTAAATGTTAAAAGGCTTTATCATAATTTCATAGGAGTTTTAAGAATATTAAATAATTTTTTTTTTATTTTCAAAATAAAATTGCACCTTCGCATTGTACATATCCATGTGAAGGTCAAATTAACAAAGCTGTTGACGGTACCAGTCCAAGGTATGCCAAAGGATTGATTGAAATTCAGTAACTACTTAAAATATATTATTTTAATAAACTGGTTTTAGTGCAGCCATTGAACCGCATTTTATGATGGTGGTTAGATCTGTGGTTCACCTTGAACCATGCAACTTAGTGAAAAATCCAGAAAACGATGACAATTTAAAAAGGGAAGTAAGTTACGAAAGCACCTACGAAAACAGAAGCAGAATATTCATTTAAAAAAATACAGAATTTGCCTAGAAGTTATAAAAGTTACTAAAGTAATTTGAGCTCATTTAATGTTTTTAAAATAAAATACTTCCATTTCTGCTTTGTCAGCTGTTCAATTTTCTTTTTTTTATCTAATTTAGTAAATTTTTTTCTTTATTTTCCTGTAATTAAACTTACCTATTAAACATCCATGTGGAACGATGTGTAAAAATATTCACAAAAATTACCTAAACTGACAAACCTAAACAACCATCATCTACAGTTCAGAAAAATTTCCCTAAAACACAAAATTAAACTTAAATTTTAACGTATCGAATGGTATCACTTTTATTTTTTCTCAATCTATGGATATATTTAAACACGGATTTGACAATTTTTCTAACAGGCATTTCGTGTATTTAAGTGCAGAATTTTTTTTTTAAGAACAGTGCAAAATAGAATTTCGATAGATACGTTTTTTCGAGTAATGTAAGTTGAGAGGAGTTACAAGAAGTAAAACGGAAGCATTTTCAGTTGGAAAACTAAATTTACACTACCCCGAACAACCATCGAATGTAAAATGCTATATATACTGGGTCAGAAACTATAGCGATGTTGTCAGATCAATAACAAAAATTAAGGAAATAAAGTATTAACTATTCTGTTTATAATTGTATATCGAGAAACTCCTCGAAGTTTTTTTTTAATTCGGTTATTTAACGTCGGCAAGCTACGATGGCTTTTTCCAGTGGTCACCCATCCAAGTACTAACCACGCTCAGCACTGCTTCACTGTAATTATCGCATCAGATGAGTCAAGGTGTAGACGGTTTTCTGATAGTCGGCTTGTTCTTGTATGGACTCTTTCTCTAATGCCCTGGAATTGCAGAGCAGTGTAGTTCAGAGGTGGTGCTGCTGCTGTTTGGGGAAGCATTTGTTTTATTCGACGTACAGAATTGTTAGTGCTTGATGGGAACATGACTGCACAGACTTACCTACAAGTTAATAACAATGTTATACGTTTGCTTCATGCTGGAATTGGACCAACTTTCCTCTTTCTAGACGACATTGTTTGACCGCATCGTGCAAATAGCCTTGAACTTCCATCGTATCCCGCACGATCACCTTTATGCAGAGGCATTGTTTGGCTATGACCCCACGTTAAAAAAATACTATAAAATGAAGATATAAAACAAATTCACCGAAAAGACCGATTGTACAAACTTTTCTGTCAACTAGTTGTCAATTAAAAATAAAGGGTAGTAAAATGTCCAAATTTCTCCGTGTTTTTAGGATATTGGTAGAATACTGACAACAGCGCTTATTGATTTATGTCGTAAGGTATGTAGACTTTATTAGGAAAACAAGGGAGAGTAACATGCGCCACATATTGATCTTTAGCAGAGAGCGAGAGAGATATTATATTAGAGATATTTTTCTTCCCTGATCGGAACTCGAATGAAATGTCGTGTTAAAGGATGATAACAGGACTCTCCCCTTCGACACAATAAAATAGTAAAAGTGGACTACATTAAATTTTATTTCAAAGGCTAGTGACTCAAAAAAAAGAAGACAGTACGTTTCTTATAATTTATACGTTAGAGATACACAGTCAAATACATCGGAACGTTTAAAACAAATTCCCTGTTGGTATAAACAAATAATTTTACAAAAATATATATAGGTACATACACATATATCACCAACGTTTACAAAACTGTAGATAAATGAAAGGTACTCAGGTGTATACCGTCAGCAAAAACGTTTTAAAACCACATCTTGTACTCAGTTACTATTCCCGATGTTTTTCTTTTTTGCGTTTTCCAATTTTAGAGCTATAAGTTCTCCAGGACAAGTTTTATTCGATGGTATATCATCTTTTACTTTATTACTATATATTTGCGAAGAACTTCCAGATTTCGATCTGCGTCTGTCTTTTTTTAAATTATCCCATTCGCGGTACTGTTTCGATAATTCTTCCACTACTTTTCTTACTGCACATTCTGATTGTCTCAACATTTTTTGCACATGTTCATCACCTATTGACGAATAATATTTTAAAAGTGTATAGAAAATTTGATATTAAATGGGGTTTACATTATAAAGCTGCGTCCTCACCGCACCGCACCGCACCGCACCGTCACCGTCGACTTGTTGTAGACGTTGTAATCGACGGTGACGAATTGTTTTCATGAACAAGACAAAGTCATAGCTTTTATTGAGGCATACAAATTAAAATCAAATCTATGGGATTCCAAAACTAATAATTATAAAAACAGAAACATGAGGCACGATGCCCTTATGGAAATTGCTTATGAATCTTCGTCAGACATGTTGATTAGTCTCATTTCTGCCAACTCTGGTGTGGACGGATGCAGTTTTGTCGACTTGTTGATCGACCATGTCGACTCGGTGAGGACGCAGCTTTAGGTTTTTCTTATGATTTACTTAAGACTAGCCTTATGAAAAATCTTAACGTCATATTATCGTCATCCTAATTATCAAACGTCTTAACTCCAAAATCACAAAATTTACAGGAAACACAAAAAACATTCCAGATAAGTTGCTATCATTTGAATTCTTTTGTAGTTTTTCAAAGTACATTAATTAATATAAAAGTAAGTAATTTTATATTATTATATTTAATTTTAATAATTTTTCTGGAATTAAAGCTAAATAAATATAGGAGATACGAGGTTTTATTTTTCAAGCTAGTTCAGTGTTTAAGTTTAAAAAATTGAAAACTTTACTTTTTTTTATACAAAAATACAAAATTAACTAGTTATTCCAAAAATTAAACGTTTTTTTTTTTGAATTTACAAAAAAATGTTTGCCAATTACTCGTGAGGTAAGGAATCGTAAAACCCGTGGTAATCAGTGTCAAGACTTTTTTTTATTAGTTGCAAATGGTTATATTTTCAACCTAGAATCATATAATGGTGGAATGTTCTCACTCGTAGTAGTAGTTTTTCTATTTATTCGTATCGGAAGCTCCTTCCATTCTTCAGAATGTCTTAGTTTAAAATCAATGGTATACCACTTGGATTATACTTCAACGCACGAATATCTGTTACTACTGGATCTCCCACCTTCTTACCTGGTCTCTTTCAAAATAGCTGATCTCTCTTCTCTTGAAGTCCTTTTATTTTTCTGCCTTGCTCCTTTATCTTCCTGTCCAGTAACGTGCTCTTCTTCATGAGCAGACTTTTCTTTTTCCATGAGTTTCCATGAGCGTACCGTCCATTCCCCTATATCCATTCAAACACATTTTTTTGCACACCTTGATCATCTCATTATCTTTTCGTAAATAGTACATAAATGAGTTGGTTCTCCTTGATTCGTTTTCATTTTTTCTATCTCTTCGTCTTTTAGTACTGGACACCTTTACATGCAGCTGAATAAATAAATGTTTTTCCTTCCAATTCAATTGCCAAAAGACATTAAATAATTTTTTTCTATTGTCTTCTGTAAGTAGATAACATTTTAAGGTGTTTTTTCTTGTTTTTCCCGTTATTTTTTCAGAATTTTTACATCTTATTTTCATATTTCGCTTTTCTTTTGAAACATCGTACTTCCATCCAGTGTCTGCCAGTTTTTTTCCATTATACTCCTTTCCGGATTCACGATTTTTTTATTTTTCTCTCTTTTCCAAGTACTCTGTTTCACATTTCTTCTTTTTCTTCTTTTTTTTTAAAGGTTCCTTTTCAGTTTCACTTTTGTTTCCAATGTTGGTAGATACATTTTCATTATTTGGATCTTCACTCACTATTGTTGCATCAGGGCGTTGTACATTATTTAACAAAGGCGCAGTGTCGGAATCAGAGTGCATTTTCAGTAGGAAGGGAATCATTTATTACAATGGTATATAACGGTAAGTCACCATCAGTACTTACAATACTGGTCCCAGTAACAAAATCTTCAAAAATTAATTCATATTGGAGTGCCATTTCCAAATTTTTTTGAGCGCGAGACAGTCTGAAAGTTTATTTACGATTTGTTAACGCTATTGAACAAAAGTAATAAAAGTTACTCACCTCTCTTTTTTTATTATTTAACGTAAAGCACAATTAATACACTATCAAAGCTTCTATCAAACCAAATATTATAATAAATTTTGTCTTTTAAAATTTTTAGGTTAGAGATCATGGAGTTACGAGGTATTCTAGGGCACGCGGTTGTATATGGAGTTAAGAGGTTCTCTCTTCTTTCCATATTATTAAAATAAAGTAATGTGGAGTTACATGTTTTCTCCATCATAGGTAGTTTTTTTTCTCTCACAGATGGCACCAAAATCTCATTTTTGACCAAAATTGGAGTTACGAGGTTTGATAATTAGGGTAACGATATGTGTTTGTTTACGTATTATGATATTTCTTGAGAGAGGCTGTCATAAACAAGACAACCAAAATTCCTAAGCGAACATAGCGGATCATAAGGAATAGGAAAGTACCTATTCTCTATGTGTCTTTATGAGATGGTGAAAGTATTTTTCGTAATTTCAAATTTCCCACCGTGTTGTCTTTTTGTGATCTGTCTGGTGTTTGAGGTTAGTTAGTAGCGTCGTATCAGCTGTATTATTATAGTTAGTAATAAATATGCGTTAGCAGTTCACACATGAACATAGCAAATAAAAATTTGATGCACTTTTTCCCGTTGATGTTCTTCTTTAGGTGTAGGAAGATATTCTGCTTTCGAAGTGTCGTAAAAAACTTTTACTGTTTCTAAAATAATGTGTGATGTCTGAAACTATATTGCAGACTTCGAAAACTGACTCCTGTAGCCAGCATCATTGTAGGTTTTGTGGAGTGGAAGAAGAATCCTCCATCCACATACTTGCGAACTGCACAGCAATTCAGAATCCTAGGGCACAGCACCTGGGAGACTACTGGATAGAAGAGGGACAGTTACCTAAGTTGAAGCCTGCAGATATCCTAAAATTCCTCGGGGAAATAGGACTAAAGGAGCTACTAGTATCTGAGACTTTCCTCAGGAACTAAGTAGAAGTAAGGGGGCACAATAGATCTTTTAGGTCTCAGTGAATGTTACCCCAAAAGACATACATACATACATACATACAAGCCAGCATCTTAATGTTGGCAATAATTGAGTTTTTACTAAAATGCTTTCCCTGAAATTTGTATCCTGTCTACATATTTTTAAGCCAACACATCCTCAAACGTACCTATTTGTCGATATTCTCGTTAAAGTGTCTTCTAATTATTAGGTACACCACGCCAACAGTTTCACCTCTTCCTGCTTGTTTTTTTGGACAATAAGGTTTGATTTTTGTACAAGAGAAACATCAGTACTATATTATTGAGTAATAGATAATTTCATGTTTCTGTAATCGCATCGCAACTTCTGTCAACAATTTTAACCTCACTTTTTTCTGATCTTAACCTAACCTTTACAAAACTCATAACGACGCATATCACACTATTTTAGATATTGAGTAATTTGTCATCTCTTAAGTATTTCTTAAGCGATTTTTGCGAGAGATCATAAGGAAAATCTTACATTGGAAACCCATCACTTTTACCTGTTAAAATCGCCATATTATTAGCAATTTCTTGTAACTTTTTATTTTCTGTATTGGCAGCTTGTAATTCTTTTTTCATCGAGCATATGGCTTCGTATTCGCAAGCTTTGGTCTTTTTAATATTATCCTGCTTTTCTTTTGATATTCTTTCTAGCTGTAAGATTTGTCCTTTAGCTTCATTCAATTCATTTTCTAATTCTTCTATTCGCGTTTTATAACAACTAGTTTCACAAGATACACCCTGTATAGAGCTCTTCAATTCCGACTGCATTTTATACAGTTTATTATCCGCTGAAGCTATCAATTGGTCTTTCTTCTCTATTTCCGCCCTCATACTGGCCAAAGCTTCTTTCATCCTCGACTGAAATAAATAAAGAAAAATAACTAAAAGTACTAAATATACAGCTAGAAGAAACTCACCTGTATATCATCTTTATTTTTTATTAAACTATCAATTTGTTGCATGAGCCTCTTGATCTCGTTTTCTTGGTCGATTATACAAGACTGTAAATCGGCGACTTGTTTTTTTAAACAATCTCTTTCTCTTTTTATCCCTACCGATGCTTCTAGCTGCGCCTTCAAAGCGTCATTTTGGCTCTCCATGCCTAATTGTTGTTCGTATCTTTGTTTGTACATGTCTCTTTCGTTGGCTGAATTTTCCAAACATTTGCATTTGTATCTTAGATTTTCGTTGTGTACTTGTACGTGGGATAGATCGTTCAATTTTATTTGAAGTTTATCTCTTTCTACCGATAAGACTTCAGCTTCTTTGGCTTTTGCTCTTAAGGACTCCATTTCGTCTTTAGTTAGATCTAAACGGAAAAATAATTTAAAAATTCCCTACATGTTTATTATTTATTACCTAATCTTCTTTGTATCGCATCCCTTTCAGCTCTGACATTATCCAGTTCTCTTTCTACGCACAAACATCTGGATTGAATTCTTTTAACGTCATAGCTGGACGATTTTTCTTTTTGTAACATTCTTAATTTTCCTTCCAGTTCTTCGGCTCTAGCTGCTCTCTTTTTATATTCTAATAATTGAGCTTGCATTTCGTTTATTTGCTCTATTTTATTTTGCATTTCATCTCTTTCCGCTAACGTAGTGTCTATCATCGCAGTTCTGTTTTTATAAATTTCAAAATCTTCTGGAAGCGTATTTGTACATTTTCCCAATCGACGTTCCAGTATTTTCACTTTATTATTCAATTCTACACATTTTTCGCATTCTCTTCCTTCCTATTCGAATATAATAATAAATTCTTAAAAATAAATTTACGAAGGAAATCTCACCTCTTCGAAATTTGATACACCAGTTCCACTCGCAACTGTGCCTCTCAGTCTTGATTTTCCTCTACGATTCAACTCTTGCTGTTCCCTTCTCAATTTTTCATTTTCTCCTTCCGCTGCTTTTAATTTCATACAATATTTTTTCAAAATATCCAGTTCTCTTTTGATAATGTTTGCCTCCATTTCAGGACAAATTTCTCCTCTATTGAGTGCACTCAACTCCCGTTCAAATTCTTCCATATCTTGAGTACAATCAGTGGGTCTCTAGCAAAAATAAAATATAATTTACAATTTCATATCAGTCTTAATATTTTCTTACTGTTGTAGCCAAAGAGCTTTCTTGATACTTTCTTTCAAATTCATCCCTTTCCTTTTTGACGTTTATGATGTTATCCTGTTGCTCTTTACATAAACATTCCAAAGCCTATAAAAAAATACATGTAAACTCATTAAATTTGACATCTATCCCGTTAGGATCCCTGTCAAAACTCTTAGTGCAGTTTTACTTTGACTTATGCATTCATTTGATCCCAACGGGCTGTAGTCACCCATCAGAATCTTTGTAGATACTTAGTAGATAAAATTAAAGTTGTTGGAGTCCCAATTGCGAGATCAAGTACTTCACCACTTTCCTAGTATTCGAGTATACGTACGTACGTTTGAAGGTCGTTTCGCAGATTTTCGCGAACTGAACTCCTGTGAATTTCCTTTATTTAATAATCCATTCACCTTTGAAGTTGCCAAGGCGCCAACAAATATGCAAATGGAACTAATAGACTTGCAATGTGACACTGTTTTAAAAGACAAGTTCAAGGAAGTTAATATTTTGACATTCTACCTACTCAAAATATTTTAAAAGTCATGTCAGCTATCCCAACATGAGCAAACACGCTGCTCGTATTTTATGTATGTTTGGAAGTTGATATATATGTGAACAGATGTTTTCAATAATAAAAATCAACACCGTTCGAGACTGACAGATGAACATCTTCAAGCTATTCTGAAAATTAGTACCTACATCTGATTTGACACCAAACATCGACGACATAATGAAGCTGAAACGATGTCAAGTATCTGGGTCATCGAAATAGTTACTATACCAAAATTTTATTTATCTATTATATAGATATAACTTTTTTTATATTGTTATTTTATATATTTCGTTGAATAAAGATTTCCGTTATGATATAAAAACAAACTTTTTTTAAGCCGGCCCCCCAAGCATGCCTCGAAGAAAAAATGGCACTCATGTAAATTGAGTTTGACACCCCTGCCCTACTAGATCTTTCCAATGATCAGATCTTATCTTTTCTTCGGCTTTGCCTATTTCTTCCAATATTACATTGGGACTGATACCGCAAAAGGGTTCCGGCCCCCAAAGGGTCTTTCAGTCCCCCTCTTTGCTAGTCCATCTGCTATTTCATTTCCTCCCAAGAGCTCAGTGCTTTAATAATCTTTTGCCTTCTATATCCTTTGTCAATATTGAACTGGGCACACTTTCTTGTGGAGGGAGTTTCCGCTTGAAAGATACTTGGGGTTTTTCCCAAGCTTTCAGAGTGTTTGGTTCCTGACTCGTACACTCCTATCCTAGTTTCTTTTATTGCTTTTGAGGCGTCTGTGTACTATTGAATGGCATTCTTTCCATTTCTGGTAAAGGTATTTGGATCCAATTCCTTCTTTTTGCTTAATGCCGTAACGAATTTATTTGAAAAGTTATACCTTTTCATCATACCATCTTGTGGCATATCCCAGGCTTCCCTCTCTACTTAGTCTGTGTCTCGTTCTTTCTGCAACACTTTTTACCACCATATGTAGTTGTGTAAGGTTGAAACATTTAACTTACCTTTAACTTATTCTGCACACTCTTATTATAAGCTTCAGATGATTGATCCATCCCTGGCGACAACACCCCCACTTTAACTGACCTTGTATTTGGAGGAATAGTGGAAGTAGCCTTATCAGAACAGTTGCAAGTTAGCTTACTTTTTCCAACTTTTTTATTCACCCCACTCAATCCGTTGTCAGCTCTTAAAGCTGCTTTTTTAGACAGATCCAAATCACACTGGCAAACTGTATTAGAAGTGGATACTACTGATCTCACAGCTTGTTCAGCTGTGGTAACTTTAAATCCTTCATTTTTATCAGCGGATCTGGGTCTAACAACGTTTGCTTTAAAACGAACACAGCTTGGATGGCACTTGGTTTTCGCTTTTAAATCTGGACCAGTATCATGATTTATCTCGTACCTTCCTTGCCGCATGGTATCATCACTGACGGTATCATGATTTTTTTTTATTTCGTACCTTCCTTGCCGCATGGTATCATCACTGACGGTAGGTCTCTCGTCAACGGTAGATCTTGGTCTTACCGCAACTTCGCTTACTGTAGCTTCTTTGCTTTTACCTTGAATATTAAAAAAATGTACCATAACCTAACAATTTTCAAGGAAGTACAATACCTTTATATCCGGGACAAACAGAAGGACAAGGACGGGAATTAGAAGCAAAACCAGATCCATATCCTTGAGTTAAGCCGCGATTATAACCAGGACCGTAATTAGAATTAGGACCAGAGCTATAACCAGAAGTTGTAGTTGCTCTAAGAGTTATATCAGTGTCCTGAACGCCACCTGAACTTTCTGAATATGGAACTAGTCTATTATTTAGCGACGTAGTACACGAACAAGGTTTTTTTTCTGGAAATTACATTTCGATGTTAAAAATTAATAGTTTTATTTTAAATAAACAACCTTTTAACACATTTTCTTCATAGAAGGGTTCTTTACTGTTGAGTTTTTGCTCCAGTGTATGTACTACGCCTAATAATCGATTTTTATGTTTCGTACCACTTTCATCATCGCATACACACACTAATTCATAATCCCCGATACATGTACAATCTTTAATCTGTAAAAATATTAATGATTGTTTTAAAATAACTTAGGGAGACGCAAAATTACTTACGGCCTGCATACAAACATAACCCATTTGCTTTTGCTGAAATTGAAAAAGAAAATTCAATTAAATTCATCGAAAATATATTAAGACCTTACTAATTGTTGTAACTGCTTCTTTTCTTCGGCAGTTAAATTCCGTGACATAAGAAAATCCCATAATTTTTTTAAATTCCTTGCTAATTCTGCCTTGGATCGTTGACATAAGGCGTGTAGCACTGCTGTGCTTAATTTTCCACACTAAAAAATTTGTTATCAAAGCCAATTAACACTACAAGAACTGGAGGAAACTCACTTTTTCTATGTCACTTTTAACAACATCTAAAATTTGTAGCCTTCTATCGTTAACGGTGTAATTCCAGCTTCTTAAATCTTCATTGGAATCGTAAGTTTTAAGTCTACCCTCTGATCGTCTTCTCAATGGCTTTATGGATGTTTCATCCAAAATAAATCTTAAATTATGATCTACATATGACATACTGTAATTTTTATTCACATGAAATTAAAGAGTAGCCTTCGTGTATCGATCAGGCGCAATTATTAACATAGCCGAAGGTATATGAATGCACGAAAAATGATGGTGTTTGACATATTTGTTAGCGATGTGTGTCAAAAATTCAGCAAGTGGAATATTGTCATCAACAGTCGACATGTAGTGAGTAGAACACTTGAGTTGATCAAGATAGAGCCTGAAAAATTGACATTTCAGCTGACAAGTCACAAAAATCGGAGGAGAGAGGATGTATTCCATAATATTAAACTATTTTGAACATCTATAGCTAAAAGCAACATAAATTATATTAATTCAATACTGAAAATGACTTTCGTCAACAAAAGGACAAGAGTTTTTCAAAACACCAATGAAATACCCATAACTCACGCAAGATCTGAAGGACGTATGAAAACTTATCCATCTGCGTATGACTTGAGGGCATGGAGCGATATTGTAGAGGAGAGGAGGCAGCACATTTTAGACCATCACTCCAAACCAAAGGTATCTACCATCTCCAGCACTATTCATTTTTTAAATGTCCACCATAGATAAACAAATCTCCAGGATTTGTAGCAAGTTTGTTGTAATTTAATAGATCAGCCTATTCTCCTTTATCCTGGGAGCACTTTCCTGTATATTATTGGTGATGATCTATTTTATTTTTGATATTTCAGGGGTTATATCCAGAAAAAGTAATCCCAGTAGAATTTTTAGTAGAAGCGATAGTAGCTTTCAAAAATGAGAGAATAAAACAATTGGAACATAAGATAGATTATTTGGAAAAGATGCTCGATATATATTCCCAGTTGAATTTGACGCCCGAGCAAAATAAGAAGCTGGATGAATTGGTAAAAGCTCATGGACTTGAACCTTATCAATAATCGTAATCATGTTAGGAATTTCGGTCAAATAATTATTCTTCGAAGTGATTTACGTTTAAAACAACTAAAAGGATCTTAAAAACGATGTTTCGGTTTCAGTAATTCTTCTATAAGCACACAAGGTGTTACATAATTAAATAAGTATCTTATTTAAGCCATTGAAATAATATAGAACTTGTTAGAATTTTAATTATATCGTTTATACATCCCCAGGCAGTTTTAAAACGTGATCTTGAATTAGAATGTAATTATCCAAGATCTAACAAAAATGTTTTTACAAGGCATATTCTCACGCTATTGTAAATCTTCTTTTCAATAACTCGAGCATAAAACAAATTTTGTTTAATGGAACTGCTTTAAAAGTCATTTCATTGTTTTTTGGTTTTTCAAATTTTTGTAGAGTAACAATTTTCAAATGGTTTTATTTCAATTAAAGCTAGTAGAATTGTATAAGATTTATATTGTGATTTGATTCGGTAATAGTTTTGTTTTTTTAGTCTTTTACTTTTTCTTATTTTTGGAGTAGTTAATTGTCGCACGTTATGTTTCAAAAAAGATATGAAAAGAAGCATACGAAAACCGTTTTTGGGTTAACATATATTAACAACTTTCAAATCATAACAAATTGTTACTCTTGTTTCACTTTTCATTTCCTTTAAACTGAAAATAAGGATGGAAAGGTTCACATCCAAAATACCGGAGTTTCATAGTTTGACCGAAGTTCATAATAGTAAGAAAAAAAAATAAAATAGGTAACCTACATTGTTAAACAATCATCTAATCATAATGTAATAGTAAATATCGAATAAATCGGTTGAAATGCTCCAAATATCTCGTTTTTGTTTAGTATATAATTCTACTCTTCCTGAAACTAGATCCTTTTGTTACAATTAGGGGTAGCTATGCAAAAGAATACAGAATGTTTTGTTTGGTTTTAGAGAAACGAATTGAAATCTGCCTATGCCGAATTGACATCTCTTCACGACGAATTATGTGAGTGTACAGCTTGCTACGACGTACCAGAAAGTAAGGTGAGTACCATTTCATGACAAGTACAGACACTATTGAAAAATGCTTATATAATTGTTTAGCGAAAAGAATTAGAGGATGCCTATAAACATTGGTCAAAAATAGCTGCAAAGAAAGTTAAAGATCCTGATCCTGATCCTGATCCTGATCCAAGACCTGGAACATCCATAACATGTGTTTGCATTCCTTGTTATGAAAGTCCTGAAAGAAGTGTAAGGATATCATACATTTTCTATTACCAACTTACTACCTTCAAATGTATTCATTCCTACTCTCATCTCTACTCCATCTTGTGACATTTTTATAGGATATATTGATCATTTTAGCCAAGAAGAAGTTCTGAAATACCGTCTGATGAAGAGGACAAACCTAGTCGCAAGAGAAAAAGGAAACGTCCAAGAGGTATCGACGATGCCAAAAAAAGACGCGACGAAACTGATGAAGATGCGGAAGCTACAATAAAAAGAAAAAGCAAACAAGATGAAAGCGGAATTGGAGCACCTAAGCGAAAAAGTAAGACAGGAACAGATGAAGATGAAGAAGAATATGGAGACAGTGATGAAGATAGTGCTCTGAAAAAGAAAGCTAAAAGATCTCGGGATGCGCCGAAAATGAAGAGTGGACCTGCAGATGAAGCAGCTTCTGCGGATGTGAGTGGCGAAAAAAGAATAAAAGACAAGCCTGATGGAATTGAAGAAAGTAGAGCAGCAGCAAAAAGAAAATATAGAGGAGATTTAGGAAAGAATGGTAAAGGTGCTGCTCCTAAGGATAAAGAAGCTGCAGGGACAAAAGAAAAAGATACAAAAGGTGACCTAGCGGGTACTTCTGAAGAAAGACAAGAAGCTGAGAAAATGGGGAGAAAGGATAAAGTTGAAAGTGGACGACCAAAAGTAGGAGACGTAGCAAAAGATTTGAGTAAAAAAAGAGACGATGATCAAGTTCTTAAGCCAAGTAGAAAGGAAATGAACGCGGGAGTCAAAGGAGAAGATGAAACCAAACATCAAGATGCAAGATCAAGAAGTCTTAAGCGAGAAGACGAAACATATAAAGGGCCTACTGGAGCAAAGAAAAAAGATAAGAGAGATATTGATGACAAATTTAAAGACAAACAAACCGTAGGTTCCAAAGAAAAAGACAAAAAAGGAGAAGGTGAAGATACGGGCGGAGTAAGGAAGGAACAACGAGAAGAAAAGGAAAAAACTGAGGATACTAAGGGAGTTCCAAAAAGTAAAGGGAAAATAGAAATAGACAGTGATAAAAAAATCGAGGATGATGTTAAAAAGGGAAAAGTTAAACCTAAAGAGAAAGGTGAACGACCCGGAGATGAAAAACAGAAAACTAGACTTGGTGTAGACGAAAAGAGTCCTGTTAAAACTCTTATCGATACCAAAGATAAAATGACTGTAAAAAGTAAAGAAGTACCAGAAGAAAAATATGTAGCTAAAGAAGATATTGAGGAAGCCCCAAAAAGGGCAGATAAAGGTACTATTGGTTATAGTCCAGAAGATAAAACAGGGAAGGCAGAAGGTAAGGCAGTGTTAATTTTAGAAATTTATTTGATCTATTATTAAATACTATTAATGTTTTAGGATTGAGAGATGCGCATAGACCAGTCGTTGAGAAAGGATCGCGAAGGAAGCCTGGAGATGAAGAAGGAGCAGGCTTTGATAAAAGTAAGAAAAGTGCTGCTGATTCTAAAGATGGCAGAGTTTCGGAGAAAAAAAGGGAAGTGATTCAAAGAGTGGATAAAAAGTCGCCAGATGATAAAGAGCCAACGGTTGCAGAAGGGAAAATAATACCTGCAGAGCAAGTCCAAAAGGAAAAAATGGCAGTTGATGCCAAGGATGAATCAGAAGAGCGAAAGAAGATGGAAGATTCGAAAAAGAAAGTGCTGAGTGAAAAGCACAGAGCGGAACAAGATCAGAGAGGTGACCTGCAAGTTAGTGACAAAGATAAAGCGCAACAAAAGAATGAAGAAGAATTGAAACTAAAAATGTTTGATGCGAAGAAGTTAAAACAACAAGAAGAAAAAAAATTGGATGACAAACCGAAAATAGAAGCGCTGAAGAAAAAAATAGCAGATGGCAAAGAATTAACTCCAGCTGAGGAGAAAACTCAAAGAGATAAAATGTTAGCAGGTGATAAAGGTAGAGCACAAGAGATGAAACAACAGAAAGAGAAAGAGGAAATGAAGCAAAAAATGTTTGGTGATAAAAAGTTAACACCTCAAGAAGAGAGAGAGCTGGATGATAAATTGAAAATAGAAAAGAATGAGAAAGAAGGGTTGAAGAAAAAACTGTTTGGAGATAAAGAATTAACTCCAGCTGAAGAGAAAGAGTTGGAGGAAAAGCACAAAACAGAGCAAGCTAAAAGAGATAAAATGTTAGCAGGTGATAAAGGTAGAGCGCAAGAGATGAAACAACAGAAAGAGAAAGAGGAAATGAAGCAAAAAATGTTTGGTGATAAAAAGTTAACACCCCAAGAAGAGAGACAGCTGGATGATAAATTGAAAAGAGAAAAGAATGAGAAAGAAGGTTTGAAGAAAAAACTGTTCGGAGATAAAGAATTAACTCCAGCTGAAGAGAGAGAGTTAGAGGAAAAGCACAAAACAGAGCAAGCTAAGAGAGATAAAATGTTAGCAGGTGATAAAGGTAGAGCCCAAGAGATTAAACAACAGAAAGAGAAAGAAGAAATGAAACAAAAAATGTTTGGTGATAAAAAGTTAACACCTCAAGAAGAGAGAGAGTTGGATGATAAATTGAAAAGAGAAAAGAATGAGAAAGAAGGTTTGAAGAAAAAACTGTTTGGAGATAAAGAATTAACTCCAGCTGAAGAGAGAGAGTTAGAGGAAAAGCACAAAACAGAGCAAGCTAAAAGAGATAAAATGTTAGCAGGTGATAAAGGTAGAACCGAAGAGATTAAACAACAGAAAGAGAAAGAAGAAATGAAACAAAAAATGTTTGGTGATAAAAAGTTAACACCCCAAGAAGAGAGAGAGTTGGATGATAAATTGAAAAGAGAAAAGAATGAGAAAGGAGGTTTGAAGAAAAAACTATTTGGAGATAAAGAATTAACACCAGCTGAAGAGAGAGAGTTAGAGGAAAAGCACAAAACAGAGCAAGCTAAAAGAGATAAAATGTTAGCAGGTGATAAAGGTAGAGCACAAGAGATGAAACAACAGAAAGAGAAAGAGGAAATAAAGCAAAAAATGTTTGGTGATAAAAAGTTAACACCCCAAGAAGAGAGAGAGCTGGATGATAAATTGAAAAGAGAAAATAATGAGAAAGAAGGTTTGAAGAAAAAACTGTTTGGAGATAAAGAATTAACTCCAGCTGAAGAGAAAGAGTTGGAGGAAAAGCACAAAACAGAACAAGCTAAAAGAGATAAAATGTTAGCAGGTGATAAAGGTAGAGCACAGGAGATGAAACAACAGAAAGAGAAAGAGGAAATAAAGCAAAAAATGTTTGGTGATAAAAAGTTAACACCCCAAGAAGAGAGAGAGTTGGATGATAAATTGAAAAGAGAAAAGAATGAGAAAGAAGGTTTGAAGAAAAAACTGTTTGGAGATAAAGAATTAACTCCAGCTGAAGAGAAAGAGTTGGAGGAAAAGCATAAAACAGAGCAAGCTAAAAGAGATAAAATGTTAGCAGGTGATAAAGGTAGAGCACAGGAGATGAAACAACAGAAAGAGAAAGAGGAAATAAAGCAAAAAATGTTTGGTGATAAAAAGTTAACACCCCAAGAAGAGAGAGAGTTGGATGATAAATTGAAAAGAGAAAAGAATGAGAAAGAAGGTTTGAAGAAAAAACTGTTTGGAGATAAAGAATTAACTCCAGCTGAAGAGAAAGAGTTGGAGGAAAAGCACAAAACAGAGCAAGCTAAAAGAGATAAAATGTTAGCAGGTGATAAAGGTAGAGCACAGGAGATGAAACAACAGAAAGAGAAAGAGGAAATAAAGCAAAAAATGTTTGGTGATAAAAAGTTAACACCCCAAGAAGAGAGAGAGCTGGATGATAAATTGAAAAGAGAAAATAATGAGAAAGAAGGTTTGAAGAAAAAACTGTTTGGAGATAAAGAATTAACTCCAGCTGAAGAGAAAGAGTTGGAGGAAAAGCACAAAACAGAGCAAGCTAAAAGAGATAAAATGTTAGCAGGTGATAAAGGTAGAGCACAGGAGATGAAACAACAGAAAGAGAAAGAGGAAATAAAGCAAAAAATGTTTGGTGATAAAAAGTTAACACCCCAAGAAGAGAGAGAGTTGGATGATAAATTGAAAAGAGAAAATAATGAGAAAGAAGGGTTGAAGAAAAAAATGTTTGGGGATAAAGAATTAACTCCATCTGAAGAGGAAGCGTTGGAGGAGAAGCACAAAGCTGAGCAAGCCCAAAGAGATAAAATGCTGGCAGGTGATAAAGGTAGAGCCCAAGAGATTAAACAACAGAAAGAGAAAGAAGAAATGAAACAAAAAATGTTTGGTGATAAAAAGTTAACACCTCAAGAAGAGAAAGAGCTGGATGACAAATTGAAAAGGGATAAGAATGAGAAAGAAGTGCTAAAGAAAAAAATGTTTGGAGATAAGGAATTAACCCCTGCAGAAGAAAAATTGTTAGAGGAAAAGCATAAAGTCAAACAGACTCAAATGGATAAGTTACCAGCAGGTGTCAAAGAAATAAAAGCTCAAAAAGACAAAGAAGAAATGAAACAGAAAATGTTCGGTGATAAGAAATTGGCACCCCAAGAAAAAAAAATGTTGGATGATAAATTGAAAGGCGAAAACATTGGAAAAGATGCGTTGGAAAAGAAAATGTTCAGTGTTGGAGAAATTACGCCAGAAGAAGAAAAACTATTAGAAGATGGATTTAAGTCAGAGCAAGCAAAAAAAGATAAGCTGTCTGCTGGAGAAAAATCGCTTACACCGAAAGATATATTAGATAAAGCCAAAAGGGTTACCAAAGACGAACTAAAAAATAAGATATTTGGTGATAAAAAGCTAACACCAAAAGAGGAACAAATGCTAGTCGACAGAATGGAGCAAGAAGAGGCTGAAAATGATGCTATAAAGCAGAAAATGGTCGAAGATAAAAAGTTAACTAAAGAGCAAGACAAAATTTTAGAGGATAAATTTAAAATAGAGATTACTCATCAAGAAGAACAACTAACTCAAGAAGCTGGAAAAACATTAGATCAACAAATAAAAGAGCAAAAGCAAAAAAGCGTATTGAAACAAAAGATATTTGGTGAAAAGAAATTATCACCATCTGAAGAAAAACTTTTGAAGGATCAGCTGACTCAGAAAGATGAGCTAAAAAAGAAGTTATTTGGTGATGAAGAGTTAACACCTGAACAGGAGACTGCATTAGAACTGAAATTGGAACAAGAATTAAGGAATGCTAAGAAGGATAAAGAAATTAGACGCTTAGACGATTTATTTGAAGGTCCTGCAGGCGAAAGGAAGTTAACACATGGAGAGGCAAAACGATTAGATGATAAACTGAAGTCACAGCAAGCTGAAAAAGAAGTTGCTAAAGTTCTACCTGGAGAACGACTATTGGCTAGAGAGGAAGCTGAAATTTTGAAAGAAAAAATGAAATCAGAAAAAGATGCAAAATATGCACTGAAAAAGAAAATGTTTGGTGACAAAATATTAATTAGTGAAGAAGAAAAATTATTAGAAAGCAAATTTGAAGAGCAGCAAGCTAAGGAAGATCTGAAAAAGAGGCTGTTTGGGGAGAAGGAATTAACTCCCGAGGAAAATAGAAAGCTAGAAAACGAAATGAAGAAAAATCAATTTCGGAAAGATATTTTGAAAAAAGAACTTTTTGGGGATCGAGAACTTACTCGAGAGGAAGAAAAAAAATTAGAAGCAGAGTTGAAGCAACAGTTCAAGAAAGAAAATTTAAGAAAGGAGCTTTTTGGTAACAAAAAACTAACACCAGAAGAAGAAGAGGTCGTAGAAAGGAAACTGAAAAAAGATCAGTTACAAAAAGAAGCATTGAAGACAAAACTGTTCGGTGATAGAGATTTGGCGCCGGAAGAAGAAAAATTATTAGAGGAGAAGCTGCATGAAGAAGCTCGTAGAGAAAGTTTGAAAAAGAAATTGTTTGGAGATAGAAAGCTTACTTCGAAGGAAGATATGGTATTAAAAGATAAGCTTGCTGAACAGCTTGAGAGAAAAAGTTTACAGAAGCGTCTTTTTGGCGAAAAGGAATTAACGCCAGAAGAAGAAAAAATATTAGGGGCTAAATTAAAAATAGAAAAGGAAAAGAAGGACAGTTTGAAAAAGAAGTTGTTTGGTGACAGAAAACTTAGTCCTGAGGAAGAAAAAATATTGGAAGCTAAAATGAAGCAAGAACAAATGAAAAGAGACGCAGTAAAAAGCAAACTTTTTGGAGACAGACCTCTTAGTCCTGAGGAACAAAAGTTTTTGGACCAAAAGATGAAAGAAGATGTAGCAGAAAAGGAATTGTTTCCAGTTGAAAGAAAAATGCTAGAAGCCGAAGTTAAATCTAAGCAGCTTGAAACAGATGCTTTAAGAAAAAAAATGTTTGGAGATAAAAAGCTGTCTCCAGAAGAGGAACGCTTGCTGGAAGAGAAGCTGGAGGAGAAAAAGCAAAGAGACAGTTTAAAAAAACGTTTGTTTGGAGAAAAGAAGCTAAGTCCTGAAGAAGAGAGAATGTTGGATGAAAAATTGCAGAATGAAAAAGTGCAAAGAGATGGGATAAAAAATAAATTATTTGGAGATCGAGATTTGACGCCTGAAGAAGAAAAACTAATAGAAGATAAAATGATGGAGTTGAAAGGAATAGAATTGTTGAAAACAAAGTTATTCGGGGATAAAGAACTCACTCCTGAAGAAGAACAGCTTCTGGAAAAAAAAGTTGAAGAACGTCAACTGCAAAAGGAAGTTTTAAAAGAAAAATTATTCGCCGGCAAAGATTTGTCTGCCGAAGAAGAAAAGATACTCGAGGAAAAACTCAACGAACAAGCTCGCAAAGATAGCTTAACGAAGAAAATGTATGGAGATAAAGTACTTACTCCAGAAGAAAAGGAATTTCTAGAAGTTAAGCTTAAAGAACAACTAGAGAAAGATAACTTAAGGAAGGTCCTTTTCGGCGAAAGACAATTAACTCCTGAAGAAGAAAAGATATTGGAAACAAAATTAAAAGAAGAAAAATTAAAAAAAGATAGTTTGAGAAGAAAACTGTTCGGTGATAGAAAACTTACGCCGCAAGAAGAATACTTATTAGAACAAGAGGTGAAAGAATTAGCAATAGAAAAGGAATTGTCTCCTGAACAGAAAAAGGCTTTAGAAGCCAAAGCCAAAATTGAACAGCTGGAAAGGGAGGCTTTAAAAAAAAAGTTGATTGGAGAAGAGAAATTATTGGAAGATAAAATTGAGGAGTTAAGAGCAAGAGAGTCCTTAAAAAAGAAGCTATTCGGGGATAGAGAGCTACTCCCTGGAGAGTTACAAATGTTGGAACAAAAATTTAAAGACGAAAAATTATTCAAAGGATCGTTGAAGCTGACACCGGAAGATGAAACATTGTTAGAACAGGAAATGAACGAACAGCTTCGTAGAAATAGTTTAAAAAAGAAAATGTTTGGAGATAGACAATTGAGTGGGGAAGAGGAAAAAATGCTAGAGGCTGAGTTGATGGAACAACTTGAAAAAAATAAGTTGAAAAAAAAACTTTTTGGTGATAGAGAACTCAGACCTGATGAGGAGAAAATGCTGGGAGAAAAATTGATAAAGCTGGGAGAAGAAGGAAAGGCTGAAGTGCCTTTGGTTTTCAAGAAAGAACAAAAAAGATTATTAGAAGCACAAGATAAACTCGAGCAACTTAGAAGAGATGATTTGAGGAAGAAAATGTTTGGAGATAGGGAGCTTTCTCCTGAAGAGGAAAGATTGCTGGAAGGAAAACTGAAAGAGGAAAAGCAAAGAGACAGTTTAAAAATGCGACTGTTTGGAGAAAAAAAGCTTTCTCCTGAAGAAGAAAGAATATTGGAGGAAAAATTACAGGAAGAAGTACTGGGAAAGAATGAAATGAAAAAGAAATTGTTTGGAGATCGAGACTTGACTCCTGAAGAGGAAAAAATATTGGAAAGTAAACTTATGGATTTAAGAGCGAGAGAATCTTTGAAACAGAAACTATTTGGGGATAGGGAACTCACTCCTGAGGAAGAAAACATTTTAGATAAAAAATTTAAGGAAAGTGAGCTGCTAAAAGATGTATTAAAAAAAAAATTATTTGGTGATAAAGATTTAACACCGGAAGAAGAAAGTTTACTAAGAGACAAAATGAACGAACAAGCTCGTAGAGATAGTTTGAGAATAAAAATGTTTGGTGATAGGAAACTTACTACTGAAGAGGAAAAATTGTTAGAGGATAAACTTCAATTTGATCAACTTAAAAAACGTTTATTTGGTGAAAACGAGTTGACACCTGAAGAAATGAAGATATTAGAGGATACATTTGAAGCAGAGCAAGCTGAAAGAGATTTATTAAAAATGAAATTATTTGGAGATAGACCGCTTACTGCAGAGGAGGAAAAATTGGTGGAAGATAAATTGCGAGCAGAGAGAATGCAGAGGGAAGCACTGAAGAAAGAATTTTTTGGTGATAGAGAACTTACTTTGGAGGAGGAAAAAATATTGGAGGGAAAAATGAAGCGGTTAGATCGGATGGAGAGTTTAAAGAAGCTTTTATTCGGGGAAAAAGAAATAACTCCTGAAGAAGAAAGGAGCCTGGAAGAAAAATTGAGAAAAATAAGTTTGCAGAGAGATGCGTTGAGAAGGGATCTTTTTGGAGACAAGGAACTAACCATGGAAGAAGAAAAAATATTAGAAAATAAACTGAAAGAACTTTTAGAAAAAGATAAAATGAAATCAAAGATGTTTGGTGATAAGAAATTAACCCCTGAAGAAGAAAAAGCATTGGAAGAAAAATTTGAATCTGAAAAATTATTAAAAGAAGCTCTTAAACTTGAACTTTTTGGCGACAGAGAACTTACCCTTGAAGAAGAGCAAATGCTTCAGGAAAAATTTAACGAACAAGTCCGAAGGGACAGTTTAAGAAGAAAAATGTTCGGTGATAGATCAATTACCTCCGAAGAAGCTGAGATATTGGGAGATGAATTAAAGAAGCAGCTAGAAAAGGCAGCTTTTAAAAAACACTTATTTGGTGAAAAAGAGCTAACTCCTGAAGAGGAGAAGATATTAGAAGCTAAACTTAAAGAAAAAATCCTACCAATCAAACCTGTTTGTAAAGGTGTTTGTACAGAGCCTCCGAAACCTTGTAAAAAAAGAGAAATTTGTATAGAAGCAAGAAATCAACATCAAAAAGGGATTCAGTTTACTAAAAAAGTTCCACTCAGTGAACGTCATAAAGTTATACAGATACCTTCAGATAAACTTAAGCCTTTAGGTAAATGTGACGCTGCATGTAACCCGATCAGTGACAGAGGTAAAATCCGCAAGCCATCCAGATTATCGCAAATACCTTCCGAAAAGCTTTTACCCACAAAAAAATGCAATGCATCTTGTAATACTGAACCAAAATCGACTAAAATTTCAAAAATATATAATATATTAAAACCAGAAGTTAAAATAAGTTCAACAGAAGAAAGTGAAGAGTCTGATACGTTAAAAGTACCGTCAAAAAAATGCAACGCTTCTTGTAATACAGAGCCAAAATCAGCCAAAATATCGCCACCGAATAAATGTCATGCAGCATGTAACACCGATCAAAAACCGAAAGACAAACGATTTGGGCTGGATAACTTGAAAAGCGGAGACCAAAAACGCCAAACGTGTAAAGACCTTAAAGGTATTCAGACAGAAGTTGACATCCGAGTAGGCAAAAATGTTAGACAGACAGTAATGTCAGAAAAATTGCTTACCAGAGATGATCCGAAGACTTCTTATTCGCCTAATAAAACCACACCACCCTGTAACTTAAAATGCATAGACGAACAGAAGATATCTATTGAGAAAGGTCTTCCATTATCACTTGATGTAACTCCTAGAATTGCTAAATTATCCAAGAATGAGATTTTAGAGGTAGATATTAAACCAAAAGTAGCTTGTAAATTAGAATGTTTAGAAAATAAAAAGATAGACAAAAAGATCCCATTACGAGACGACGACCTAACTCCAAGAGCTGCTAATATAGTAGAAGAAAAACCATCTGAAGACACTGCTTTAATAAAAAGAAATTTATTTTCAGGGGAAAATATATGTTCCGCTCCCTGTGCTCCCACACAAACACCATGTTTATCTGAGTATCAGAAACCAGAAATTGATAAGGAAAAAATTATATCACCAGTAAAATCATGTATTGCTCCTTGTGCGGGTGATAAAATTTCATCTGAACAACAAACTAATGTTGTTGAGAGTATTTCGGAAAAAAAGTCATTTGGACAACAAGCTCTTTCTGAAATTAATAGACAACAAGGAGAGGAGCAATTGGAGGGAGGTGCTGATGTAAAGGCAGATTTAGTAACAGCGTCTATGCCAATTAATACCCACCAATTAGATGAAGAAATATTTTCGGATGCTCTTGATAGAGTAGATGTTCCAATAGAGCAGGAAAAAATACTTCACCAAACTCAATCACAAGAAAAAGTTTCAATATCCCAATTACCAGTAACTGAAGATGACAAATTGTACTCCTTAACCCCATCACAAATTACCAAAGAATCCAAATTGATAGCAGAAAATTTACCATCAGAATCCGGTGTTACTTCAACAAAAATATCAACTACAGTAGATCAAGATTTTCTACCATCTGAAGAAAAAATTTTACCTTTCAGTAGAGACGTGTTACAATCTAGAGATATCAACAAAAATGAAAGTAGCGAAGGGGATATTACTTCACCACAAGTAGATACATTTATGCCTGCTGATGAAAGTGATATACGAGGTGATGGTATGCCTGGAAGAGGGGAAGCCAAACTTGTAGAAGAAATTGAACAACCAAAAATGTCCAAAGAATCTGATGATGGAAAAAATATTCCTGAAGAATCAGTTCCTGTTGCGACCAGTATTAAAGAGACGATATCAACAAGTGAGGAACATTCACCAAGAGATAGTTTATCTGAACCTCAAAGATCTCCAGAGCCAGACAGAGACAAAGATAACGAAGAGTATTTAGAATCTATTAGAAAAAAAGCAGCTTCTGGAAAACAACTAACTTCCAAAGAAAAAATTATGTTAATGTTATCCGATAGAGAAAAAGAAGAGAAAATCCATAAAAAAGGTCCATGTTCTTGTGCTGAATGTCCAAAGACTACGGATAAAAAAGATAAAACGATTATTACTAAGAAAGACAATTTAAAAAGTGGTGAGGTACCCCATCTTTTTGCTGAAGAAGATGAAGAATCAGTACAATTAAGTAAAAAAGGTGATACCTCAACTGAAAGGCAGTTACAACAAAATAAACTTCCTGATTCTTCTGTATTTCAAACACAAAGTAACAAAAGTGGTTCGGAAGACAACGTTGGAAGTGAAAGATTAGATCAACGTGTTTTGGGCGATACACCTAGTTTAAAGAAAAGTAGTACAGGAGACACTCCACAGGTTGTATCAAGTAAAGCTCAGGAAAGCGTGAGAGATGATAAATTGATTAAAGACGACACAGCTACAAGAGATGTTTCAGACAAAGATGGTGCAACCAAAATACAAACAAGTAGTATAAACGATATTATGAAAAAAGTAAGTACTAGAGAGGATCCATCTGCTGCTGATGGTGTAGACAGCACCACGAAAAGAGGCACCAAAAATGATCAGTTTTACGAAGATGATAGTAATGAAATTATCAATGAAAGAGAGAGTAAATATGAAGATCAGATAGATGTCGGTATAAGTGAAGATACTGTAGATAGACCGTCTACTAGAGATCCTGCAAAAGGTACAGCAGAAGATTCAAGAGTAATCAGTGAAATAGAGAGTAGATATGAAGATCAGGAAGCTGTCGGTACGGGAAAGGATACAATAGATAGACCGTCTACTAAAGATGCTGTTACTGATCTTGCAAAAGATACACTAGAAAGTTCACCTATTGAAGCAGTTTTTTCAAAAGAAAAAAGTATTAGTAGTAAAAGCTCAAAAGAAGAACTTTCTCAAGACGATCAAAAGATTTCTCAAGAGCAGGAATCTCCGGATAAAAACGAAATTGGAGAGGATAAAGTTGAATTAAGAGAATCTGAGAAAGGTGGTATATATGAACAAACAGAAGATTTTAAAACTGGTAAAGAATTATTAGAAGATCGAGATAAACCACAATTGCTACAAAAATCAATGGTTGAAGGGGGTACATGTCTAGCACCATGTGCGGAACCACCACCTACACCCATAGAAATAAAAATAGGAAAAAATAAGTCCTGTGTAGCAGTTTGCGCGGGACCGAAAACAGAAAAAGAATTTCCACCAGGCACTGAATTAGTTGACGATGGTAAGCCGGAACAATTTGTAAAGTTATCTTCCGAAGAAGGAACTCTGGGTGAAACTGTCTCCAAAGAAGATAAAAGAGAGACAAAAGAAAGTGGATATTCTGAACATGGAGTAAAAGAAAATGGGACTACAGATGAAGAATCACAAGATGTAGTAAGTTCAAAACTGGAAAGTATCCGTGAAGTTCCCTTGCAAGAATCGTTTGCTGTTCAGGAGAAACAAAGTTCACAAAAAGAAACCGCTAGAGAAGGTGAATTCACTGGAAGAGATACTGAAGAGTCTATAATAGGAGATGAAATTGGTAGAAGTGTTCCTGAAGATATAATTACAAAAAAAGAAAGTTCTAAGGATAATGAGTTCGCTCAAGCAATATTCGAGGAGAAGACAAGTGACTTAGAGTCCAAAGTAGAAAACATTGCAAATCCAGAGGATGAAATACAAAGTGATGTTAGAAGTTTTAAAGAAGAGCCGATAATGGACGCAGCTAGCTCGCAGATACAGAGGATGAGTGCTGAAGTAGAACGACGAAGTAAAATAATGGGCAGTGAAATGACAACTTCAAAGAAAGGAAGTTTTAAAGAAAGTCAATCAGCTCGACAAATGACCGAAGAAAAGATAGATGACGACGGACCAAGCTCACGACCAAGTTTTAGAAAAGAATCCGAGTTGATGGCAGCTAACTTGAAAATACTGAGAACGAGTGGTGAAGTAGAAAGTAAGAGTATAAAAAAGAGCAGTGCACCCGAGACTTCTTTTGTAGGTAAAGATTCTCCAAGAGTAAAAAGGAGCCCAAGAGGTAGTTCGATTGATAGACGAGTCGTATCAGGATCAAAAAGAAGTACCATTAAAGAAGAATTTGTTGCCATTGACATCGCAGGTTCCAAGGAGCGAAAGAGTGGCGATGAGGCAGCAATAAGTTTGAAAAAGAGCAGTGCAGGACGTGCCCCTAGTTCGCCTGAAAGAAAATTATCAAAAATACCCAAAAAACTGTCGTGTGAAATTACGTGTAGAGATTCGTGTGCTACCAAAACTAAGGAACAATCTAGTGAAAAAATTATACCACCGACAGTATCGTATAATAAATATGAAGAAAAACAAAAAGCAAGTAATGCTACGGTTAATGAAAGTGGAGAAGAACATGTTTATGGATCAAACATATCTTCTAAGGCTTCCACAGAAGCAAAAACTCCTGATTACAGAACCGATTCTCTTGGTTTACCAAACGTAAGCACATCAATACATATTGACGAACAAAGTAAGGGTGAAGCGATCAGAACTCTCGAAACATCTGAAGTAAGTGATGCTTCCCCTTCTTTAGGTTTACCAAAAACTAGTGCAGACATTCCATCTAGTATATCAACTAAAGTAAGTACAGGTGTAGAAGTTAAAGTAGAAGGAAAAGAAGTACCTATACAAACTTCAATTATTGGAAAGACATGTACAGGACTTTGTGCCCAAACAACGAAACAAGTACAAGCACATCGTTGTAGTGCGTTTTTTCATTGCGGTTGTCCTAATACAAGCTGTGTAAACAAAAAAGAGCCGTGCAAAGGCCCTTGCGCTCGTTCGAATAAATTAACTCCACGAAGATGTCGAGCAAATGATGCTCAAACCTCTACCAAAGTAAATGACGCTTCATCTAACACTCACGATGTAAAAGCGACTCAAAAAATTCCCATTTGTCCTTACAAAGAATTGATACATTATAATGCCAAAGTATCCTATCCATCTCTAAACCAATATAACTTGCCGTTCGGTCCTTGGTCTATCGACGTACAGAAGCTCAGAGAAAAAGCTGCTATGGCAGCAAGATCCGGATTTTTCGTTATCCTTCCAGAAAAAACTATGAATTCTAATTCAATTATACCAAGAGGATATTTCGCAGGGGACAGTGGAAACGAAGATTTTCTTACAAGAACGAACGTTCAAAGTAAAAACGTGATCAGGAATGAATTTCCTCGGTATTCTCCAAGATATATTAAACCACGTGTAGAAGTTTCGCAAGAGGATAAGGATCAAACGAATCCTCCTTTAATATTAACCTACCGAATGAGATACGCTGAATCAGATGTTTCGAGTGAAGGACTTGCTGATAATTTTACTGGTAATTATGAGTAAATTGTTGTTACGTCTTTTATAAAAGTATTTATCATATTTTTAGGTTGCATTCCCAGTACGCGGTTATCAAGAGTACTATCTGGAGATTCTAGTAGTTTAACACCCATAAGAATCGGTACAGTATCATCGATGAGTATCTCGAACATTATTTCTGCAGATTTAATGCATCCACACTTTTCAAATATTGGTTCGACCACCAGCGAAGTAAATTCCATAAATGACGTGTCTGAGTACTACAACGACAACAAATCTTCTGACATTCTATCCACACCGTCGTTATCAATTTACTTGGAGGACATTTCGGAAAAAGCAAGCGACGAAGAAACCGAGATTAAAGTTAATAGCGACGAAGATAAAGAACGTACTTTAAAAAGCGATAGAGAACGTAATAAAGATATCGTTGGAGTTGAAGATAAAGCGATTGCTGCCACTGAAGATAAATGTTTTTCAGTTTATATTGAAGATGAAAATATAGAATTATCTTATGAAGAAAAAAACATTCAAATCGATTTAGATGCAGAAACAGAAGATGATAGCATTTTAGAACGAGCTGACGCTCAGGATATTGATGAGATAAAACAAGATAGTGATACACAATTGACAATAGTAAGTACCCACACGTTCACTTTCTCTGTACCCACTGTGCTTAATTATTTTTTCCAGGATGACGTAACAACGATTACAGAAGATAAACAAGAAATATCAGACGAGGAAAAACAAGCTACTGACGTATATACTTACACTTGTAAAAAGGAGTTTAAGAAACGCGTTTGTGACACCCAAGTATCAGAAAGTGAACAGCTTGATTCAGAAAAAACTAAGGGAAATACAGATGGTACTACTGCACCAAAAAGCAGCTCGGTCGATACAGAAACTTATGTTTGCAACAAAATATTCAAACAAATTCGATTAGCTGAAAAACCACGTCCTGAGTCTTCTAGAACGGATAAAGGTAAGTCTGTTAAGCCTTTAAGAAAAGTATATATCACATACTGTTTATTTTGTTACAGACGAAGTATTCGAAGATGCTATTGATCAATTTCAAAATCCAGTAGGAACTGATACGTCTACAAAAATAAAAACGCGTAAAACTGTTCACGTCAAAACTAAAATAGCGGAAAATATTATTCCTAGATTGGAAATTCCAGAATCCCAGAAAAGAAAGTATAAGAAAGATGCTGAACGTAGCAAAAATATTTCTACAGCTAAGAAAACTTACTCAACTAGTAGTCGATTAGAAAAACCGAGTTCGCCTAAAAGTAATAAACGTTCTACCTTCACCACTTACTATTGTCTATCTCCTACCAGGAGATCCAGTTTGATGGCTCAGAATTTTAGACAAAGACAGTTGGCGAAAAAATTAGAAAGTTTGACTTCGCCACCGGAACCAGTAGACTTACCAAACCAGCAAAAAACGAAATTAAGAAGTTGGAGTACGAATAAGAAGGAAGAAAAAAAAGTAGTAGCTTTATTAGAGCCCGAAAAGATGTTAATAGAAAGAAGGAAAAAAGATGAAGATAAAAAGCGCGGAAGAAGAGAAACTAGTGAAGGTTCTGGTAGACAAAAAAGAAGTACAAACGCAGGAGATGAAAGTAATAAAAAGAGAAGTTCTAGACCGGAAGTTGATAAACGTATTTTAAATGGAATTCCGAAAGATTCTAAAGAAGATATGCCAGCTCTAATTATACATAAAGACACTGAAATTATTGCTCTTAGGAATGCTTTAGCAGTAAGTAACGTTTACATAAAATTACTTTATACTCAAAATTCACTCTTTGAAACTCATATTTTTTTGCTGCTACGTCTTATTTGTCATCTTTTGATGCTGGAAATGAATTATTGAGCCAGGAAATACGGGGATATTGAACATGCTGGAAGTTCTTCCAAAAAAAAAATGTATATTTGTAGCACGGATACAGTTTATTAGGTGATTCCAAAGTGTGGGTCACGATACGTGTTTGCCGGAAGATTAAATGCTTTATAGCCCAGTCAGAAAATTTCAAATAAGCGACACTAGATATAGATAGATACGAAATAATATCGGAATAAAATCGGGAGTGCAAATAAGTAAGTCGTTAGCATTGTTAGTAACGTCTACTTTTGCATAACTTAAGATTCTAAGCAGTTCTTGAATGGGTGTAGAACTGATTTTAAGCTAGTGTCGGGGTTTTTAAAAAGTGTGCTGATTGAATCTATTTTATTTCAACACCTGATCACATTTATCTTGATAGAAGGTCTTTAGTCACTTGTCAATAGAAATTTTGGATTTGGCTATCTTCAACTATAGTCCATCCATTATAAAAACTGTTTTTCACTTGACAAAGTATACCAATACAGAGACGTTGCTTTATATTATGTCATTCGTTTGCTACTGTGAATCACTATCTTTTGTGGCTTAAAGCTTACAAATAATAACAAACACCATTGTTAGACAATGCTAAAACTAACCTATAACCAAATAAAAAGAAGAATAGACTTCATTTGACATTTACTAGATACGCATACGTGACTTTTGATACCCACGTGTCTTTTGTCATAACTGAACTATGTTGCCAAGCTCTTGAAATAGTATGAGAATCTAGTAAATGTCAAATGAAGTTATCAAATATTCTTCTTTTTATTTGGCTATAGGTTAGGTTTAGTTTTTGATAGTTACTGTATATAAACAAACTTGAACCTATTTCTGTATAAAACTTTTATTTGTATGTTAAAAGTACAGCACTAAGTAAGAAATTATTATTTTAAAACCTATTGAGCCTAAAAAGGTATGTATGCAATAGTTGGAAAGTTCAAGATTCATTTTAATAAAAACAAATTCATATTGTGGTTTATTTTTCTTGGAAGTCCACTGTGTGGATGTGTGTCATATTTTAGGAAACTATGATTAGGAACATTCTACATTAAATAATTGTTCTTCCTCCAATTGCAGCAGTAACATTTCTAAAGTGACATGGATTATCTGTAAATAAATTATGAATACTGTAACAGAATACAATAAATACAGTTGATTGAGTATAATATTAAACTCATACTTACTTGCTTCATACATGCTGTAAATAGTCAGTAATAGATGGATAGTAAATACATCAACTATTGCAGTGTTATTAAGTTTCATTTATACGTTAACTTTGACAACTCATCACTGCTTGTGAAAATTTATTCAGTTTTTAACAGTTTTTATAACAAGGAGATGAAATAATCGAAAAATTGAATGATCAGTATTAAACTGTCACAACATAACCTTAAAAATGTCAAGACGTCAACGGTACCAGATAAACCATTTTAATCGCGGCAACAGCGCGCATTTTTGCCAACATATAAAGTTTTTAGTACGACTAATGTTAGTTTGAGTTTAATAATTAAGTAACCCACGAGTTGTATTACATATGAAATCAATTACGAAACCTTTCTTTAAGCATATATTTATATTTTTCTATAACATGCGACGTACAAATTTCAATATTTATTGAGTTTATAGCGGCAAAACATAGTGATTGACAGCAGCAAAAGAATGACATAATACAAGCGAACGTCTCTTTTTTGGCACTTTGATCACGTGGGACGATTAATGTGCAAACTCACTTAACTCTTAGCTGAGAGTAAACGGCACATTATAAAACTAGCCCCAAGATTTTTGAAGTAAAATGTACAATGGTACATTATTAGTTCCACGTCTTGTTGATGATATAATTTTTTTCCTCAAACCAACTTGATATTGCTGGTTTCTGACTGGGCTATTAATTTTCAGAAAGAATGTAACAAATTGGGATGGTCTACGCACACATCCAGCAAAATAAGAAGACCGACGAATAGAGGGATGTAGGAAAGGAAACGTCAGTGATGTGAATTACTTTTACGATGTATATATAATAACTACCTGTTATTAATATTTGTTAATGCTTTGCGTCAACTCGAATAAACATTTCTGGTAATGAACGGTGACTTTTGCAGCATCCTTTTTTGAAAAAATATGTTTCAGAAGGTTTTAACAAAGCTTAAGTGTGTAATTTTCGCCACCATTTTGTCATAAAGTTAAAAATCATACTACAAATGCTAATTCTAGCTTTCTTTATTTCATCTATTCGTCGTAAGACGTTCTCCATATGGAACTTGTCGTCATAAGTGCTTATTAGATGTGACTTTTTGGTGCTGCTCTCTCCATTATTAGCATAATCAAAGTACACATAAAACCTCACAAAAAATACAAAAAAACTTGAAAATTCAAAATTGGGTATTTAAAAGGGTGGTATTTAACATGAGAAAAAGTTTACGATGTTAGGCATGCAATTTTCCGGAAAATCGTCGAGTGAAAATTTTTGTTTTTGTTTTTTCGCTCTAATTGTTTAAATAATAAATATACAGAAAAACTTTCAAATCAAAATTTGTAGCTGATGCATTTATCTACAAATTTTGTCTAAAAAGTTTTTCTGTAAATTAAAAAGTTTACGAGATAAAATTAATTTCAGTGGTATTCAATTCGTGGTTACGCGCGAACGGCTCGCGAGCCAAATTTATTAATTGACTTAAAAGTTAATAATTTTGGATAACATTCAGAAAAAATAAATAAACTCATGTAAAATGTAAAGGAAGATCTCAACTTTTAGATAGAAATACTTTCAAATTTGAAAAAGTAGATTTTCTGACTGTAATATCAGTTTATTATAATTCCTATTTAATTAATACTTATCCCAGCGAAAATTCCTTTTGGATTTAGCATTGCAAATGAGCATAAAACAATATTATTATAAAAGCAAAGCCATCAATATTTAGAATTTTAAACGAATGCTTCTTAAACATCTGTTTTTTTGTATGCTTAATTTTACTTGTATTTTTTAGACTTCATTCAATTATATTTTTTTTCGAAATTAATATATTTCAATGAAACTTTACCACTAAACACTTTGAAGCATCTACTTTCGAAATTACTATACAATTTTTCTATAAATATCAAATTTTTTAAATAGTAGACAATTATTTAAAATAAATACTTAAATCAGAGGTCTGTCAGCAAACCTTCTATAACTTTTTAAACCGTTTATGATATTATCTAAAGATTTGTGAACATTATAATGAACCTATTAGGAAGTGATCGCGATACAAAAAAACACACCTATGGCTCAGGTAAGAAAGAGAAGGGAGCACAAATAAAAGTAAAAAAGCAGGTGAGAGAGCGTGGAAAATCGATGATAATACATTAAAAAATTAAAAAATATATATTTTTTTCTAATATATTTGTAGATACCCCATTTTAGAACACATTTCATATGAACATTTTTTTTCTAAATGTCATTGTTTATTTACTATCGTAAAATTAAAAACATGAAAATTGATGATATTCAAAAATACTACTATGGAAATTTCGTATATATTTTAAAAACTAATACAGATACAAAAAAAATGTTAAGACAAATTTTGTAGATAAATGTATTAGCTACAATTTTTGATTTGAACATTTTTCTATGTTCTCATTATTTAAACAATTAGAGCGAAAAAACAAAAACAAAAATTTTAACTCGACGATTTTCCGGAAAATCGTATGCCTAGCATTGTAAAGTTTTTTTCACGTTAATCACAACCCTTTTAAATACTCAATTTTGAATTTTCAAGTTTTTTGTGTTTTTTGCCGCATTTTACGGATATTTTGTGTACTTTGACTACTCTACTCTGGTGCTTATTTGCAATAGAACTATTTACATAGATTAACGTTGACATTAACTATCAGTTAAAATTAAGCACCTATTACATGGAGTTTTGTACTTATTTTAACAAATTTGTATCTTCTCCAATGGCGTAACTTAGTTTGACTGGTCGCCATATTTTGCGACTACTGTTTTTTTACCTAACATACCAATGGCTATTTGATAGTTTCAACTGTCATTTAGACATAAATATCTTCGAAAATGTAAAAATGCGCGAATCAAAATGGCGACAATTCTTCGGGCTCATCTTGTAAGTACTACGCAGCAAATTTTTACCACTTAATATATTTGCTTGTTTAAAAAGAAGTAGTTTCATAATTTCATCAATTTTCTCTACATCTTTGTTGTTAATATCATTAAAAACGTAATCGAGTGTAAATATATTGAAAATATTTTGTAGGCAAAAGAATCTTATTGTTTAGAACAGAAAAAGATCGCCGCGGCTGCCATAGAACAACTGGACAGCATAAAAAAAGTTATAGAAGAACGAGATAACTTGAGAAAAAAGTTAGAATGCTCTCAAGAGGAACTAGAAAAACTTAGGGTAATTATTTTAATACTTGTTTTTTCTGGTACTGTTTATTTTTGCAGATTCCTTTTTAAGTATATTTGATTTTTGTTTTCAGAAAAATATCGCACAAAAAAATCATTACGCTTTACAGACTCCATCAAGAGGTGACGCCGAAACAGCCTCTTCTAATTTACCCTCGAAACAACAAACCAACTCCACCGACAATGATATTAAACAGTTAGAATTGGACATCGAGCAGATGCGCAGCCAAGACATTACACCCGAAGTAGAAGCTAAAGTAATAAGAAAGGAAGTCGAGGTATTGAAAAAATACTGTTCTAAGCTTTCAGTCATACAAAAAGAAAACTATGAACTCAAAGCACAAATATCACTATACGAGGACACTTTCACAAGATTGGGTTACTCACAAGGCATTCCCAATGAAATAGAAGATCTTAAACACAGAATTGAAACTGTCAACGATACTAAACGTGAACGAGATGTGTTGAGGGAAAAAGTTAAGAAACTAGAAAAGGAACTTTGTTCTTACAATTATTTACCCGAAGATGTCGAGGTATTTAAGCAAAGATCCTTACTTCTAGACGAAGTTTTAGCAGATAGAGCCAGACTAAGTCAAAGAGTAGAACAACTACGAGGTCTAGATCAAGAAGTTAACGTTTTAAAAAAGAAAGCTGCTAGAGTAGACGAACTAGAAGATAATCTGATAAGATTGAACAGAGAAAAAACGTCGCTGGAAGACGAAATGGATCAATTGAAATGTAAATTCTCAACTGTTGAAATAGAAGGATATAATAAACAAGCCGAAGCAGATACGCTAAGATCTAAGCTAGTTTGTATGGAGCACGAAATAGCAACTCTCAAATGCTTTTGTGAAGACAAAGAAAGGTTAAGATTAGAACGAGATCATTTAAAAAATAGTCTTGACGAGTTGATAAGGATGCAGGGGGACTTTGACTACGCGAAAAAGCACATGAAATGTTTGGAAGTCTTGAAAGCTGAACGGGATATGTTTAAGTCGAAATACGAAAATTTGATTGGTTTGGAATGTGAGTGTGATATATTGAGAACTCAAGTGGAAAGAGCAAAAGCTATAGAAAAAGAACGAGATTCTTTAGAAAATCAAGTAGAAGATTTGGAAGTTTGTATTGCAGAGCAGGAAAGTGAAATAAGACGATTGGTGTGTCACATAGATTTGCTGGCTAAAGGAAGGGACGAAGAACAGGAAAAGTTTAAGGAACTCTTGGTAGAAATGAGAACAGAAGTTGATAAAAAAGAAAGTTTGATTGTTTCTACCGAGGAAAAATTAAATTTGGTACAAAGTGAACTTAAAAATTCTATTCACGGTCTTAGTTCGGAAACGCTGAAATATAAAAACAAAACGGAAAAATTAGAATCGGTAATAAGTGCATTACATCTCGAAACAAACAGTTTAAAAACAAGAAACGAAGAATTAGAAAATTCCCTTAATATCCTACATGTAGAAAATCAAAAAATGATACAACACATTATGGGATTAAAAAAGGAAAACGAAAATCTTTCAAAACATCTCAAAGACCTAACAGAAGATAACGTTTTTCTAATACAAAGACTAGAGGAAAAAGAAGACTCGTTGAATACTTTAAGAGAAGTTTTAAAAGATCACGAACCGATATTAGACGAATTTGAAAAATCTCAAATTCTTCGCATCGAATCATCTCGCGACACACAAACTGAAACGAACCCGATTTATATAATAACCTCGGAATTAGAAGCTGCGAAAGAAGAAAACAGAAGACTCCACGAAAAAGTAACTAAAATCAGTAACTTAGCAGCGGATCAACAACTCCAAGAACTACTTCATCACTCGAAGAGCGCTATAAGAAGAATCTCCTTAGAGTTAAACAAACAATGTAGTGAATGGCACAGCTTACAAAACCAGCTAAAAGTCTTCGGATCTGATGATGAACAAGAACCTATAATTAAAGCACCAGAAAACTTTATAGTAAACTATTGTATTTCTACTGGAATTAATACAGACGTAGAAACGTGGGATTGTATAAAAGCAAAAAGAAGAGGACAAACAACACAAATAACTGAAAGTACAAATACGAATATAACAATAAGTAGGAATGATATAGAAGTAGAAAGTTCTTCTTTTATAATACAAGGCGGTACCTCGATGCCATCTACGTCTAAAAGTTCCACACCAAAACTAGAAGCAGGTACAATTACCAAAGGCTTAGACGTAGTTTCGACAGCAGTAGATTCCCCTTCTGCTTCTAAACTAGAAGACATACAAAGCGAACGAAGAACTTGCGCTAAAAAAATTTTCAGTAAAGAAAACTTGAAAAAAAGAAAGGAGCACGCCGTCACCCAAAAACCCGAAAGAGTAATTTACGCTACCAAAACAAAAGCTAAATCCGAAGGAGTTCAATGGGAATATAATATATCCAGATGGAATTGTATGAAGAAACGATCAACACCACAAACAGCAATTTCAAGAAGCATCACCTCACTTGACAACAACGATGACGATGTAAAGCAGCACGCATCAACTGCTTCTAACACCAAACAAATTATCTACAGCCACATTACAACGGAAGAATCAATTTTGTGTAACGCAGCTTGTCGCAAGACAACAAAAACTACTACCGCTACACAAGAGAATATTGTTATAGTTTCTACAAAACCAGCAGTTTGTAACGCAGAGTGTCAAAAAACTGGACAGACTAGTATTGCTCTACAGCTCGAAGAAGTTAAAAGTGAAAATTGCAACGCTGCTTGTCAAAAAACCCCACAAGTATCAACAGCAACAACGAAAACAGACACCGTATTAACCAGAGATGAAGAAATAGAAACCTTTGAAACAGCTAGATCCTCACCATGTCAACACTGTAAAAGCCTCGAAGAACGAATTCAGATACTCGAAAAAGAATTAACAGCAGCCAATGAAATAATTTTGAAGCTACAAGACGAAGTCTGCGTAGGAGCTAGAGCTGTAGCTGAAAACGAAGCTTTACGAAGACATTCTACCGAAGTACAGGAAGTAGCTAAAGATCAAATAGAAGATTTAATAGAACACGTGAAGAAAGTTCAAGTTAAAGCAACTACGTTAGAAGATGAAAACGAAAACTTGAATAAATGTAACTGTAGTATGCAACTGGAAATGAGGCAATTGTCTAAATTAATCCAAGAGCTTCAAAGGCAGAACAATGAGCTGATATCTCGTAACGCTGCTTTGGAAAAAGAGCTAAAAGATGATTCCGAATTATCCAAATTACGAAACGAATTAAAGAAAGCTTTAAGCGACAAAGCGGATATGGAAAAGTTGTTAGCTAATGATATGGTTAGCAGCACTAAGCGAAAAACTTTACTAGAAAGTGAGCTGGGATCACTGGTTGATCAAAATAAAGATTTGAAGAACGAAATTGATCGATTTAAAGCGGCCGAAAACGAGAATAGAATATTGAGTAAGAAACTAGCAAATTACGAAGATCTGGAAAACAATTTAGCTAACGCACTTGAAGAAAACAAACGATTGATGGGCGAATTAAACAGAACCAAACAGGAATTGAATCTGCTTGGAGAAACTACGGCAGATCTTAGTGAATTGAACGCCTTACGTAAAGAAAACGAAAATTTGTTACGGAAAATAAAAGCACAAACTTTAGAAACAAACGAAATATTGGATAAATTAAAAACTCCACACGTAGATTTACCACCGCTTCCGATAGATATGAAAGATAAAGGAATTTTGACCACAGTTTGCGAAGATCTGGAAAGTCAATTGAAAGGTTTGGAGAAAACCAGAGGTATACCTACAGAAGCAGCAGACGATTTGCATAAAATTCTAGCGGAATTATGTAAACGTTTAGGTAAGATATTGTATTCTGGAAAGTCTTTATAGAAGAAACGTTAATTGAATGCTTTTTATATTTTAGAAGAAGCAGAGCAGCGTGCTAAGAAGGCTGAAGAACTACTTAGAACGATGAAGGTCAGTGACCCAACAGCTATGTTAAATGATGAATTGAACAAGTGCCGAGCAAAGTTAGCTGAAATGGAATTGGAAAATGAAAGCTTGAGAAAAGGAAAAGAAGAATTGGATCGCATTAAAGCCGAATTGGTCAGCATTAATGGAGATTTTGAGAAACGCTTAGAGGAAAATGCTGCCTTGCAGCAGCTTATTGAGAAATTGAAAGCGGAAAATGGAAAATTAACAGTTGCTGTTTCAGAAATGTCTGGAGATAAATATCTGAGAGACGAAATAGATAAATTGAAACAACAAATGGGACAGTTGGAATCGGAGAACGCTGGACTTAAAAACAAAGCAGCCGAACAAAGACGTAGCTTCGATAAAATAGATCAGCTACAACAAGCTATAGGACGTACCAAACAAGATTTGTTGAAAGCTGAAAATGAAATCGAAAGATTAAAAAAGGAATTAGAGAATAATTTGAATAGTAGAAAAGACGATGGTGATAAAGTGGATAAGTTAGAAAAGGAAAAAACTAAAAATCTCACTATTATACAAAATTTAGAAAGCGAAATCGCCAGATTAAAAAAAGAACTTGAATTATCCTTAAACGCAGCTAAAGATTCTTCATTGGGAACATCGGATTTACAGAAGGAAATAGCAAAGCTTAAACTTAAATTGGATCAACTAGAAGGAGATAATACAAAGTTGAATAAAGAACTGGGAAATGCTTTAGCATCTCTTAAGGTTACTAGCGAGAAATTGGAACAAACATTAAAAGAAAATGAGAAATTGGTTAAACAGAAAGTTGATAATGCTGAACAATTATTTAAGCTTAAATCTCAGTTGGATAAAGCAAATATTGACGCTCAATCGGCAGCTATTGCTAATAAAGAGTTAGAAAGTTTGAAGGATAAATTTAATGAGTTACACGCTCAGAATGTAAAGTTACAATCAGCTAGTAAAGTAGGAGATAAAGTAGGGGAGCTAGAAGATTTAGTAGCCAAATTACGGCAGCAGATAGTCGGTTTGGAAGGGGAGAAGTCTAAATTGCAAAAGGGTTTTGATAAATCTAAAGATGATCTTAAGTCAGCGTTGGTAAGAGATAAAGTACCGGTAGTATCAACGGATCAATTGGGTAAATTAGAAGCAGAAAATGCGAGGTTAAATAAAGAACTAAATTCTGCTTTGGATAATTTTGCTAAAGTAAATGCTACCATTTTACAAAATCAGGAAGAGAATAAAAAGTTGAAACAAAAAATTGCTCTACTTGAATCGGAAAACGCTCAACTGAAGAAACAAATCATCGATATACAAGACGGATCTAAAGTGTCAACTTCTGAATTGGTGAAACTTAAATCTGGAGAATCTGCTTTAAAACAACGACTTGCTCTGCTAGAATCGGAAAATTTGAAATTGAAGAAAGACTTGGACGTGATGGCTACTGAAAATAAAAATTTTATCGCTCAAATTCAAAACCTTAAACAGAACAGTAGTAAACAAGAAAAGGAAAATGAAAGATTGAAACAAAGTTTAGAAGGTGCTATTAAAGATATTAGTCCCAAAGATGAATCTGCCATATGGAAGCAAAAGGCGTTGCAAACAGAAGAAGCTTTGAATAAACTTAAAAAAGATCTCGAATTAGTAGTAGATGATCATAAGAAATGTCCGAGCACTATTTCTCAGTTAGGCGAAGAAAACGGTAGGCTGAAGAGTAAATTGACAGATTTAGAAAATCAAATGAACAAATTGAAAAATCAGTATGAAGGAGCCATGGGGGATTCGTTAAGAAACGTATCAGCGCTGGAAAAATTGAAAGGAAGTGAAAATAAGCTGAAAGGAGTCGTGTCGAAATTAGAAATAGAAAATACAAAGCTACAAAATGAATTGACTGTGCTTCATGTAGAATTGGGAAAAATGGATTCGCTACTGAATAAATCCAAAGAAGAAACAGTTAGTTTGAAGCAGAAAAATGCATCGCTGGAAAGCACGATTATAAAACTTAAAAATGATTTAGATTCCACTTTGGGTGAAAAAGAAAAATTGCAAAAAACTCTTAACCAATTAACGAATGAAAATTCTAAGCAAAAAGAAAGAATAGCTCAGCTAGAAGCTGAAAATGCTAAATTGAAAAAAGAGCTAGATAATTTGGTTGCTAGTGTTAAAAAGGAAATACCAGTTTTCGATGATACGAAGCTAAAAGAAAAACTAACACAGCTGGAAAGTGAAAATAATAAACTTAAAATGGAGTTAAACAGTGTACTAGATGAAGCTAAACAAAGCGTAAATGCGAAAGATAAAGAATTAAAAAGTAAACAACAGTTAGCTAAGCTAGAAAATGAGCATGGTAAGCTTAAGAAGGATTTGGAAAAGGCTTTGAAAGACGCCGAGGTAGGAAGTACTTTAATTTCTCAGTTGAAGGATGAAAACGCAAAGTTAAAACAAAAAATCAACCAATTAGAAAACGAAGTGTCTGGTTTAAAGAAGGATTTAGATAATGCGTTAGAACAGGCTAAAAAAGAAGTGATCGGTAAGGGAGTAGCTCAAGATGGTGATAATAAGTTGAAACAAAGATTAGCTCAGTTAGAAAAGGACAGGGAGAAGTTGAAAAAAGATTTGGAACAAGCTATAAAAGTTGCTAATGTTAAGAGTGACACAACTGCTGATTTGCGTAATGAAAATTTGAAGCAAAAAGAGTTAGTGGCTCAGTTACAAGCGGAAATTTTGAAACTTCAAAATAAATTAGATTCGCAAGAGAAGGTAATTAAAAAACCAGCGATTGATGATGAAATGGATGATTTAAGAAAGAAACTGAAACAGCTAGAAAAGGAAAATACATCTTTGAAGACAAATCTTGATGGGGCGTTTGGAGATGCTAAAAATACAGCTGACGCAAATTCAAAGCTTGTTGATGAAAATGCTAAGCTGAAAAAGAAGCTGCAAGGGTTACAAAATGAAATAGATGGTTTGAAGAAAGAGTTGTCGGATTGTGATAAGGATAAGAAAGTGTTGACTGGAAATATTGCAAAGTTGAAAGAACATGAGGCTAGTTTGAATAAGCTATTAAGTGATCAAGAAGCTTCGAATTCTCGTTTGAAACAAGGTTTAGATGCGTCTGGAAAAGATAAAGCCGCGAAGAAGAAATCGGAAGAAAATATAGCGTTGAAGCAAAGTTTGACGAAAGCGGAAAACGATTTGAGGCGATTGAAGAATAATATCGATGATGCTATGAACGATGTTAAGAAAAAATCGAACGAAATACAAAAATTAAAAGATGATATAACGAAACTTAAAGTGAAATTAGCGGAGCTAGAAAAGACGAACGCGAAATTGAAATCTGATTTAGATTCTTGTATTTTTCAAAATGGGAAATTGAAGAAGGATCAAGGGGATAATTTTGCTTCGATGAAAGATTTGAAAGACCAGCATGATAAAGATGTCAACAATTTAATGAAGAAAAACGAAGAAAATATTGCGTTGTTGAAAAAACAACATCAGAGTATCATCGATGATTTAAACGTTAAACACGATAAGGAAATTAAAGCTTTACAAGATGCTCTTAAAAAGGCTAAAGAATCTTTGGCGGAGATTACCAGTGAACGGGATAAACTGAAAAAACTGTTGGAGGAGCAGAAAAGAAAGAGTTTGGATATAAAAGATAAAGTCGAGCAAGTAGAAGACGTTATTATTAAAGAAAGAAGAAAGAGCAAGGAAGAAAAACAAAAATCTAAAGTGCTAGCAGAAAAAATGGAAGTTCAACTTAGAAAAATGGATATATTTAAAAGAAAAAGTGAAGAATTGGAAGTAATGAATCAGGAATTGATTGAAAAAGCATTTAAAGCGGAAAAAGAAAGAGATTCGTTGGAAAAAAGTAGTCTAGTTCTGAAAGAAAGCTTTGAAAGAGAGATTAGAAAAAGTGTAGAAATGCAAAAAGACGTGGATGTGTTAAAGAAGATGATTACTGATAAAAAGGATGTAAGTAAGGTCAACGTTTGTTTTGTCGTAAATTGTTGAGGTTTCTTAACGAAATGTTTTATTTTAAGAAATTGAAAGCAGAAACGTTTAAAACTGTATCATTAGATGGAAGAATGCCGGATGTTATCGCCATAACTACCCCGTTGTCAGAAAAAGAACTAAAATTCTTCGGTAAGAAAATTTGTACTTGCGAACCTAACCTACAAACCATCATCAATAAAATGGCAGCACAAGGTATACAGTCATTAACAATTGAAGAGCTGCAATTTTTGCATTATAAACTTTGTGACGCAACGGCAGATCAACTAGCAAAAATGGGACAAAGTGCTGGGGTGTTGAAACCGAATGAAAGCGATAAACTAGGACTGTTAAGAAGAATAGCGTCTTTGGAAGGGGATCTTTTGAAGAAGCAAAAACACGCACAACAAAAAGGTTTGTTTTATTTAAATTTGATTTGTTTTTTTTTCATAATTTTTCCACATTTTTCAGTTATTGCCATGCAATACGCAGTGAAATTAGAAAAAGAACGCTTGTACGATTTGAAAATGAATTTGGAAGATGAGAAGAAGAAAAATGGCGAGCTTATCAGTCAAATCGACTCGCATTCGAAAATTGTGGAAAATATTAGAGAAGAAAGGGATTCAATTCAACGCCAGAAAACGTATCATGAACAAAAACTCGAGCAATACATGTAAGTACAGGCGTAAGAAATAAAATGGAACTATATATTTGCTGCGTACAACATTTTGACATACAGATTGCGAAAGGGCTTTTCGAACCAAACGATTCACACAAGCACGACAAGGAAAATATGAGAAAAACAGCTTGAAAGAGAGAGAAAGAACAACTGTGCGTGGCCAGCGAAGGCGTGTATTTAGTTCCAGATGCCGGACGAATCTCCACTGCCCCCTCCTTATTTCAACCGCTGTTGCCAGAAGCGCAGACTAATTTGTACAAAAAATGATATTTTTGTCTCGTCATCGTTGACTCCTTTTCGAGCAGTGTCCTTTACAGAGAGAATTCACATTTAAATTGGTATTCCTAGGAAAATGACACTCTTGCCGGATGGAGGTGTTTGGTTTTGCCTAATAGTGCATGAGCTCGAAAAGGAGTCAAAGATGACGAGACAAAAATATCATTTGTACAAATTAGTCTGCGCTTCTGGCAACAGCGGTTGAAATGGGGGGGCAGTGGACATTCGGCCGGCCTCTGGAACTAAATACACGCCCTCGCTGGCCACGCACAGTTGTTCTTTCTCTCTCTTTCAAGCTGTTTTTCTCATATTATTTTCCTTGTCGTGCTTGTGTAAATCGTTTGGTTCGGAAAGCCCTTTCGCAATCTGTTAGACAGCGCAGCTATTGATTTGATTTATTTATAGAGTTACCATTGAAGAGGAGCGAGCAAAAACTCGAAATCTGGAAGACGAGCTCGACAAAGAAAAAACGAACGTGCTCCATCTCAAATCTCTATTAGAAGCAGAAAGAGATAGAGCCAGGCTCAATAAAAGAAAAGACACTGAAGCGCTAGAGGTTGAACAGTTTTTATTATTATTTTTTTCAAATAGAAGTTTTGTAATGTTTTTTTTGTTTACAGCGAATGAGAATAAAATTAGAAAAAACCGTCAACAGCGAAATGGTTCTGAAGATGAAACTTCAGGACAGATGGAAACAAAGAAGTCATTCACCTTGTACACCCGTTAAAGATACAAATCATCCTGTTAGGAGTAAATCCAAAGTTACTTTCTGTGGCGCCCCTTCTTCAAGCGTAAGTATTTTTGTGCGAAATTACAAGAAATTCTTTAATTTTTTTTCGTTTCAGGAATCTAGAAATTTCAAATCATCGAGCGCAAGACGATTAGCTTCAGGCTGTAGTCAAATATCAAGTAGCCGATTGGATTATTCTGAAAAGTAAAATGTTTATGTCCTACAGTCCTATATTAGAGTATTGAAAATACTAAGTATATGTTATCACAACAAACTGACTTTTATTTTTATAGTTAACTAACGTCAGGAGCGCTATTCTTGACCGTTCGTACTTCTCAAGGTCGTGCGCATCTCATAATTTTGCGAATGTCATTTGCATTTGGTATTCTTGACCGAAACACCAGCGAGCATGCGTGTTTTACAACGAGTGGTATTTGTTGATCGCAAACGGTTTGCGTATGCTTTTTCCAGAATTTATAGGTTATATTTAGTTGTGTGTATTCTTTGACTTTTATTTAGGTATCAAAATTACTGTATCAAATTTTTGTACGGAATGGATGATTTGCCATAAATTTGGAAAATCTTGAAGATGAACCAATTATTCAACATAATCGTTTCAATCCTATTGACCCTTTTCATATTTTAAGTGAATATCAATTTGTGGACCTAATGTTCTGCCATGTCTGGAAGAAATTTAAAATATTATCTTATTGAATAGAATAGATTTCCACTCCTTATTTGCACCACAACTATTTAATATATTTGTCACCTCTTGCCAAAGCCCTTGTGCGTCTTTCCCGGAAACTAGGTTTGGATGTTTGAATTGCATAGTAGTAAAGTCTTCCCTAACTACTGCTGGTTATGCCGCGAATTCGCTCTATAGTGAGTGATGTAAAGTATATTTTCCACGTTGCGACAAATCGCAGCGATGTTGCTGGGACAAATCGCTGCGAGAAAAAGTACAATCAGGGCCCGTATTCTCGAATCTCGATCAAAAATATCGCAATCGACATTTATTTTGTCGAGCAAAAAAGTTGAACGAAAATTTAAGATCGAATTCTCGAACCATCTTCGACATTAATGTCACCGTTCGACATTTTGTCGCATATGTACATGTGGCAATGCTGTAAATTTATGAAAGCGTGTCTGGTATTCGAAAATGAAGTCAAACAAAAATCAAAAAGAAGAGTTTTTAATAACGGTTTTGTTTTGACGTATATTTTTATTGTGTTTTTCGTTACTTATTTTTAAACATGAGGGTAAAAAAACTCAGTAAAACGTTACGTGTTGCCAACTTCGTTAAAAAATTAGCATAGTTCTGGTTTCATAACCTCACAGTGTGAATTAAATTAGCGGGTGAAGTCTTGAAGCTAACAGAATGGATGAGGAAAAGATTGAGGGCATTGTTTTAGTAACAGTAATTAGTATTATGGCCTGTGCTGCTCTACGAGAAAAACAAAATCCACCAAAAAAGTTACCAAGTCGCACCGACTTCTCGCTTGGAAACAGAGCAAGTTCTAATGCATGCGACCGACGCGTCCAAAGAAAAAAACGTCAATTTGCATACAACTTTTTCGAGCTGCAGCGTCAACTCGCACCGTGGAAAATGGACTTAAGGAATTGGGCTCCTGGCATGTGCAATAAAGGATAATACAATAGGTCTGTTCCAACAGCAATCAGAAGCTGTCAGAAACGATCAAAGAATAACTGGTCATAGCAAACAACAAGTTTAGTTTCGCCCAATTCTTATCACTGATTGCAGTGGTCGACTATTCTCTGATCGTTTCTGATTTCTGTTACCTAGTATCACCCGTTTGATTACTCGTTTGTTCCAACACAAATTGTAATCGTTCCTGAATCGTTATCGATATCGTTCTTAGGGATTTGTTACGCAGTCGCCAAGTGTCTACCGTTCTAATAACGATTCTAAAATAAATCATGGTTGGAACGGTTTGGTTACTGATTCGAATCATAAATCTGGAACGTATCAAACATAACCGTACTTTTAAGTTTATATGGTACATGTTGTTAAGTAAAAAACTGTTTATTTATAACAGATAGCACAAACAAATATAAATAAGTTCGCCCTCACAAAATTCAACAAATCAAGGCAACTAACCTAACTAGATATGGTTATATCTATTGCGCAAGTCAGTACCCTTGATACTTGCTTTCAGTGAAGTATCGAAATAATCATTCTTGAACCGGTTCCATAACGATACCAAATCGGGTTGGAACAAAACAATTATCGTTCGCTAAACGGTTCTCTCGTGGTTGGAACGCATTTTTGCTATTTCACATGCTCGTCACCGTTCCAAGAACGGTTTCTTGATGTGCTGGAACAAACTCTAATCTGTGCTTTATCTCCCTTTACTGTCAAAGTATCAGAGTTCGATGGAACTACAAATCTCTAAGCAATTTCCAGGTTTTTATCGACGGTGTTACCATATAAAATTTTGTTTCCAAAACTGTATCTACCAACGCTGTGGCCCACGGTCGTTCTTATTTGACCACCCGGTACATCATCGCAATTATGTTTGGGTATTAGGTATGAAATAAATAAAGGTATCAAATATAATTATTTTTAAAGTCACGCAACTTTTCAAGGAAACACATTTTTTATTTTAATGAAAGGTTATTTAAATGCCATTAAAGATGGTAATTGTACTAAAATAAACTATCAATAACACATGGATGTGATGTGATTAGTTGGTAACCGCGTAGATCGTCAACAAACAAAATCTTTAAATTATTTTGCTTAACCTCAAGGAAAACGATGTTATTTGATAACAAATTCAATTCATTCGATGTCGAATCCCTTTTCAATATTTTATAGTACGCTTATGCTAAACTTTCTAAAATCAAATGCGGTATCTATAAGCTTCAGAGTTTTTATGATAGCCCCAAAAAACTACTCTAGATTTTGAATATGTAAAGGTAATTTTGAATATTTAGAGACATTAAAACATTAACGGACAGAATACAATCGGTAAAATGTGCCTTTTTTTTAAGAAGTCAGATACTGCGTTTTCTCTAAGCAGAATTCTTATTTTATGCTAATCAAAATATGCAGAGTTAACATATTTTTTATTGTTACTAATGATAAAATAATATCTACAATGTAAAGAAAGACAGTTTTTGTTTTTATTTATTACACTTCTGGAAGATTTCCCCTGAACAGTTTTCTATTCCCAGGAATCTTGAATAACTTGCCTTCTTATTTTTTGGCCTGTATTTGAATGTGTTCTGTTTTCTATTGCTTTCAATAGTGTGTTCAACTTTAAATCTTGATCCCATGTTTTTTTAGGTAATATATGGATAAGTGACAAATGGGTAAGTAATCCAAAACTAGAATTATCTCAAGTTTTGCCTTCAGATTATCAGAATAAAATGGAAATAAAAATTCACTGTAATTATGCAACTTATAATGCAAATACGTCACATAGTGTAAATGTGAAGTTGCCAATAGTTTTCGTGCGTTGTTCTATGATGTTATCTGTGGTTCTATGCTCCAGCTTGATCGGAACAAAAAAATAATTATGGGATGACATTATTTTAACATCTATCATCACTGTAGTTCATTTGTTAAACTTATCAGAATTTTACAACTAACTGATTTTATAAAGCTTAAACAGGAACACAATAAATAAAACATAAACCAAAGTGAAACCACAATAATAAAATGCAAATAACTTAGTCACTCTAACCTAATAAACTTCTTCTTTTCTTCTACAATTTTGGTGACTACACGTCTTATGATTATTTTGCTCCATGTTAAAATTTGTGCCTAACTTAAATTTATACTAGTGACGTCAGAAAGTAAAAGGCGGATTTAAAAAAATCGATTTTTTAATTATGTATTAAAAACAACACTATTAAATTTTATAAAATATGGCGTGATGTAATTTGTTGCTTTAAAATTTACTATCTATTATGCATTATGTAACAAGAATCTATTTTTAGTTGAACGCCCTATTGTACCTCGTCTTAAATGCAGTCGACTACATGTATTGAGAATAAAAGCTTCTGTCCTTGTCAGACAATAACCATAAACTCGAGTTAATAACGTTCCTACGATTTATTTTTCCCATGAGTGATTGAAATTTTTCAAGTATTCACTATAATTACGATACTCAATATTCAGCGGACCACTGATTTTTAGTTTCGGGTGAAGAAGGGTTTAATTTTTTCAACGTTTTCCCCATTAATCTTACAGCTGCGGGTCCGCCTCTGATACTTAAAAACTGTTGTGATTGTTGTATTATCTATGATCCTTATATGTAATGCTTCCCTTATCCTTAAAAAATAAGAAGAGAATATGAGGTTAAGTTGTAGAATGTAGAAAGCATGTAGATAGAAAGGTGAACGTGTTTTGTATCATATTGTATGGCGGATCATTCAGGGATTGAAGTAGTTTGATTTTAACCCAATAACAACAAAAACCTTTTTAGGTTATTTACTCATTAAGTGTGAATTGGCCCTGGACTCGGAAAAAAAAAACAGGAAATAAGAAAACATTCTTTATTAATTAAAACTTGCAGCTTTTATCACATTATTTACAAATTAATTCATGTACATTGTACAGATATTCTTTTTTATTTCCCTAAAGATACAATAATTTACTTGTCCTAATTTTCCCTATTATTAGTTCTTTTTCTTCTTTTTATCCTTCTCGGGTGCCACACCCGTAGCCTTCTCATATTCCAATACAAGTTTTTCTTGCACTTCCGGTAAACAAGGCGAGTATCTACTGTACTCCATGGTAAATTCCCCTTTTCCTTGTGTGCTAGATCTTAATTCGCCAGCATATCCAAACATATCATTTAAAGGAACCTCGGCATGTAAAGTAAACCACCCTTCAGTTCCTTCAGTACTTGTTACTATTCCATGTCTTTTGTTTATTTGAGCTATTACTGCACCTTGAAATTCTTCTGGAGCTGTCACTTCAACTGCCATTATTGGTTCCAGAATTTGCCAAGCGCCACTATCGAATGCTGAAATAAAAACATCCATAGTAAGTAAGTAATGTATTAAGAATGGAAATATCAACTCACTATCTCTTATAGCTCCTTGTGCTGCCAAGAAAAACGAATATTCACTAGAATCAACAATGTGATGGGCGCCATCTATTAACCTAAATTTTAATCCTGAAAGTTTTTGGCCAGCTAGTAATCCTTTTTCTGCCATCGATAGGAAACCTCTTTTAACCCCGGGAACGTACTGTTTGGGAATATTAGTACCAACTGTTTCATCAACAAACTCTAGAACTGTGTTTTTATGAGGTGGCAGCGGTTCCAGTACACCTATGACTTTGGCGTACTGTCCTTGTCCACCAGATTGTTTTTTATGGAAATAATCGAATTCACATGGGAATAGTAAAGTTTCTCGGAAAGCTACTTTTGGTTTACCCAGTACAACCTATAAAATATTTACAAAGAAACTAATTTAAATAGTTTTATTATTAAAACTTACAGGACAGTTGTATTCTCGCTCCATTCTTTGAGCGTAAATTTCCAAATGAAGTTCTCCCATGCCGGACACAATTGTTTCTCTGCTGTCATCATCGAAATAAAAGTGAAAAGTGGGATCTTCTTTTGTAAATCTAGCTATTGCTTTAGAGAAATTATCTCTATCTTTGGAATTTTGTGGGTTAATAGACATGGAAACAACAGGTTCGGGTATGTAAATAGATTCAAGAGCAAGATCTAATTTTAGATCCGTAACAAACGTATCTCCACTAGCACATTCTACTCCAAACAAAGCAAAAATATCTCCAGAGTAAACTTCATTAACATCTTCCATATTGTTCGAGTGTAAACGAATTAAACGAGCTATTCTTACTTTTTTTTGTGTTCTCACATTATAAATGCTATCGCCTAGAATATTTAGCAATAATTTAATTTGTTAGTCCTAGATAGTTACCTTACCTTTTTGAAGTTTTCCTTGGTAACACCGCATGTAGGTTAATTGACCGAATCTACCAGCCTCTAATTTGAAAGCTAAGGAAACAAATGGTTTATTACCATTTCTTGAAGAATCCAATAAAACTTTATGTGCCTCTTCCCCTTCTTTTTCTTTTAGAGCATAATTTTCAACTTCACCAGGATTAGGTAAAAAGTCAACAACTCCATCTAACAGAGGCTGTACTCCTTTATTTTTTAAAGCTGTACCAACAAAAACTGGAGTAAAGGTTCTTTTTAGGCATGATCTACGTATGGCAGCTTTTATATCAGTTTCTGTGAAGGGTTTTTCTTCTAAATACAATTCACCAAATAAATCATCACAATTGGATAAATGTTCAATTAGTTCATGTCTTCTTTCATCACTTTCTGTTCTCATATCTTTAGGTATTTCATCATATCGAATTTGTTCACCAAAATCACCATCAAAATATATTGATTTTTCACCAACTAAATCTATGAGGCCCTTACATTTGGATTCTACACCTATTGGTAGCTGAACAAATGCAGCGTGATGATTCATTTTTGATCTCATTTGAGAAAGAACTCTATATGGATTAGCTCCCATTCGATCCAATTTATTAATGAACGCTAAACAAGGTACACTATATCGTTTCATTTGTCTATTCACAGTTAAAGATTGACTTTGAACCCCCCCTACTGCACATAAAACTGAAATGAGAAAAAATAACCTTATAAATGTGCCTCAAATTTAAAAGCTAATAGTAGGTACCTAATACAGCACCATCCAATACTCTTAATGCTCTTTCAACTTCTACAGTGAAGTCAACATGTCCAGGGGTATCTATTATATTAATATTATGATCTTTCCATAAAGTATATGTAGCAGCTGATTGAATTGTAATTCCCCTCTGTCTTTCCAGCTCCATAGAGTCCATTGTAGCACCAACATTGTCTTTTCCCTTTACTTCATGCATGGTTTCGATTCGTCCAGTATAGTATAATATACGTTCTGTTAAAGTTGTTTTACCAGAGTCAATATGTGCCGAAATTCCTATGTTTCTAATTCTTTCAAGTGATTTTTGTTCGGCATATTTAGTGTAATTGCACATGCATTTGTGGTTATGCTAAAATGTGATTTTATAGTAGAATATGTTTTACAGTTTCTCATGATACTTACTTTGATTGATTTAGAAACGCTTTTTAGAATTTGGTTGTGTGTTATTCGAATCATTTTAAAGATATTTTGATGTTACAGGTTATTAGATGTGTGGTAATGGTTAAGCATCATGCTACTGTAATAAAATATTTCTCTTGTATAAGCTAGGTAGATTATCCCCTGTACTTTATTTTGTGAAAGTAAAATATCCCCTCGAATACATGAACCCTTACTAGAATCATAGAATTATTATTTCTTCTGTATAAGCCAAGTAAATTATCCCCTGTTAAACAAAAAGAAGAAGTTAACAGATTTTCCTGTCTCTTCTTCTTTCCGTGAATGACAGCAGCAATTGAGGGTAAAATATCCCTTCTAATACTTGTTTATTTCGTCGATATACACTGCTCGCCAAAATTATACTGAAAATAAAATTTACAATAACTATTTTCTTGTACATTCTTAGAATACCCTAAACATTTTTATTTATGAATTATACTGAAACTTCTCGACTTTCACTAAAAATATCAAAAAGTGTTTTGTAACGTAAAGGAGAAATAAAAAACCGTGCAACAGTGTAACTATTTATTGATATATTTATATATATTTACACATCTAAAAAAATACATTGCAAGAAAAAATATGATCTTAATAATAGAATATAGTTCAATCTAGATATACATATATACAATGCATCCCAAGAGGACATGGCATAACGTTTTATTCCATCATGAAAAACATTATTATAATCATTATTATTATTATTAAACTAAAAGAATCATGGAAATTCGAAAACTTACCGAGGACAATTCTAATCTGAAAACTTTGAACTTTCTAGAAATATTTTCCAAGCGACTAGATTCCACAACAAAAAAAAATCTTAACAGGAAACATGTAAATTACTAATCTGTGCTCTACAAGTCAACAATTTTTCTCTATTTATTAAAAATGGTTGTATTTAATTCGTTTTGGAAATTAGGCAGTTTTTCGTATTCAAATTATAATAATATTAGCTAAGAGTATCAACAAAATAATAAGTCATTTTATAAAATTTCATCTGTCAAGATATTTTATTAATTTTCGTTATTTTGCCAGGTTTGCAACAATGTTACTGTAACGACATAAAAAGCGACCACTTGTATATAAGTTTGTCACGAAAAACTGCCTATATGTCAAAAGTCAAATAGAGACTGACAGGAAATTAATTGCAACTGTCAGTTGAAACATTTGAGTCAGTAGAGGAAAGAAATACAATTTTTTATCCGAAAATGGACCGCTAAATGATAATTCATGAAATGATTTACTGCAAGAACAAGAATTCAGTCCTTCAATAGGTATATTTGACTCTTGACACTTATAAATATACCAAAACGTCGAACGTGTAGGTGCTTTTATTAAAATACCGTGTCGAAGGTTTAAAAACGTTTCTAAACTTATGTAAGTAGATTTAGTAATTAAGTAGATGTGGTAAAACGCGAACACGACAAAATAGAATTGCCTTGGAAAAGTGAACAATAGTGGTGGTTGTAGTTTTTAGGACTAAAAGTGGATATTAATGGATTCATTCAACTATTTTTTTTTCTATCTGAAGAAAGTTTCGCTTAAAATTTACCAGTAATAAGCTCAATAGGTATAAGATATTGTCATGTAAATGGTAAGTATGTTTTTTTTATGTATATATATAATAAGGAATTACCCAATACATTCTCGAATTGCAGCTTCCATCAAATTCCCTACAAAGTATCCCTGGAACAACAAAAAAATAAAATCTCCTATCCCCACCGCGCTAAAACTCAAACTTACCTTACAACTTTATCTAACACCCCCTTAAGCCTTTGTTCGGTAATCGATGGCACCAGCTTTTGCACCAATTCGCACATAAACATCTCACTTATGCCTGGACTTGTTTTTTCCGCGATTTCGAACGCGTTTTCCAGTTCTTCCAACGCATCGCTGGACTTGTGGGACGCTTCCGCCGATCGCCTGTTGTACTGGTGCTTCCTCTGCAGCTGAAAACAAACCGCATCGTAAATTTTCGTACAGTGTGGACCAAAAGGATGAAGAAGGAGAAAACCTCAAGTGTAAAGATTTTTGCTTACTTCTGATATAATCGGATATATAAATCCACCCAATACTGGCTGTCTGCTTTCAATTTTTCCGCTGTAATTTGAATGTTCCCTCGTACCGGATTTTCTGTTGGACTTCTTCTCGGCCGACATACTTTCTCCTCCTCGATGATCTAACGGACTTAATTCGCGAGATATTCTTTTTTCCTTTTCTTTAACGTCTGTCCTTTCACGTTCTTTTTCCCTCTCACTTTCCTTTTCTCGATCTCTGTCTTTGTCCTTTCGATTGTCTAACGGGGTTTGTACTACTGGCGATTTTAAGGACTGAAAAATAAAGAAAATTAAAATAGAAAAATTTGGTTGGGGGGTTATTAGAGCTACTTACCAAGTTTGCTCTTTCCGGTTTATAGTGATTGAGATTTGAGTCAGTCGGGGGGGATTTGCTCAACATTGGCCCCGAGCCGTTTTGAACTTTGTTACCGACTTTGTGGTTCGGTGAAGGGATTTCGTCCAGAGGTAATTTCATGTTTCCTTTTACCGTCATTATCCATGGATCGTCCAGATCGCCGTCTTGTTTTGGTTCCTCTCTGAGAAAGAAAATTGTATATATTTTCGAAAACAAAACAAACTTTTTCTTTACTTACGAATCAGAATTTTCGGATTCTGTTTCGGACTCTTCATTTCTCGTACATCTCCACTTCTTATATCTGTCTATTAGATCTATTAGGTATGAATTTTTCTTGGCTTTTCTTATAAACGGGTATTTTAATAATTCTTTTGCAGTTGGTCTCTATAACAAAGAAAATAATGAATACAAATTCCACTTCTGGATACGAAATCCCACTTCTGATCTGTATAAAAATTCGACTTACATTCTCCGGATCCTTATTTAGGCACGCTTCCACGAAATCCTTGAATTGTTTACTGTAACTACCGGTCAATTGGGGTGGATTATTTTTCGGAATAAGAAACAGCACCCTCATGGGATGTAGTTCGGAATTAGGTGGTTCGCCTTTGGCAAGTTCTATGGCTGTTATACCCAAACTCCATATATCTGCCTTGGAATCATAAGCAGATTGTTTGATTACCTCGGGAGCCATCCAAAACGGAGTTCCGACGAAGGTGTTTCGTTTGCTTGTTGTATTGGTTAATTGACCAGCCACACCTGAGAAAATATTTATAGATAAAATAAAATGAAAGTGGTGGAACGGAAAATATTCACCAAAATCGGCAAGTTTGACGTCTCCCATTTCGCTCAACAGTACGTTGGCTGCTTTAATGTCCCTATGTAATTTTCTTTCGCTATGTAAATAATCAAGTCCTTTTAAAACTTCTCTTAAAATAATGGCTATGTGCATCTCTTCAAAATTTCCAGCTTTCATCAGATCTAAGGCGGAGCCACCGCCCAAATATTCCATTATGATCCATAGTTTTGTTCCCTATCAAAAAAAAAATGTATAGCTCATTCATTATAAAAACCGTTTTTCATGTGACAAAGTGCCAATATACAGACGTTCTTTTGTATTATGTCATTCGAAGAAAGTTAAAACTAACCTATAACCAAATAAAAAGAAGAGTATTTGATAAATTTCATTTGACATTTACTTTACCTTGTTTTTAAACTAGGAGGAGCATTTTAGGAAACCTCAACCACACCACTAAAAGTTACTAGATTGGGAGTGTGTTTCGAAAGGGTCGTGTTCAGACTTTTTGAACTAAATGAAAATTACGTGGAATATGTATTGTACTGCTCGTTGTTGTCGTGGCCAATGAGGGATCAAGACATGTCTAAATATCGAATGATGATTGGCCAAAGGTCATTGCGAAAGTAGTAACCAAATGTCACATTATTGTGAAAAGATGTAAAGTTAGAATAAGTTGTTTATGTAAAATGTTTTAAGAATTTGAGTATAAATGAGAATATAGAAATGCAATTGTATAATTAAATTTGTTATTAACATTTGAGGCTTTGGTATAGCAAAACTAAAAGTGAACAGAAGTGTTGTTATCGAAAAATACTATAATATAGTACTGCAATGTATGTAAAACTTGATGTGAAACAACAAACGTGGTAGTAATGATTGAACTAATGACTATTTTTATACAAATAAACACAAAACTGACAAATGTCAGTGGTATCAAAAGAGCTGTGTGAAACTGGTGGCAATCTGACCAATCACTAGGCAGCAGAAATGCCAACTTAAATTCAAATCGCTTCTCTGTTTAAATAAAAAAAATTCACCTACCTTCAGGTAAGATCCATAATACTTAGTAACAAACGGACTATCGCACTGCGACAGTACCATAATCTCCTGTTGTATGTCTTCGATTTCATCTTCGGCCTCTTCCAAATCGATTATTTTGATGGCGACTACTTGCGTGGTTCTGTTATCGATTCCTTTGAAAACCTCTCCAAAAGAACCTTTCCCGATTCTCTCTTGTTTCGTGAATATCAATTCCGGATCGACCTTCTATAACCAAAAATAATTGTTCAGTGAAAACTGACTTTTAGTTTCGAGATGTAGTTTAAATGGGACACTCTATAAATACATTTTGACCAAAAACCTGTTTTAAATCAGTCTTGAACAAAATTTTTAAATCTAAATCTAAAATCGTTATCGATCAAATCAAAATATATCTAGTAAGCTACTTGTTTACGATATTTTTAACATAAAAAAGTGTGTACAAGATTATAAATTTATTAGAAAACTTGAAAACACAGTTTGTAAACGGTTTGCATCTGTCTATAGATAAACAATGCCTATTTACATATCGATTACTCATAAAATTTACGTACGTAATAAAAAAGTGTGAAATCCGTGGCGCCACAAAAACATACAGGGTTGGGATAAAGTGTGGAAACAAATAAATATTTTAAAAATTAAAAGAAATATTTGATGTTTACTTTTCTGTGCCACACCCTGTATATATTGCAAAGATAGTAAACTACAAATCTATGGAGGGTGCGAATTTAAATCATAAAAATGCTAATCATAATTTTCAATTAATTATTTGTATTTCATTTCACGTATATTCAATATTTAAAAATAGCGATTACAAAACTATACAAAGATTTTTGAAATACACAACAATTTTAGGTAGTTGAACAATTATTCGAAAGCGACGAGTAATCTGATAAGACATTATCAATATTCAATTACGTATTTATAAATAAATTAATATTATTATTAATTTTCGATTACAGGTAGACGTTGAAATTGAAAATGTGTAAGCTTGTAAAATATCTAGTAATTTGTAGATGTGGGTGTTTAAATATTATAAAATATGCTATGACATTTACAACCGGTATTAAATACGTATACAATCGTGAATAAATTAACTTGATAACGTGTATTAGTGAAACTTTTGAATAATTAAAAGTTTATGTATACGGGGTTGGGATAAAGTAATAACGATATTTATGGAAATTTGCAGGTAAGTGCAATGGAACAAAATGCATCTGATGTACATTTTTTTTTTAATAATATACTTCCGGTTTAACCAAAAATGCCATCAACTTCTTTAATTTAAATGGGACACCCTATATATTTTTACAGATTTAGAAAGAGCTTGTTTATTTTGAATTCATACATACTGAGTTTAGTGTAAAAAAATTTTTAAAAACGAGGAATAACTCACTGTTAGTTGTACAATAGGTGTACATTTTATTATTTTAGAATAATGAGAAACAAAATTACTTCAAATGTTCAAAATGCTCGCCGTTTACTTGCTGACAATATGCCATCCTATTAACAAATTCTTGAGTCAGTCTTTCCAAGACTTCTCCACGTATTATTTCACATTCATCAATAATTCTTTGTCTCAATTCCTGAAGTTTGTTGGTCGTCTAACGTAAACACGTGATTTTAGATAACCCCAAAGAAACAAATCTAACGAACTAAGATACGGAGAACGAGGCCACTCTATGAATCCTCTACGTCCAATCCATCGATTTGGAAAATTCGTATACAGAAAATTCCTAACCCGTCTATCGTAGTGGGGAGGTGCTCCATCTTGTTGAAACCAAACATTTTGTGGTAATTGCCCATTCTGTTGAAGTGCAGGAATAATTTCGTTATTTAGTAGATCCAAATACTTGTCACCATTCAAGTTTCCGCCGATAAAAAATGGGCCTATAAGCCTATTTTCAACAATTCCCATCCAAACATTTAACTTCTGTGGATGCTGGTTATGTGCTTCATGAATCCAATGAGGATTCTCATTTGACCAATATCTTGAGTTATGGCGATTAACTTTTCCATTTAAACAAAAATTTGCCTCATCGGAAAAAACTATGTTAGAAGCAAAATTGTCGTCGACATTACAGATGTCCATTAGCCGTTCGCAAAATTCCAGCCGTCGGTCAAGATCATCGTCTGACAATTCTTGAACCAACTGTACCTTATACGGATGATACTTTTCACTTTTTAATATCTTTCCTACAGAACGTCGAGTGATACCAAGGTTTAGTGCCAAATTTGTGGTGGAAGTTTGAGGTGATTGTTCTAAATCGATTGCAATATTTTGTTTAACAGTTTCGTTCGCTGCAGTCTTCCAGGTTTTAGCACATTTTTTACCGTCCCAGTTGTATTAAAACGTTATAATGTTTTAGTTACTGTTGAGCGTGATATAGGATTTCTCTCCGGACGCAAATTATTAAAAATATGACACACTTCTTCATGAGTCCTAACACGATCACCATAACCGATCATCATTAAAATTTCAATACGCTCTTTTTCACTTAATTGAACCATTCTAAATTGTAAAATTTATTTCCGTCAATTAGAATTTGACACTTGGAGAACAAAAGACGTATTAAACAGTACTCGTTCATTTATTACTATGCATACAAACAACATCAATTAGTTTATCTAAATAGTTTTTTGGTCTAATGCAAAAAACTCAAAGGAGGTTGATTAAAGTGCTATATTCCTAGACCTAAACTCAGTATGTATGAATTCAAAATAACAAGCTCTTTCAAAATCTGTAAAAATATATAGGGTGTCCCATTTAAATTAAAGAAATTTATAGCAGTTCCGGTTAAACCGGAAGTATATTATTAACAAAAAAATGTACATCTGATGCGTTTTGTTCCATTGCACTTACCTGCAAATTTTCATAAATATCGTTCTTTTCGTTTAAAAGATATTTACCTGGTTCCATACTTTATCCCAACCCTGTATATACCCAATATTCATTGTCTTTCGCATACTAGGAGATAGTGAAAGGTAAATTCAATTTTAGAGGTGTTTTTTATCATGTTTTGTCGGAAACCCGTTACAAACCGATTCGCTGATAAAAACTATATATAAATAGTAGTTTCCTCAACACTGCATGTACTTATTATTATGGTTCACTTTACCACATCTAAACCACAATAGTAAGTTCCGTTATAAAACGATTTGCTTCGATCATAGAATAAAATTAATTGAAATATTTTAGATACTTTTTGTATGTAACTGTTTTTGAAAGTATTCCACTGGTGAAAATGTATCAAAATAATTTTATTTGAAAATTGATAATCTGATAAAAATTTCTACAGGAAATATAGCTTGAAACTTTTTTTTATAGTAGGAAGTCGAGAATTACGATGATAAAACGATTGCTGATACTCTAAAATTCGGCCGCAGAAAAGTAAAATGAATTCACTTAATCAATTATTCCACTAGATAAGGTTTAAAGAGATAACCGAGATAAAGGTGTTATTGAAATGATCTATCACTTTTCTAAGCAATCAATAAAATTTAAGCGAAATCACATAACTACATAATTAAAAGCTTGATCAAATGTTTCCCAAATATCAATAAAAATTTAAATCATATTAAGAAAATATATTGAGTAAATTCAGTAGTGTTTCTATAATGAAGAAAGTCATATTAAACGGGTGCGGGAATTGAACTTCATCCTCTTGGAGCATCGATTAGGAGTGGTGGACAAAAGTTTAAAGTTTCAAGAAGCTCCCTGCAACCTTATACTAATTAAAGACTTTTAGATTTCACGTATAGTAACTACTTGACCCCTACGAAAGATACTCAATTTTCAGAATCTCAGTCATGGTTGTACTCCTGATCAATCTGGTAAGTCCAGGTGAAAGTTATGAAAATAATTTCAACTTACTCTCGATATTCGTTTTGTCCGATTTTGAACAACACGGAATCCAGATACGTCCACCACTCCATTAAGCGACCATGATACAGGCCTGGCTATAGTTTTACCATTGCTTCTAAAATATTCTACAGGTCCACTAGTGGCAACTTTAATAGAATTGCTATGAGTACGTTTTGGATGATTGAACATTGTTTATATTTAACAAACACTCTAACGCACTGCTAATCAAATACCTATCTATATATGAATTCCTATAAGAGGTTTTTTCATTTGTCACCACTGTTGATAAACCTATCTACCGCATTTCATTAAAAACCACATTTAGTTTTAAAAAAAGTACGAATTTACACTTGTCACTCAAAAGTTTTTAATAATAAAAAAATCGCACGCACTGTACAAAACGAAACGAAACCACTTCCAATGTAGGAAAAAGTGTGTAGAATATCAGATAAAACTTTTTGTGACACATGAGATAATTAAAAACTGCGAGATTAACTCGATGATTATCAGACAAGATTAACGCTGTAAACATGATGACAACAAAAAATGGTTATTAGTAACAATAGAGTAAGGTTGTTATTCATTTACTGAATGATTTATGGCTGGTATTGAAAAGGTATAAATATATTTTACTTGGATACAGAATATTTCTGTAACTCGTTGGATTATTAGTTATTTTTGTGTGGTACAATGTGTTTCGTAATCACGTATGTATGGAATTCATTCATTTTTTTCTAAAGAATTCATGTTTTGTTAAATGCTTATCACTATACATTGGATCTAAGAATAGGGATCAATTGTAGAGCAAGATTTAAAAAGGTATTGGTAGAAGGAAGATCTCTTGCATATAAACAGTTCCTCAGATTTCAAAGAGGAGATGACACACAAGTTTTTAGATATTTAAATATAAATAGTACTTATAGCATTACATTTTGTGTTAAATAATGTGTTTATTTAACTTATAATTAGATTACACATATTGAATTACTCCAAATTTTCATTGTATCACTATTTATACATATTTTTCTTAATGTTGGGAACGTGGATTTATTCTATAACTATTTACTTATTATAAAATAGCAAACCCATTGTTAAAGGTAGGATTTAATTGTAAGTGGGGCATGAGATCTAAAAATATTGTGAATGTTAAAAGACATGTACAGTTGATAAAAGGACTCAATTATGCATGTTATAATCAGAAACGGTGTGACACGCATCTAGTAAATCATAATTTATTACTTACCTCATTAAAGGCCATATCTGAAGGTAGGTAGCTCGGTAGTTCGATGGCCTTTCACCCAAAGATGTCAAGCAAAATATATTTTCCTTTATGAAATGTTTATACAAAAAATTAAACTACTCTTATAAAAGTCAACAATCATCACTCGAACAGATCCTAATTTCTAAGCTATACATTTGGTAAAAGACCCGTTTGTAAACAACAAAAAATTTGCATTCCTCAGGTGAGCTAAGTGAACACACCTTTGACTATTTACTAACCGAATTCAACACCTATAGCACTATGGAATGTATAATTGTTAATAAGATAAAGAAGCTTATTATTTAGTAATGAGATTTACGTCTATTTTAGTTTTCTTTCACGAACATTTGACATTTTACACATAACACTTGTCAGAAGAAGCCATATGCATTTTGCATTTATGACATTCTGATACGAGATGTCATGGCTCCAAATTTTCTTTGGTAGGTGGTTAGGTAAGATGATAGAAGTTGAAAACAGTAATGACGTCATCAAAACCAAAAGTTTTATCTTGTATCTAAATGCAATACATAATTTAAAACTATTTTCTATTTTCGAAAAGCTGTAACATGCTGGATACATCTTGAAAATAAGCTTATCAAAATGTTATACCTTTTTACTCAATTGCAATACATAGAAGTATAGCCACTAGTAGTAAGCTAACAAAATTTAAAAAAGAAGAAAATTAATTTCCATTTTAGGTTTTGTATTTTGTCAATGTCAAATTATATAAAAAACAAACACAAATAAGTGTATAAAGAATATAACTTAAATAAAAAATGGCTGGAGAAGTAATAGTAGACGCATTACCCTATATTGACCAAGGTTATGACGAACCAGGAGTCAGGGAAGCAGTAAGTAATGAAAAATATTGTCCATTAACCTAACAATGTATGCGCTTTTTGGATCTTAACAGCATCCAAGTTACAATATAAACACAATTTTATTATCCTGCTCTAATTTTCAGGCATTTGCTATGGTCGAAGAGGAATGTAGAAGGTACCGTCCCACAAAAAATTACTTGGAACATTTACCTCCACTCAACATATCTTCTTTTGAAACTTCCATAATGCACAATGAATTTGAAAGGTTACAAAACAGATTACCAATGGAAACATTATCTATGAAACGTTATGAACTGCCACCACCCCCAAGTGGAAAGTTAAATGAGGTAGGAGCCTGGAATGAATGTGTTGATAACTCTCAAGCACAGTTAGAGCACCAAGCCGTTAGGATATTAAATTTACAACTAATGTTAGAGTACTGTTGCCCTGCTTGGCAAAGATATTTACAAACTTTAACTGATTTAGAGAAAATAGCCTCAAAGAAGTTAGCAGAACTAAGGCAGCAATTGCAAGAAGTGAACTGGCAGAGAAAGTCTTTGCAGACTAAGGGTGGGGATCAGTTGAAGGCATTAGAAGCTAAGTGGGTAGCTCTCGTATCACACAACTATGAAATTGAACAAGCATGTGTTGTGACTGAAGATTACTTATTACAAGTTAAACAAAATCCTACTGGCAAGTACCTACGTCCTCAAGAATTAACCAATAGTTAATAATTATTATATAATTAAGTTGTAAAGGTACATTAAATAAAACATTTATTTCAATTTCATATATATTTTCTCTTATAAACGATATAAGCTTACAAACAATATAAACCAGATTATAATTATCTATCAGATATCATACAATGGAGTACCATCGGCATTCCAAGTGTTTTTAACTTTTTCAAAGGCCATCGTTATGTAAAGAGCTGAAATAAAATTGTACGTTATGATATAGATTTAATGATAAAATAATGAAAATCTTACATGTAACTTCCCATTCTGATTTGGATAATGTTCCAATTCTCAAGTCACTTCTCCTTTGGCTCTTAATAAATTCCTCAGCATGTTGATAATCTAAAGGATCAGTTCCAACCAAGCATGTATTGTTTACAGATGGATAACATTCTAAACTTCTCATGTTAGTTAACAAATATCTACCTTCCTCTTTCCATCTTTGGAAATAATCATAAAACTTTTCAGCCTTCACTAATTTCAAACCAAAAGTTTTTGCCAATTTAACCAAAGTAGGAAAATGCACCAGAAATTCTGGACAGTTTACAACACCGTCAAGTTTAAAATTGTACTTAGCACCGAATAAGGGAGGTTTGTTAATGTCAAAATCAATGGAAACTTCGAACACATTGTTTCCAAAAGTATCGCTTTCAGTTTTTTTAGCTCTAGAAACAATCTCATAAGCATCAGGTATTGTTGCTATGAAATATCCACCTTAAAAAACATTTTGCATTAGAAAAGCTCAAGATTTATTGGAATATACAGTAAAAAAACTACCTGCTTGAAGACATTCTGCTGCATTTCTAAACATACACTCTGCCTGAGGAAGACTTTCAAAACCGTAATGAAAGGCAAACTGACAGCTTACTAAATCAACTTTCATTGATGGATCTGAAAACTTTTCACGAAATCTCATTCTAGTACCATCACCTGCTATGTATTCAATAGAATAAATATTTGGTCCCCTTTCTCTGGCAGAACGGCTTTTCATATCAGTGTATCTAGCTTTACACTGTTCAAGAGAAACATCAGCTATATCACTGCAAATAAGGTGTGTTATTCCTCCTAAAAACAAATTGTTTTTTTTTTCATAATTATAGATTTGAAATTTCAGTCTACACTACCTTTTTTCCATTTAAGTAAATCCCCTCCTTTTCCACAGCACATGTCATGAACTCTAATGGGAGCATTATGCTTTTTGCCTTCCTTAATTTTTGTCAAGTATTCATTAATAAGCATACTTTTTATCCAATTATGGAAATTTCTCAAGTGAACAATACGTGAGTTAAGCCTTTCACGTATACCCTTTTCTTCCAATTGATTGTAATGATTTGCTACAACGTTAGCGTAACTACTATGAGTACTATGCGACTTACAAATATCTTCATCACTATATCTGTTGCGTTTCAAACTTTTACTAGGGGTTACTTTATTAGTAAGTTTAGGTGGTTCAATATCAATAGCTTCTTCGGCGTTTTTATAAAATTCCGGTTCTTTGCATACAGCTTCTTTATCGTTTTCGGAAGTTTGGTAAACGTTTTGTTCTTGATAATTTCGGGAATCCGCATCAGCTGCCACCATTACCAAAGCCTGTTCTAACTCATTTATTTCACTCATATTTGTTTTATATTCTTAATACTGAAAAAACCCAATAAATTAAAATATTTAAGAGTAAAATGAATTATTTATTTTTATGACAAAGTTTACTAATTGCCATTGTCGCCAATAGGTCCACCACCAACTGACAATTTGACACTAATGACAGTCGCCCTGAAGAAAAGCAATTATTTGGATAGAGTTTAGATTTGTAATTTGGTTGTTTTGTATTGATTTTATGATCCTTTTCATTATAAACAGTCAGATATAGCTCTTAAAATACCTAAGCAATTGAAACAAAGCACTAAATCAAAATTAAATGAGCTAAAACAAGATCAAAATAAACTATAACTTCTGTATGTTCATTGTGGTGTATCCATTATTGTTTTTGTTAATTTTTTGGGAAATCAAACCACAATATTTTTAAAAAAAGCTATTAATAACCACATGTTGTGAAAAAAACGCTTGTTTATCACCAGGACGATTGTCACATGACGTAGCGTGGACTTGTCCTATAAGATAAGCTATATAAAATAAGTAATATAGGCAACCAACTATATAAATAAAACCTCAGCCTACAGTGACTGTACCTCAGCTATCTGGCCATCTCTGCTAGCCATCTATTGGATTGTGGGGACACTCATGTCAGTGTAACTGTAAATCTTTTTAGAATAGACCAGAAAATAGCTGATACATCTCTCTAGTGGTTGGCTTTGTGGCATTTATTTTAAGGTTATAAATAATATCAACAAGACAGGATAATATTCAAAAATTTCATAAAATGCGAAATACATTTTGTCTACCAAATTTAGATCAGCTGCTGTAAGTAATATAATTTTTGAGAATTAAGTAATTAATTAATTTTTAATTTTAGTGATGTTTCTGGAATATCATGTGATAAAATTGTTGTCGTTTCAATAATTGGTAAATCTTCCTACAACTCTTCCGGATTGAAAGTCAAATCAATTGGCCGAGTAATTTCTCCTAAGGATAAGGCTGATGAACAAGAGGTATGATTAACTAGAAGAAAATATTGTCATCAATTCGTTTTTTTAGTGTGTTATTGAGGGTTCTTATGATGAAGAAAATCAGATAGTTTACCTGCATATGTGTACTCCCCTTGATGCGGATTATTTAGTCAAGGAATATTCTACTATATTAAAGAAATGTGAGAAAGATAGGAGCTGTGATGATTTTTTGGCAGTATATGACGAAATTAAAAGTATATTTGCAAGATATTTAGTATTGCTGTTTCATATTAGTCATGTTGTTATATTATCTCATCCAGTTTGCAATGTAGACACCAATTATATTCAGTACTTTAAAGCTGTAGATTTATTAAGGTAAGTGATATTTTAAAAATATTCACTTGAGTTAATCAAATTTAATTTTAGCCAAAAAGTATTTGAAAAATTAACAGAAATCTTGAAATCAATAGATACATTAAGTCCAGAATGGGTATCAGCTGGGAGATTCTGTACTCCTCGGTTGATATTTTACTTTGAAAAATGTCCAACTAATATTACAAATATAAAAAAACTAGAACATAATTTGGAAGATAAAATTTATTTTGTTCTTAAAAAAACAAGGATCATCAGCACTTCAGGGTAAGATTAATACATTACATACACATTTTTATATTATTGATATACTTACATTTATTTTTAGGTGCTCGTTGTTTGCAATTCCACTAAATGATGAATTTGTGTATATAGAAGAAGAATTAGGACCAAGCGATAAATTAGGATGCATGGTTAGAGGACTTCTAATGGACTGTCAACCTGGAGGTGCATTGCAGCTTGAAGTTCCTTATTCTAGTCAACCAGATGGTGAGAAGAATTTTAAAAAATTTCTCCATGTTCACATTCAACAAGCAAGGACAAAAGGTTTCGATGATACAGTCAGTTCTGGCAGACATCAGCATTCACAGACAACCCATTTTGAGCTTCCAGTCTTAAAACAATGGGTGGATGTTACCAAAGCAATTTATAAATTGATGTCAAAACGCAAATTAGTAAACTCATTATGTACTGACACTCGTTTTTCAGAACAGCGTTGTCTGAAAGTTCTCCCTTTAGCTCTGGCCCGTTACCAAGAGGGTTTACCACCACACTATGCAAAAGCAGAACATGAAGCTAGATTATCAGTAGCTCTGTCATTGTTTAGAGCACAAGCACGTGGTCCTATTTTCGACAGATACGCTACACAGTTAGAAATGGATTGTCAAACTCATTGGGAAAATGGTAGGCAGCAGTGTGAATTTGCTTCGTTAACTGGAAATCCTTGTAAACTTCCTAAACATTCTAGCGAACAAGAACATTTGAGTGGTTTCATATATAAAGGTAAATACATTTCTCCAATTATTGAAACAGTTCTAATATTTTTATATTCCAGCTATATGTGATTGTGGTCGAAAAGTAGGAGCACGCGAAGATCCATATAATGTAAAACAAGCGAATTACACATTTTACCAACAAATTTCTAAGGAATGTCAGTGCTCTAAACTAGAAAGAATCACATTTCCAGAGCATCAAGCTGCTTCGAAATTAACATCAACCGAAAATGATGAGTCCTCATCAGTTTCGTCAGAAAAAAGTGCAGATTATTCAGAAAATGTACCAGGAATGTTAACATTCACTTCACCTATCGGAATGTTACCGATGTACTCTTCATGGTCTCTGGTGTGCTTAGGAGCATCTTCTTTGTACAGCCATAACTTAGGTAGGAATAAATATAATCTTAATACTAATTATTGTTTATGTAAATTATTATTCAAGGATTATTAGAATCGCATCATCCAGGATTTTTAAGTTCCACAAACTACCTTCTACCGTGGGATGTTACAGTATTCGCTAAATCGAAACAAAATTGGCCACATGTGAGTAAATACACAACGCGAGGAAGAAGAGGTCGATCAACTGGAAGTTTACCGCAATTTACAGTTAAAGTTTTCATTGGAGTTGAATATGAATGTTCGTCTGGACATAGGTTTATGTTATCGAGCCCTGAAAGGATGTTAAAAGCAATGCCTGGAAGTATAGTTAAAGATACTGGACATAAAGTTGCGGAAAGCGATATGCCTTTATATTATCCGTGTGCTTGTAGAGCTGGAAAATTGGCTCAGTTGATGAGATTGCATGTTGTAACACCGAAAGCGCCAGTTCATTGCACTTTGGATCCAAAGGTTCAACCTGCGACGGGAGCTCCTGTTTTCGTACCCACTGTTGACGGTCCAACGAAATTGACACAGTCTGCGTATTGGATAATGCGTCTTCCATATGTCTATATTTCGGAAAAGGAACATTATGGTGTAGGTCCAACTGCTAGATTATTGCAAGGAGTTTTTGGAGTGACGGAAATGGATCAGTGATTGTTATTATAATGTTTTTTATTGAATAAATCAGATTAAAAATCCAATTCTTTTTTTTTCATAACTTTTCGTTCATAAAGGATTTTATAATTTAAAAAGTTCGAACCTGTATATTTATACGGAGTCCGATCCTGTTATTGAGCACATGGTCTAATGACCTACATTTACATATATCCAGTGGTGTAGACGGAGATAAGGGACAATATTCTCTAAGGTTGAATTTTAAAATATTGAGTACCGTATAAACGGCAGTAAAATTTCTCAAGCGGAAATCCAAAAAAAGAAACACGTAAAAATATGTATGTTATAATACTGTGATCAACATGAATCGAATCGGACAAAAATTTTTGAGGCATTGTATCCTTCAATAAAGTCGCTACTTATCTTATTAATTTTACTTGAAATAACCCAGAGGTTTTGGGAGAATATTAAAAAGAAGGTATACTTTTATATGAAAAAGTTGGGAGGCAATGGACCCCTTGTGGCTACGCCAGTGCATATATCAGAGAAACCAATCAAATTCGTTTATTATTCTATTCAGAATAGTTTCACGATGCGCGTCGCTTTGAAATAAAACTTTTTAGTGTGATCCTAGATGTTGACATCGATGAGTTTGAAAATTTTGTTTTGTATTTAAATTGTATCATTTAAAACTTACTTTTGAGTGGTAAGTATTTTTTCATTTTTCTAAAAATTATACACGAAAAGCGGTGAAATATAACCTCAAACTAAAATTGATTTACGACGTTGTCACGTCTTGAAAAGATTTCAGTTACTATGAGAAAAATAATTTTTATTTGTAATATATTAACTATTTAATAAATTGTTGTACTGACCAGTAGTTGATGTCAGTGGTGTAATCTGCGGGGTGGTGTAAAATAAAATGTGGATCAAACAAATTTTATATATCTGAATCAACCCAAAGGCTTTAAAATATTTAGTTAGTTGTAATTAAGTGTCGTCGTTGAGAATACAACCTACTAGATTTCGCAAAAAAAATTTGTAGTTGCTTTATAATTTCACTAAACTTTAGTAGCGTTTAAAATGTACAGTTTTTCAAATTACGCGGTTAATTGTTCTATGTAAAAAGGTACCAGCGGTGATGCCAAGTGCATTAAAATATAGTAAGTACCTAGTGTATTGTGAATTTTAAACAGTTTTCTGAAAAAAATCAGCCCAAAATCCGGGAAAGTTGTAGGTATATCAATCATTAAAACTTGTTGAATACTTGAAATTTGTCTTATCTCGAAAGTTCAATTAATCAATTAACATAAAAACGTAATTTACAAATGTATACAATGTTGTGAAACAATCATATGTTTTGGCAAAACCGTCAAACAACTATAACAATGCATAATAAAAAGTTAAACCTATGGATTAGGTTTCACTATTACCCACATAATTTTCACAATTTCAGTTCCTATTAAAAGTGTACATCGTAATTCCTTTATTATATACCCATAAACTAAAAACTAAATTGATTCTTGAGCACGAGTGCTTGAAATTCACTTAAAAAGGTAGTAAATTTTAGGTAAACTTGAAGATAAGCTGAACTGTATAAACAAATATAAAGTTATATGAATTTATTTCTATAGAGATAGTCTAAAATAAATTTTACCATTCCAACTATTACACTTTATGGTTTAACATAACATAGGAATGATAAAGAGTCCTTTGGATATTTATAGATTTACCTACACTTATATAATAATTAATAAATGTTTTTACCCCATCGCTAAAAAATATTTATTTATTCTTAAAATCGATAAGGTTATCACTCAAAATAAATATAGTTCTAGTTTTCAACTTACTGTATACGTAATATTTTGCTTGAAATCCTGGTTTTTATTGCAAGGTCAATTTAATCGCTTATATTTATGATAGTATAATGTAATGTTATTGATTAATAATCATATTGATATTTTACGCACAATGTTTTTTTCTATTATGAAAGACTCTAGAACCACATAATTAATAAATATACGCGAACAACAAACGATGCAATACAAATTTCCCGCTCTTATTAACTAAAAAAAATCTTCTAGTACGGCACGATATTTTAAAAAGAACTTTTTGGTTTTACAACTAGTTTAAACATGGCCAAAGAAGTTTTATTCGGTGTATGGGACTACGTAGTCATAGTTATAGTACTGGCAATATCTTCAGCTATAGGAGTTTATTACAGATGTACCGGGGGCAAACAAAAAACTACAAAAGTAAGAATTTTTAAATCAACAATAATATATTTTATTTTATAATTGTTTTTTTTTGTAGGAATACTTACATGCGGATAAAAATATGTCCATAACACCTGTAGCGTTTTCTTTAATGGCCTCGTTCATGTCGGCCATTACGTTACTAGGAGTATCAAGCGAGAATTATTCATTTGGTGTTCAATTTATAGTTATTAATATTTCTTATGGTATTTTTACATTCGTAGCCGCTTACCTTTACCTACCAGTATTCTTTAAATTGCAAGCTACTAGTGCCTACGAGGTAAGTAAACAAATGAAAACTTAGGCAACATTTAATACACTTATTGGTAATTTTTCGTGTTTCCAATAAAAGATTACTCGAATCTTGTTTAATATTCAATCATTTTGTTATTTACTACAAAACATTGAACCTCAAATAAAAATAAATTAATTTTTTTTAGTATTTAGAAAAGAGGTTTGGAAAATATGCCAGATTAGCAGCTTCCTTGTCATATACTCTTCAAATGACATTGTACATGGGAGTGGTGCTGTACGCACCTGCACTTGTATTGGAAGCACTTACAGGAATTACAAAAATAACCGCAATTTTGTCAGTGGGTATGATTATCTTTCTTGTATTTATGTTTTTTTAGAGTGACCATTTACTAATATCTAAAAGATCCATTGTTCCTGTACTTTATTATGCTATTTTTATACTTCTCTGAAGAGCAAAAGGGGCTCTTCAATTGAGTAAATGATGTTTTTGGTGTTTATTCATTGTCAAACTTTGAATTAAGTACGGGTGCATTGTTGAAATCGTTTACGTCAAAATATATAATATGTGTGAGTGTGTGACATAGAGAAATAATATATAATGAGAGTTGGCGATCCTGTATTAACAGTTGGCATCACGTTGATCGAAGCGCACCAGGTAGGGTTGTCGGAACTAAGTTTTAAAGGCGGGATATTTAAATTTGTTAGTTTGGATTATGGGTAGGTGAATTTTACAATTTGTCAAAAAACTGGAAATTTACAGGCAATACAGTATTTTCAAAAGCTTGGGTATTATGTTCAATTAGGTACTTGTAATGAACTTGTAAATGCATTATTATCGAAATGATCTTCACACAACCTTTGATCTTTGGATGTATAAGGAAGTTCTAAAATTTTGTACTACTGTTCCCTTTGATTAATATCAGATGGAGGTTTGAAAAATATTTTATTCTTAAACTCCAAATTGCGAAGTGGCCAAAAATATTTGCTATTACAATTTTTTGCAATACAACCATGACGAATTATACCTGGTGATGACATTTTAAAGGTTCACTTACATTTATTTCCTTTATTAGAACTAAAATCCTGAATGAATTTAAAACTAAACTAATCCTAAATCCTACTCATCACCTCATCATCCACATCCATTACTAATTTTTGACACTTTCACTTTGACTTTGACAAACAGAAGTCAGACTCACACCAACCAATATATGATTGATTTTGTATATTTTCATTTTTATTGACTTAGAAGTTAATATACAAGGATATTTTATGATATTTATCAATATTAAAGGCGAAATGTTGATGTGTAATGTAATTTATGATATTTTAAACGATTTTATTCCATTCTGCTTATGTAAGAAGTCTTGTAGTTCGCGCGACCGCAGCGACTCGATGCGCGAGACAGTTGAGCAGAAACGCTATGCCTGATATGGCCTATACTTCAATCCGCCTCTTTTATTTTGTCTATGATATGTGAGTTGCTATATCTTCATTATATTTTTAGGCATCGTTTGTACATTTTATTCTACATTAGGAGGAATGAAAGCAGTTCTCATAACCGACGTTTTCCAATCTCTACTAATGTTTGCAGCTATATTCAGCGTTATTATCTACGGATGGATCGATAAAGGAAGTTTAACGGAAATTTGGAGAATAGCTGAAGAATATAATCGAACAACTCTCACCAAGTATGTATTATTTATAAAAACCAACGAATATCAATTTATTATTATTGTTTTTTTTTTCAGTTTTAATCCAGATCCAACTGAAAGACACACATGGTTCACCTTAATAATAGGCGGAGGAGTTACATATCTATCCCTTTACGGTGTAAATCAAACGCAAGTTCAACGTTATTTAACAGTAAAAGATTTAAAAACTGCACAAAAAGCGTTATGGCTTAACTGGCCTATTTTAACGTGTCTTAGTTTAAGTACTTCATTTTCTGGGCTAGTGATGTTCTCGAGATATTATAACTGTGATCCCATTTTATCTCAACAAATTGGATCTGCCGATCAGGTAAATCATTCAAGGGATGACTATAAATACTACTATGTTGAAAAATCATAACATGGTAACCTTTTTTCGAACCCCTAATGGAGTTATGGAGCCGGTGTCTACAGAGCAAAGCCAAGGACTAAAATCCAGCTTATGAATCTATGAAACAGATCTTTGCAGATTCTGTCAAGAGGAAAATGAATCGGCAGAGCATGTGTTGTTCCACTGTAAAGGCCTCACAAGTCTGCATTTTCTTGGCAAGGAAAAACCAAGCTACCTCGAAAAGCCTTTGTCTAGGTTATGGAGCCTCGTTAGGAGATTAAAGCTAGACGCAGTACTTTAATTATCAGATTTCAGTTACAGAAGGCTAACACGAGCTCTACCCACCATCTAGGTATCTATCTAACTAACCTTTTGTCGGCTGTGGTACGTCAGAGCGAGTCAAATCTTGCACCACATCTCGAGCTACTTTTAAACGCACTGTACTATACTTACGTACGTTTTTTTATAACCCTCAAGTACTATATCTTTTGTGAAAAGTACTGACAAAATGAAGCACTGCAAACAAAATAGATTACAAATTACAGTGAAACTCCTCGTTGATGTTGAAGGTAGTGGTGTCAACTTGTAAAAAAATGTCCTTGACAAAATGTAGTTTAGTTGTTGGACGCTTTTAATTACCTTGTGTTCTTTCAGTTGTTACCATACTATGTAGTGGATACTATGGGACACGTACCGGGTTTATCAGGATTATTTGTCGCTGGTATATTCAGTGCCTCATTATCCACCATATCTGCAGCTCTTAATAGCTTGGCAGCCATTACAGTTGAAGATTACATCAAAGTAAGCCAACAATAACAACATTATTTTGTGAAATTTATATATACTTAATTTATTTTTTAGCCTCTATATTTTTCAATTCGCAAAAAAGAATTACCGGAAAAAGTCGTCGCTGTTCAACTTAAAGTAATATCGTTAATTTTTGGTGGAATATGTTTGGCAGTGGCATTTTTAGCTCAATTTCTAGGTGCCCTACTGCAAGCTGCTTTAACCATATTCGGAGTAGTAGGTGGACCTCTGCTAGGATTGTTTTCGTTAGGAATGTTTACAACAGTAGCAAACGAAAGTGTACGTTATTTATTAATTTTATAAAAATAACACTTAACTGGATATTTATTTTTGTCAGGGATCTGTATGTGGTTTGTTGGCAGGAGTATGCTTCGCTCTGTGGATGGCTCTTGGAGCGAAACCTGCAGTTCCACTTCCTAGAAGTATACAAGGTTGTGAAAATACTTTAATTAATGCTACTTATAGTAAACCTGAAAAGTGAGTAAAATAAAAATGTTAACAGTAATTAGCAGCTGCCCCTCGTATAAATATATATATATTTTTTAGAACATACATGTGGTTACATCGAGTGTCGTATTTATACAACGGCGTATTTGGATTGATCGTTACATTTGTTGTCGGAATCGTTCTTAGTATTATAATAAATAGATTTTCCAAACAACCGCCTAAGATCCACGATCCGAATTTATTTATACCTCCGTTGGCTAAGAGGTTGAGAGAAAAATATGGGGAAACGATTAATCTCACTAATATGGAGGTAGCTGTGACGAATTCTAGGGAAAATTTGAAAAACGGGTACAAAACCGATTGTATGTAGTTGATTTAATATATTTTACCACAATTTGTATGTATTAAAGGCAGGGTTTCCCCAAACTGAGTTAGGCCAGCGGCTTTGCCGCTGACTGTAAAGATTGCTTTGATAATAACCGACTTTTGGTGGCTGGTAAAAACAGGCCGGTGGCCTGGTCAGTGGTACTGCCGATGGCCTACATTTTCGGAAACAACTCTAGTAAAGTTCAAAGCTGTGTTTTGTTTAACCATCCTTTGCCGTTACGTCATAATCGGTGACGTATTCTGCTGTTTTACGTTTGTCTTATATCAGTTGAATGTTATTTTACACTTAACCTCAAAATTATAATCAATGACATATGTTAAGAATGGATGATTCCAGTAGTCCATTCAGTATTGCCACTACACAATTTTCAGGTCTAAAACGACTGACATTTTTTAGGCCTTTCTGGATACGATTCAAAGTCGAGACAGAATAAATAATTTTTGATTTCGAAGGTTTCTAGATGTTCCCGAATATCTGAACCGGGCTATTAATGTTGTTATTGAAAAAAATTAAATAACCTAGGGGACTTAAATTTTTACGTTTGCTGCATGGACGAAAGCTGTCAATTTAATGTCACATGTCTTGTTTTTGACATTTGAAATTAACTTCGATTTCGTTTTTTCTCGAACGTATATCTAATCTGAGTGAGTAATTCAGAGTAATTTGTGATCTAATCTAGTATATTTTGTGGTTAATTATTGTTGTCTTAGCTTGTTTTACATTGTTTTCAAATGTCAAAAACAAGACATGTGACATTTAATTGACAGGTTTCGTCCATGCAGCAAACACGTAAATATTAAGTCCCCTAGGATATTTTATTTTTTCAGTAACAACATTAATAGCCCGATTCAGATATTCGGTAACATCTTGAAATCATTTAAATCAAAAATTAGTTCTGTCTCGACTTTGAATCGTACCCAAAAAGGCCTAGAAAATGTCAGTCGGTTTAGACCTGAAAATTGTGTAGTGGCAATACTACTGGAATCATCCATTGTTTATGATGCATGACAACTGAAGTGTCAAAAGTAACAAATACAATTTACGTCGACATTAGTTAAGAAATACGTTAATGACGTCATAATTCCGTCTCATCTATTTCATGAATGAGAGATAAAGCTGGACAATGTATGACGTAACGGCAAAGGATGGTTAAACAAACTCTACCCATACATTTTATATTAATTTTGTACTTAAAATATACTATAATACAGTTTTCTGTATAGATTTTTTTGTATGGTCTCGAATTTTTTTTAAAAACATTCCTGGTAATTAAATATCAAATTAAATCAGAGATGTCTATTTACCTTTTCCAAATTATTTTTCACTCCCCCGTTTTTATATATTAATATATTGTTGTCTAGTATGAATTTTAATAAACTTTGGGTAATTCTATTGATACCGGGTTGTAGTAATGAGTATTATTTTTTTCATAATAACGAGGTTGAAAATGTTCTCGAATATATGTTAGATCATGTGATAGGTAATTATTTAAATAATTGTATTTTTTAACTTGTAAAGTTTTTATATGTAAAAAAATTACTTTAGATATAATAAAATACATTTGTTTTATGATTAGTTGTTTTATTTATTATTAATTGAATATCTGAAATGAAAATTTTATCAAAAAATCGAGTCTACCAGTCAATTTTTATTTTATTACCACTAAAGGACAACGTATTCAATTTCACATTTACTTATGCAACATTGATACGTGTGACAAGTGGCGTGGGTTGCCTACTTTCAACATACCAATCATAAGCAATACAAATGACAGCATCAGCACCTAATAACTGTAGTATAGTAAACTGTTTTCCTGAATCAGTTGAACCATAGCAGCCTTGTTACTATTCTAGTGTTCGAATTATATTATATAGTATAAGCTGGACAAATTATCTCCTGGGATATTACCCAATAAGAGAAAAAGAAGAACCCAATCTAACCTTACTTACTACAGCAAAGCAGTGACGACACATAACTAGAAATCTTCAATTCTGTGGGCGACAGAAAATTCTTCGCACGAATATTTGGGAATAGTATATTATACAGTCTGAAAAAACACTTTCTCATAGTGATGTACACTATTTTTTATAACATTAGATAAAAAAAATACACTTTTTAGGAAAATGTTTAATATTTGTGCTTTAAGAATGTAAATGCTATAGATAAGTAAATCTGATTAAGTAGGTGTCCCGAATATAGATCATTTATTTGACTCCTTTCTTCAAACTCGTTCGGAATAGTAACAATAAACAGAACGATTTGTTGGGTATCAGATGCCCCGTGGCTTCATGAGATTTGCGCAAAATGTCCTCAGGAATGAATTAATCTTGAGCCATTTCGTGAAAATCGGATAAGGACAATCGCTGACAGTATCATACTATTTAAAAACAATATTATATTTCTATGGGTACCAACTACAGGCTAGCTATATCTTGGCATTGAATGCGAATTTCAAAAATAGCGAACGCCGATAAATATCTATTACCTAACTGGTCTACAATCCGTCATGTGTTTTAACTTGTTACATTTGAACTACTTTATGGCCTATTTTTGTTTGGGATTTAAGTTCATTCGCTAGTTTGACAGTTTGTAAAGCTTTATTGATATCACAGAGACAATTATCCAGTAATAGAAGCGGTTTTGGACGAAATGTCAACCCAAAATAACCATTGAAACTTCACGACATCACGATTTGGAACATTACAACTACTTTAGGACAATTTTTTGGGATTTGAGTAACAGTAACTCAAAAATGTTTATTAAAATTAACCTATTTGACACATTATAAGATACGTTAAAATTGAGTAATGAATGTGTAAATTTCTGTTAACGTATTAGGTAGATTTAAAAATGACTACAAACTGTGTATTGCGAGTCAATATTTTTATTTTCTACATAATACGTTGTATTTGTTTGAATTGCTATAAAAATTAAATCATAAACAAATGTTTTTTTATTTTTAATAATTAATACACGATACAACAGCAGTGTTTAGAATAACAGTGTTCAATTTTACTCCATTAATTTTACTATTTTTGATTTTATAAAATGAAAACCCAAACGATTATAGCAACCTTGAATTTATTCCTAGTAACTGGACTTTCAAGAAAGTTGGCTGCTAAATTTTGACTGTCTTCTTTTTTTGGAAGATTTTTTTAATAAAATTCCATCCTGATAAAATTTAAGTTATATTAATAAACTGGGTCCACTGGTCGTTTCTCCGACCCATAAAACTCCATTTAAAGAATTTTGGGTGTTCACAGCTGAGATAATTTTTTAATCTAGAAACTTTTACTCAAATGGTGTTAAAAATTTCTCGATTTAACGTTGTAACTGTAACTGTTGCATCAGTTTTATAAATATGTATCTGCCGGTGGAACAATTACATAATTTTATCAACAGTAAAAACACAAGAGCTTTTTTTTTATCGGATAAATTTCTCTTTGCAACAAAACAGTTTTGCCAATCACAAATTTTACGAAAAAACTGACATGATAAAATCGCGACACCGAAGGTGGAGCGATTTTATCCAATGTCAGTTTTTCGAGCAAAAGTGATTGGCAAAACTTTGAGTTAAAGAGAAATTTATCTGATAAAGGAAAAGCTCGAGTGTTTTTTGGCAAGATAAATTAACGACAGAATATATGGATGAACAACAACAATAATTATCTTTATTAATACAACAAAGTTAAATAATTACCACACCGATTCAAAATAAAAGCACTATATGTTTAAAATTCAAAAATCTGACAGACTAATTGACAGTTTTTGCAGTTTTGCCAACACTTAATTGCTGTGAAACTATAAGTAACCAAACTTGCGACTCATTGTCATTGTGTAAAAGTGACGTCCGCTTACTAGATATTGAGGAAGAGAAGTTTTTATCCGATAAAAAAGGATGCACCTTTTTTATCGATGTCAAAGTGACAATAACATTTCCAGGTATATGACATTTTAACATTGGAGTTTATTTATCAAATAAAAATATTATATATTATCAAGTAAATAGCAATAAAAACCGGAACTAATTTTGAATTGAAATTTTTTTGATGAAAAACAATAGATGTTTATATTTCAGTGGAATAGTGATGTTTAAAATTTCGTGTGATCGTGGGGCCCATTCGATAAAATCACGCTTTCCAATCCATCTGCTGGAAAACACATTATTTGGGTATTGCCTCACCACATGCGCATAGTGAGGTGGAGCTCCATCTTGTTGCAGCCAAATATTATAGTTTGAGATATTATTATTGTCTGAAAGTTTCGAATAATGAAATTTCCATAATAATTATTTAAATATGTTACAATCAAAACGATACAAATTTTTCAAGTAATCCTATGTTTCGAGACCACTTATTTTATTTTTCCCGCTGAAATTTCAGATTTCCCGGCGAAATTTTAGGTTTCTCGCCCGAGTTTTTGGTTTCCCGCCAAAGATTTCAAGTTTATCTCTGAAAATTTAGGTTTCACTCCAAAAATTTCGGGATCCATTTGAAATAACAAAGTACATTATTATTTCGGAGAAAGGAAATTTAAATACCAACGGCTATACCACAAGATCCTTTCACACTAAAATTGTGCGAGCCTTTTTCCGAAATAACTGAAATACACAACTTTTTTTTTCAATTTTTCCAAAATGAAAAAGTTATCTATAAAAACCACAAATCACAAAATCCACTTCTTTCAACTTCACATAATGTAGTCTTAACTCCAACTGAGAGCAGCAAAAATTCTCTTATGTTTTCTTTATACATTCAATTTAAACCAGTTTTGGCAAGTTTGCTATTATATGATCGCATATTCCATACTAATATATCCAGTTAATAAATAAATTACAGTTTAAAGAAACTAAAAAGCACGCTTCATGGGTATAATCGAACTAAAAAGTAAAAAATAATTCTTAATAATTTTCTTGTTAATCGTTTTATTCTTACTATACTTTAAGGTGTGTTTTTTAGCTTTTTCCAAACCCTATGCCAGAACAAAGTTATGTTTTTTTCAGATGAAATACCCTATGTTCTACAACTATATTGTATTGTCATCGGTTCTTGTCAAGTGTACATATTCTGTTCGTTTAAAGTGGGTCAAAATCGAGTCCAAAGGAGTCTGCTACAAAAGGACTATTACATCCTTTTGCCTATCGAAACTGGAACAGAAGACGGACCAAACTTCGAATGTGGTTAGTTTGAATAAAAATATCTTCATTTAAGTCAATTTACCTCAATACAATTTTAAGATGTTACAGGGTGGAGAAAAAAAAATTGTTTGAATCACAGTTTAATTTTATATAAAACAACTATATGGTATATTTCATAACAATGTATTTTAACATAGGGTATTTAATTATATGGAACAGCAGGCTTTTGTACCCCATCGTCATATACGAGGATATATTGAAAAATTCTTAGCCTACTATAGAACCAAACAAAATTTCAATGTCAAAATATTTTATTATTCAACATATTCTCCTCTTAATTGGATACATTTATTACAGCGAACCTGCAACGTCTCTAGATCTTTCAAAAAAATTGTTTCTTCTTGCTCTGCTAACCAGACATCAACAGGTTTTATTACCTCCTCGTTGGAAGAAAATTTACGACCTTTTAAACGTTTTTTCAGTTGAGGAAAGAGATGATAGTCGGACGGAGCCAAATCTGGTGAATAAGGGGGGTGTTCTAGTAATTCAAACCCTAAGTCACAAAGATCTTTTTGCATGGCAGCATGAGATTTGTGTGCAGGGGCGTTGTCCTGCAAAAACAAAACACCTTTGGATAGCTTTCCGCGTCTTTTCTCTTTAATTGTTTCCCGTAGAGTGGTCAGTAATGTCGAATAGTAATCTCCAGTTATTGTTCTACCCTTATCCAAAAAATCAATCATGATTACTGTATGGCAATCCCAAAAAATTGAAGCAATAACTTTTGTAGCAGATTTTTAGACACGAAACTTCTTAGGTCTTGGAGAACCAGAGTGTCGCCATTTCATCGATTGTTGCTTTGTTTTCTAATCCAATAAGTCTCATCCATATAGTAACAATTCGGTTTAAGAAGTCTACATCGTTTTCAAATCGAGCACAGATCGAACGCGATGCTTCTACCCTTGCACGCTTTTGGTCAACATTCAAACATTTGGGGATCCATTTTGCAGCAATTTTTCTCATGTCCAAATTGACGTGAACTATTGAAGAACGCGTTCGTATGAAATATTCAGTGCTTCAGACATCTATCCGTTTTAACCCAATTCGACGTTCTGATAAAATCATGTCATGAACTGCATCTTTTGAAGCTTGCTGTCCAATTTTTCACGGTCGCATACGAAGAACATTGATCACCAAGGGTATTAAGCATATCTTCCTAAATCTGCTTACCTCTTAACCCTTTTAAATACAGGTACTTGATGATGGCTCGATATTTCAATTTTTCAATTTTCACAATTTCTTTTAATTTATTGCGTAACTCTGGTTTACTTTTTTGACGTAAAACTTCACAATGACATTTCTAATAAGCTATTGTTCGTTGCTATGGTAACGCAATATTTTGTTTATGCATGGAACTGGTCTAAGCATAGACTAACTAGATATCAATACATCCTCGTAAGTCTGAATATCCTCTTAAGCAAGTATCATTTTACTAAGATCAAACCCCAAATCGCAATAAACGTTCTCTCTAAATGATTAAACATCAGTTTTCGTGGTAAACATACTTAAAAATTGTTACTTTCCATATGGCCTTAATAATTATTGTACAAATTTATTAGAATTATTTGTTTTCTTTGTTATTCTAATAGACAATCTGCATGATACATTTCAATTGATGTTAATCAACACAGAATTTTTTTATAATCAACAAATTATTTGAAGAAATTATTCAGTGTTTAATTGGATCTGGTTAAAAAGGAAATAATTAGTTTGAACTGGATTGTGGTGTGACTGCATTTGAGTGTATAAAGCATGTCCCAACAAACAGTCTAGATATATAGGTACTCCTTGATTCTTTGGGCACGGAAATTTTCAAATTTGGTTCTAGAGTACCTACTGAACAAATATTTTAAAAAGCAATAAACTAACAGATTACTCATTATGGATTAAGCTTAGCTTATTGTTGAGCCACCGATTTTGACGGCTTAAGCTAGGCTTAATTATAATTGAGGTTAGACTGCTCATGTTGTGATTTGTCATATATATCTTGTGACTTTGTTTCTGTTATGTGGGCCTCCACCTGTGACCATTATTCTTCTTCTAAATTGTACTGCGATACACATTACTAGAGCTTGAATCATTGAATTCTTCCCCAATTTGGAACAAAGTTTTATTTTTTGCCTCTATGCTACTTCTGTCGGTTTTTTTATCTTCAATAATTTTTTTATACCTCGATACAATTTGCAAAAGCTGAGTTTTCTCAGAAAGCGTAAAATTGGGAGCCCTTTTTGCAGCTCTCGTTTTCCATCTCAAAAATTATTCACAAAATATCAAATAAGAAAATGCCAACGGAAATTTTTCAAGCATTAACAAATTTAAGTTTAGATTTTCGAGTTCTCCCCTCTTTCACGGGTGACAGAGCGAATTTGTACATCGTTGCCAGACTTTCTTTGCGCTTAGCTAAGCTTGGTTTGATGTTGGTTGGTGCAATGCATTAAGATTTAAGCTGAGCTTTAATATTAAAGTTAAGCCGAGTTTGGACAATTTTCGGTGCAAACGGGGGTAAAACGTTTCCAAAAATCCGACTGACAACGTTTTAAAGAGGTGTTAAAAATAACGTTCCTGATACGTCTATTAAACGTTAAAAAACGTTTCCGGAACGTCCTTTTGAACGCCCTTTCAACGTCTGACACAAAACGTTCTTAAAACGTTCAAATAACGTTTAAAAACGGACAAAAACGTTTTTGGTACGTAGAATAAGTTGTAGGCAAACGTATTAAAACGTATTAGTCTTATTAGGTAGGTAACTGTGTGAAAAACTAAATAGAACTAAAACTATCGTTACAAAAGCTTTATCTACTTAACAGGTGACTGTCTGGAAATATGGCATATTTGGGATATTTTAAGGTTTTGATTGGGCTGTCTAAAGTCAACGGTATATTTTGAACATACTAAACAAGAATTTGCATCGTCTGTGGACCGATGCGTCTATCGATAGTCACAACCCTGTCGTGGAGGTATTTTTATTAACAATATTCCTTAATGATTTTTTATAAACGTTTTGTAAATAAACTGAGTGATATAAAAAAAGTCACGTAAAAAAATCAAACTAAAAACATGTTTGTTGTTGAAATCTACCGTCTTCCGTGGTTAATATTTGTCGATAATACTGCGCATACTACTATTATTATTCCTAATTACAATGTCTTCTTTTATTAACAGGAAAGTTTTCAAGTTTTATAAAGCTACTACCGATATCAGTAGTGTTTTTAAAACTATTTAACTTGTATCTATCACTTAATTGTTCTCTAAACAATTTTCTATGTAATTGTTTTGTACGAATTGATCAGAAGAAATTTAATATAATTAGTTTCATTCATATAAAAAGTTATATCTTTTTCATATTGCGGTGAGTTATATTTTAAATTATATTTTAATAATAGTTTAATTTTAAATTTAAAAATGTTTTGCTTTCATTATTTTTATTGAAGTTTACACCTTTAAGGGTGAAGTTTGAGTGATAACACTTTGCTGTGTTTGAGGTATAGGTAAAATGTTTTTTTAATTAGATACACCTGTATATATTCTAATTAAGATTTTAATAGCTTCAAATGTGATCATCAAGGATTCAATGTCAATTTATATGATTTTCTATAAAATCAAAAAATGTCTGCTCCTGTTGTTTACTAATATACAGGGTGGAATGTGAATTTTCACACATTTCTTTTGGTCATAACTTTTGAAGGATAAGTTTGATTTGTCTCATAGTTTGGTGAAATATTACACTATTACAACCTTATTAAACAGTTCATTGAAATTAAAAAAAAATCAGAGGTTTTTGAAAGATAAATCGTTTTGTTCATATAAAAAATTTCACCCAGTATATTGTTTTTGTAAACTTTAATCAAGATCTAAGAAAGCATACTAGATAACAAAAAAGGTAGGTATACCTATTCATTTTCCTCCTCATATATTAAAAATATACCATAGATTGAAAAAAAAATACTTTTCTTGCAAAATATTAATTTCTACGTAGGTACACATCTTGTCCTGTATATTAGTAAACAATAGTATGTACAGTTTCTAATGACTCACCCTGTATAATTAACACTTTTTTCTTGATAGTGTCGCCGTTTTGTTCTAAATATTGTTTATTTTCTAATCGATATTGTCACCAAATTCAATGTATATAATTTTTTGCCAATGGTTATTATTAATAAGTATTATTATTATTGTTTCCAACACAATAAACACGGTTTTAATTGTTTACCATAAAAATTAAGTCAACATGTTTTTTTTTAGATACATTGGTTATTTTTGATTAAATCTTGAATGTAAGATGATCGAGACATTTATATTTGTAATATGTATTGGTTCTTCGTCAGCTTTTTCAACATCAACTCCACTTGGAAATAGAGGTAAGTCAAATATATAAAATCTCAATTTATTTTTTTTTTTACAAAAGAATTGGTGTAAGTACAGTTGTTTATTATACGGACACTCCATCTTTTATAAATAAACCAACCGGGCATGCGCATTCTTTTCAATCATTTGTGAAAACTTCCAACAGTAATCGAGCTGTCAAATAACTGAAGATAGGTACATATTAAACGTAAAGCAACTTGTGAATTATAAAAATTTTCAAACATGTATCACAAGATTAATTATGCAAAAACAATACGAGATGCTAAAACACACTTAAACTGCGTATGTTTAAAATTTTAAATAAGAATGTTCAAGAAGGAGAAGAAAAAATAATCATTTCATCCACCCTTCCCCTTTTTAAAAGGATATTTTTCCTTCCCCTTCTTGAAAAAGTTCTCTCTCAAAATTTTTAACATGCGCTGTTTAAGGAGTGTCTTGTAGCATCTCGTGTAAACAAGAACTTGACATTAAATGTTCGGCAAGTTCAGAACCAGTAGGTATAATCTGTAGTCAGAGCATGAAGCATGAAAAAAATTAATTTATTATTACTAATGTCAATAATTTTTTACTTAATTACAGTTTTCTGTAAGAAGTAACAACTACTTCTCGGGATATATGCCCCGACAGACATTGAATCACACTTCTAAGTTAAACAGGGCTGGGATATCTACACGATATAACCAACCATTCTGGTTTGTAATTAGAAGTATCATCACTTGTAGACCGGATTCGGCGTATTTGCAGATATCCCAACCCCCTTTAACTGTAATTCAATGTCTGTCGGGGCATATAGCCCGAAAAGTAGTTGTTGATTTTTAGTGAACGGTCTTTGTTCTTTGAAAAAATTTTTTCAAAAACTTTGTAAGGTTTTATAATAGTATTAAATCAGTCAATAAGTTTAGGAAAAAGTATTATATATTTTTAAAAATAGCAAATTGAGGACTATTTGGAATTATATTAGTATACAGTGTGTCCCGTTAAAAGAATTAGGTTGCTGGTTTGTCAACAGCTTTAGTTTCACAGATTCTTGAAATAATCTAAATACATTTTAGATTCTTGCACAGAAGAAAAAAATTATAGCTTCAGCTGGGAAGATTACTTGGTACTAGGCATAGTACTCGTCATTTCGTGTGGAGTTGGAGTCTTCTACGGCTGCTTCAAAAAGAACGGAAGCAGTGATGATTTTCTATTAGGAGGTAGTTCTATGGGAACTCTTCCCATGTCCATATCTCTAGCAGCAAGGTAAATTTCGACAAGAAAAAAAATAATACTTTTACAAAATTTCTCTTTTTCAGTTTTATTACAGCGATTGAACTGCTGGGAAACCCAGCCGAAATGTATACACACGGATCGCAATTTTGGATGATATGCATATCTTTTCTACTGGTAGTACCGCTAACGTCAAAATTTTTTCTACCGGTATTTTTAAAATTAAGATTAACCAGTTCGTACGAATACCTTTCATTAAGATTTTCAAGAAAAATAAGACTCTTAGCTAGTGGATTGTATATTTTACAAATGGTATTGTATACCAGTGTAGCTGTCTATGCTCCAGCTCTAGCATTGAGTAAAGGTAAGCTATATTTATTATAAAAAAGCTAACGTATCAGTAGATAATCAAAGCGGGTTCTAAGCTACCATGGGCGTCCCACGTTTGGTTTACAATCCCCGTTGTTTTGTTGACTAAGAAAATCAATATTGATAGTGTGCTGTGAAGTGTATGGGGGGCGAAGTAGTACGTTGGGAACGCGACTATGTTGTGTGACGCACATGAATCGTGCAATGCAAAAAGGGCATTGGCCTGACGTTTGATTGAATTTTGTTGAGAAAGTGATGCTGCGCCGCTGGAATGATCTCGCGTGAACAATAAATAACGTAATATATTTTATAAACATTTGATATTCAATTTTGCACATGCTGTGTAGATAATTTAATTATAATCTCCGACCCCCACACTCCTTACAGCATACTATCAATATTCATTTTCTTAGTCACCAAAACAACGAGGATTGTAAACCAAACGTGGGACGCCCATGGTGGCTTAGAATCCGCTTTTATTATCTACTCGTATCGTATTTTTTGAAATACAGAAACTTTCCTGTCAAAACTATGTCCATCTAACCTAGTTTGCATTGACAAATAGAGGAGTTCAGTTTAAGGTCAGTTGGGCCAACAAAAAGTTGTTTTTATGACAAGAATGACAGCTGATGTCTACCATTCAAAACAAAAAATTTTTGTAGGTTTTTTATCATTGCGATTATCTATATTGCGTTATTGAAACAATGAATACACTTTCGAAGGGTATAAATCTTAAAATTTAAAATACGTTTTTGCCAATAATTCTAGGAACTTTTGGCACGTTGCCATTTTATTTCTGTCACTAGTTATGTCAGATGTCAGTTTGATTTGTTTTTGTGGATATTCGTTCATGTAGGTATATTTTCCAGTAGATACTTTTATAGTAGCTCTAGTTACTTGTATCTCTTTATTCTTCTGATTGCTTTTTTCACTCACATCTGACATAATGACATAAGTGTGAAATGGGAGCGTCTAAATGTAGCTCTTTCCACCGACGTTGCCTAAGGTTAATTTGTCGAGAAGGCAAGGAAAATGAATGAAGAAACTATTCAGAAGTAGACACAGAAGGGGAAGGGTGAATAACCATTCCATTCACCCTTCCCCATCTTTATTTCCTCAATCATTTTCCTTGACCTTCTCGATAAATTAACCTTGTGACTACGCTTGGTAACGTTGGTGAAGAGAGCTTCATTTAGACGCTCCCGAAGTGAAATGGTTACTTGCCTTATTCACTGAACAAGAATTGACATACGCAATTTTCTTCTTTGTTTAGCGACTGGAATAAACGTATATCTGGCAGTGACGGCGGTATACGTAGTCTGCGTTTTTTACGCATCGCAAGTAAGTATAAATCACCCTTTTCACTGTTCTACATATTTTGAATGCTTTGAACTTTACAATTGGTGTTTAAAATTATTTTAGGGGGGCTTGAAAGCTGTTATTATTGCAGATACCTTTCAAGCAGCTGTACTTTTGGGATCTCTTCTTTTTATAGTAATAATCGGCCACAGATTCGTCGGAGGAACTGGTATAATTTGGTCTCAAAGTTATAACACTGGGAGATTGGAAATTTTTAAGTAAGAATAAACGTTTTTCAATTTTATATTTATATTTTACAATATATTTTTTGTTTTAGTTTAGATCCTGACATGACAGTACGTCATAGCTTTTGGTCGGTGGTGATCGGTGGCACGTTCTATTGGATGACGATGTTTTGCTCAAACCAAGCTTCTATTCAAAAGTATTTATCGGTGGATAATATCAATCAAGCTCGAAAGTATGTAGATAAACAATACATTTTTAAAAAATAAACGGAAAAATATGTCAGTTGTTGGACGTAACCTTATTTTTTTTCATTTCAGAGCAATCTGGACTTCTTCAATTGGTTTGATAATAATATATTCAATAAATTTTTACATGGGAATGATATTAGTCGCTCATTACAAGGATTGTGATCCTTTGAGAAGCAAAAAAATAAGCGCCGCCGATGAAATCCTTCCGTATTACATCATCAACGTCATGGGATATATGAAAGGAGTCACAGGATTCTTTGTTGCGGGAATATTCGCTGCGAGCTTAGGGTAATTATTGGTTATATTGAGTTTATAACCTCAAATTATTCTTCCAAAAAAACTTTGTCCACCATCTGACAAGTTGACACTAATGACAGTCGCTCTGATGATAAACAATTATTTAGATATATTTTAAATTTGTTGTTGTTTTGAATTGTTTTAATGATTCCTTGCATTATAAACAGTCAGATAAAGCTTTTAAAATACCAAGGCAATTAAAACAATGTCAAAGAAAGCTCCAGATCAAATTAACTCAAACACGATCAAAATATCTATTCAGAACCACGTGTTGTGCAAAAGAACGCTTGTTTATCATCAGATTCATCAGGGCGACTGTCACATGACGTCACGAGGACTTGCTCTATAATGCTAAATATTAACGTACTTCTATGACTTATTTATATCGTAAATGATATTTTCAGAACGGTTGCATCAGCCCTAAATAGTTTGGCAGCTGTCACAATGGAGGATTTTATCGACTCTGCATTTAATAAGAAAATCCCCGAATCCAAAGGAGCACTTGTAGCCAAAGTACTATCAATTGCTTATGGTGCCCTCAGTTTTGCTTTGGTAAGAATTCGACTGGCACACGCAGTTTTTTGATAAAATCATTATTTCGCCTTCAAATCGTGTCATGAAATTTAGAAAAACCACTATCTAGAATCCAAAATTGAAAAGATAGAACGTTCTAATCATCAGCAATCGATTCAGGGGAACATTTTACGTATACGAGTGGATTTTCAATCGATATTTCCAAGTATTAACGGAGAAAAGCAGTTTATGTCGCAAAATTTATAAGATGTTATATGTTAAATTTGGTTTTCATTTATTTCCTCTCATAATTAGATCACCAGAAATACATGCCGAACCCTCTAACAATGATGCGCCGCTGGTGAAAACTGTCTCATTGATTTGATTCGGATGTTTATGAGTTATGACGTAACGAGAAACATTCGTGACTTTTACTATACCGATCGTGCCCGATTCCAATTCGAATTTCATTCGATCTGACTCATTTCTATCCGAATTACAAAATGCTGATTAACTATACCGGTCGGCCAAGAAAAACCGAATGTAAGCAAAGACCACGCGCGATCTATTTTAAGTCAGCTTTTAAGTCAGCAAATGCTAGCAGTAGGGGAACAGAATACGACCTAGGTGATTCAATATTCACGTGATTTTATTTAGTGCGGTTTTTCTTGAGAACGAACCCACTTTAGTTCTTGTAAATGTCTAAAAAAGTTGTTGGCGTCCAACCATAATCGAATATTTTTTATTTAATCACATAATGGTTTGTTCTAGGTTTTTGTTATAGCAAACTCAGGAAGTATTATGCAAATCGCTATTAGTTTCAATGGAATGGTAGGAGGAGTCACGTTCGGTCTCTTTTCATTGGGTATGCTATTTCCATGGGCAAATTCAAAGGTAAAGCATATCAAAACTATCAATAAACTAGTTCTTGTAACATTTTTTTTAGGGAGCTCTCGTCGGTAGTATATTCGGAGCATTGTTAATAACATTAATGTGCATTGGACAACAAACAGCAATAGCCAGTGGTCAATTAGAAGAAGAATCGAAGCCTACTAGTGTGCAACGTTGTTTTTGTCCCAATGCTACGGAAATTGTGTCAAACAGCTTCTTAGATGAGAGAAATAATAGGTAAAGGTAAACTCTAACTAAAGTCAGTGTGGTGACCATAAAATAAAGCAATGTTGTCAGATATATTTTCTAAAATTGTTGGGCTCACTATACAAATGTTTCCCATTACTTCAGTAAACTGTTAGCTCGTGATGTTCTCAGAAAGCTAGTTTGGAAATATTTAAAAAAATTACATAATATAAATTTATTAGTAAGCATTAAAAAAAGTCGCTCGAAATTGCTGTAAAAAGAGAAATTAATTAAAACAACTTTTTGTATGCCTACTATATTTAAGAAAATTTTGTATATCTGGCAACGCATTGCAGGTGTTCAGCGTTATACAATCATCAAGTACCTTATTGTCTATATTATAATGGACTAACGGGTCACTTACTAAGGCGGACTAACTGTAACTAAAAAAATTAAACTCCGAGGGTGGTCTGCGATATTAGAGAGATATTAGTATTGTGTGTCGATTCAGGGGCGTGTGTGAAATTTGTTTTAAAGAAATATTTAAAATAATAGTAGTAAATATCTAGTATCTATTTCTTGGTCGAGTGAGTTTAGTGAATTGATATCAATATAATATTTATTTGTTCGTAGACGTTAAGGTGAGTTTTATGATTATAATTTATTTGTAATTAATTAGAATATCATTTTGGAGAAACGACAGTCCAAGATGATGCGCGGGAATCTAATAATTTAGCGCCACAAACAAATGCAAATGACTTAGCAATAAATGATACCGATGATAGAGCCGAATTTAAGAACTAAGATTTACATGTTTAGTGTCAACGCCTTGTTTTAAATATGTACGCGTATTTGAAAAAAGAAAATTCTGAAATTTCTGATAATGCGGTTATCGCGAGAATTCACGAATTAACGTTAATCGGGTTTACAACGATTTATAAAGTAATAGTACCAAGTTTAAAACTGATTCGTGATAAATTGCGGGATATTCCTGAATATACTTATCAATGTTTTATTGAATTGTGGATTCAAATAAAAGAAGTTAGATAATCGAATGGTGATAATGGAATCTCGGCGTATCGTTGGACTATAAGACAGGAGTGTTTGCGCAAAATAAAAGGGTACCGAGATTCAAATAGAACTATAATTTATTTAGACGAAACTTGGTTTGATACGCATGATGTTGTCAAGTATGGTTGGGTTGACGATACAAAAAACTGTTCTTTAGATACTCCGTGTTCTAGAGGAAAACGTGTTATTATTGTATTACAAATTTTATGAATTTTGTATGCAGGCTGATTTTTTTCATTCAAATTGATATAGTAGATTAACATTATTTCACAATATTTTAATTTATAAAAAATTTATATGCTCGCCATTGGGCGGCTTTTTCGTTCAAGGGGATTAAAAATATGGTTCATCACACTGACTTTAGATATACTTTACTATTCTGAAGGCGACGGTAGTATGGATGTCATGCACTATCGTTCTTGTGCCTGCAATACCGACAACTTTGAAGTTGTCGACTGTACTCGGCTGCTGTAGCCGCCTTCCGAATATTTTTTATTTTTTTCCAACTGACGAAATATTATTATCTATCTTTTATTATCTTTATCTTTTTTTTAGAGAATCTGTATTTCCATTATTCAGGATTTCGTATATATGGTACTCAGCAATAGGATTTTTATCGACTGTAATATTGGGATTGATAACCTCACTTTTGACGAATCCTACCCGCATCGAAGATATTCAAGACGCGTACATTTCTCCACCGGTTAAAAACTTTTTATACGCAATGTCCGATGGTTGGAAAAGATTCCTGAATATTCCTGTACAACAAGAATGCGTTAAAGACAGTCTGTTGTCAGAAACCACCATAAAAATCAATGAGGGATTCCAAGAATTCAAACAGAATCATTTTAACGAACAAATTACAAAGAAAATTAAAAAAATATCGGCTCCAGTGTAGTAACTGTTAGATTTTTTTATATATAAAGGATCTGTAAACGCTCTATTATTATACAGGGTGCGACATGGAGAATAAAAATTTGTTAATATATATTTTTATTACATTTAATGAACAATTTATACCTCAAACGTACAAAAACAAGTACCTACCTTTACTTAGAACGTAGAGAGCATTATTTAGTTTTAATATTTTGCATGAAAAATAAGAAAACAAATGTTGTAATTGACGTAACTTTTATTGAACTAAATTAACTTACAAAAATAAAAAATTCCAAAAGACAATTCCAATGAAGTTATTTTAAAATCACAATGCAATCTGTCAAGAAAATACCGGAAATTGGTAATTCAAAAAGCCCGCTTGAAGAGTTGTCAAAATTAAGCTGGCACTATAGGCATTTTTTCTTGAAAAACAGTTTTGAAACGGTCCATTTTCTTGGTCGGTTAATGACGTCAGGAATAAAACTGTTTGTCAACGTTAAAAACGTTTTCCAAGACCGTTTTAAGCTGTCAGCAGTGTCACTACTGTAATTTTTGAAATTGTTTGTTGATGTTTTTATTCAAAACAAATGGAATTTTCGTTTTTAATTTATTCACTTTTATAGCACCGGTTTGTTTAATTTTTTTTGTTTTGCAATGGAATAAATGGTGAAAATCACTTTGGGTGAATATGAAATAACACTGGATAAATCCACCGCTGTTCATTTAGAGAATTGTAAGATTAAACTAGACATTCTAAATTGCTGATTTTAGATCCTGATTTTGCTCAAAAATGTTATGCTCAACTTCAACAAGTTCTAGAAAACAACATTGTAATATCGAAGCTATGCTCAAAGACAAACGTCAACAAAGCGAAACTGGCCTGGCAGATGGCATAATAGATACTGATCACGTGACGTTTTAAAACGTCTCATTTTTGCGATCGCCACTAACCATTACGTCACGACGAAACTGTTTCAAAACGGTCTTTGAAACTGTTTCGTCAAGAAAAAATGCCTTATATTAACGCGAAATATGGTCGCCATTTAGTTTGTTTACAGCGAGCTTCATTTTGTCAGTTCAACTCAAGTTCTTTCGATAAAAATATCCAACAAATTCGTGTCAGATAGAGTTGGTGTAGTGTAACTTGTGTTACAACGAATTTGGAGGTTATAATAGATATTTTGTGTTGCAATTATGAATTTCTGGTAAATTTTCGATACAGTAGTTAACTATTCTACTATGGTATTAGCAGTAAAAGTAGCCTAGGTAAAAAATATTCTATTATCAAAATTCATCATGAAAACTTCTGGCAGTATCGACCATTTTCGATTTTAAAAATAAATCCGGATGTGCTAGAATTTCGTCTAGTGATAACGTTTGATCGTGATCGTTGTCAGCTAACGCCAAAAGAGCTTCTGCTTCGTGCTCGCTGTGCCTAGGACTTTGCGGAGCTACGTAGTGTAACAATTCCCTTCTATCGGCTTTACCATCTCCATTTAAATCTATCGTTTTACGGAATTCAGCTCTACGTTCGTTCTCGTCTTGTCTTACTACCAAAGTTTCGTCTCCGTTTCCTAAAATTGAGATAAATCTATCCAAAAACTAAAATAATAATTTCAAATAATTAAATATTATATCTCTCGTTCGTAACTTATGTAAATATGTTACCATCTATCGGGGAAATAAGAAACTATGTCCGTCACTAAACGGAAAGCATCTGGAAATTAATAAAATGTTTCCTACCTTCTGTTTGTAAAATGGCGAACTCATTTTCCGTTAACAATTCATCACCATCTCTGTCGAATTTATCAAAAAGTTCATCAACAAGCACCAATTGATTAGTAACACTGGACTCTGGATGAGTAAACGCCAAAAATTCATCCAAAGTAAGTGAATCTGGATTAGATCTCGCTGCTTCCATCCAAGAAGCTTTATCTCTCATAATTTTTTCTAGAATTGAAAAAAGAATCTATAAAATTCGTCTTAACACGTTGATGGATACCTGCGGTATATAACGCAGAAGGAAATAGTGGTTATTTAGGCACTAAAATAATGATGTCACCTCAAAAACACACTTTATTGTCTATTCTGTTGTTACTGGAGTCAAATTTGAATAGAAAAAGCTCAAAAATTGTACTTTGTGTATTTGAGGTTAAAAACCGTACGTCGTATGACGTCATCTTCAATTGAAAACATGGTTTTCTCTAAAATGACATTGCCGTCATATAACGCTTGCCTTGTTTTTACAATAACTAAAGAAATTGGCAAATAATATTGATTTTGTTATGGAAATAAACAATAACAATATATACTATTAAAAACGTGTTAAGAGAGGATCAAACATCTGTCTAATAATACCTTTTAAGGATCTTTGTAATCCTTTGTGTCTCCTTTCGTCGTGATCATCGACGTATTTATCACTAAAACCTCTTTTTTTCAAAAAATAAGTATGGTATTCTTTCCAGGTGATTACACCATTTTGAGGATTCACATCGATGAGATTAAACAAGTCTAAATTTGTGCTTACAGCTGTTGAAATGTGCTCGACTATTTTACGTCTGATCCACAGTGCCAATTCTCTAGATTCAAGTTTTTTATTTTTGTTTTTATCAGCCCTAGAATATTTTTTTTAACAAAAATAGAACCTTTGAAGTTTTTTATTTACTCACTTTTGAAAAACCTCCATTAGTATCTTGGTACTATCTTTATTTATGTGTTCTTCATCGTTAGCGTTTACTAGGTATTCGTTTTTTTCTAAAAATTCTTGTTCGCCCCTTTTGTCCGTATTGAAATTACTGTTTTTTATTCTAATTTCGAACGAATCTTCCGGTTCAACTTTTAGATCTTTCACGATTTTTATATTTTGCTTCAAAGGTACTGCTAACATCCAAATCATAAAGAAAAATGCCAAATAACACAATACTGGTACCGTGTAGGACCATCGCAAACAATCCAAATATCGTATTTTCTTTGTAATGTTCATTATAATCACATATTTATTAATACCACTCGCAGGAACATGGTTTTTTTAAAATAACTCTTCATCGGTCTCTAATTCTATCTACATTTTTTGATCTACAATGCGAATTAGATTCTTTTTATGATAAAATCGATATATGCTGTGCAAAATTGTTGTAGGTGCCTACCCAATGGCGTAACAAAATACCTAGTCGTAGAAAAAAAATAGTAGTACAGCTGCTGATAAAAGAATTAGGTATTTTAATAGTAATCGCGTTACGTAAAATTCCAAGTAAAAAGTATCAACACAGTTTTTATACCAAATAACTGTTTATTTCTTATCAAAACATAAACGTTTGATATACGGTCATGTCGTGTAAAATCAATAGGCTTGTTTTGAGGAATATGCGCGATATCAAATTATACACAGCGTGTTCTATTTAAATCCAATTCAGTACATCATACAGTAGCATGTTAAATTACGTTAAAATAAGTACTCGTGTAAACTAGATAATACTAAGTATTTTGAGCAATTTTTGTAGGTTAGACTTGCTTCGTTTGGACAATGTCAATTAATAAAAATCTCTCCGTTTTTTGAAGTATAAAATTTCTCGTATTTTACTCTTGTTATTCTAAATGTAGAAGTGCATAGTTTCCAGATACATATCCTTATACAGGGTGCTCGAAATATTCGAAACATTGAATGAGTATGTCCTAAGTACAGCCCTGTAATCACATTTTTTAGTGGTCTGTACTCGTAAACATACAAACCCAATTGAATTTCTAGATTCTGTAGATACATTAAATAGATTTCATTTCAAGCTAAACAAAACCTCTACGATACCATTGTTAACCACCAAAAAGTGTATAAATTATAACTTTGATGGTAAATTTTTGGTAGTAAAATGGTCTGCGGAAAAATAAAAAGGAAATAAGTAGATTCGATTTTTTATACTCTTTCCAATAATAAAGAGCAATTTTGAAAAAATCTATATACAGGGTGTTGTTTTTAGGAAGACGAGTTTTGAAATTTTTTGTTAAGCCGGACCTGCATTATCTTTTTGGAGATGCTTTTGATGGAGTTTCTAGGTAATCGTTATTACATGTACCAAATTTCAATATAATATACAGCGTAACTCGGAAGTTATGAGGTTCGAAAGAAATACGATAAATTTATAAAACACCCTGTATCTCGGTTATAAAGTGCAGAAGACACATTAAATATAGGTTTCTGGAAGCTCCAAAGTGATCTCCATCTACAGTTAAAGTTAGGCCCTTTCCCAATGAGACGCCCTGTATCAAATAAAATTAGGTTATGTTCTTATATCAAGATTAGCACGATCAGCAGAATAAAAAAAACGATGCATCACTCTAAAAATCCTGATCAACTTTGCTGGGATGAACGAGACCATTGCTTCTGCCGAAAAATGGACATGATTTTTGGGTTCTCCAACCAAAAATACATCATCGATACTTTTAAGTTTTTTTATTCATACACTTCATTCAAAGACTTTTATACATCCTTCAAAGGATGCTCCCGAACAATAATAACACTATTAGCAGCAAATAGACCAACTCACTGTAGGAATAGGATGTAAAAATTGAAACAAACAATACTTAAACTATTTATTAAAAGAACAAAACACCTTAATACCACTATTTGTAAAATGCATAATACATTTAAAAATAATAATAAAAAACATGTAAAAAATGGTAGTGGAGATCAAATTGATCGTCTTACGATTTCGATTTACAAATAAATCAATTTAAAATTAAATTTGGACACATTGTATATTTTTAATACCTCATTTGATAGCCTAAAACGATGTGGAATGGCAGCTTATCACTTTTTCTTTCTGTCTTGAGTACATTTTGGACAATACCATTTTCCTTTAGGCTTCGTTGTTAACCCGACACAAGCGAAATGGAACCATTCAATAGGACACTAAAAAATACACGATATATTTCATACCAAATTATATACAATAAAAATACTCACATCTGGGTTATCACAGCCTATCATTTCTCCATAAGATACTTGGTGGCATAAACAGTATGTAGGTTCATTAGGATCTACCGGCATATCTAAAACGTCACTAGGATGTGCTATACCAGCTAAACCAGGTAGTACAGCAGCCACAGCTTCAGCAACTACAATAAAAGTTGTTAAAAATAATCCTATTTTTCATAATCTAGTGTGATGATGTACATAGTAGCAATTATGTATGATATGTTATGTTGTATAAAATGAAAAAGCAGATGATACGAACCCTCACCTGCAGCAGCTTTTGCACCACTAGCTGCATTTCCTCCTGATGCACTACCCCCTCCGAAACCTTTTGGTTTCTTTTTCTTACTTCCCTTGACTGTGCCTGTCGAATCTTCTTCACTTGAGTTACCAGGTCGTTTCTTTTTATCCATTTTTCCATCTTTGATTTTTCTCCTACCCCCTTTAATAATACAATATTAATAAAATTTATATTAGAAAAAGATGCTTATACAAACTTTTGCCGACAGGAGGTTCTTCCTGATTTCGTGCGTTCAGTGCCTTATCCTGTATTTCAGATTCAAACCTAGCTAAGTCATTATCTAACCTACGAATATGTTTATCAACTAATTCATAAGTTTGTATTGCTAATTGTACTTTATCATCTCCATATTCCTAAAAATAAAGTTTACAAATATCCTGATTAGCCAAGAAATGCATTTTACCTTAGCCTTATTAAATAAACCTTGAATTTTATCTAATTGTTCTTTCTTTTGATCACTAGTTAGAGTTTTTTGGTTCCTGAGGTAGTCATCTGCTAGAGAATCGATATTTTTCATTAAACCTTGTGCTCTAGAGTCCAATTCCCTCATTAAAGTAAAATTACGTTGCAACTCCACAGGTAAATGTTCTAGGCCTAAAAGAAATTTATAGAATGGTTTGTTTAGATATAATAAACAGTACTTACTATCCAGGTAATGTTCCAAATAAAGAGCAGAAGTCATTTTTGCTAATTTCAAAAATTTAACTGTTACTACAGGATGGTTTTAAACAAATTGATAAACAAACTTTCAAAACTGCATAATAAATTATTGGGAAGTCAATAGCCATCTATTTGAAAACACAAAAACAAAAAATGACAGTTATGTGATTGCTAGTCACTGTTTGTCATTGAAAATAGTGTTCCGTTGGTTTAAAAATCTATTTAAATTTCTATTTAATTTTGCATATTTTATAATTTTATACCTACGATTTTAGATAGTTATGACCTATTCGAACCATTAGTAAAGTACAAAAGAAGAGGAAGTTCTAATTTTTAATTTGTACATTATCATCTGTCACACAAATACAAGTACACAACACACATTACAGCAGTATAGTAAAGTCTGTATGTATTTTATTCATCTTGTGTTGGTCTACATTGAATAACATAATTATATAAGTGAATAATTATCGTTAATTGTTAATTGACAAAATGCCGATCATAGATAACCAACTGAATGCCGATAACGGCGATGACAGCTGATTTATGTCAAGTTAGATGACAGACGTTTTTCGTAGTGTTTTGGATATGAACATTTCTATTTGTAATCCTTGTAATAATAATATATAATTATAAAAAATGTCTGATCAGGAGGAAAAAATAACTCAGTTCACTTCAATAACAGGAGCAAGTGAAGATAGGGCAAGATTTTTTTTGGATTCGGCAACTTGGCAGTTAGAGGTTAGTTTGTAAACTAAAAAATCATAAAATGATGTACTGTTTCCTTTAGGTTGCAATAGCACGATATTACGAAAATGATGGGGACGATTCTGATATTGTTGAAGAAGTGCCTCAAAGTACGGATTCCCCACGATCTCCAATATCCATTAAAAAACCAAAACCAAAGGTTAAAAACTCAAATTTAGCTACTATTAACACAATCACAAGCTCCAGTGAAGAAGAGGAAGAAGGGCAGGCATACTATGCTGGAGGTTCTGAAAATAGCGGACAGCAAGTTTTAGGTCCTCCCAAGAAGAAAGACTTTGTTGCAGATATGTTTAAGTCTGTCCAAGAGTAAGTTTAACTTTTTGATCAGCATTTTCCTGCTAATTACCCATTTTATTACGTGTTAATTTAGACATGGAGTGGAAATAGTTGAACCAAGTGCATCTACCTCCAACACCAGAGCCTTTAGAGGAACAGGATATAAGCTTGGACAGGATGACAATGACACTGTTGTAGTCCCAGGAATTCCTGAACCTAGTGCTCCTTCCGAGGTTACATTGAGATTGTGGCAAAATGGATTCAGTGTTAATGATGGGGATTTGAGACTATACACAGACCCAGCTAATAAAGAATTTCTTGAAGCTATTAGACAAGGGAAAATCCCCAAGGAATTGAGAAGAGGAGCTTCTGAAGTAAGAAAGAATTTGATCTATTTATATTATCATGAGATAGATACACATAATATATAGTACACACCTCACTTCTTCAACTTCTGAATGGGAAGACAAATGAATGTCTATAACTATCAATACAATCATCAAAGATAATGTAGTAAGCATTTTTTAAATGGCAATGATGTGAGTCACAAATTATTTGAAAGGTGCTTCAAACACTCGGTGATTCATTCAATTGTTAAACACACATGATATTACTAAATTGTTGATTCAAAATGAGCGAATTTTTAGATTCACTTAGCAATGGAAGACCATCGTATTGAAGTTTTTAAACCTTTAAAATCCAAAAATGCTTTCCAAGGACAAGGTTATACTTTAGGAAACCCTGCACCAGAAGTTGTAGGCACTTGCAGCGAAGAGGACAAACCAAATCACGAAGCAAAAGCCAAAGAGCAGCTGAAATTGGATAATTCTCAACCAACAACTAAGTAAGTAACAAATCAATGTTCAGTATCTGAGATTTATATTCAATTGATTTTCAGCTTGCAGATTCGTTTAGCTGACGGTTCAAGATTAGTTGGACAATTTAATCATGAACACACTGTCGGAGAAATTAGAACTTTTATTCAAGTCGCTCGGCCTCAATATCAGAATCAAGCATTTAATCTTCTTTCGTCTTATCCATCAAAGGTACTGGATGATGCACAAACCATTTCAGCTGCTGGATTACTTAACTCTGCTATTATGCAAAAATTAGTTTAAAATTTTGAATAAACTTGATATTCCTAGATATAATTTGTTTTAATCACGATTAGGTATGGACTTACCTAATTACAATTGTCATATTTAAGTAAAGCGTGTTATCAATAGACGTCAAGATAATAGTATTTAACTATTAATACTAGTATCTTGACATCTAGGTATGGATTTAACTATGAATTTATTTATAACATATTTATATCAATAAAACTTCTATGAACTTTGATCTATTCATTCTCTACGTTGAGTTGGTATCCTTTTACATGTTTTATAACACCGATAGTAAAATTGGATGAGGTGTATAAACGTTAGATTGTGTGCAAAAAGCTAAAATATTGGGCATCTGTGAAAGAAAAGTCCTTTTGGTAGTAAAAAAGTACAGGAAGGATGGGGGAGAAGAGAGTATCTAGATTTAATGCAAATTGCAAAGTAACTCAAGCTTGGGATTTTAATATGTGACTTTTACATAAATATTAAAATATGTAAACTATTATTTATTAAAATTATCTAATACAGATTTAAGCCCTGTTAAGTGCTTTTGAACTATATTAAATTGTTCTGGACAATAAATTTTTTGTACAATCAGCTGAAATTGATCTTTTAGTGTATTTTTTATTTCTTCAGATTGAAAATTGTTTTTATTTTCTAGTGCTTCCCTAAAAAACAGTTTAAATTCAATCATTGACATTAGAAAAACAACAAATTCTTACTTAAATGAAGGAATATCATTACTAAGTAGTGTTATATTTGTTTTGATTTGTTCTGTGTGCATGTCAGATTTAATACAATCATCTTTGTTTTCTTGAACATATTCTTTAGCCCCTTTTTTTATACGTTTGTCCGACTTTGATATAGACAGTCTAAATGATTCCATTTTATGACCTACATGGCTATTTATATACTTTATGGAGACCAATTCTGTAATTTCATTTACACAAACATCCATTTTTGCTGGACAATGACCATTTATTTTATTAGAACCTATTTTCTTCAAACGTCTTATACTATTTCCTCTCCCCTTATACAGACCATCTCTATGACATCGATAATAATATTTCACTTTATTAAGACATTTTTTTATTCGATATCGTATATACTTTGAAGAAGTTTCACTTTCAATATCTTGTTTCCATCTTTGAAATTCATCAAATGATTTGAACGACATGTCTGTGTAAGCAGTTACAACGTTATGAACAATTTGATAATGTTCTACCATTGTTTCTTTATCACTTTCGAAAATACATAACGGACACTGCCACATTAAGGGACATTGCTTATTTTTTATGTTGGAATGAGTACTAGTTATGTGCCGCAATAAATTACTCTTGGTAATGTAACTTTTGCTACAATGTTCACATATGAAAGCCCGTTTAGGAAAATGTACATTTTTTATGTGTCTGACCAAGCTTGATCGTCTTGCGAATACGGCACAACAAAGTTCACACAATGCTTTACAATCAGTGTCAGCCATCAATGCATAGGTAAAATAGGATCTGAAAATAGCAACGGAATCAAAATACGTATTTTACCATTTTTACCCCATAAATATTATAGGTAAATAAATAACTAGAAAACTTTGGACCGTTTGGACCACAGACCACTTAGTGGTCTGTGGTTTGGACGTCAAATAATCAAATGTGCAGATCGGTGTAGATAGCTCTGTAATAATTTTACTTACCACAAATAGTACGTCAACATTTCGGTAGATGGCTATTATAAAACTTCCTAATATTTGTGTATTGTGTTGCCTATAGATTACCCCATTCAGAAAAAGTCAAGTCAACAATCGGACGTCAAAAAAATTGATGTCAAAACTCAAAAGCTGAATCATCTGACTAAAAAGATCATAAAATACTTCAGTGACGTAAAGTATTTTATGAAAAAGATATTTGATTGAAGAAGAATTTGTTTTCCACAATAATTGTATTCGCTAAAAATAAATAAAACCGAAGATGCCCGTCAAAGACAACGTAGATAGTTCTAAATTGGAAGAGAACAATGTAGACACCAATATACCCACTGAAGTTCGAGAACTTTCCCAAACTGATAGATTAAATAAACGCCTTCTACAATCATTTCTCACTAGAATTAATCAACCAACTTCCAATTTTAGCATGGAAAATGGCGAGACAAACTCTACAAGTCCTGAAAATGAATTAAACAATTTTGAATAATATCTGTCAAAATAATATAACCTAAAAAAATAAAGGGCGGGAAGTTTCCCAGACTTGATAGTGTGAAAGAGGAATGAATGCAGTTACTAGCTAGTTTTAATTAGAAAAATGTCTTCTGAAAATGAGTATTTTAGTGAAAATGAGGAAACTCAACCAGATACTATTAATTTAGACAATAGCCCCCGTGAAAGTGCTACTGTTGAACACGAAACTGGAGAACATGACGATCAGCATGATGAAAATGTTAAAGATGAAAGGAAAGTAGTTAAGCCCAAGAGAATAATCACAAATCCACAACCGAAATTTAATGAGCAAACTATAAGAACTGTAAAAGGATTACCTGCGGTTTTAAATCATTTTAAGGATGTAAAATTCAAAGGCCACGGATTTGAAGAACAAGACTTGAATCGACTTATGAAAATTTATGAGTATTGGTGCCATCGTTTTTTCCCCAAGTTTACATTTGATGATTCTATTCAAAGATTAGAGTACCTGGGTAACAAGAAGTCCACTCAGGTAAAATTTAAAAAAAAAATGTAATAGGATCTTGATCATATTTTTTTGCAGGTTTATTTGAAAAAGGTCAGATTGGGTATTGAAGATGTTTTTGAAGAACACATAAGTGAAGAAAAAATAGGAACAGAAGGTTTTGTTGAACCATTTGATGACCAATTTAATAACTTATTGTCAACTGATAATAATCACTCTGAACCTGAATTGACAGAAGATCAATTGGAACGTATGAATCAAAATAAACTAAGGGCCGAGGCTATCAGAAGGGAAAGATTGTCAAGAATAAATGGAGAAACTAGTCAGCAATATACTGTTAACACTGTTGTTCAAAATCATGATAATGAAGCACACAATGTAGAAATGGAACCCAATGAAGAATTAGGTATAGACAATATTTTGAAAATGGTAAATGAAGATAGCGATTCATCTAGTTGTGAGGCAGTTCAAGATATTAATAAGGAACAACTATATGACAAAAAGATTTCAAATGCAATAAGGAGGAATGCTATTAGTGACAGTGAAAGTGAACAAAGTGATTTAACTAATGACAAAGTCACCAGATTACAGAAAGAAAATTCTGATCAAAATAGGAAGGAATTGGGTGATAATAGTGATCATTTGAATAGTTCTACCAGTAGTAATGAAAGTGCAGTATTATGTAGTTCTCAACTAAAGAAGAAAAAGAGTAAATCATTCAAAAATAATTCTCAAAGTTCATTCAGGAAAAAAAGAAAAATATCAACCGATAGTGATGATGACCTCAAAAAGTCAAATTTAACACACAAATCACAACAAAATAAAATGATAGTTGACAGTGATGAAGATAATGTACAAAGACCATCACAAAGCCATTTCACACAAAAAAATAATTTGATTGAAACATCTGATAGTGATAATGAACAGCCAGTTCAAAGTAGTATGAGCATTAACAGTTCAATTAAGGAAAATCTCCATAATATTTCTGATGTTTCACTTAAACAAAAAGTAACTAATCATTTTCTAGACAGTGATCAAGAATCAGATAGTTCTGATGGCACAGGAAAATTTAAGCAAAAAGGAAGACTCATCATAGATACTGATGAATCTGATTAAAATAGTTATATATTCTTCAGAAAATGTCTTGACATAAGTGTCAGATGTCAAATCCACCTTTGGTAATCTTCAAGACAAGATGCATGTCTCTTCCCGCACACTAAAACAAGTGAGTTACTGAATATGAAATTATTGTTTTAGGTTGTATTATTTTTAATAATTACACTTATTAAATTAATATATAGTTTTATTAATTAAATCACATCTTTACTAAAGCTAATAATAAAATATATACAATTAAAAAGCACAGTTTGTAACATTGCCTTGGCTTTTCTTCATTCTCAGCAGATCTTAAAAAATTAGAAAACTTTTTTCTATACAATATTCAGACATGATAAATATTACCTACTTTAAGATATAATTTGTCTTTAAATGTTGAACTGGATAAAAATATGGAAAATTCTAAAATTTATAACTTGACAAAATTGGAATTTCATTATCGTAATGATACTTTAATACCTGAATTATATATATATGTTGGATTATATGGGTGACTGAAAGAAATATGGTATAGCAACTATTAACAGACTCTTATTTTGTTGATTTTAATTTTAGACGAAATATCTCTAGTAAAAGTTAACTCAATATTTGAATCCTGACTAATAGTTTGTTGACTACAAGGATTCTAACAAATTTTTGACAAGGTGATTCTAATAATTACCAGTATCCTCAATTCCATATAAATTTCTGGTTTCTGTTAAATTTTCACAAGTTAAGGTGTGTAAGTCACATTTTGGTTAACAATTTACTTTTTACATGTTCTTGCATTATGTACTTCCTCGTACTTTTGAAATAAATATGCCATTTTATCAAAAATGGAATATTCCAGATATTTCCAGCAATTACATTCTATGCCCTTCCAAATCATCGAACATGTTCTATTTTTTTTTTCACGTCTACACTTTATCTTCAAACTTTCAACAAATCACATTTTAAATACAGAGGTCACGTGGTTCAATTTCAACCGTAGCGCCATCTTAAATTAATGCAGCGTCAAGCTTCAAAACGCTGGAAAAAACAAACGTAATAAAATATATCGCCTGTCAAAATATTTACTAGTAAACTGCTGATAATATAGTATAGTTTAAGCTTGTTATCTATCTGCAATAATGTAAGATGGCGCTCCGATCGAAATTGAACCACGTTACCTCATTTGCCAGCGTGAAATTGCACCTTTAGGCTACATTTACATTCAATTTCAAACGCGCCTACTTCCCGCTCGATATATGACTTCTGCAATAATATTTACTTTGAGAATTTGTCAAGGAGCTTGCAAATGCAAGCAGGAACGAAAATTTGCTTGAAATTTGAAGGTTATATTTACAAAATATTGCTTTTATTATCAGAGATTCTGTTATTATGGATGATGTTTCACAATCCCAAACGTCTGTTTATCAACAGTTTAACGAAGAGTTTTTTTAAATGTATATGTAATAATTTTCCTGCTATACGAGGATGTATTGATATCTAGTTAGCCTAGACCAGTTCCATGTATAAACAAAATATTGCGTTACCATAGCAACGAACAATAGCTTATTAGAAGTGTCAGTGTGAAGTTTGACGTCAAAAAAGTAAACCAGAGTTACGCAATAAATTAAAAGAAAAAAGATGTCCATCGAAATTGTGAAAATAGAAAAATTGGAGTATCGAACCATCATCAAGTACCTGTATTTAAAAGGGTTAAAAGGTAAGCAGATTTACGAAGATATGCTTAATACCCTTGGTGATCAATGTCCTTCGTATGCGACCGTGAAAAATTGGACTGCAAGCTTCAAAAGAGGTAAATTTTCCATTGAAGATGATGACCTATCGGGAAGGCCAGTTTCTGTGTCAGTCCTCGAAAATATCGATGCAGTTCATGACATGATTTTATCAGACCGTCGAATTGGGCTAAAACGGATATCTGAAGCACTGAATATTCCATACGAACGCTTTCATCATATAGTTCACGTCAATTTGGACATGAGAAAAATTGCTGCAAAATGGATCCCCAAATGTTTGAATGTTGACCAAAAGCGTGCAAGGGTAGAAGCATCGCGTTCGATCTGTGCTCGATTTGAAAACGATGTAGACTTTTTAAACTGAATTGTTACTATGGATGAGACTTGGGTACATTTCTACGATCCAGAAACAAAGTAACAATCGATGGAATGGCGACATTCTGGTTCTCCAAGATCTAAGAAGTTTCGTGTCCAAAAATCTGCTGGAAAAGTTCTTGCTTCAGCTTTTTGGGATTGCCATGGTGTAATCATGATTGATTTTTTTGATAAGGGTAGAACAATAACTGGAGATTACTATTCGATATTACTATGACCACTCTACGGGAAAAAATTAAAGAGAAAAGACGCAGAAAGCTATCCAAAGGTGTTTTATTTTTGCAGGACAACGCCCCTGCACACAAATCTCATGTTGCCTTGCAAAACATTCGTGATTTAGGGTTTGAATTACTAGAACACCCTCCTTATTCACCAGATTTGGCTCCGTCCGACACTATCATCTCTTTCCTCAACTGAAAAAAAGTTTAAAAGGTCGTAAATTTTGTGCCAACGAGGAGGTAATAAAAGCTGTGGTTTGCACAGAGCAAGAAGAAACATTTTTTTTGAAAGGTCTATAGACGTTGCAGGTTCGCTGTAATAAATGTATCCAATTAAGAGGAGAATATGTTGATCAATAAAATATTTTGACATTGAAATTTTGTTTGGTTCTATAGTAGGCTAAGAATTTTTCAATATATCCTCGTATATGACTCTACAAGAAAGGGACACAGTAATCGCAATTTGACAATGTAAATTGTATAAATGTCAATTTGGAATGAAATTAAGCAAGTGCGAAATTGAATGTAAATGTAGCTTTAATGTTAGAGCAAAATAACCGCTATTTTTAAATAAACAAATAGGTTATGAAATGAGGATTTCAATTCAAATAACCCTTAAATATTCTTCGGGACTACCAAATTGGATTTTGACTGGGATAAATGCCATACTTAAACTAGAAGGAATATTACCAAAAACTGGAAAGCTGAGTATTAGTGTTTTCGATAGTTAGTAAAAAAAAAATTGTATTGGGAATCCTTAAGAGATTTGGTGGGAACGACCTTAAAAAATACATTATCCAAAGTAAAATTCAAAGAAATAACAACTTTGGTTAAAATAAATAAAGGAGTAAAGCCAAATTTATTTAATTTCGTCTTACTTAGAGGGCATAATAAGATCAAATCTCGACAAGAAAAATAATATGGTTAATCAGCACAAATTATAACATATGGAATAACAGGAAATACAAAACAACAAACGATAAAAGCTGTTGACTGACTAGGCAAGGAGGCACAAATATTTAGTTGAAGATTAGCGATGAAAAAACAATATATACGAAGATAAAAAAAAATGATTGTACGGCTTGATGATGATAATGAACTTTTAAATAAACAACACTAAAAAGCTATAGGCCGATTTAACCAATATTGAAGCTTGACCTTGAAAATAATTGAAAATTTAAATAACATTTAAAAACACAGAGTGTCATTTTACGTTGAATAGGAACCACCTTCGATAATTCTAGAATTAGATGCCAAAACTGTTAATTACCTGAAATATAAAGTGTTACAATGTTGGAGAAATGAAAACTTTTCACGATTAGAGTTTTCAAGACAACAAGAGAAAGTGTTAACTACTGTAAAGAAAAATATTTCAGATAATAATTACTGATCTAGGTAGTAGTTTACTTAAATTTGTACCCACTCTCTACACATTGCATTTCACTGGACTGTCAGTTATGTGACAATAACTTGACAAGTAGACTTAGTCATAAATGTCCTACTATTTTTTTATGCCTGCAAACATTTTAAAATTCCTTCGGGAAATAAGTTTAAATGAACTACTAATTTTTGAGACTTTCCTCAGAAACTGAGAAGAAGAATATAGTTGACGTAAAATATATAGTTGCCGGGCTTTTTGTTTGACTCTATAAGACAAAAAGTATGCCGTCATAGCCCAGTCAATATTATAATTATTTAAAATGCTTACTTAGTTGACGATAAATTCATTTCATGTTATAATTTCAACTAATAATCGTTAATAGTTATTTAATAAACTAGTTTGTTAATGAAGGCGATTAATAAACGAAACTGTTTAATAGTTTGACTAGATTATAACTATTTTTGAGAGAGGGTTGCAGGTGTTCTCTTTAGTCGGTGGTCTGACATAAAAAAAGTGTGTGTGTTTTTGTGTGGAAATTGTAAGTAAATATATATATTTGTTAGCAATTATATTTTTAGTTCGGTCCAAAATATTGTGTGTAACAACGACGAAAATTTAAATAATGGTGAAAGTAATGAAAACAGGATTCGACGGCATTTAAATTTGGAAGTACAGAAAATATGTTTCAATGTGTATAAGAAACTACGAGAAAAGTTTGGTTTCGATGAAAGAACAGAATTAATGCAAGCAGTATCTGATTTAACAGAAGTTCCCCTGTCAACTATACATAAAATAGCCAAGAATGGGCCTTATGAACGCAAGAAGCGATGTGATAAGGGATTGGTCAAACCTTTAGATGTGTCTTTGATAAAATTATTAAAAACCACCATATTCGTTACCCTAATTATCAAACCTCGTAACTCCAATTTTGGTCAAAAATGAGATTTTGGTGCCATCTGTGAGAGGAAAAAACTACCTATGATGGAGAAAACCATGTAACTCCACATTACTTTATTTTAATAATATGGAAAGAAGAGAAAACCTCTTAACTCCATATACAACCGCGTGCCCTAGAATACCTCGTAACTCCATGATCTCTAACCTAAAAATTTTAAAAGACAAAATTTATTATAATATTTGGTTTGATAGAAGCTTTAATAGTGTATTAATTGTGCTTTACGTTAAATAATAAAAAAAGAGAGGTAAGTCACTGGTATTACTTTTGTTCAATAGCGTTAACAAATCATAAATAAACTTTCAGAATGTCTCGCGCTCAAAAATTTTTGGAAATGGCACTCCAACATGAATTAATTTTTGAAGATTCTGTTACTGGGACCAGTACTGTAAATACTGATGGTGATATACGGCTATATACTATTGTAAAAAATGATTCCCTTCCTACTGAAAATGCACTCTCTGATTCCGACATTGAGCCTTTGTTAAATAATGTACAACGCCCTGGTGCAACAAGAGAGTGTGAAGATCCAAATCATGAAAATGTATCTACCAACATTGGAAACAAAAGTGAAACTGAAAAGGAACCTTTAAAAAAAAAGAAGAAAAAGAAGAAATGTGAAACAGAGTACTTGGAAAAGAGAGAAAAATAAAAAAAACGTGAATCTGGAAAGGAGTATAATGGAAAAAAACTGGTAGACACTGGATGGAAGTACGATGTTTCAAAAGAAAAGCGAAATATGAAAATAAGATGTAAAAATTCTGAAAAATAACGGGAAAAACAAGAAAAAACACCTTAAAATGTTATCTACTTACAGAAGACAATAGAAAAAAATTATTTAATGTCTTTTGGCAATTGAATTGGAAGGAAAAACATTTATTTATTCAGCTGCATGTAAAGGTGTCCAGTACTAAAAGACAAAGAGATAGAAAAAATGAAAACGAATCAAGGAGAACCAACTCATTTATCTACTATTTACGAAAAGATAATGAGATGATCAAGGTGTGCAAAAAAATGTGTTTGAACACAATGGATATAGGGGAATGGACGGTACGCTCGTGGAACCTCATGGAAAAAGAAAAGGCTGCTTATGAAGAATAGCAGGTTACTGGGCAGGAACATAAAGGAGCAAGGCAGAAAAATAAAAGAACTTCAAGAGAAGAGAGATCAGCTATTTTGAAAGAAACCAGGTAAGAAGGTGGAAGATCTAGTAGTAACAGATATTCGTGCGTTGAAGTATAATCCAAGTGGTATACCATTGATTTTAATCTAAGGTATTCTGAAGAATGGAAGGAGCTTCCGATACGAATAAATAGAAAAACTACTACTACGAGTGACAACATTCCACCATTATATGATTCTAGGTTGAAAATTAAAACCGAAAAATATAACCATTTGCAACAACTAAAAAAAAGTCTTGACACCGATTACCACGGGTTTTACGATTCCTTACCTCACGAGTAATTTGGCGAACATTTATTTGTAAATTTATAAAAAAAAAGCGTTTAATTTTTTGTAATAACTAGTTAATTTTGTATTTTTGTATAAAATAAAATAAATAAGTAAAGTTTTCAATTTTTTAAACTTAAACAAAAATAAAATCTCCTCCTATATTTATTTAGCTTTAATTCCAGAAAAACTCGTATCTCCCGAAAAATTATTAAAATCAAATATAATAATATAAAATTACTTACTTTTATAGTAATTAATGTACTTTGAAAAACAACAAAAAAATTCAAATGATAGCAACTTATATGAATTTTTTGGAATGTTTTTAGTGTTTCCTGTAAATTTTGTGATTTTGGAGTTACGAGGTTTGATAATTAGGGTGACAAATGACTGTTACAAAAGTAATAAGTTACCTACGATTGAAATAATAGCTATGTTCGCGGGTCACAATCCGAACCGATTCCGAACCAGTCTGGAATTAACTCTAAATTGTCTAGAGCGCATGCTTAGTTTCGAACCAGCAAATAATTTCAAGTATACCGCGAACGGTCTTAGAACCACTGATCAACTTTCAGGACTTGAACGAAAACAAAACACACTTCTGACAGCTAACAAATGATGAAAAATAATCAAAATACACTAAAAATAAACAAAATATAGAAATCAAAATAGACTAAATAGATCATTTAAATTTACCTTACACTAGACTCGGACAGTGGACAGCTAAATTAGAGTTTGATATTTATTTACAACGTTAAAACGCAACAAAGCAAACAATAAACAAGTGAAACAACAGGTAACTAAAATAAAACAACTAACGTATCGCTCATTTGCGCATGAGCAGCCGAAACGAACTTTCAGTCCTTACCAAAATCAGAGAACTGCTAGGACTGATTCCGTATCAATAACCAACCAATCCGATATAATCCGCGAACACCAAACTATTATTAAAAATTCAGAATTATATTAACCGCGAACGCCACTTTTCAGAATACGCATGCGAATAGTCCCTGAACTGGTTCGGATTGTGACCCGCGAACATAGCTAATAAGAAATACATTGACAAATGCCGGCCGTAATGTAAAATTGCTGTAAGAAAACCATTGAAACTTGGATTAAAAAAATGGGATTCAAATTCAAAACGATTATTAAACATCAAACAATCATGGAAACCAGAAGAATAGTGGATATGCGGTATACATACTTGGAACAAGTAACTAAGTATAGAGAAGAATACCGGCCAAAATACAATATAGAATTATGTTTGGTAAGTAGACGAAAATAATAAAAATACCTTTCAGAGTTAACTAAAAGGGGATATACGATTAGATAGCTGGCAATATATCTTTTACGTCAACTATACAATAGATCTTTTAGATCTCAGTGAATGTCACCACAATATATACAATATATTCTTGTAGAAATTTTCTTCATTCAATATTTTCAGCTATACAAAAATATCAAAAACTTATTTTTCCCGAACGCACCCTTTCTTCAAAACCAATTGCGAAATTCGACATTTACTATTGAAGTTATTTAACTTTACAAGATAACGGGGTTACATTGACCTTGGAAACAAAAAACAAATATCAATGTGGTAATCAAAACACATATGTAGGTATATCTTCCAACTGATAAAATTAAAATCACTAAATAGGATTTGGAATTTCGGGAATTAGAGAAGCAAAAAATGTCGCAAAAAACGTCCAGACAATCATGAACCTCGACGGAGCGGCTTCTTCTTCTTGCGCTTGTTCAGGAGGTCCGTTAATTATGTTGTTGTTATTGTTCATATTCCTAAAGAATCCTATTTGATATAAATATAAACCAACGCCCAAGAGAAAAACAAATAAAAATCTTATTGGACTCGAGTAGAAATATATAACGATGAATAGTACCGTGGCTCTAGTTAACATGTAAAAAACTTCTAACCAGTCTCGTTCTGGATTATCTGCATCTCTCACGGCCGCTGGAATTTCGGCGGCTGCTGGAGCTTGCTCGGCAGGATGCGGAGCTGGGTCTCCATTATTTGGTACCGTCTGAGGTGTTGCTCCATACGAATTTGCTGCCCTAAAAAGAAAAGAACAAAAATTATATTTTTTATTATTTGAGTGGATTGTAAATGATGGGCTAGTTAAAGATCTTTACTCTGCTGCTTGGACTATAGTGTTTATTACACTAAAATCAAAATCATGTTGGTTACATAGACAAAATAAAAGAGACGGATTGAAGTATAGGCGATATAAGGCATAGCGTTTCTGCTCAACTGACCCGCGCATCGAGTCGCTGCGGTCGCGCGAACTACAAGACTTCTTACACAAGCAGAATAGAATAAAATCGTTTAAAATATCATAAATTACATTACACTTCAACATTTGGCCTTTAATAACAAATTTAAATATCCCGCCTTTAAAAATTAGTTCCGACAACCCTTCCTGGCGCGCTTCGATCAACGTGATACGAACTGTTAATACAGGATCGACAACTCTCATTATATATTATTTCTCTATGGTTGGTTGTCTATTAATGACATGTGACAACTGACATAAAGTTACTCTGTACTCTTGATAGTATGTCACGTTATGTACCAATAATGCATTATGTAATATTTTACAAAAAACCGTTTAATAAACAAACATTAAGCAACTACCATTGTTTAATACAAAATATTGGGGAGTTAGCTATTATTTTCATTTAAGTTGTTATTGTATGAATCTTAGCTGGTTTAACCCTGAATTTTTGAAGAAATAACAGGCATTTAAAATATGTTGGAAACATGTTATTTATAAGAGTGGCTGCTGATAGTTTTCTTGCAATTGTTGACAGTTTATTGACAACAGTTACTGGTACTTTACTGGAACTTTTTTCCTGCAACTGGTTCAAGTCTTTTTATAATTATATATGTGTCCAGTTCCACTGTTAATATTCTTGTAATATTCCTATATGTTTTTAAGATAAATTTATGTCATCAAAAATTATTATTGCATATTAACATTACTAATCATTTTTCGAAATCCATATTGCTTATTCAAATTTATTTAAAACCGGTCCTGTTTATATTGTATAAGGTTATAATTTTCATACTAAACAATGCAGTCATCGATTTTGTATAAACTCCTTGATCAATATCAGTGAAATACTATTTATTGTTTGATTAAGTACCTATAGAAATAATGGTGGCCAATTTATTACTTTCACTGTAATAATAGTTTTTAATCAAATTCATGAACATTACTTTCTCTACTAGGGGCACCCATTACAGAATCGTATAAATCTCTTATGTAACTCGTCATCAAATACATACACGCTAAGACCCAAATCCAATTTGCAAACGTTTTCTGACAAGGTCATTTCAAAATAATGTGGTGTATTTACAATTTCAGCATTTTTGAAAGTTATCATGTTTTATCCGTACCAAGTCCATACTAATAAAAGATAAAAATATTTATCTGCTAAGAACTATACAAGGTGTATTGAAATTGAAAGATTTTTGATATACAAACTTAACAATCGTAAGATGGGAGGTATGGAAAATTATAATAATAATAACAAAGGCAAATTGTAAATCCAGTTTGAAAAATTACCAAAAACTAAGAGAAAACAGTTAAATTAATTGGTAAGAAAGAGATCAAGGTCATCCCAAGACTTGAATAAGAAACAGATTCTACTAAATCAACGAATATAGAACAAATCATAATATTTAATATATATACAAGAATTCTATATTTAAAACAAAAATTAAATCATACTATAATATTATAAATAAAAAAAGCTATACTAAAATCAATTGTGAAAAACTTTGCCAGCTCTTGGACCATTGTAAAGAACCCTTGGAGTAAACTTGTTTATTATAACAAATCCATCTTTCATTTTATAATATTTTACCTGCATTGTAATATATTTGAATGATATCTCAAAGGTAGTTAACATTGTTATTAAAAACAATATAGAGAAAAACAAAAATATTTTTATGTTTATTTTTGTTCTTAAATACAATACTGCTGGTTCAATTACACCTGTCAGTTTCACAACTTCCAAACAGCTAAATACATTAGTATACACTGTGTCCGTAAAGTATGGAACAGATTCATTTTTAGCTAAACAGACCAGCTAGATTAATGTGAAAATTGAGACAAAATGGGGGTGTCCATTTAAAAAAAATGACGGTGACGTCATTACTCGAAAGTACCTAATTCACCATGTATATTAGAATATTATTTTAAAATACGGTAAATTAAAATCAAAAATCGACGTGTTTCAGGATTATTTCTTAAAATGGCCTGTTTAGCTAAAAATGAATTTGTTCCATACTTTACTGACACATTTTATGATTTTCACTGAAATATTTTAATTCTGCAATGTTTTGTTTGACATCATTCGACTTGTTTCACATTTTATTTTTAAATATATAGAATTTTAAAATCCAAATACTTACAGTTGCATGTACTGAGCCATATACTGGAAATAAGCCTGCTGCATCCACGCTAACTGCATAGCATATTGATTGTGATCTGCAGGTCCACTATTTACATTAAAATATGGCATATTAGGAGGAATGTTTGATTGATTCTGTTCTCTTGGTGTGTTTGTATTAGTAGGTTGATTTGAAGTTGATGATGGATTCTGAACATTATTTGGTGTGCTAGCCTGGGGTACTGGTTTAGTTTCTGGAATAGTATTCATATATTTTGAAGAGCACACAAGATGAACTGTATGTGTTTCTTGTCCTTCGTACTGCCTTAATACTTCTTCCAGAGTTACTGAATCATTTAATAACTGTCCAGAGTATATTAATCTCTGTTCCTGTCTTGGCTGCAACAAATTTTTGATTAACGGTAATAGTTCTACTTATAAGAGTTTGCAACTATTGATTTTGACATTGTTTGGGTATCCTGGCTATGGTTCTTTCAGATATTTTATCAAATATTTAAATACCAAAGTTCGAAGCTTTCATTGAAATTTTGAATTTATTACACATTTTTAGCATAGTCAAATAAGTAAAACAACAAAGGCTGTTACATTATTTATTAGTACTTAAGTACCTATAATCATTATGTTGTGATATTACATACATGATAGTTATTAAGATTATGTCAGCTGATAAGAAAAATTGAAATGTTTTATCTAATATATTTGAGTTTCTGTAATGGTAAAGTGGGGGCATTCTTTGGGTTATTTTTCTATTATTTGGGTAAATTAAACAATTATACTAATAAACATTAAATTGGGGAAGTATTTAGATAATAATAATAAATAAACTACTTCATTTCTCACAAGTTTGGTTCACTATATTTGACAGTTGTTATTGTAGATCTGGGTATTAAATTGAGAGATTTATTTAGTAAATTCCAATATTTAGAATCTATGATAGTAAATAAATGAACTTTATACTTATATGAAATGGTTTCTAAACAAAGACCAAATATATCTTTGTATACAATACAAAAATTAGAATGGTTGGTGACACTCTTTAATTTCATAAGAATTACATAAGAGTTCTACTTACGGGTTTACTTGGATACACCTCCGATAAATGTTGTTTTAATTTTTGGATTGTCCATGTAGGTTCACACTTAATTGTCTGATCTTCAATTTGTTGATTTGGGGCTTTAACTATGAGTGTAACAAATGACTCCATATTTGTTGTTATTTAAACTAACACTAAATATTAATAAATCAATTTTATTACAACTTTTTATCGTGTTTATGGCTATTTCTGTTTAAATAGACTGACGTTATATCCCTACATTATCAATAATTCCTATCAACAATCACCCATATTTATTTTTGTGGCTTGTCTGTCGATCCTCGATTGGTTGAAACGGAACAGTCATACAGTGACGTAATGTCATAAAACCATAGGCGTATCTAATTTTTTTAAAATAAATTAAGGTATCAATTTTGTAAATAAAATATACCACACAATATAGATAATGTTATATTATTATAGCTCCAGCAGCATATTATCTGTTTCAGATTTATGTTTGATGTAAAGATAACAAGTATTACTTTATTATCCATGCCTTCAGTTCAACCCCAAAAACATCTCCCGATTTTAGTTATCAGCTTATGCTCTATGTTAAGTTGGGTATAACAATTTCCATCTCGGCATTCTCTCACAGTATACTCTATATAGAAATAATTGTATTCCAAATATTTCATTTCTATGTAAGTGTGAATCAAAACATTAGAAAAAGTTGTGTACGATTCGTAGTTTGTGACGATTTCGGTCGAAAAATTGACATAAATGGTAAAAATTCACGACACATTTTAACACAAATAGTTGATCAAAATTTCTACCGGAATAAAAAATATTTTGGAACGCTTATGATATTCAAGTATAACATGTATGTTCAAATACAACCCGATTGACATAAAAGATGGTACGCAGCAATGTACAATTAATAATTCAAATTAATAAAAAATTGTTACGTACCTACTTTTGATATGAATTTTAATTGCAGTCTTAATTTCGGCACAAGCTTGGCGTTCCAGAGTTTTGTTGGAATATTTGTTATCATTTATATACCTAGATCTAATCATTCGATTAATTTTTTGAAGCGCCTATATTAGAATTGTATTTCATAAGGAATTTCTTCGAAATGGCCACCAAAATGATTAATATTTTAGATTTTGTACTTGATACGCACTTCCCATGTTAATTTTTGGTGCCCGAACCCGCATACTGTTTCAGTCTGTCACTAGAGGGCGCAAAAAATCAAAATAAAAGTAATAAAAATCAATGTTCGTATATTAGACATTTAATTTTGTTGGCAATAAAACATTTTTTTAAATCACAATATATTACAAAATAATAAGATCACATATTCCTAATAAAAGAAAAATTTATGCTTAGGATCAGTCTTAACACCTGTCATTTAGTTAATCTTTATCTATCTAAATTTTCAAGGTTTGTAGGGGATATACAGATAATAAATGTGTTACCAACTTCAAATATATATAGTAACCAAATCTAAAATAAAAAAACATACATAGTAAATTAAAATTGATTATTCCTTTTATTATCAATAAATTAACATAAATATCAGTATTGAAATTAGGAAATAAAAACAGGGGGGGTTAATATTACACAAAAATGTTTAATAATCCGAAATTATATTTTTTCACTGACATATATAGTATATGTTAGGATCAAACACCGATTTCAGACAATGGTCGAAAAATACGCCCAAAACGCGTTCTGGCCCTCAGCATATTGCCAAAATCAGAAATTACGCTTTCCGGCCGCTTAATGTAGACCAGAACGCATTCGGGACCTTTTGCGATTGCCAGAACGTGTCTAACACACAATTAAACCGTCCAAAAACCGATTTTGTGCATGTCTCAGCTTGCAAACGACCCCCGCCCCCCTGGATACGTGCCTGTACTTAGCACAAGATAAAAAATAAGTAAGAAAATCTTGAAGTTTGAGACCCAAGTTGAAAAAGATAAAAAGTTGAGTTACTTACAGATGAAAAATGTTTAAAACATGCATATACATTTGAAATACTTACCAAGATTTCTATTACATCTCCAAGAGACAAATTTTTCTTCATGTTTGAAATAACAAATAGTCTTTTAGAAATTTTGGTAGGGGTAGTGATACAACAGCCTTTTTAGAAATGTGATGAAGAATAGCATCCCTACAAGCAGACTGAAGAGTAGGAACTGAAAATAAATTAAGATTTTCACAATCAAAGCCTTTTTCATAAGCCATCCTTAACACTAAACTAAGCTTCATAAATGTTGACAGTTGTACAAGTCAGCAGAGTACTATATTTAAAAATAAACCTACCTACATACAACTGAATAATTCTAACTTTTTTTGTAACACCATATACATCCACAACAACATGTAAAGGTGCCTCTGTAAAAGGAATTCTCTTCACACATGCTCCTTGATCTTCACCATTAATAACATAATGCATATCAGCTTCGAATTCATCAGTTGGAATGTACATTACACCAATCCTACTGCTCTTATCAGTAGGAAGAATTGGTCCAGATTGATTGGATCTAAGCAAGCTGATAGGGACTGACCCTCTACAAGTCTTGATAAAATTACTGTTGCTCATTTCTTTTTTTACACCTGAAGGTACACATCTCCAACCATTACCTTCCTCATACTCAAAAATACTATTTTGAGCTTTACTGATTCCATAAATCCATGATTTTCCTATGTCTAACAGATCAGGGAGAGCATACATTGGAATAGCACCTAAAATATACATACACACATCTTTCCATTAATTTATAAATTCAAAAATTGTAAGGCAGAATCAACACTAACTATAATTAAGTTCATTGTTTAAGTCATTAATATCAACAAATATAAACATAAAAAAATCTGAATTATTACAATATAAGTATACTAGACATAAAGTAGTGTCAGGTTGTTTATTAAAATGTACCTGTTCTACAAATTGCTGCAGGATCCAGTTGAGTTAAACCCAATCTCATATGACCACTCCATCCAGTTTCATTTTTTTCTATTTCCAGCAAGAAGATTTCACCAGGTGCTAGTGGTTTCTCGCTGAAAGTTACAGCATTTGCAAAGCTTCTTTTTCTATATGCTACTGTTCCATCCTCTGATAAAACTATATTCTCACCGTGGCAAGGGTGGAATCTTGTAATCTTGTTACTAGACGTTTTGGAATGAATGTATTCATAATCGACTTCCATAACTATATTTTAAATTGCCTGCAAGTATTTATCTTGATTGATTGTCACCTTTTGATTTTAATTAGAAATGTTCACTAACAATTCAATTCTAGCTGTGTACACTATACAAACAAACGATCATAGTTTAACATTGTCGCCTACAACAAAACAAGTACCACTGTAGATATTTATGTTGTTAGATTCGAATTTCACCATAGTCACCGTACGAACTGATTAAATCCATAGGCAGAGATCCATAGGCAAACTTTTGGTTTGAACAGTTTACAGTATTAATTTCAATTCGATACTGTTACAGATTTTGAAGAAAGTATTCTGATTTTCTTCTTACAAGAGCATTGTATTTTCGGAAGAAACATTTGATGCATTGATGCTCGGTTTGTGAATCATAGATAACTTACATGAACTCACATTTGTGATTACAAAAGATGTCGACAGTTTTTAGCATAGAGTAATCGTTTGTCTATGGTTCTTAGTTTTATTTTAACCATAGATAACCTACTTCCACAAAGTTTACAAAAGTGGACCATACTCTGGAGCAGAACACTTGTCTGGATTCTACACTGGAGTAGCACAGAGCATAAAATAAAACTTGCACTAACCGGACCATTAAATTTTCCATACCGAAGTTCCACATGCGTATTTTAACTATTTTATAATCAGATTGCCAGGGAAAAATTTTACATATGGAAAATCTTATATGGGTGAACTTCGAATAGAATCGAGAAATATTTCCATACCTACCCCTTCGTTCAAAATTTACACATAAAAATCATCCGGTCAAGTTATTTTTTGATAAAATCATTTTTTCACCTTCAAATATTGTCATGAAATTTTCGAAAGAGCACATTTTCATCATAAATTCTTGTAAATACGACACAAATATGGATATTTAACTGAAATTTAGGATTTAGGGTGAGTATAACCTGAAGAATTTCCATTTTATAAATAGCCAAAGTAGAATAATTGAAAACACCCCAAAATCCAAATTTGGGAGCCAAAAACAACGCATAACTCCTACAATACAACAGTTAGAACGTTGTAGTAACCACCAATCGCTTCAAGGGAAAATTTTACACATATATGGGTGCATTTCCAAGCATTAAAGGGACTTGTTGGAGTAAATGGCAGGTTGTGGAACATTATCATAAAGAGATACTACAGATAGAGGCAACAAGCAACTCCGGTGAGAGAGAAAGAGAGAGGTTTTTCTGTGTATATAGCATGCGTGCTATTAGAGACAGACAGCCTAAACCTCCGACTTTCTATCTCTCTGCCACACGCTGACGGGTTCCGAGCTGGACTGTTGCCTATCCATAGAGAAATAATATTATTTTGTCTATGGTTGCCTCTATCTGTAGTATCTCTATGAACACTATACCTTACGGCAAGCCCTGACAAATGACAGGTATCAGAGGAAGGTTATACTAAATATTAAATTTGGAAAATAAAACAAATAATTAGAAGTCAACATATAGATATATTAATTTTATGCCCAAACAAATACATTTATAAATAGAAATAAAAAAAGAAATAATAAATAAAAGTGCGTTACATCTTTTTATACATACATCCATATTATTTAATATGTGCACAAAAGTAGACGTTTGAAAAATAATACTTTTCTATAAGGCAAATGTAAATTAATTCACCTTGATATGTAGAAAATAAGTTACTCGATATAATAATCATATATCATCATTGGTCTGAAACGTTTAGAACTAAGTCTAAGTCGATAGGAATTTGTCGTTGAAATCAATGAGATTCTCCAAAAATATTTTGCTATTTTTACATAAGCATCGATTAATAATTGACTATAAAATAATACATATTATCACATCAAGATTACCTTAAATTCCAGGGTTGGCTGGTACAAATCCCATTATGAAATCATCGTGGGGGCTTATTTCTTTCAATTTTTCTTATTTATAAATATTTATAATATAACACTTTTATATTTAATATCAACGATTTTGTTTTTGTAATCGTATTTAGTTTACCATAAATATACTTATCTTACATATATTATTATTTTAAAATATATTTTGCATTCCCTTCGTTCGACGTTTGTTGAAACGATTAGGTACAGTTTTTTTAGAGCTTTATACTAAGATTTTGGTAAAATTTATATTAAAAAATAGACATTTCATGAAGCAATTAATCGATAAACAAAACTTCAATTCTTCAGAAATGAGTTTTTTGCTCAACCCTGTATATAAATTCGTTTGTTTTTAAAAACTAAATTTTCCTCTGACTTTAAAAAAACCCAGAGAATGTCTGTTATGGATAATAGATCCTAAACCGACGTAGTTTTCTAATAGTATGTTGTGTTGAAGTATGACAATGTTTTCTTTCCATTTCTGCACTGACAGGCATATATTTTCGATGAATAAATCTAGGTTGTAAACGTTGCGAAGTCTTTCATCAGCACAGTCTGAAATTAACAATAATTATTGTTATTATAATATCCAAATAGAAAATCAAAAGGGTGAACATACTGACAAGTGATAACTGACAACTCGTTATAAATTGTCATATGTCAAGTTTTTGGATGCAAACAATCAATTTTGGCTATTCTATTTACAAGTGTTTTAGAAATATAATTGCTGTATTATTGTATTAATACTATATAACGATTAAAAAGGTATGAACAAGATATATTTATTATTACTTAAGTCATTTAACACAATTATAAAAGTTTGTTTGGATCCACAAACTTGGCATATGGCAGTTGTGACGTTTTCACTAAACGCGCGTATTACAGTTATCAGTCAATTTTAGTGAATAGGAAAATTAATAAAATAGGGTTACTTTTTCAACGCAATTAGGGAATCCAAACCACGTGACTTTTCAACTGTTAAGATGGCGCCTGGTTGGCAAACAAAGCTTTTAAGCCGTAGCAAGGTACAGCAAGTTTTAATGGTGTTTATTTTGCATTTTGATTATTTCCGAAGTAATCGTTAGTTCTTTCAAGGAGTTTCATGTGTTAGATCTTCCCTCTTGATGGCTGCTAACCACATATCCCTCCTTTTCCTTGATAAATCGTTTATATGTGGGCAATGTACAAAGTTTTTCAATGTGGGAATGCGAAAAAAACTAAGCAAATGGTCCCGATCTGCACGGCTTCCACAACCCACCACAATACACATTACTGGCATTTTTTTTCAAGACTGAACTTAGGCCTCACTATATTCTATAAATCTGAATAAAATCAAAGGTAATTATCCCCAAATACTTCAAAAAAGCTTCAACAATTAACAAAACTGAACAAGTAAACAAACGTATTAAACAATTGTTTGCCAACCAGGCGCCATATTGAATTTAGTTGACATGTCGTTGGATTGCCTAATAGGGCATGTCAACCAACTGACAGTTGTCAATAACCCGGAGGAAAAACAATTGTTTGGTTAGAATTGCAATTTGGTTGTTTTGTATTGATTTATAATGATCCTTTTTATTATAAAATTATAAAGATAACAATAACCCACTATTTAACAATAATTATTCTTATAATAACCAAATAGAAACTGACAACTATGATATTGCAGAACAATTCTCGCGAATAGAAAAATAAAATCAGGTTATTTTGTATAAAAAACTTTTTCAACGCAATAGGGCATGTCAACCAACTGACAGTTGTCAATAACCCTGAGGGAAAAACAATTATTTGGTTAGATTTGTAATTTGGTTGTTTTGTATTGATTTAATGATCCTTTTTATTATAAAGATAATAATAACCCACTATTTAACAATAATTATTCTTATAATAATCAAATAGAAACTGACAAGTGATAACTGACAACTATGATATTGCAGAACATTTCTCGCGAATAGAAAAGTAAAATCAGGTTATTTTGTATAAAAGACTTTTTCAACGCAATAGGGTAGGTCCACCAACTGACAGTTGACAATATATATATATAGCTTCAGTGATGGGTATTAACCGGTTAATAATTTGTTAACCGGTCATTGGTTAATAACTAGTTATTAACTAGCAATTTTTAACCAAAAAAATTGTTTATTATATATTTGTGTTCTGCCCATTATTACAAAAATTTTGACATAATTTAAGCTTATTTGAGATGTAAATAAAAGCTCAAGAATTCAAAAGTCATCGACACTCGCGGACATCAGGAGTCTGCCCAATGCTATTTAGTAGACCTGGAAAAATTACTGCGCAAACTCATGATGTCCGCGGGCTAGAAAAAAATGCTTTTATAGAAATATAAAAATAAACCACAAAAAAATTGTTAACCGTGGTTAATTTCAAACAATTTTTAACTTAGCGTTAGTTAACGCTAAAAACTGGTTATTAACATTACCCAACACTGTATAGCTTTTAAAATAACTAATCAAATGAAACAACGTCGAAAAAAGCACTAAATCAAAATCAAATAACTATTATGAACAACGTGTTGAGCATAGAACGCTTGTTTGTCATCGGATTCACGGAACAAGTTGTATATTCCGTGTCAGATTCCTCAGTGTGTCACTTGTCCTATTGAAAGTTCTCTAACTTTTTGTCTACTAGAACTTAAAAGATAGTAAATTGCAGTGGTTGAAATATACAAACCTTTGTGGTAATAAAGCGGATGATATGTAAATGTCAAAAATGGAACTTCACTATTGAACGGATTCCATTTTGAAGTAAAATTATCTGGCTTGTCTTGTTTTAGCAGTAATCTAATGCCTTTCATATTACGGTCTCTAAAAAATTGATAATCATTCAAACACTAGAACTGAAATTACAAAAGTTTTACATGGAATTTAGAATGAACAAACTAATACAAATTAAACGGAGAATGTCGTTCGAATGAAGTGAAGATACTACATATTTTTTATATCATACAGTAGAAAATGCATTAAAATACTTTGTTAATTTATTTATATCAAATACACACTTTAAGAAAAACAATCAAAATAAAGAAATAATAAAAAATACGATGGGGAAATTGAACAATTAAAAAAATGTTTTTACGATGAATGGAAATAGTGACTAAGAACATACTATGCGAGTAGATTGTTTTAAGCGTTTTTTTTTTAAATAGAATTTTGTAGCAGATTGAAACAATAGCGATGTTTATACATAGGGTGCCACAATATATTTTTAGTCAGAAACCACTCAACATTTTTATTTTATATTCCAATTGGACCTGTAGTTCCAGCTTTTGTAACTTACTCGAATAAAAGTAGTGAGGTCAAGTCATAAGTATAAAAGAAATTCCTCATTTATGATAACCCTTTCAAAAGTTATTAAAACAAATCTACTATTAATTTTAGAATAAAAGTCAACATTGATTTCTATCGTATAAAATTGACACACCATGTATAAAGTATTTATTTGTAATATTCATTCAAGTGACGTGAAAAATAAGAATGCATACACAACGCAACAACATTAATACCATGCATATTTTTCAAATTTCACATAGAAAACATTCAAAAGATCAAAATTAAATCGCAGTTTTGTATAATTTTCGAAAAATATGGATTAAAAAAATTATACCGATAGTAAACATTTATATTTCTCAGTCGGTATTTACGATTTGCTTGCACACTAGACGATTTTTTCTTGCATGTACTTTGGTATCGTTATAGGGTACTTCTACTATTCTAAGGCACTAAAGAGATGAGTATTCTCATCCGCCATTTTGGTGCCTGAATTTTATTGTTTTGTGATGTGTCAAATTGACATATTGTGTTGAAACTTTTTTGATATTGAACCAACGTCAACGTACAACAAGAACAAGGCACCAAAATGGCGGACGAGAATACCTATGTCTACAGCGCTCTAACTATACTATGCGTATGACACATAATCTGTCATTTCATAGAATAGTGAAATCTCTCGTCCATTATAATAAACGAATAAACCGTAGACTACTATATATAGAATAAATACAAAATCGAAATCTTTTTGTGGTTATGTTCGGTTTAAAACCACAGAAATACAGCCCATACTTCTGGTACGGTTTCGCAAGTCGAAAACACAAGCACCCATTCTAGGTATACCGTAGTATATGTGTAGTATACCAAGAAAAAATCGTTTATAGTGTCGACCCTGTACAAACTGATAAGCGCACGTTTTCATGGATAGAACAGTGGTATGTTATCTGTGGTTCGGTGCGTAGTGCTTTCATCCAGGAAGTATAATTGAACGATCTCTATAACCTGACCATACGTCAGCTTTGTGCTCATGGCCACAGAATAACCCACTCACTTAGAAGTGACAACCTCCATCATACTACCAATATATGAAAAGAATATAGGAAGCACTATTTTTAAAATGTGTAGAACTGAAGGAGACTTTTTATAAAAACTTTATGTAGATTGTAAGATGGGATACAAGATAAAATGTCTAGATTAACTACACCTTTCTCACAAATGTCTGTAGGTTTTTTTGGCGCCATTTATTAACTTTCTCCGGAAACTCCAATAATAATAAAATAAATATAAACAGTTTTCTTTAATCAAGAATTGTGTTTTAAATATTTGACTTACTCTACTGAGAGGTTAGAGACAAAGGTTTGTGGAAATATTTATATCAAATAAAAAAAAAATACAAAACTGCAGCGGTGATAGAAAAATCGGCAAAAATAAAGATGCGGTGAAATAAAATTCCTTATTCAACATAAATATACCTAGTTTTATTAAGGTTTTCTATGTCTGCCTGATTGTCGTTTTTAGGCATTCGTTTGAATAAACAATTTTCCAATAAGCTGGATATTCCATCAGCAAATCCATTCAATTTTCTTCATAAAAATGTAAACACAAAAAAAAGTTAATCTACATGGTACGGGTGTATTTGAAGCAGTTCTTGAACCGACTCTTAAATAAATCTCTCTACTTTATGAAATGAGTGAAATGTAGATAGCTCCACAGTAATTACACTACCTGGTTACCTATTTTTATATCTCAGAACTACTTTGGACATGTTCCGCTAGATCGCACTCCAATACGATACACTGCAACATGCAGGTATGTAAAACCATCAATTATCTTGTGAATAAGTGGTCAGAAATAAATAAAATTTTAATACTACCTAATTTCGTCAGATTTATCACTTTTCTACTATTCATTCATTCATTCGATTGGGTTGTGCTCAACAGCCCAGACACTTGAACTGAATCTTTGTACCATTTCCCATGTTATCTACTTCCATTTCAGAAGCTTTGTGTCTTTTACGTAGGCCACTAGTTTGACTGGAGGGATTTTCAGTAGTCCATAGAAGTAGAGTATGTGAGAAGGTGTCTCATCATAGAGTTCACATTTCCTGCACATAGGTTCACTAACTTTGCCCATTTTCTGCAGAGGTTTCCTTATGGTGCAGTGTCCAGTCACCAGGCCGGAAACTGTCTGCAAATGTCTACCTTGTTCAGTAAACTCTTTGTATGGAGGTGTCGACCTCCATTTGAGTTGGTGTTCCCTATCTAGTCAGTTCACGATTTCCCCTCTTATCTTTTGTGATTCCACAAAACGGTTCCGGACCTATAAAGTCTCCTTTAGAAACTCCTTTAGCTAACTGGTCAGCCATTTCATTACTTGCAATACCCTCATGTGCCGGCAGCCATGTTAGAGACACTTTGTTGTCTCTTGCCAGCCTGTTGAGGGATTCTTTACAGTTTTTTACCAGTCAAGACCTAGTTGTTGGATTACTGATAGCTTCTCAGTGAATGTTTTTATATTTTGTCCTGTATATCCTCTTCTAATGTTATCATCAATACAAGCTATAGCGGCAATCGTCTCTGCTTGAAACACAGTCGTATATCGGCCAAGGCTAAAGATCATTCTCTTTCTAGGTTCTTTTATACCAGCCCCAGTGCCATGGTTTGTTTTGGAACCATTTGTGAACCAGATGATTTCTCCAGAATTACCTGTTCCCTAGATGGGATGATGATGTTCACTCGTTCAGTGAATATACGAGGATGTATTGATATCTAGTTAGCCTAGACCAGTTCCATGCATAAACAAAATATTGCGTTACCATAGCAACGAATAATACCTTATTAGAAGTGTCAGTGTGAAGTTTGACGTCAAAAAAGTAAACCAGAGTTACGCAATAAATTAAAAGAAAAAGATGTCCACCGAAATTGTGAAAATCGAAAAAATTGGGAAAAATTGGAGTATCGAGCCATCATCAAGTACCTGTATTTAAAAGGGTTAAGAGGTAAGCAGATTTACGATGATATGCTTAATACCCTTGGTGATCAATGTCCTTCGTATGCGACCGTGAAAAATTGGACTGCAAGCTTCAAAAGAGGTAAATTTTCCATTGAAGATGATGACCGATCGGGAAGGCCAGTTTCTGTGTCAGTCCCCGAAAATATCGATGCAGTTCATGACATGATTTCATCAGAAAAAATTCGTGATTTAGGGTTTGAATTACTAGAACACCCCCCTTATTCTCCAGATTTTGCTCCGTCCGACTATCATCTCTTCCCTCAACTGCTCACTGCAGAGGACACTTCTGTCCTCCTCCACCAGACTATTGATCCATAGGTAATCGTAGGCCTTATTACAGTTATGTAAAGCCAGTGAACCACCTCAGGTCGTATTCCCCAGGCTTTGCCCATAACTCTTCTGCATTGCCAGAAAAGCCTAGTCGCCTTAGTAGTAATTTTTTCCAGGTGTGTCTTCCAATTCAGTTTGGAATCAAGGGTCACTCACAGATATTTAACTTCTCTGGATATTTCTAGTTCTTCTCCGAACATCAGTATTAGATCCAGCTGGATAACTCTTCTATTGGTGAAAGCAACTATTTTGGTTTTTTTTTGGATTGACTGAAAGATCCTCATTACTCCACAATTCGTAGTGCTTTTTGTAGGACATTCATAACCACCTCTGGGAATTTCCCATTGGTGATAATCACTATGTCGTCCGCAAAGCCCAGCGTCCATATGCCTTGATCATTCAATCTGAAGATCAAGTCATCCACAATTACGCTCCAATTTTTCTACTATTATTAGATACTTGAAAAATTAGATTTAAACCTTAAAGCCACTAATTTCAACCATTATAATTTTGACTTGCGCCTGTTCTAAAACTATGGCTTTGAACATTTTCTGAATGTGCATAGTTGTACTGGCAGATACAATTTTTCATAAATACACCGCTTCAGCCTACAAATCTGGATACGTCACAAAACAGGTTCGTTCAACTTCTAAATCTCAAGCAGTACCGTTCAGTGCTTAATACTTGTACGAAAATTCATATGCTCAGCCGACCAGTTGGATCTACCAATCACGGATTTCATGATGTCAAGACTCAAACAGCTGCCGTCAAGTTTTCCCGGTAAAATTATTCCCTCACCCTTATGTGATATCAAGGGTTACTTTAGGCGTAACGCCTGTTCCATACATTCAAACCTTAGGGTACATTACATTCTAAACTTTTCAACATCCCTACCATCTAAGTAGATAATCAAAGCGGGTTCTGGGCCACCATGGGCGTCCTACGTTTGGATTACAATCCCCGTTGTTTTGGTGACTAAGAAAATTAATATTGATAGTGTGCTGTGAGGTGTATGGGGGGCGAAGTAGTACGTTGGGAACGCTACTGTGTTGTGTGATGCACATGAATCGTGCAATGCAAAAAGGTGATTAACGACTCATGCGACGTTACAATGTACTTCGTCCCCTCCCATATACCTCACAGCAAACTATCAATATTAATTTTCACCAAAACAACGGGTATTGTAAACCAAATGTGGGACGCCCATGGTGGCCCAGAATCCGTTTTGTATAACTACTCATATAGAAACCCTTTATTTCCTCTTCTTCCTTCCAACTGATACCATCACCCTAATAGTGTAGATTCAAAATAAAAGCTGAAAGGACAAAACCACATCCAGTTTAACTTATATAGTTAAACCGTTTATCAATATAATTATGAATCAGAGACCCCGAATAAATATAGCTGATAAACGTTGTTATCAATAAAAACTGCGATAACACTGTTTTTATTTGTATTAAATATTCAACATTTGCTAAGGTTAGTTAACATAATATTCAAGTCGGTTCAAGAAACACCAACTTCAAAGGACTATTAATAATAATTATAATGGAAAACTACTAACCCACTAAAAAAAAATCTGAAGGTTACACGATAATCTTATCAGACTATTTTTTTTTTAAACTTTCCATGATAAATACTTACGGAATCAGAGAGCCACTAGGGTATACTAGATTCCCAACGACTATGCCTTCTATGTCACTGAACATTATTTTTCGGCATCCCAACCGTCTCAGCGCAATAAAATCATATTTAACTAAAATTAGATTTTTGGCAGTCATCATCAATAAGCGTTCTTTATCAGTATCCCAATGATTAATTCTAAAAGTATATAATTCAGCTAGCAAAGGCAACAGAAAAAAAGGTATATCGTCGTTCTAAGATGCAAATTTCCCAAGTCCATTTTTGACGAAAGCAAAGATATTAGTGCCTTCTGGTGACAAACGTACAAACCAATGATCTGACAGCGGCCCAAATCCCTAATTTAACATATAAAAAACGAGAAATGTTGAAAAATATTTAAATTTGGTTTGCTTCTAATCGAAATTAAAATTTACAACGTTTTTTAGCTCTCCTGCAAAACTGTCATTTTGTGAGTTAGGCAATTTGCATCTTAGAACGACGATATGTAATTTTGTCATTGATCAATGAGGTGTTAAACCGGTATTTTATTATAAATACTTTGTAAAAATATACAGGGTGACTGATTAGTGTGCTGTGTGATAAAGTTCAGTGCCTCCTTTGTCCTTGAAAATTTGATGGTTTATGGCCATCATCAGTCTTCACATTTTAAAATTATTTACAATCTTACCAGAATGCTGCTCCATATCAAAGTGAAATTTTTTTAAATGAAACACTCTATATTTTATTGCATATTTGGGCTTGACTTCCCCATTACAATAATATAGGGTTGTGATGTGTTCTACGGGGTATTTAAAAAGTTATAACCAATTTTCCATTAAAATCGTAACAAGTTCATACCCTGTACAACGTAAGAGAAATTCAAGAATAAAAATCTGTTGCGACCAAAGCATTCGAATAGTAGTAAAAATCCTGGAAAATTATTTATTTCGTTAATATTCATTGAATCTGATACGGGGTGAATCAAAATACGAAAACATTATTTTCTCCATTTTTTCAAATGGATCACCCTGTATAGGGAATGCTTTATAAAAAAAGAAGTATGTAGTACTTCTCGATTCTCACATGAAATACAGGGTGATCCATTTGAAAAAAACGGAGAAAATAATGTTTTCCTATTTTGATTCACCCCGTATCAGATTCAATGAATATTAACGAAATAAATAATTTTCCAGGATTTTTACTACTATTCGAATGCTTTGGTCGCAACAGATTTTTATTCTTGAATTTCTCTTACGTTGTACAGGGTATTGAACTTGTTACGATTTTAATGGAAAATTGGTTATAACTTTTTAAATACTCCGTAGAACACATCACAACCTTATATTATTGTAATGGGGAGGCCAAGCTGATTCCAAATATTCAATAAAATATAGGGTGTTTCATTAAAAAAAAATGTAAATTTGATATGGCACAGCATTCTGGAACACCCTGTGAGATTGTAAATAATTTTAAAATGTGGAGACTGATGGTTGCTATAAACCTTCAAATTCTCAAATTGATATCTCAAAGGACAAAGGAGGAACTGAACTTTATCACGCTAATCAATCACCCTGTATATGAAAATTTTTTAAATCGAATATTTTAGGAGAAAACTGGAAATTAGCAATTCCTAGATGTTTGCAACTTTCACAACAAATAATAGCCAGTAACAAAAAGACCATTCGAATCAGGACCGAATCGTGACCTTTGTGGGCCCTGGGCTAACAATATCTGGGGGCCCCACGAAATTATATAAATTAGGCATTTTCCAAAAAAAAAATGTTTTATGCGGGAAAATTTAACATTCGAAAATTGGAAAAATTAGAAATAAATTTTATATGCCACTGTTATCTCGGGTTTTTTATTTGTATTTTTTTACTGGTTTATTATTTTATTACTATTTTGATTGCATGTATCTTTTTCTTTTTATCTGAACGGGAAACGGGGCCCCCTGGGCTGCAGCCCATTAAGACCATACATAGATCCGGTCCTGATTCGATTTTGTCCACCACCAACTATTGACATTGAGGAAACATCACATTTTTGTTAAGTTTAATACCTCATTGTATTTAAGTGTCTAATATCAGCAACTTAGTTAATTCCTTATATTTGACATATTTAAGATCATTATCACATACTTTACTTGATTATTAGTAATACACTACTTACTGGGTGAGCAAAAATGAAGCATATACTGGTCCTTCAGTCTCATCAAGTAAATGAGCTGTACATTCTTTGACAGCTCTCTCAATAACACCATCTCGAAAAGTAAAAAAGTTATTAGGGTCTTCTTTAATGACAATGTAGGGTTGTAAACTCTTCTCATTGCTTGTAGTCTGTGGTGCCGTGGTAGAAGTAGCTGTCGGCGGAGGAGTTTCGTCTTTGCTCCCTTTTGAGCTCCATATGGTTTCTGTTACTAGAGATACAAATATCATAAAATGATGGTTATTGATAAAATAAAGTTGCCATGAGTCAAAGCATATAACATTTTTACTACACAAATTATGTTAGTATATTGTCTCCACTCAGAAATCACATACTTATTCTTATTCATAAAAACTTACCCCTAGTTTAGTATACAATATCAAATGAAGCAATTAATAAGTGAAAATAAAAACTTTACATGAAAATTATCCTATCTTTAATTCCTCCTCTAAATTAAAGTGAGAACTCAAAAAACAAAGAGCCATAATTATATTTTTTTTCAATGTATTTTTAGATACCCCATTTTAGAAAACATTTCATATGAAACATTTTTTCTAAATGTCATTGTTTATTTACTATCGTAAAATTAAAAACATGAAAATTGATGATGTTCAAAAATACTACTTTGGAAATTTCGTATATATTTCAAAAACTAATGCAGATACAAAAAAAATGTTCAGACAAATTTTGTCGACAAATGTATTAGCTACAATTTTTGATTTAAACATTTTACTGTGTTTTCATTATTTAAACAATTAGAGTGAAAAAACAAAAACAAAAATTTTCACTCGACGATTTTCCGGAAAATCGCATGCCTAGCATCTTAAAGTTTTTCTCATGTTAATCACAACCCTTTTAAATACTCAATTTTGAATTTTTAAGTTTTTTGTGTTTTTTGCGGCATTTTACGGGTATTTTGTGTACTTTGACTACGCTATAAGAGAAATATGTATTTCCAATACAACTATAGAACAAGCTCATAGAAAGACAAATAATAATTGATAAATGTGATGTTTTGCCCTGATAGTACACAGATGCTAGAATAATATATTATAGATTTTGAATAAAACAGAAGGAAGATTCTACTGACTTCAAAATAATAGAAAATCTTATCAGAAGTACCTAATATATTATTTATTGTGATGTATATGGATATTGATAATAATTTAGAAAGTACCATATTGATAAATGTTGACAATTGATATTTTGAAAGACAGTCAGACAGATACACACTTATAAATATTTATTGGTAAACAAACCTACAACACGTTCTGTGAATTGTTTATGAACAAGTTTCATGGCTTATATTAGATTAAAATAATTGCCAATTTTATCATATATGTCACATTAAGTAGATTCTTTCAAAACTTGTAGGTCTACAGCTAGGAAACAAATTGCATCAGATTCTCCTCTTTCTTCTCACTATTTAAAGTGTATTATCATCTCTCTTTTAAATGTTAATTACAATTTTAAATCTACTTCAATAAATAACTACATATTAAAAACTACTAATTAGTTATATCCATGCCATCTACAGGGGTATATATTTTTACTAGCTGGTTTCAAGTAGTTCAATTAATGGAATTAAAATTACTTATTCTTTTTACATAAATGAATAAGGCATATAAGTATTTTTATCTATTCCTGTGAGATAAAAAAATTCTTATCCCCCTCATTTTGTGTGAGATAAGAACTTATTAACCCCCTCATTTTGTGTGAGATAAGAACTTCTTAACCCCCTCATTTTGTGTGAAATAAGACATTACTTTCACAATCCAAACTAATAACAGGTTACTAAATATATTTAACATTTCATTACTTATTATATTAATATAACCTTCATAGTTTTTCAAATAAATTCCCGAAGAAGAGGAAATTTGCCAGGATTCACTTGAAACATTAACTACCAGGTTATTTGTAGTAACATCAAAATTTTTCAATAAATCATGACACATTTCAAATTAGAATTTTACGTTGTATTGTCACATCTTAAAGGCGTAGATAAAAATTAGTACAATATACATATGATAATGCTTTATTAACATACTTCTGCAATTACTCACCTTGTGATACTCACTCATGCAAATTTAGCAAAAGTGCGTTAATTAAGTCAACTGTGTCTCTTTTTAAAATAGACCGAAATATATAATTCATAAAATACTTACATATAAAATAATGAAACCATTCTAATAAAATCAGTTAAAATTGCTTAATAACCCCTTGTTTGTAAAGGCATAGTAAATACTAAGATATAGGTAATCAATGAAAATAATGTTGATGTACCAGGGGTCAATAAAAAAAAATATAATGAATACATTGAAATAATCTGTACACCAACAAGTATTCAGTGATCAATTCTTGCCCTATACTAAGCTTAAAATTAACTAATGGCCAGAATAGTGCTAATGCTAAAATAGTAACTGTTTTTGTTATCTAAAACTAAAGCAAAAGCTTTTTGTCAGAACATGTTTAAGTTTTTCAAATGTAAATGCAGTATAGATTGATTTTTGATTTTTTTTATAAATAAAATACCCAACTTTAATGCCTAAATAGGCAATATTTATCATAATACGGTTATTAACATTTATAAATGAACATAAAACTAAAAAAGTTATGTTTCTGTTTATATAAAATGAATTGCCTATCTATTCACTTTCATCATCTACATACAAACTGTATTAGTGCTGTGGAAAAGGCACTTTTATTTTGATCTATAAATTAAAAATAATCAATCTATACTAAGGCATATTAGCAAGAAACTTTAATTATTATAATAAAATTATTAAAGGTAATTAAGTACATACAAATGTCATATATTGCTGGACAGAAGAACCCTGTGTGTATAGACATGAGCACTCCAAATAATTGAGGGGATCACATTTTCCATACTGGGTAAATAACTACACAAATGTGAATAAATATCAGTGAATAGTTATATCTTATCATATGAACAAAAAAACAATAAGTAATTAAAAAAATATGCAATTAATACTAACTTTTATTCGGAATTGATGATAAAGGAGCCATAAAAGTATTTCTCCAATGATAATTCTGTCTCTGATTATTTATGTCGGATACATTTTCAATTTTATCAACAGCAGGATTGGGCGATTTGGGCGGATCACTTCTGTCAGGGTGAATTCGAAGGGTGCCTCCCTTAAAATCTTCTGGCAAATCCTCTTCTAATGCCATTTCAATCATATCTCCAAAAATGCAATAGGTAAAGTGTTTTATTGAGATTTCAACTTTGCTCACGTGTAGAAACTTCCCAAACTTCTAAAATTTGTTGTTTATTTATCGCTCATTCAACAAATGTCCCCGAAAAAGCTCTGTGTCAAAAACAGCTGTTTAAGTCAGGCAACATACACTACATTTCCTGGAAATCAATTCTGGTTATGACTACTATCTCGGATTCGGTAGTGTAATAATCGATTTTACGAGTGCAAAATGGTTCCACTTGTTTTTGTCATCTTTTTTCTTCCAAAATTTGTACTCTCCATCGCAGCACTTAATTCTAAATAATGATTTTCTGAGTAGCAGATATCGTTACAATAAAATGAACTAGTACTCCTCTCTGGGTACGACCTATTCTTGAATTTATTTCATTTTTTATGTATGTAAGCCAACCTAAAATCAAATTTGTCCAATATTAGCTGTATTTTATGCTAATAGTTTATTCTTTTTCACATTTTATTGAACTATTAATCTTGATATTTTTAAGTTTTTGTTGACGGAACAGTAGACAGAGCCACTTGGACGATAGAAGTTAGCTGTTTTTCTAATAGATAGCGCTTGAGGTCTAAAATGTATACGCACTCTGAAAATGTAAACAAAAACTCATTAAAGGCACCAGAGAGAGGATAAAATAATTGACACTTATACCTCGATTAATCTTTCTACAACACCAGAAAATACAATCTACAATTTTACAAATTGAAAAAATAAACTAAGTAAACGAATTCAGATCTATCTCGTTTTAAAGCAGTTCGGCTATAGTTTATCTCTTGCAGATATTCGGAATAATCTCGGAGGACCTACATAGAAATTTCGTGCTATCGAAAATTAGATTTGCAGCGGGGTATCAGCTAAACTGTTTCCGCAAGTCACAAACATAATTATTTAGTTTGCATCTGTCTTATGAACGTTTATCATTTACCGACTAATTTCTAATTTTCATCAAATTATATACCTACTTGCAGAATGGTAGCAAACCTACCTACATTTGTGACGTTCAGATTCCTTATTAATTTTAAACTTTAAACATTAAGTAGAGCTTATACATTAATATTTAATGAGGAATAAATACATATAGATATATGTATCTAAAAGAAAGTATCAAATAATAACGAGATTGGTAGATCATGGAAGATGTCAACAACTATATTCTTTTGTAATATCGCTTTATTGACTTAACCGCTAACTAAAAGTCACACGGAGTAAGGCCAGGACTGTCCCATGGTACGACCGGGCTTGGGTATAAAGACAACTCTTATCTGTCTCCACTGCTCAGGAATATATCTGCTTGCCAAACAGGCCCGAAAGATATGCACTAAGATTGAACTAATAGCATCACAGCCCTGCTGAAGCAGTGCCGGAAAGATTTGGTCCTTCCCCGGAGGGAATCTGGTTCTTTTCTTTTTTTTATTATGAAAGTACGCCATTGAACTGGCTGCAAGAGAGCTGATGAATCAACCTGTTGTAAAAAAGAACATACACATCCTGTCAGATAACCGGGCTACTCTTAAAGCACTGTGTTCGAACAGAATAAAATCTAAGCTGGTACTTAACTGTCTACAATCCCTTGAAATAGGTACTAGGCAATGAGAAAAGAGTCATTTAGACCTGGGCCGACACTCTGGCAAAAAAGGGATCAGAGTCTGTATTTATCCGACCTGAACCATTTTTTGGCATTGCGGAAAGCACTGCTAGATCAGCCATACCTGGGCAGACATACCGGGGCTCTCTCACTCGAAGGCGTTCATATACAACCCTTTGAGTACAAAAAATAAGCAGATCCTGGAATGGAGTAGAACAAACCTACGCATTCTGACGGGACTGCTTACAGGACATTGTCGACTGAATTACCACCTAAAGAAGAGGAGTCTGGTTAAGACCTCGGATTGTCGATTCTGTAATTTGGAGGACGAAACTGCGGAACACATATTATGCTCATGCCCAGCTTTGGGCAGGGTAAGATAAAACACATTCGGTTTTAGTACCTTAGAGCCGAACGACTTCAAAAAAGTATCACCAATTACAACCATGGACTTCGCCAGAAGCACAGGCTTGTGGGGTGAATTGTAATCCCTAGAGGTGAGCCACAATAGGCCCAACGGGGGCCGCAGTGGAGGTGGCGAGAAGGCATCACTCACATAGAACCTAACCTAACCTATTATGAAAAATCTTATTTCTATCGAAGGAATTGGCGCCCTCATTGCCTCTGTAATGCCTATGCATGCAAGTCTTTGGACCTTGCTTAATTTTAGCATCGCAGAGGTTCGTCTAATCAGACCGCCATTTACAAATGAGCCTCTGCAGAATCTTACCGTAATGTGGATGGTATATCATTTAATGGCAAATGGAGACCAAGAAACTCCAAGTTACACTAGTGTCATCCATAGATAATCTGTATCATCAGCGAATAGAGTGAATTTTCCATTCATCCGTAAGTCTGTGACATCGTTAACGAATACCAAAAAAAAATATTTGGACCTAAAACTGAGCCTTGGGGCACACCACTATTAAGTGGTACATTTTTGGTCTAGCACCGTCACTGTCTAGGAGCGATTAAAAAGTTACTACGGAATTTACATGAATTTTCTTAAGGATACATTTAAAAACGATCAATTAGTTAAGTACCTACACGCCATTTTAATCTCCATTTAAACCTTAAACGAAAAATAGGAATCTCCTACGTAAATTCCATGAAAACAGTAACTACATAAAACATCACTTCGGGGGTGTTAAAAGAACTAAAAGTGGGGGAATATGCTCGGGAAAAAGATAGAAAGTATTTTAAGTGTTTGCCCAAACCCCATTCGAAGTTGCGCTGTGGTGTGAGTTAGAGCGACGAAGCTCTCGACCAGGTAAGTAAATTTTAATTACTTTTTCCCCATTGACGAAATTAGTTTCTTTATAGGATGTGATTGGTTGAAATTATTTTATTTGTTAGTTTGAAGGTTTATTTTTTCGATATTTTGGGTATTTTTTAAATTTACAGTTTTGTACGTTAACTTCTCGACTGGATTTAAATGAAATTCGAGTCGCAGAATCTTCTAATGAAAAAAATTGAACAATAACTTTTTCAATGACTGAAAAGTTATAAAAATATATATCTTTATGTATCTAACATCTTCTGAATGGAATATATAGGTACCTACTTTTTTGAATATTTTATTGATTGTACTTTCCAGAGAAAAATAAAAAAAAATGTTTTCAACGTTTCAACCATCAGTTTTTGGTCCGTTATTTTATAAAAAAATAACAGTTTGAATGTGTAGTAGGAATGTATGGAAATCTATTCAAAAATATATCTTCTCTTGATTTATAACAAAAAAAATTGTACGTTTTACACGTTTATAACTTTGCGTATTTAAATAGGTAACAAATGTCGTGAAAAAAATAAGCTAGAGGTGGACACATTTTCAGTTCCGTTATTTTAAATATTTCAATTTATATATTAATATAATTCTGGAAGACTATAACGTGAATACGATTTCAAATTTTGTCATTTATTATCTAGACAATCAAAAAACATAATGAGTGTTATAAATTATTATTGGAAAGAGAAAATAATTCATGAAGGGGAAGGGCGGCGTTTGACATCAATGGTATTACACATCCCTCTTTTCACATTGACTTTAGAAAGAATCTACAACAGTATTTCAGTATTTATTTCAGAGAATTTAGATTTTTGATAAAACCGTGATAGGTGACATATGGTGCCAAAATAGACTGTTTCGATAACTTTCAATGACATTGATTTTCTATTATATCTTTGTATTTTAAATTGGAAATACAGTCCTAATTTTTACGCATTTCCAAATATTTGTCATATCTACAGTAATATTATAAAGAGGAAACATTTTTATTTTTCTATGTATAGAAAGCTACAACATTATCACTGGAGTAACAAAGGCTATACAGTGTTGGGATAAAGTATGGAACCAAGTAAATATCTTTTAAACGAAAAGAACGATATTTATGAAAATTTGCAGGTAAGTGCAATGGAACAAAATGCATACGATGTACATTTTTTGTTAATAATACACTTCCGGCTTAACCGGAAATGCTATCAACTTCTTTAATTTAAATGGGACACCCTATATATTTTTACAGATTTTGAAAGAGCTTATTATTTTGAATTCATACATACTGAGTTTAGTGTGAAAAAATGTGTAAAAACGAGGAATATAGCACTTTAATCAACCTCCTTTGAGTTTTTTGCATTAGAGCAAAAAACTAGGTATTTAGATAAACTAATTGATGTTGTTTGTATGCATAGTAATAAATAAATGAGTACTGTTTAGTACGTCTTTTGTTCTCCAAGTGTCAAATTCTAATTGACGGAAATAAATTTTACAATTTAGAATGATTCAATTAAGTGAAAAAGAGCGTATTGAAATTTTAATGATGATCGGTTATGGTGATTGTGTTAGAACTCATGAAGAAGTGTGTCATATTTTTAATAATTTTCATCCGGAGAGAAATCCTATATCACGCCCAACAGTAACTAAAACATTACAACGTTTTAATACAACTGGGATAGTAAAAAATTTGCTAAAACCTGGAAGACCGCGGACTGCAACGAACGCAACTGCTTAAACAAAATATTGCAACCGATTTAGAAGAATCACCTCAAATTTCCACCACAAATTGGGCACTAAACCATGGTATCAGTCGACGTTCTGTGGGAAAGATATTAAAAAGTGAAAAGTATCATCCGTATAAGGTACAGTTGGTTCAAGAATTGTCAGACGATGATTTTGACCGACGGCTAAAATTTTGCGAACGGCTAATGGACATTTGTAATGTCGACGACAATTTTGCTTCTAACATAGTTTTTTCCGATGAGTCAACTTTTTGTTTAAATGGAACTGCTAATCGCCATAACTCAAGGTATTGGTCAAATGATAATCCTCATTGGATTCATGAAGCACATAGGTACCCAGCATCCACAGAAGTTAAATGTTTGGATGGGAATTGTCGAAAATAGGCTTATTGCATTTTTTATCGACGGAAACTTGAATGGTTGACAAGTATTTGGATCTACTAAATAACGAAATTATTCCTACACTTCAACAGAATGGGCAATTACCACAAAATGCTTGGTTTCAACAAGATGGAGCACCTCCCCACTATGATAGACGAGTTAGGGATTTTCTGGATGCGAATTTTCCAAATCGATGGATTGGACGTAGAGGATTCATAGAGTGGCCTGCTCGTTCTCCGGATCTTAGCCAGTTAGATTTTTTTCTTTGGGGTTATCTAAGATCACGTGTTTACGTTAGACGACCAACCAACTTACAGGAATTGAGACAAAGAATTATTGATGAATGTGAACTTATACGTGGAGAAGTCTTGGAAAGAATGACTCAAGAATTTGTGAATAGGATGGCATATTGTCAGCAAGTAAACGGCGAGAATTTTGAACATTTGAAGTAATTTTGTTTCTCATTATTCTAAAATAATGAAATGTACACCTATTGTACAACTAACAGTGAGTTATTCCTTGTTTTTACAAATTTTTTTACACTAAACTCAGTATGTATGAATTCAAAATAACAAGCTCTTTCAAAATCTGTAAAAATATATAGGGTGTCCCGTTTAAATTAAAGAAGTTGATGGCATTTCCGGTTAAATCGGAAGTTGATGGCATTTCCGGTTAAACCGGAAGTTACTAACAACAAAAATGTACATCAGACGCATTTAGTTCCATTGCACATACCTACAAATTTTCATAAATATCGTTCTTTTCGTTTAAAAGATATTTACTTGGTTCCATACTTTATCCCAACCCTGTATATTTATTACTAGAAAAAATTAGAGATCCTTAGAAATCCCTACTGAAACCAACCCTAGGTGTAAAAATATATTACAAAATGAAGTTGCCATCGTTGTCTGTTAGCTTCGATCTTTTAAAATACTCAACGGATTCTACTGCAGTTTTCAACAATAGATAGAGTGATTCAAGAGGAAGGTTCATATGTATAACTAGCGACCCGCCCCGGCCTCGCACCTTTGCAATGCGATAGGTACAATTATATATACATAGCTGGACCGATTTTATCGAGTTTAAGTAACTGGATGGTTTAGATTCGCAATTATATGATATGACATAATATACATGTCTATTTCTTATGTTTTCTAATACAGAGTGTCATAAAATGCAGCTGTATATAAATAAAGTCTTTTAAAATTGAACGTTTCTAAAATTCAACAACTTACCGAACATCTGGTTGGACTATGGCTTGTTTAAGATATCATATTTTTTGAAATATCCTCTTCATCTAATATTCTTCTATAATATGTGTTATATTTATTACAGAATGCTAGCCATCTGGTTTTTGTTTGTTGCTGTATCTTCATCTAGCGACTTTATTGTAGATCCAGTAATAGCCGAAGAAGTTTGGCAAGCTCCAGGCTGTCACAAAGTTGGTAAGTATGATTTAAAATTAAAAAATTACTGTAGAACTGTAACAGTAACACATTTGAATGTTCAATTCAAGCAAAAAATCATGGAATTAGATAAGATTTCAGGGAATTGTAGATCCCGACCTTCTGGACCGAAAAGATTCAAAGTCCCAAAGCGATTCTATGATTGATTTTCCGGGAAGTCCGCTATTCTTCTGCTATCCTATTTTAGAAATCATTTGAAACTTTTCCATAATTTTATACGATACAACCAAGCACCTGTTTGTAAGTAAGGTTTTTTCTTCTTGAACAGTTCTTTCTATCTTCATTTCGCATCGAAACTCATACTCATAATTATTAATGGAAAACTCATCTACAATATTTCGAGAGCAATGCTATGAAATTTATCTCTGGAATGTTATTTTCAACACTTATCTACCACCTGCGTCTCGGTCCTTTTTCTTGACCAAATATATCGTGGGAGAAACGTAATACTTTTTTTTTTAAAAAGCATCTGGAAAACCCCTACTTATCTTATAATTCAAACAGTGTGTCGTAACAGTTCTTAAACAACTATTAAGTAGGTAGACATACATACAAAAGTTGAAGCTGTGTTTATTTCGTTTATATACACGATGTATACACTTAGAAAGTTTAAACCTATACCATGTGGCTAAGGGTTATTGAAACAATGGATATAGCATTGTCTTAATAATGTAACTTATAAGATTATAATAGAACGGAGTTCTAAATGTTTAATTTACACCAAAAAGGGAAACAATTCGATTGTTGGGACTGTTCTATTTGCAACTGAGTGGAACAAATATCCTACTGACAATATAGAAATTCCTATAATGTTGAAATTACGTATATTTATTGCGTTTGATAAAAAGGGCTGTTTTAAAGGCTATGAAATCCTAAAACTGTATAGAACTACAAACAAACCCTCAAGAAACTGTCTAGACACAACAAAGTAACTCTGCTGCAGGTAATATCAATTGTAGGAAACAAGATTATTCATGGTCACGCAAAAGAAGGAGCTTGTACCTACTCCTTTTATTGGACCAGTATGGACCTGAACCATTTTGTGACTAGATAGCTAACACCAACTAAAATGGAGGTCGATACACCTCCTTACAAAGAGTTTACTGAACAAGGTAGACAAGGAACTTTCAACCAGGCTATTGATACTGAGTAAGAGACACTGCACCGTGAGGAAACATCTGCACAAAATGGGCAAAGTTAGCTAACCAATGTGCAGGAAATGTGAACTCTATGATGAAACACCAAACAATCTGCTGGAACGCTTGTTTTATACTGCGCAGACTCAATATGCCCATAACAGTTAAGAACTTGCTTCGGGAACAAACCTGTTATTAACGTATGGATGAAAGTGCGCCTGCTTATATGTCAAAATAACGAACTTGTAAAACAATTTCTTCACAGATATCAATTGAGTAGTGACAGATGTCATATTGGTACGCCATAGAGATAATATAAATAGAGTAGGCTAGGTCTATAGTCGAAAGTATCCAAGAAAAATAACATAGTTTTTTTTTTTTTAAATTAAAATGACTTATGTGTTTTGTTTTTGTTACAGGGCATACTAGAAAAATTAGTATACCGAACTGTGTGGAATTCCATATGACGACTAACGCTTGCCGAGGATTCTGCGAAAGCTGGGCTGTCCCTTCTTTACCGAAGATAACCCCAAGTCAACCAATAACATCTATAGGTCAATGCTGCAATATAATGGAAACGGAAAATGTCTCAGCTAGAATTTTGTGCGTTGATGGAATAAGGACGCTTACTTTTAAATCGGCTGTCACTTGCTCTTGTTATCATTGTAAGAAAGATTAAACGGCAAAGAAAAATTGATTAATTATGTGTTATGTCTAGGATTACGTGTACTATAAATGCTATGTACATTATTGATTATTGTAAATATATATATTGTACTGACTGACTGACTGACTGTATAAACTATGTTCATTAAATTTTGTTTCTTAGTAAATGTTTTATTGGTCCCAAAAAAGTTGTTTTTTTTTACTGAAAAAAAGTATCCACCCTATATTTACTGAATGAAGCACTGGATAGTTTCTAGAAATAGAGAGGAAATATGGTATGGTGAAGTATGGTATATTTGACTATTACTCTAATAACGTTATTACCTACAATTAAGGGACAAAATAGTATGGGTACTGAAGTTCTTGAACCGGATAATATAATACCAATAGTACAACTAGTGTCAGTGAAACTACACTGGAAGCACCGGTAAGAAGATCTTCCACACCCTCTAGGTTTTCAGATTAAAAACTTTTATTTGGATTAAACATTGTAGTTTATCAAAAGAGAAGAGATATTTGTATATTTGACTATTACTATAGAGTAACTTTAGCCACGACAGACAAACTGTTTGTCATCTGTCAGAAAAAGTAGTCTGTGTTCGATGGTCTGATTGATGTAAAATATTAAAAAGGGATTCCAAGTAAAGTGTGGTTTAATTCTAGACTGTAATAGCCACTTGCACCGTCATTATAACAGTGGTTTAAAATTTAACTATTAGTTAATTTTGAATTTTGGCTTGCATCGCGATTTAAGCCACGGTTAAACTCTTCTAAACCACTGTTAAACTAAGCCACTGATTTTGGAGGCTTAAATCGTATATAAACCACAGTAGTATGAATTCTAACCTAAAAAACACAATAAACAGATGTGTCTAACCTCAAAAAAGTACTCTGTGCGCTAGTATTCCGAGTTAGTTACTAAAAAATGGATTTTTGGGAAGACGACATATTCCTTGAGGATGATAGGGATATATTGGATATAATTGATATGGGTTTTCCACGAAGGGTATATGATAGAGCCAACCACTTCCACAACATGGATAATCTCACCTTTTTCAACAGATTTCGTCTCTCTTGGAGTTTCCTCATGATTTGTAAGTGCACCAAACCAGAACAATAATTTTACAAAACCTAGGTTTTGGTCACCCGTTTCGCGCTGGTGGAGGTTGAATCCATCATTACTTATAGGGCTATGCCTACCCTTGTCCTCCAGAAATTAGGAACACTTTATTTCGCTAACCTGAAGCAAAAACTTCACAAACATAGGAAATACCGGCGACTGTCAAAAAAATAATATGCGAAATGAAAATAAATAAATAAATAAAATCTTTAAAACGGCAACAAAATAAATAATTTAACTTAGGTCTGTTAACTCTTCTAGTATATTCGTTGTTCGGAAATTCTATCCATTATTTTGCCGTTATGGATCAAACATTTAATCGACGCAATGAAGCGTTATGACAGGAAATCTTTTAGGATAGGACGTATCGGAATGCGGTTTTTTGCATTCGCTTGCAAAAATTATTTATATCATTCGTACCTACTTTGTACCTATTACAAACCGGAAGTTGCATTGTTGCAGCCAAAAATGCATCTTTTGAGAGGCTTTTTGGCAAATTTAACAACTTCGTAAATAAGGGTACCTGGGGTTTTCGAGGTCGCTGATCACGATTATGATGTTCAAATTGACCCCCCGACCAGGTCTCTGTGGGGTGTTCGTCGGTGCCATATTTGAATTCAGCGACCCGAAAAACCACCAGTAAAGATTTTTGGTTAGTATTTTTCAATTGTATCTGGAAAACGCTCGGCGATGACGTTCAGAGCCAAGTTAGAGCGCACCAGGTGTCCGTGGGGTGTTGGCCGGTGCCATATTTGATTTCAGCGAGCCAAAAAACCCCCCGTAACGATTTTATGGTGGTTTTTTTCAATTATGGAAAACCCTAGGGGATGACGTTCAGGGCCAGGTTAGGGCGCACCAGGTGTTCGGGTGGTCGACAACATAAAATTCGGATTCAGCGCACACAAAAAGCCCCCATAATGATTTTCGGTTCGTTATTGTCGATATTTCCAGAAAAATTCTCGAAGATGACGTCCGCGTCCAGGTTGGGGCCCACCAGGTGTCCGTGGGTTTCGCCGATAGTATATTCGAATTCAAAGCCCAAAAAACCCCCGGGTGCCCAGTTTCTCTCCTCTCTCGCATAAAGTTCGGGATAGTTCCCGGAGATGACGTTCGTCGGTGTTCCTGAGCTCCAGGTGTTTGGTGGGTCAATTTGAACATCATAATCGTGATCAGCGACCTCGAAAACCCCCGGGTACCCGACTTGAGCCAATTCTGACTTTTATTTACGAAGTTATTAAATTTGCCAAAAAGCATCTCAAAAGATGCATTTCCGGTTTGTAATAGGTACAAAGTAGGTACGAATACCACCGCCTCGAACAAATACTTAAGAAATTATTTAACTCAAATCGCAATTTCAACTTTGGTTGTTTGACTGAAAACATTGATTTTCCCAACAAAAATGTCGCGTCGTCTGCTTAAAAAAACTGCTTTCTTTGTTGTTAAAATTAACTTTCTTTATTTGTTGTTAGATTTACGCACAAAAGTTTTTCATTGTTTGTTTGATTCTCGTTGTAATTAAGTAATTTCAAACATTTTACTCACTCCCATGATACATAATAAAGGGTCTATTCTTTAAAATTTAGAGGCCTCTTAATATATACATAAGTGTGACCCATTTTGTTTGGAAGCACCCCTATAAAATCCGCATTTTTCAACCGATTTTGATTTAGTCTTTTTTGTTAGATTCAGTATCCAAAACAGTATTTGGGCACAAATTTTCATACCATAATAGCTATTTTCAAGGCCCTCTACGTTAATTTTTCTTTGCCAAAAAAGACGAAAGTATATTAGGCATTTTTTTTCTCAAATATGACTACACCACTGGATTCAGAATCATCACAAATGTAAACTATCAAAATTTTATAAAAAAAAGTTTTATTAACAACAAAGTTATCACTACATGAATATGGAAAAAGTTGTTTTTTAATTAATTTTTTACTAAGAATGTAGACACATTTTAAAAATGGCAACATGGTAAACAAAAACTAAAAAACTTCATGTAATTCTTGGAAGGTGAGTTATCCGCAGTGATTGACGAACTGCCACTAGCAGAAAGAAGAAATTTGATATTTCAGTAAGATGGTTGTTCTGTACACTATTCTAGGATTGTCAGGCAGCGGCTTAACGAAAAATTTCCAAATGGTTGGATAGGTCGCGGTAGCGAGTTAATCGAATGGCCTCCTAGATCACCCGATTTAACTATATTGGATTTTTATCTGTAGGGGCTTTTGACACAAAAAGTGTATAAGACACGTCCAAGGAATAGAGCAGAACTGTGTGACAGAATACGACAGGCGTGTGCAGGAATAACGCCACATGAAATAAAAAAGCGCTAAGACATAGTCGCAAACGATACGAGAAATGTGTGGAAATTAACGGAGGTCTAGTCGAGGCTACAAAAATGTAGAATTCAATTATTATTAAGTAGTTTAATAATCAAAATGTATTATTTGCTGTTAATTTGTATTTTCGTCACATCAGCACAATTTTACATTACTCTCAGAAGCTATAACTCCAGAACGGGTTAAGGTATCGGGTTCGAATTTTTACAGTGCAATATGTTTGAGTCCTAGTTTTTGTTTACCATGTTGCCATTTTTAAAATGTGTCTACATTCTTAGTAAAAAATTAATTAAAAAACAACTTCTTCCAAATTCATCTAGTGATAACTTTGTTGTCACTAAAACTTTTTTTAAAAATTTTTAACAGTTTACATTTGTGATGATTCTGAATTCAGTGGTGTAGTCATATTTGAGAAAAAAAAATGCCTAATATACTTTCGTATTTTTTAGCAAAGAAAAATTAACGTAGAGTGCCTTGAAAATAGCTATTATGGTATGAAAATTTGTGCTCAAATTCTGTTTTTGTTACTGAATCTAACAAAAAAGACTAAATCAAAATCGGTTGAAAAATGCGGATTTTATAGGGGTGCTTCCAAACAAAATGGGTCACACTGTATATACATAGGGCCAATTGCACCGACTATTTTAAGTGAAGCTTATGGTTAAGGGCCACTTAAAGTTAATATTTTTGTTGCACCGTATGTCAAACTTAATTTAAACCTCCCTTAACCTAAGCCGTCAATTTCGGAGGCATACAAGAAAACTTAAATTCTGTTAACCTAAAAGTTGGTTTGTTGTGTTTTAATAAGAAAATGGATATTTTCAACGATGATTTAGATGTGTTAGAAATAATAGAACAGGGTTTTCCGAGACGGATATTTGTTCGGCCAAATTGTTTTCACACAATGGACAATTTAACTTTTTTTAAGACGTTTAGATTTTACAAAGAAACTGTTTTGTTTATTTTAAGTTTAATAGAAGATAGTCTGGAGTTTCCTGATGACAGGTAATAAATCCAAATATATGTCTATGATAATAATTATGTAGTTACTCACTTACTACTTTGTCAAACTAAGTTTACAGACTATCAGCCTTATTAATAATAAATTTAGATTATTCCAACATGACTTTAAAATCAAACTAGTAAAAAAACATATTAATAAATACATTTAACATTATTTTAACATGCTATAAGTACGCTCTTAGTAACCATTAGTTAGTATGGTGTTATCGTCTTTATTATTAATAAGGCTGCTTGTGTTTAACACATTTGTCGTTAAAGTATAAAATACCAAGATTATATAGGTACGTGCTTGTGAAATACCTTTAGGAACAACAGCCTTAGTCCAATCAACCAGTTTTTGTGATGTTTTAAAGTGGCGTAACTTTTTACCTGGTGACCTCCGGCAAAACATTTTTGTACCATTGTACTCTACTCGTGAAATGTGGTCGAATTGCTACCCTAATTGCCCAATTGGAGGCATTCCCCATAAACCAGCTCACTGAGATAGTTTGACAGAGTAGCTATCTTATTTGAGGTTAGGTGTTTGTTTATTTCAGGGTTTCCACAAACCGTTACGTCATAAAAGTTAACCGTGACGTCATGGTATTGTTAACCCGGTTTGCGTGGCTAAGTTCAAAGAAAAATATTAACCCTAAACCAACTTGTTTACGAAAAACATTGTTGCAAACTATAAAAGATTTTGTAACATGTAATACAAGCACATGTAAACAATAACTTAACACAAATCACCAGTAGGTGATCTGTGGCCAGAGCCTGACGCATGCGTTGTTTCGAATTCATGGAAGAAATTAATTTCTTTGTTGAAAGTTGGCCATCTTTCTTAGTTTTAATTTAAATTTTAATTTCTTAGTTTCTTGCATGATGAACATCTACATTAAGTTTTAACTTTTGCTTGCTTGCATGAATCCACCTTAATATGCCAATAATACGCGTACAAATTACGTATCGGCATCAACAGAGAACTGAGTTTCAGTTGATACATACGTCGAAAAAAATACGTCGTTCACGCCACTGAAGATGCTGCCGCAGTTGTAGCCGACGTACATGGAAAATAAATCCAGAAAAAACCACGTCATAACAGAAATATTGGCTCTTACAAACGTCAAAATATAATAATTACCTATTATAAAAGTGAAAATAACTTTCAATGAAAACAACGTTTTCTAAAAATTGCTTCCTAAAAGAAAAGCTTTTCCAATAATTACTTAAAACACCAAGTTTTGCTCCGTTTATTTCTATTACATAGTAATAAAATGGTATCCGCACTTTCCTTTATAACCAAATTGCCATTTCGGAAGAAAATAATCGTTTCAAAATATGTTTTAAAGCAAAAACAAACGAACCGTTTAACAGTGTAAACCATAGACATTAAAGGTATTAACCAGCAACGGCAATAACACCTGTAGTAGCTCTATCACAATGTAATACCTTCGAACATCACAACGACGTGAATTCGCATCCATTAACAACCTATTTTCGATAACACACCGTCATTACGATTCTGTACAGCATACCAATTTATGCATGGACCCATATTGTGAGTTAATACTTTTTAATCTTTCAATTTGCATTGCTATAACGTCGTTTTATAGTCCATAAGAAGTATAGGGAGCTGATCTAATAATTTTTAACAATAACAAACAATTCTAAATTTGAAATACTTTTAAATTACAGAGACAGAGGAGACAATAGGAATTAAAATTTGAGAGCATGTTAAACAAATTTGAGGTTGGATTTGTGTTTAAACGTGGGGTTTTGCTTTATATTTTGCATATAGACCTAGAAAAAAACAGTAAAGGCCGATATATTCTAATTTTCTGTTAACCTACAAAATGTGAAAACGTTACGCTACTGATTTGAAGTCGACTGTCAATTTTACAATATAGCGCTGGTTTTGACAAGTTCGCGTATACGACTGCAACTTCAAGTGGGTTCTTCTTACGTGAATCGTTTTGTAGTGTTGTCAAGTGTGGAGTGCGGGCAGCAAGTACAGTTAACAGAAGCAAACATGAGCCCCGGAAAATATGCGAACTAAAAGAAAGGTCATCGCAACGAGCCAATCCGGAGCTAATGTTAACGATTGTACATTAGTAATTGTTAGCATAATCGAAATAAAGTGACCGAGTGATCTGTCTGTATCAGTGTTGTCAATGCGAGGATAATAATTATCCGATTTTTACATAAAATTTGAAAATATAGACATTTAGGGCAGATGGTGGTTTTATTTTTGGTCCAATATCAATTTTTTTATTAATATTTAGAGTTAAATTTTTAGCAAGTTTGACTTTGTTTACATATTTCTTGACAGTTAACACTTATGGTATCGATATTTGGTTATCGATTCTAAATATCGATTGTTACTACAAAAATACAACTCCAGTGACATGAACACGCCCACCCAGGGCTCATGTTTGCTTCTGCCGACTGTATTTTAGATAATTTTTCGATTTCCGGCTGTTTTAACCAAGTCAAGTGAGATGACTATTTAATTATCCAATCGCTTGTTAGTACATTCAAAATATACTTTTCAGCCGCGTTGACAGATGAAGTTTTGAAAGCACAACCCACGAAGCAGTTTCATGATCGACATAACGTAAAGTCTGCGCTGGAGCTAACAGTCGGAGTAGAATTATACTTTTATTTAATATTCCACTCTCCCCAAAATTTTCATACAATCTTACCAATCGGAAATCAAAGACAGATTTGTCTTTCACTTCTGATTGATCTATCAGCTTAGTGGTTTCAACGATGTATCTTGTCTATTATTTACATATAAAATGAGTGGAGGATTAACGTAGGGGCTATGTATGTATGTGTGTATTTTGGGGTAACTTTCACTGAGACCCAAAAGATCTATAACGTAGGGGCTAGCTGGTGCTTAAGCCCCGGGCCCTGCATATCTTCGGGAGTCCCGTGATACAAAAAAAAAGTTATTTGAGGTTTTTCTCCGCCCTTAAGTGTGCCACCGCAAGTTAGTAAAAGTTACTAGATTGGGAGTGTGTTTCGAAAGGGTCGTGTGCAGACTTTTTGAACTAAATGAAAATTACGTGAAATATGTATTGTATTGCTCGCTGTTGTCGTGGCTCCTCTTAGTTTAAAAACAAGGTATAGATGTAGGTATACTTATTTTGTAGTGCCTTAAACACTCTGTATATTGAAAAAAAGAAAATATTCAGTAATTTATCCGTTTTGAAGGTCTGCAAACTCATTGAAAAGTTACGTGCAGCTAATTTTAGTTGATCAAGTCAATTTTTTTCCTTTAATCGAGCAAGTCTATGTCCTATGGGATTCGCCACTACGCACCTACACATCAGAATTCCATTTTGAACATTAATGTTGGGATTGGGGAGTAGAGTGTCACGCAATAATCTGTATATTTTCATATCGACGTGATGTGCATTTTAGCTTACAGAAGTAGTAGTTACAGTATGTTGCCAAATATCTACTTCATTCTCTCTCTCTTCCGTTTGCCGTGATAAAGACCAATCAAATTAATTCCTTCTTCTTTTTGATGACCCTGGAGCCGTATCTTTGAACGTTCGACTAAATGCTACCACGTATTTCATGTGATGGGAGTGGATTTGTTATGTTCGAGCAGTATCTTCGAAATCTTGAATGTTCGACTTGCAAACGAACACACTGCTAGAAATATTGCTGGTGTCAATCTTGTTGACCTCCTCAAAAAGTATAGAAATATTAGACCTCCTGCCGTAAAGCACGACAGATTTTTTGTGCGATATAATAATGGAAATTGTGGCATACAACCCGTGGGCATAAAAACCATTGGAAAATTACCAGCAAAGATTGCTCAGTACCTGGGTCTACCTAATGTTAAAGGATACACAGGACATTGTTTCAGACGCTGGTCAGAGTCTCTCCTGGCAGACTCAGTAGCGGATATTCTGAAAATAAAGAAACACGGGAGATGGAAATCTGACAGTGTAGCCAAAAGCTATGTTGAGATTTCATCAGAAAATAAGAGAAGAATTTCAGAAAACATTTTGCTTTTGCTTTTGGCTCGTGCTGCAAACTTTCATACCAGTGCAAAATATGCAATCAGCTTGAGCTTAATACTATTTCATGTTACCAAAGGATAAAGATCGCAGTGCTATTATTGGTATGATTGAGGCTGGTAATCTTCAGAGAGAGGTTGCGGACATTTTTCCAAGCCAGTAAAAGTGTCATTTTGCGGCTTATTGGATACTAGAGCAAATCATACTCGTCATTATGTATGTAGGTCTCAGAAACTAGTAGCTCCTTTAGTCCTATTCCCCTGGGAATTTTAGGATATCTGCAGGCTTCAGCTTATAGGTAAATGTCCCTCTTCTATCCAATAATCTCTTATGTGGTGTGCCCTAGGATTTTGAAGTATGTGGATGAAGGTTTCTTCTTCCATGCCACTGAATCTACATTCTTCTTCCTCCACTATTTTGAGCTTTTTCAGGTGCCCGTTCAGGTGGCAACGTCCCGTTAGGATCCCTGTTAAAACTCTTAGTGCAGTTTTACTATAACTTATGCATTCAACAGGTTGTAGTCACCCTGAAGAATCTTAGATTGCCTAAGTCCTACTAGATCTTTCCAATGGTCAGATCTTCTCTTTTCTTCGGCTTTGCCTATTCCTTACAATATTACATTGGGGCTTATACCGCAAAAGGGTTCCGGCCCCCAAAAGTGTCTTTCAGTCCCTCTCTTTGCTATTTCATTTCCTTCTATATAGTGTTGTTCATACTATCCTTGTCGTACTTGTGTAAATCCTATGTCGCGCTAAGATTTTTCGCAATCTGTATATTTGGTACAGTAGCTTTACTTGTCTTAACCACCGTACATAGACCTATGTATGATGTACGGTGTCTTAACTTTGTGGGTGTACATAATAATTCATCTTCGCTATTTGAATACATTTTTTTCAGCACAATAATTATTAAATTTGAAATGAAAACGTCAAAACTCACTTATTAAATATGTCAAGTGACATCTCTCCCATCAAAGACAATAATGGACTGTTCTGCTTCGGTGAATCGGCTTGTACTGAGCCACTTGAGATTAGTACTATTTAGGACTTGCATTAGCTGGCACTATCAAGCTAATGTTAACCATAGAACATACAGTTAAATACGAGAAAGTGGTGTTCCGTGACTGTCAGCGGTGTCATGATTGTTCACATTTTGCATAATTTCAATGTAATAGGGGCGTCCATTGATTACGTGAGGCATTTTTGAGATTTTTTTGGACCCTCCCCTTGGTAAGACGTAGCAATATTTTACGAGAACCCACCCCCCTAATCTTACGTGAGATTTTTGAATATTTGTGTTTTGGGTGAATTAGGGCTTACATTAGCTAGCAGTCAAACTTTCGGCTATCCTAGCTGCCACTATCAAGTAGATGTTAACCATAGAACATGTAGTTGAATACGAGAAAGTGGTGTTCCGTGACTGTCAGCTGTGTTATGAGTGCTCACATCAATCAGTTGACAAAACTGAAAATTGAATATCGCTCCGGTAGCGCTACGTAGGGATGAAAGCGACCATTGATAAACCCACCCTCAATAGGATCTCATAGAAATATAATAACTCGCCCTGTTTGTCTAAGGGCCAGTTGTACATTTCAAGTTTACCAACAGTTCAATGTTGACTGTGGTTTAATGACAAAATTAAGTTGTACAAACCTCGTTCACTGTTGATCGACAGTTCATAAACAAGATCAGTTGAACGCTGATACCTTGTCGGTTCAAAGGTGATTCAAGTTTGATCCTCCATTTTGTTGACATCATTCTAATTATATATTATATAAAATGGATTTTTTGGGATGATGAAGATTTTTTGGAGTTAATTGATTACATAGAAAATCCGAGATTAAGACAGACGTATAGAGAACGCTCAAATCATTTTACAAAGTAGAATGATCGGGATTTTAAATTCCGATATCTTCTTCCCTAGGTTAGTCCAAGCATCGCCTTTTATTTTGTTAGTGTTTGTATCTGTTTTTTTATTTTCAATGAAATCCTTATATTTCTTCACCAAACTTAACACATTTTCTTCTTCTGCAGTGAAATTTGTAGTTCTTGTATATTTTTTGGCATCCCCCATGTTTATAACCACTCTATGTTTACAATTTACAACCACGTTAATAAGCATAGAGTAGACATGCCATAGGGGCTCGTGTAAGCGTATTCGTCCACCCATTAGAAAGACATGGACAACCAGTTTGGTATTGCTTTCTCTTTCTACATTCTTAAAAGGTTAGTAGTGTTACAGTCTTCGCGCATATGCATCACGCGACTATAGGTTGCCTACTCTATGTTTATTATCTCTATCTTTATAAGCAGAGATATGCATATGTTTATAAGATCCTAACCTAACCAAGTTTATGACAACAGAGACAAGCAAAGAAGAAAGAAGTTATTTCATAGAATCACGAAACACAGAACCGCCACGAACAAGTCCATAGATTGCCATAATTCAGTAAAATACTTGCCAAAGATAACATGTTCTCTATTTATAGAACTACCGGCATTGGAAAAAAATCACATCAACGCCGATCAGTTGAACTAAAGTCAATATGAGTTGGAACAACGCGCTTTCTTTTGAACTGAGATCACCAGTGACTAACAGTACAGTTACTGTTGATCTACTGATGAACGTTGTTTCGTACAACTCGGCCTAATAGCTCAATGAAGCTCCAGAAGTGAAAGTGTAGCTGGCGATAGGATCAGCATCCGAGAAAAAAAAAACTTATTTATTTTTGGTATTTGGTCATGCTACGCCTTTTTTCCACTTTAGAAATAATTTATTCAGTTCGCTCTACGACTAAATAAAAAAATCCTATTTAAATAAAAGAAAAACTTTCATTTTATAACTAGGTACTCCGATGTATTTCATAGAAGCTAATAATGTATTCATAACGTTGGAAGCAAACTTTTTCATGTCGTCGTTTACCAGCTCTTTAAATAAATAATTATCACAAGGAATTCGTTCAGGAATTTAATTCGTGACATTGGCTTCCTACACTATTACGTTCTTCCTGGAAATATTAATATAAGTCCCTAAGAGTATATGTATTGTATTGATTTTTATATTTGTTCTCTTTGTTAATAATTGTTTAAATTTTATTTTATTATTTTCTTCTGTAATTATATATTATTTATTTAATTTTAATTGCTAATTCATTAAAAAAAAATTCCAATTTCAGAGTTGGGTTCAAAACTAAATTCCTTTTAAATCAAATTCTGTCTCATATATCCTTATTTATTAAACAATTTCATTTAAACAATACAAATTTCTTAAGCATGAATAAATATCTGTATTCTATCAATATATTTTAAAGAATTGATTTTTTTTTATGTCCAGTATTAGATTTCTTATATAAAAATGTTAAATTTCTATTATTATGAGGTTTCACACCATTACATATGATGGTGGAGAGTGTAGCAGAAAGAACAAGATACAGACTAAGTAGAGAGGGACACATTAAAAAAAACCACCTCTTCACTTCTTAGAAATCGGACAACCTGGGACATGCCACAAGATGGTATGATGAAAAAGTATAATTTTTCAAAGAAATTCGTTACGGAACTAAGCAACAAGAAGGAATGGGATCCAAATACCATTACCAGACTTGGAAAGAATGCCATTCAATGGTACACAGACGGCTCAAAAGCAATAGAAGGAACTGGGATAGGAGTGTACGGGCCAGGAACCAAACACTCTGAAAGCTTGGAAAAAAACCCAAGTATATTTCAAGCGGAAATTCACGCAATAAGAAAGTGTGCCCAGTTCAATATTGACAAAGGATATAGAAGGCAAAGGATTATCATAATGTCTGATAGTCAAGCAGCCATTAAAGCGCTGAGTTCTTGTGTAATCAGTTCCAAAATGGTGTGGGAATGCCTAGGCAAACTTAATGAACTAGGCGAGAACAATATAGTCACCTTACTGTGGATTCCAGGACACACTGGAATAGAAGGAAACGAAATAGCAGATGAACTAGCGAAGAGGGGGACTGAAATACCCTTTTGGGGAACCCTTTTGCGGAATCAGCTCCAATGTAATATTGGAAGAAATAGGTAAAGCCGAAGGAAAGAGAAGATCTGACAATTAGAAAGATCTAGTAGGGCTTAAACAATCAAAGATTCTTCTGGGTGACTACAACCTGTTTGTTGAGATCAAATGAATGCATAAGTCAAAGCAAAACTGCACTAAGAGTTTTAACAGGAATCCTAACGGGACATTGTCGCCTGAATGGGCACCATAAAAAGCACAAAATAGTGGAGGAAGAAGATTGTAGATTTTGTGGAATGGAAGAAGAAACCTCCATCCACATACTTGCGAACTACACAGTATTTCAGAATCCTAGGGCACAGTACCTGGGAGACTACTGGATAGAAGAGGGACAGTTACCTAAGTTGAGGCCTGCAGATATCCTAAAATTCCTCCGGGAAATAGGACTAAAGGAGCTACTAGTATCTGAGACTCTCCTCAGAAACTAAGTAGAAGTAAGGGGGCACAATAGATCTTTTAGGTCTCAGTGAATGTTACCCCAAAATACATACATACATACATACAAACATACATACATACATACATACATACATACATACATACATACATACATACATACATACATACATACATACATACATACATACATACATACATACATACATACATACATACATACATACATACATACATACATTATTATAAGGTTTTAAAATTTCTTCGTTCTTAAAAAAAAATTTGTACTGTTTTCTAAATACTATTATTTTAATTCTTTAAATTCCTCCCGAAATTATATTGAAATGCTACTTTCCTGTAGTCAGGTATAAAACCAATCTTCCAGATTTTCACTTCTAATTTTCCATATTTTATTTTCAAATCCATCATTTGTCATTTTAATTTCCAAATCAATATTCCAAAAAATTTTATGGGCATTTTAATTTTTTTTTTTTAGCTTGTTCTTCCCGTCAAAAATCTCTCAATCCCCTCAATCTTAATAATAATTCGTCTCCATCACCACCCACATTTAATTTTCTACTCTGATAACTATCTTAAGAAATTTTTTCTTTCAAATTGACACTTCTTTTTAATCACAAATGACGTATTTTCTTTACAAATTGAATTTTATAGATCTATACACTAAATAAAATTTCATAAAACGCTATAACCATTGAATATCTATACAATAATATATAGAGTATTTCAATGAACACTATCCACCCCACATAATTCTGAAGGCGTCACATATTATGGTGTGTTGTATCTCAGACCTAAACTCGGTTTAATTATAACTGATGTTTAGACTGTGACGTATTGATTTATTTATTATCATTAATTACATCAGTCTAAACATCAGTTATAATTAAACCGAGTTTAGGTGTGAGATACAACGCGCCCTAAAGGGGACGTCTTTTTGTTCATATACGTAGACGTTATAACTTTAACCCCCTCCCCCCTACGTAAATGTTGATGTTCGAATGAAAACTAAGCTACCTACTTGACAATTTATTTAAAAAACGTTAAACACCAGTTTTTACCAAGCAAAACAGCGCTTACTTTATTGAGTAGAGTTACTGCGAGTAAAGGCATATTTTACATTGAAATTATCCAACTGATTGACTTTTCACTTATGTATTATACTCTTGTAGAGGAGAATTCAATATTGTATATGGGAGGGAGTTAAAGTTATAACGTCTACATAATATGAGCAAAAAGACGCCCTTTATATGATTTTTGTCGTACGCCACTGTACTGTGCTGTCTTGGTGAGCAACTACTTGGACAACGTCTTCCCAAATCGTTGGATAGGTCGAAGAGGAGCAATTGGGCCACCAAGGTTCCCTGATTCACCTCCTCTGGCTTTCCTTATATGGGAATACTTGAAATGTGAAGAATAGATAATTAAAGGAATTGTTGTATTGCAAGTACCACTTTTTTATTCAAAAATTCTATCACGCTCTCATTGATGATGCTAAAAATAAGGAAGTGATATGACGAAGTGCCCATTTAAAAGTAAAAATCGACGGGCTTCAGGATTTTCCCTAAATAATGAATTTATTCCTTTCATTTGTACCACACTGTATGTATTGTTCTCTATACACTTTTTCATTCTATTTTATTTTTTGCTTTGTTATTGATTTTATTTTTTATTTGTATTAAAGTTTCAAAAGTATCTCTTAATCCTAATTGAAAAGCTCTAAAACATTATTACTGTAAGTAATTTATTGAAGAATTTTAACGAAAAGATTTAGAAAAAGTGCAACAACTAAAAATTAATGTTAATACCCAAAAAACATCGCACACATCATAAAACTCTCACAAATTAAAATTCATTACAATCCTGTGAGTCGTTTCATATTATAAACCCACTCTGTATATTTAAATCCTAGAGAAAAATGTAACGTAGCCGACTCTGTATAAAATTAAAAGTAATCGCACATGAAACACATTTTAACCAATCGACTAAATACATACCTCCAATAATTCTCCAATAAAACGCAGGCAGCCGTTGTTTTTTGTCAACTGTAGAAAAACTATTTTATACGAATTTATCACAAAGAATGTTGTATTTATACATTGTGTGTTACTAGTGAAGTAGTGAATATCAGATATTTTTGATGTTGTTCAGGTAACTTTTGATTATTTTATTTAAAAATATACATTTTTAATGTTTGATACTTATTAGTTAGGTTGTATGACTTTTATTTTATTGAAAACTTTTAATTTGCTTGACAGAAATTAGTTTTATGTAGACATAAATTCAAAAGGGATTTCTGAAATATCTTTCATGAATGTGAATATTTTTTATCGAAATAAAATTGAGAACTGAAAAATTGCACAGCAGAAGTATAATACAAAATCGACAGGTAATTTTACATCGTCAGAACTAAATGTATATATTTCTTATACAGGTTCGGTAATATATTATATTTTATTTTTAATCATTATGAAATATCTCACGTAGTAAGTACTGACATTTAAGAAATTTGAAAATGAGATGTATTTAAAGTGGGGGAAATTTCCAATAAAAAAGTCATGACTTCCAGAACTCTATACTCTCATGATTTTAATTCAATGCTGTAAACAGGTCTAAGCCCGTCATTTTGGGTATGCGCGCGCCTCGTCAAAAGCAATCAGTTCAAATAAAACACTTTGAAGAATTCATTGGCGTTGGAAAAAATTCTTAGTTGATTTTTCAACAAGTTATGGAATTGTTAATTATCAAAATTCTTTTGAATACTCATCTTTATTGTAAACTAAATAAAAATATCTTGCTTAGGAGCCATCTTATACATACTTATAACAATAAGACCTTTAATAAAAGTTTAGGAAATATAGAGGGGTGTTCAAGAACGTTTTTTTAATTAAGAATACACCATAAGTTTTTAAAAATTTTGAATAAACTATTAAATACCTTAATAGTTATTTATGATACAAGTGCGCAAAAGTACTTCACGCACCAGTGTCATACAAAACTTTATCTACGACCACATGAAGAAAAAATAAAAAAATGTGCTCTGAAGGGGTTAAAAAACATAGAAATAAATTTTCTATAAACAAATATATACACAACGAATTCTAATTATTTAAATTAATATTTATAAGATTGGGTAATTTGTCTTATTTTAAAGTAACTTGGTTACAAGACAATAATTGGGATGTTAAAATTGAAGTTGAAGGTCAATATCCATGAAATCGCTGGATTGGGGCTGTGAGATTGAAGAATTTTCTGCCAGATTTTAACATTGAATAATGTGACCATGGAGTAGATGATTTCCATTGCATTGACTTTTCGGAAAAATATGCTATTAGAACATTTTCGGTGTAATTCTTGACTTTTTTAATGATACACCAATCAAAAAAATCAGCATAAGATTTCGTGTAAATCGGCAGTTTCAGGTGGTGTGCAATCCGAAGAAATGCATTCTTCTCGAGTTTCTTCCATTCAAAATAAGTGTAACTAAAATTTTAAATATAACAGAAAATATTTTTCACTATGTCTGACACAAAAGTTTATACAACAAACGCGTATACCCAAAAGGACGGGCGAAGACCCATATTTTCAGCGTTGAATTAAAATTATTTAATAATGAAAATACAAGTTCCGGGAGTTGGGACTTTTTTATTGAGAATTCCCTCCGCTTTAAGAATCCTTTTTTATTCATTTCTTAAATGTTCATACATTTCGAGATATTTTAAATATTTTTCTGTATTGTTCATAATCAAATAATATTAAATTAATTTCGTTTTGTTTTTTTTTACAGATTTTTCCGGTCTCGTTTCAGCTTAAGAAATGCGATATGCCTAAAGGTAGGAGAATGTTGTGACGAATAACAAAAATAGAAATAATTGTGAAAATAATAATAGTTTATATTTTATAAAATTTTCCCTTTTAAAAATTGAACTTTTATAGCAATTAATAATTGTTTTTTCGATTTCTATTTGTTTTTGATTATTTTTTTCTATTTTTTTTAAATAATTCTGAAATTTTATGAATTTATTTTTTATTTTTGTTATTTAACAAGTGTGCATTGAATGTTTTTAATATTTACAATTTTTCGTATAGGTTGTTTCACTTTCAATAATTTTATAAATATATTAAATATTGGAAACACCCCAACAAAAGGATATTTTTATGTGGATTTTGTTTGTGTTTCTTCTTTTTCAGGTGAAGTTTTTTCAACGCTGCAACCTTCTGTGAGCAAATCGGTGAATCATTTAGGTTATAATCAAAATTTAATATTTTTTATTTAAATTAGAGAGTTATCAAAACAAGAATAATGAAAAAATACAGAAAAATTTAATATTTATTAGATAATAAAAAAAATGGCTTGAAAATTTAATTTTTTTAATTAATTTGAAACCTTAATAAATACAAAAACTTAATTTTAACAATGTACAGTATAAAATGAAAAATTCGTCAAAAATTTAATTTTTTCTATAGCTGAATTCAGATCTAGAGATATTTAAAAAAAGTCAGGCATATTATTAACCGTTTTATTGTGAAATTATAATTTTTGGAATATTAAGACATTCCCTAGGTAAAACCGATAGCTCTAGACAACTCGGAAAGGATAATTTAGGAAGAGAAAAACAAAGGATTTCTGGTGCGACGTTCTGGGTGGGACCATTTAACACAATATCATATTTTTTAATTTAAACAGAAAGTTATTAAACAAGAATAATAAAATATAAAAAATAAATTTTATCAACTCAATAATATAAAAAGAAAAATCGCTTCAAAAATGAATTTATATAATTTTTTTAAACGCCTCAAATTTTTTCCCCAATTTAAAATATTTTTTTAGTCTAGCATATTTTTAAATAAAAAAATAAATAAATAAACTTAAAAAATTATATTTTTTCACAATTTGACTCTAAATCAGAAATATTTTAAGAAACTCAATTTTTTTTTTCCGAAATTAAAATATTTATTCAATTTGGCATATTTACTGAAAATTATTGTTTTTTTTAAATAATAAGACACTCCCAGAACGCACTAGGTACAACGAGATCTTCCAGACAACTCAGAAGAAGTGACAACAATTTATTATTTCGGGTGTTTCCAATTTTTTACATTTTACTGTTTATCATAAATTTGATTTTTTATCAGCTGAAAAATTTTTTTGTGGTTACACAAATTTTCGAATCGTTGTATGCCTGTATTTATAGTAGAATATGTGATCACAGAAATTTCCTTGGGGACTGTAAGAGCTTGTAGTTTTTCAAAATCTTTTTTTTAACGTAATCACTTCAAATTTATTTTTATATTTTCAAAAACCAACCAGTACAAACTAATTTCTATATTTCAAATCTCTCTTAACTTCTTTAAAAATTTTAATACTTCACTAGACAATTTTTGTGCCCAGATTACTTGGACTACTCGCTAACTTAAGGTACTTTGGTTAAAAAGTTTTTTACAAAATTAGATCTTTAAAATTATATTGTTTCAAAATATTCATTTCTTTTAAAGTAATTTTTAATAGTGTTCACTATAATATAATCTTGATCTGGATACTGCACCAGATTGAAGTTAAACAACTTCATTTTTAAGACAATTCTAAACTTTAAAATATTTTTGATTCTCACACTTTTCTAAATTAGAATTTTGTAGAAACTTATTTTTTCTTATTTTCTTGGGAATGAAACCACAATATGTTTTTTTATTTTTTATTTCAACGTTTCGGTAGCGTTCCAGCTACCGTTGTCAAGATTAACTAATAATGAATTAATGAAAAATTTTTTGGTCCCTATCTGACACAACGAAAAAAATTTGACAACTAGACAATCAATAATATTTTGAAGTTTAAGACTACAAAACTTTGTTGTCAAATTTTATTAAGGTCCATTCATAGTAGATCACACCTCTGGTAAAATGAGAAATAAAATATTTTATTTCATGACATTCTAACGATATGTAGTCCACTAGAAATGGAATCCAGTGAAGTGCACGTTCCAGGAACGGTTTTTATTGGGATAGCGCTTTTTTCTTGCTTATTTTGGAAATTTTGTTAATATAAACGCGTTTGTTGTTACTTTTTTGTGTATGATTATTTTGTTTTCAAAATATGTATAACTCAGTTTGGTGATTTTGTGTATTGAAGTGTGTATCGATTAACAACCATTCCAAAGATAAATCATAAGAAAACCTGGATAAAAACTTATGATGCTATCCTGATAACGCCGGTAATTGATTATTGGAAATTTCTCTTTCTAACATTGGTAACCAAATTTGACTACATTCGGCTGAAATACTAGCTACACATTTATCTGAATTTAGTTGTATTAAAGCACTTTCTTTGATTTTTCGTCTTTTATTATTGGGCTCTTTCATTATTATTTTTGTCGAATCCCATTGAATTTTATGCCCCTCTTCCCAAGCATGTTTGCAAATACCTGACTTAAAGAACTCCCTATCTTTGATATACTTTTTATGTTCATTTATTCGGACTTTCAATGGTCTAGATGTTTCACCTAAATAGAATTTGTCGCATTCACAAGATATCTGATATATGCAGTTTTTTGAAGATTGTTCTTCATTTTTTGGCTTCGTTTTTGTTAGAATAGATCTCAACGTATTGTTAGATTTGAAGCTAGTTCGAATATTGAATTGACTACCAATTTTCTTAATTCTTTCTGATAAACCCTTAACATACGGTATTGTCAAGTTTTTAAAAATTATGTTAGCTGAATTATTAATATTATTGTTATTGTTATGGGGTATTAACAATGAGCCCTTCTCTATATTCTTAATTTCTTTATTCACAAATTCTGCCGGGTAATTATTGGCATTTAAAACATTTTTCAGCAAAGTTTTCTCCTTTGTGAATTGATTATCGTTAGAACAAATAATTTTGGCCCTATCGTATAAAGATTTTACGATAGGGCCAAAATTATTTGTTCTAACGATAATCAATTCACAAAGGAGAAAACTTTGCTGAAAAATGTTTTAAATGCCAATAATTACCCGGCAGAATTTGTGAATAAAGAAATTAAGAATATAGAGAAGGGCTCATTGTTAATACCCCATAACAATAACAATAATATTAATAATTCAGCTAACATAATTTTTAAAAACTTGACAATACCGTATGTTAAGGGTTTATCAGAAAGAATTAAGAAAATTGGTAGTCAATTCAATATTCGAACTAGCTTCAAATCTAACAATACGTTGAGATCTATTCTAACAAAAACGAAGCCAAAAAATGAAGAACAATCTTCAAAAAACTGCATATATCAGATATCTTGTGAATGCGACAAATTCTATTTAGGTGAAACATCTAGACCATTGAAAGTCCGAATAAATGAACATAAAAAGTATATCAAAGATAGGGAGTTCTTTAAGTCAGGTATTTGCAAACATGCTTGGGAAGAGGGGCATAAAATTCAATGGGATTCGACAAAAATAATAATGAAAGAGCCCAATAATAAAAGACGAAAAATCAAAGAAAGTGCTTTAATACAACTAAATTCAGATAAATGTGTAGCTAGTATTTCAGCCGAATGTAGTCAAATTTGGTTACCAATGTTAGAAAGAGAAATTTCCAATAATCAATTACCGGCGTTATCAGGATAGCATCATAAGTTTTTATCCAGGTTTTCTTATGATTTATCTTTGGAATGGTTGTTAATCGATACACACTTCAATACACAAAATCACCAAACTGAGTTATACATATTTTGAAAACAAAATAATCATACACAAAAAAGTAACAACAAACGCGTTTATATTAACAAAATTTCCAAAATAAGCAAGAAAAAAGCGCTATCCCAATAAAAACCGTTCCTGGAACGTGCACTTCACTGGATTCCATTTCTAGTGGACTACATATCGTTAGAATGTCATGAAATAAAATATTTTATTTCTCATTTTACCAGAGGTGTGATCTACTATGAATGGACCTTAATAAAATTTGACAACAAAGTTTTGTAGTCTTAAACTTCAAAATATTATTGATTGTCTAGTTGTCAAATTTTTTTCGTTGTGTCAGATAGGGACCAAAAAATTTTTCATTAATTCATTATTAGTTAATCTTGACAACGGTAGCTGGAACGCTACCGAAACGTTGAAATAAAAAATAAAAAAACATATTGTGGTTTCATTCCCAAGAAAATAAGAAAAAATAACAAGTAATGCCACAAGGAACTTATAGAAGATTTGTAGAAACTTGTTAATTTTTGTATTACTTAAAAGAGGGTTTGTGTAATATGGTGAGATTTCACGAACTACAAGGACTAGGATGTCGGGTTACGCTCATCTTCCCTATACTAATCGAATTGTATGATTTATTCAATTTAGTAAATTACAACATGAGATGTGTATTTATACAGTACTCTAAAATGTAATCTATTTTGAATGACATGCAACCGATTTTTATAGATAGGTGAGTTACTCTATCAACACAGGTACTGGCTCGAGGTTGCTCTAACGTAGTGGACTTAGAGTCAGTATTATAGGGAAACTATGTGATGTATGCCTTTGACTAAGAGATACATGTGGTGGCAATCGCCGGTCGGTAAATGGAAATGGTCGATTTCGGTTTTTATTGATGGTTAATGGTAAAAATGGAGCAGTCCAAATGGTATTGGGATGGAGATTGCGGCGTAGATGGTTGCAAAGGTAAAAGTTTTAAATATTTTCTTGAGTCGCCGCTGTTTACTTCTACTATTTTATGCATAACTAAAAATATAATGATTTAAAGTTACTCTTTGTCAGCAATGTAAATATACAGTATGGTCCAAATAAAAGAAATAAATTCACCATTTCGTAAACCGGGATAATAAAATTAATCAACCAGAAAATTTAGTTTGTTAAGGCTTGAAGCATATGATGTCGAAAGAATAATTATTTATATTCAAATTTTTGAAAAATAATATTTTTCAAAAGCAGTGGCCGTTCACCTAAGGAGCAACAACTACTTCCCGTGCAATATGCACCGCCGTATATTGAATTACACTCCAAAGTCAAACGGGGTTGGTATATCTACAAGATATTTTAAAACCAACCATTCTGGTTTGCGATTAGAAGGAACATCACAACCTGTAGACCGGTTTCGGCGTATTTGCGCCTCATCAGTACAAGGTATGTGCTATCCGTCCAAGAGTCTCTAATCCCGGACTGAAGAATACACTTCAATCACAATCAATACATGTCTTCCAGTAATGGAAATATTAAATACGACAATATTACAGGAAACTGTAATAAGCTTTATTGTTTCGAGTCCGCGTGACTTGTTGTCAAAAATTTAGGATTTTGGTTTGCGATTGGAAGTGAAGATGTCGCTACTGTCACAATCTTTACATTTCCGTTACTGGAAGACATGTATTGATTGTGATTGAAGTGTATTCTTCAGTCCGGGATTAGAGACTCTCGGACGGACAGCACATACTGTAACTGCGCATTGTACTGATGAGGCGCAAATACGACGAAACCGGTCTACAAGTTGTGATGTCCCTTCTAATCGCAATCCAGAATGGTTGATTATACCAACCCCGTTTGACTTTAGAGTGTAATTCAATATCGGGCGGTGCATATTGCACGGGAAGTAGTTGTTGCTCCTCAGTTGAACGGCCACTGCTAATATTTTTCAAAAATTTATAGAGTGTTGAATATAAATAATTATTCTTTCGACATCTGTTTATAAATCGTTTTATTAAATACGACAATATTACAGGAAACTGTAATAAGCTTTATTGAAGCATATTTTCAACATTCGCAATAAAATGTTTTTCCGCAAATCGCTAGGAAATTTTGAGATTCCAGGCAAAATTTCTTGAAGAAAAATTCAAGATTTCCTTACTGTGGGGAAATGATATTTCCTTACAGTATAATGAAGCAGTATTCACTGCCTGAACCAGCCCTGGAGGAGTCCCAGAAATGGAAAATTCATCATGACTTATCATTTTACTTTCGAGAACATCAGCAATTAAATTTATAGTCGTCAAGTTTGACAATTCAAGCTTAATACGTTTCCATAGTACTTAACCCAAGTAATTTTATTACGAATTTCAAAGCACCATTCAGTTGTGAATAAAATTATTCACGATTTTTTCAAAATTAATTAATATCTGTCGAATTTTAAACGATTTGCGGAAAATAGTACGTTTACCTCGTAGGAAAAGCCACATTCCTGGACTCTGTGTTGCTAAGTCGTCCTTGAATGTCAGGCTTTTCCTACTCGGTAAACAATATACTATTTTTTTAAGTTTATTTCGAAACTAAAGCTATTCTCGCTATTGTGATTTCAGTTCGTAGTTCAACAACAAGCGGTATTTACATGGGACATTTCATTAGTTATTAATGTTAGTATATTATGCTCATTTGAGTTTCAGTAATTTTGCTAGTTGTTCCAGACAAAGAGATGGAAACACTAAAATATTCCAAACTATTCGACAAGGAGCTGAATAATATTAAAATTATATTAAATGAAAAAAAATTATAATCACTTGTACGGGGTGAACCAGGACTTCATACCAAAAACTTGGAAGATGATTGATAGACAAACATTTTAGTAGGTTATTTACTTTAATACAGTTTCCTGTATCAATTGTCGGACGCACCGGAATTCGGTCCCGCTACCTGCGGAAGGGACTACCTGTAACGGATTAAATTCGAAGTGTGGTCACACCAGCGAAAATGCGATTTCGGAATTGGGTCCCATGTACCTACTATTTGTTTAATTTGACTTTTATTTTCCTTCACATTTTTTTGGGCTTAGGACCAACAGTACACACTTATTGTTGTTGTACTGGCATGTTTAAAAATTTACGCTAAATGCGTATCGTCAAAAATAAAAACAGTACGTGAAATAATAACCCAACCAAACCTACCCCTACCAAACCACCTTCGTATTTTTGAGATAATGATTTTTGAAAACAAAATTTAAACCCATCTATTATTAATAAACGCTTACCCTTTTCACTCGTCATAGAGGTGAAATTAATATTTTCCATGTCAAACAAACAAACAAAATCACAATAACGGAACAATTGCTAAAAATAATCTTTTAATACCCACATGAAATCTACCTGCTTCGACAGCGGACCGAATTACGAAATCACCCTTTCGGATTTGGACAAGGTCCCTGTGAGCAGGTAGCCCTTTTGCTAGGTACCCAGACCGAATTCCGAAACACCGCAATTGTCATATTTAAGTAAAGCGTGCTATGAATAGACGTCAAAATAATAGTGTAAAACTATTAAAACACTTTACAAATTTGAAAATTACTTTCCAAAGGATAAACCGTTCACCAGGAAGCAACATCTACTTCTCGGGCAATATGCCCCGCCAGACAATGAATTATTACACTTCCAAGATAAACGGGGTTGGTATATACAAAAATATAGAACCAACCATTCTGGTTTATAATTGGAAGGAACAAAATCACTTGGAGATGTCGCTATTATCACATTCTTAGTATTCCCTTCACTGGGTATAATGTATTAATGTGATTTCAGCGTTGTCTTCAGTCCAGGATTAGGCTCTTAGAGCTTCTGGACGGTTAATATCTACCCTGTACTGATGAGGCGCAAATACGCCGATTCCGGTCTGCAAGTGATACTGTTCCTTCTAATTATAAACCAGAATGGTTGGTTCTATATTTTCATATATACCAACCCCGTTTATCTTGGAAGTGTAACTCATTAACTGGCGGGGCATATTGCCCGAGAAGTAGATGTTGCTTCCTGGTAAACGGTCTATCCTTAATTTTCTAATTTGTGAAGTGTTTGAATAGTTTATCTGCATTTTTTTCTTTACGACATCTACAATTTTCTACCTCATTAATGTTCAATTCGAATTACCTGAAAACGACGTTAAAATGATAATCTTAAATTTATTCTGTGAGTTTTTAACATTTAAATAAAAATCGAGTTTGTTGGAAAAAACTTCAACGAATGATGCGAAAATACTCTATCAATAACCTATGATTACTTAATCTTAAAACCGTTTTCACTGAAGCTGTGATTTTCCATCTAAATTTTTATTTCTCGATAAACTTTTCGATATTACAGGAAAGTTAAGTGAGATTTACAAAATTATTTTATATAGAGTAGAATAAATTGAATTTGTGTTAATGTAAAACTTTGAAAATATTACTCTATACAGGAGAAAATTCATTCATGTTTTTATGTTGTGTTGAATATTTTCCCACCGCATCTGATTTGTGCTTATGTATGTATATATGATGGGGTGACAATCACTGAGATCTAAAAGATCTACTGTGCCCCCTTACTTCTTCTTAGTTCCTGAGGAACGTCTCAGAGACTATAGTTTATTTCAGAAAGGTGTAGGGTAATAAAACCTCATTAGGTATGCAAAGGGAGCACAGAGTGACCCAACGAATATTTAAGCCACTTTCTTAGTTTGGCATTGATTTCATTGTAAAATTCTTTTTTGTATCAAGTGCAGGAAGTACCACCCGGGTTGGGGTCAATATATGGATTTAGCCTATTGTTATCCATTCACAAACACTGAAAATAGTGTGCCAAAGGCGTGCCGGTGGGATACTCGTAAAAAGGAAAGAATTTTATTTTAACAGAATAAAAAATAGGCATTATGTACATAGTATTGGACGCACCGGAATTCGGTCCCGCTTCCTGCGGAAGGGACTACCTGTAACGGATTAAATTCGAAGTGTTGTCACTCCAGCGAAAATGCGATTTCGGAATTGGGTCCCATGTACCTACTATTTGTTTAATTTGACTTTTAATTTCCTTCACATTTTTTTGGGCTTAGGACCAACAGTACACATTTATTGTTGTTGTACTGGCATGTTTAAAAATTTACGCTAAATGCGTATCGTCAAAAATAAAAACAGTACGTGAAATAATAACCCAACCAAACCTACCCCTACCAAACCACCTTCGTATTTTTAGTCAATTTTTTTGTAGAATGAATTATAATAATTTTCAATAATAACCCAACCAAACCTACCCCTACCAAACCACCTTCGTATTTCTAGTCAATTTTTGAAGAATAAATTATAATAATTTTCAATAATAACCCAATCAAACCTACCCCTACCAAACCACCTTCGTATTTTTGAGATAATGATTTTTGAAAACAAAATTTAAACCCATCTATTATTAATAAACGCTTACCCCTTTCACTCGTCATAGAGGTGAAATTAATATTTTCCATGTCAAACAAACAAACAAAATCACAATAACGGACACAAATAAACACGTCTTACACTCTGAACTTCAGAAGAACAATTGCTAAAAATAATCTTTTAATACCAACATGAAATCTACCTGCTTCGACAGCGGACCGAATTACGAAATCACCCTTTCGGATTTGGACAAGGTCCCTGTGTGCTAGGTACCCGGACCGAATTCCGAAACACCGATAGTATTAGGTACACTTATCTTTTATTGCACATTATACAAAAAATACAGTCAATAATTTCTTGTTTTCTCCAAGATGAAGTTGGAGTCTTCTCTATGCGTCGAGAATGATAACTTGCGTTATCCATAAATAATACTGAATCATCCGGAAGATATTTTATCATTTCACCAAAATAGTCTTCAAAAACATCCGAATCCATGTTCTCGTGGTAATCTCCCGTATGGCACGACTGAAAGGTTAGCAAACCTTCTTTTAAACATCCCCCTTCGCTTCCAATATGGACGATTATTAGTCTTTTCCCTTTACCTGAAGACACCTTAATACCCGTTGACAGGCTTTCCATGAAAGCATGGCGAGCACTGGTTATATTTTTGTCATGCCTCATTTTTGGTACTGTATAACCTTCATTAATCCACGTCTCATCAAGATAAAAGATTTTCTTCTGCTCTGTTCTGTACTGCTTTATACTTCTTAAGTATTTCCGTCGCCAGCAAACAATTTCATCGCTTTCCAGTAAAAGTGCTTTACGGTTATGCTTTTCCCAGGCAAAATCCATATTTCTCAAAGTGGTCCATAAAAGTTTTTTAGTTATCAACGGAATACTGGCATCCTGGCCAAGCTCCATTAAAATCTTATCTAGGGTGGGTATTTCTTTTTTAAAATAAAAAGAGTGAACTTTTCTTCGAATTACACTTTTGTTGTTTTCATGAAGGACTTTTACTGGTCTGCCTGGACTTTTCTTGGAAGGCTCCACTTGGCCTGCTATCTTTCTCTCCCGCAATAATTTAAAAACATTCCAACTCCAGTCATTCGTGAACATCGGTCGACAATTTCTTGTACAGTAAATTTCGGGTAATCGTATTTTATGCAATCGTGTACATTTAAAATATTTGATTGTCTAAGCCCTACTAGATCTTTCCAATGGTCAGATCTTCTCTTTTCATCGGCTTTGCCTATTTCTTCCAATATTACATTGGGACTGATACCGCAAAAGGGTTCCGGCCCCCAAAAGTGCCTTTGCTAGTCCATTTGCTATTTCATCTCTTTCTATTCCAGTGTGGTGGTTTTTTTTAATGATTCCCTCTCTACTTAAGGTCCAACTATCCTCCGTTGTTGACCAGTAAACAATGAAAACTGAATAGAATGTGACATAAATCCTCCAGCACAATATGGAAGACCTGTAAGTCGCGTCATTTTGGAATGGTTTGTATATTTCAAGTTTAAGTTTGTAAATTTGTAAAATAAACTCTTGAATCTAAATTTTTGCTATAAGAAAATTTGTGACGCGATTGTTGTTTGTTTCAGTAAATTTCCCACCTACCGATTTCTTTCAGGCAGACTATATTTATTAATTAAAAGCTTTTGATGAATGAAAGAAACGTTTCAAAGAATGGAATTCATTGTTTAAAAAAAAAACACAAAAGGAAAAAATACTGAACGTTTCGTTTCTTTTAATAATTAATCTTGTTATTTTATTAAGGAACACAATTAATTATATTACGTTATATGCATCCAGATTTTTATTCATTCGCAATTTAATTTTTCCCACGTTTAATCCTTGCTTGTAAATCGTAGGTGATATTACAATTTATAACAAAATTATTTTTCTACAACTGCTATGAAAAGTGACGTATTTCTCATACCTTACTTAATTTCAAAACCAAATACTGCTCATATTGTGAGAAATAATATTTCTCACGGCACTTTGCCGACGCCACATACATTTATATGAAGAGTCAAATAAAATCGACAAAAACTTAGTAGGCTACTGCCATCTTTAAATACCTACTTAGTTGTCACAAAATTGGTATATTATATTAGAAGTTTTTAAATTCTAAAATGTAGTTTCAATCGTGCTTTGATAAAAATCACAATTTCCATTAAATATTAGTTTAACAAGACATATCCTTATTTATAATAATTAATATGGATGCTGACAGAAGTGAGGATGTTAATAATACTCCGCCAGAGATATTGGAAAAAGCTGCAACAGTAACTTTAGATTAGTTGCCGGAAATTTCAAGAAAAAAGTATGAATTTCATGAATAAAATGACGTTCCGGGTTTGGTCATACAAAATTGTACAAATTTCACCATCTACTATAATTTTAGTAGTATATTACGTAACGTAATTCCGTAAGTGCGTAAAATGCTTTACAACAGTAGTTACGTACTATACTTTACCTACGACCTACTTGTACTTGTATTTATAATCTTATTACTAATAATACTTGAACAACATCAACAATAGATATTTTTAATAATTTTATTCTATAACATTTAATACCATAATGTTAGTTATTATAATAATTGTTTATAGTATCAGTACAGTTATTAAACATAGATCATAGATCGCTTCCTTTGCTTGTTGAAGCATAAGAAACAACATTTACATTAGAGGTGCTTGGTAAACTTTCATCTTTATTACTTGCACCTGCTATATTTTTTAATTGAATAAAACTTTACTCAAATACTTACACAAACCAGTTATAAGTTATAAGGATAAAAAAAAGTTTTTTGACAGTTTCTTGACAGTTCCTTCGCAAATCGCTATTGCGGCCTACCTTAAGTTTGATGTTTTGACGGCTTATGCCATATTTTTGAATAAAATGGCGACGTTTATTGACAGTTGCTAAGATGTTGCTAGGGAAGCCGTGCGATTTACTTAACAGCTGTGCGTTTTTTTTACCGTGCGTAATAGACGTCATTACATTGATGCCGACTGTGTGTTATTGACTGATTACAGGGGGGGTCGTAGGTAAATAAAATTATTTAACAGTTTAGAGATAGGATACTTTAGTGTTATTTTTGTTTGACTAACCATGGAAAAAATATTGAGTTACTTGTTGCACAATATACTATTGTTTTATTGGGTAAATTTCTATTCTGATACAAATTTAAAAGTCTGATTGGGTTTCTACCATTTCTATGTGCTGCAAATTACTAATTCCATACTTTTACTTATAATTTCGTTTTATTTAATTGATATTTTATGTTAATAATAATTTTTCTGCCTTCTCTCAAATATTTCAAAAATTAACAACAATCTGACTTTATCTTCTTTTTTAAATAATTGACAAAAAACTTCGCCATCTGTCAAAGTGGAGTAACTGGAGTTGATCCATGGGAGGGGTTTACCTCCACCAGTCAACCACTCCAACATAATAACTCCCTTAAAAAATATTTCTCAGGTATAATAGATATTATACTGCTATTATAGTGCCAAATTTGTGGTGGAAGTTTGAGGTGATTCTTCTAAATCGATTGCAATATTTTGTTTAACAGTTTCGTTCGTTGCAGTCCGCGGTCTTCCAGGTTTTAGCAAATTTTGTACCATCCCAGTTGTATTAAAACGTTGCAATGTTTTAGTTACTGTTGAGCGTGATATAGGATTTCTCTCCGGATGCAAATTATTAAAAATATGACACACTTCTTCATGAGTTCTAACACGATCACCATAACCGATCATCATTAAAATTTCGATACGCTCTTTTTCACTTAATTGAACCATTCTAAATTTTAAAATGTATTTCCGTCAATTAGAATTTGACACTTGGAGAACAAAAGACGTACTAAACAGTACTCGTTTATTTATTATTATACGTACAAACAACATCAATTAGTTTATCTAAATAGTTTTTTGCTCTAATGCAAAAAACTCAAAGGAGGTTGATTAAAATGCTATATTCCTCGTTTTTACAAATTTTTTTACACTAAACCCAGTATGTATGAATTTCAAATAACAAGCTCTTTCAAAATCTGTAAAAATATATAGGGTGTCCCATTTAAATTAAAGAAGTTGATGACATTTCCGGTTAAACTGGAAGTATATTATTAACAAAAAAATGTACATCAGATGCATTTTGTTCCATTGCACTTACCTGCAAATTTTCACAAATATCGTTCTTTTCTTTTCAAAGATATTTACTTTGTTCCATACTTTATCCTAACCCCTATACAATCACTCAAGACAGTCTAAATTCAAGTCGGTGAGGTGTTTTTGCTAATTCGTCCAATATTTCACTAGCAGTGATATCTAGCTCTCTGTGGATATTAAGCATAGCAAGCCCGTTTAACCTTTGCTGGCTAGTTGTGCTCCTTAAGTAAGATTTCAGTCTTCGTAGAGACGAAAAGGACCTTTTACTTGTGCTTGTGGACACTGGAAGAGTGACAAGAATTTTCAGAATGGTGTTAGTAGTGGGGAAAACATCCTTGTGGCAGGCAGTGTAGTAATTAATTGCCTATCTTGAACTGATTTTCAAATATTTTATCCTCTTGAACTACACATTATGAAGTTCTCCAATGGCAGCAGCATTACCAATTTGTTTATCTTCCTGATAGAAATTCAGAAGTTTTTTTAAACTTTCTTCCTGTGTTTTGGTGGCATCAGCATTGCTGGTAGGTATTAGACACTCAAAACTTCCTAGTACTTCTTCATGTTTACATTTTTACTTACAATTTTTTTTTAATTTCTTCTAATCAATGGGGTTTACGTCCCTAATAACCCCCACTCATTACGCCTATGATCTGTCATATTTAATAGCTCAAATATATAGAAACAGTTATTTTATTATATTCACGCATTAATATATAAAAAAGAAACAGGGCCAGATGCAGGAGTGTGGAGGCCAATGGCAATTAAGACACTTGTTCTTCCGATGACAACTGGGCATCTGAGGATTACTAATTAATTTATTAAAAGTTTATAAATTTTATTGTTTAAAAAATTTTGAATTCAAGATTTGTGGAGACCCTTTATATGTGGGGGCTCTGGGGCTTCTGCGCAGTTGCTGAAAGTAATGTTGTTTTATAATTTTTGTGTCAAACACATTATCTCTACCATTATAAAATATAAAACTACTACAGACCACCATGTACAAAGATACGTTTTTATTACAAAACTTTAGATGCCTATAATTCTGAAACAAAGGCTTGTATTACACAAACTTATTTAACATTTGTCTTCATCAACTCTCTTCCGACTTTTCGGGCATTAAGTTCTTGGACACCTTGTATATTATGTATATTTTTATTACATCCATAACGTGATGGATTCATTTTAAAAGAAAAGGGAAAATGAAACAACAGTTAAATAAATAATAGTCTATTATTATGCTCAACATAATATATTAATTCCATTTTACAACAATCATCTACATATTATTAATTACAAACTAATAAAAATAAAACAATTTTAAATATCATAAATTGTAAACTATTTATTTTGATTACATTTAGGATTGAAATACCACCCACTGTTAGTGAATTGTGGGACGCTTAAGCAATTTCAAGGAAATTAAATTTTTATGTGAAAAAAATAGCTGCATCGGATGTGTCGATTGATTTTCTTTTTATTTTAGGAACAAAAAAAGTTTTAATTCACTTGGCGATCATTTAAATTTTTCGACATACGCAAATTTCTATTAAAAAAAAACCTTATATTATTAGAAAAACATACCCACTTTAAAGTCTAACTAAAGTTAGTGTGATGAACATAAAATAAAGCAATGTTGTCAAATATATTTTCTAAAATTGTTGGGCTCACTATACAAATGTTTCCCATTACTTCAGTACTCGTGATGATTTCAGAAAGCTAGTTTGGAAATATTTAAAAAAAAATACATAATATAAATTTATTAGTAAGTCGCTCGAAATTGCTGTAGAAAGAGAAATTAATTAAAACAACTTTTTGTATGCCTACTATATTTAAGAAAATTTTGTTTATCTGGCAACGCATTGCAGGTGTTCAGCGTTATACAATCATCAAGTACATTATTGTTTATATTATAAGGGAGTAACGGGTCACTTACTAAGGCGGACTAACTGTAACTAAAAAAAAATAAACTCCGAGGGTGGCCTGCGATAATTTGATGAGACACCAGATGAAGATATTGGAATAGCTGCGAGTGATTACTTTCATTTCTTACCAAAATGAGTGAGTTGTTACCATCAGTTCTGACAGAAAAAGCAACAGAATTAGTTCAGGAATTCCTACACTTTCAAAGCTTATAAACAGAATTAGTTCAGGAATTCCTACCTTTCGCCTGAAAGAATTTCAATAAAACCAATTTCTGGATCATTAATAAGTCTGTCTTCATTCTTGCGAGAACAGAATCTAGGAAACATTTACCCAAACTTGGATATAGTACTTCGTATGGCTCTTTGTACACCAGCGACAAATTGTTCAGGTGAAAGAAGCTTCTCTTGCTTGAAGAGAGTAAAGAACTACCTTCGATCGACTTTAAGCCAAGAAAAGCTAAACGCTTTAGCTCTCTTATGCATAGAGTCAAAGCTAATGAACAATATTTAGTACGACGATATAATAAATGATTTTGCGAATTCGAAGTGTCGCAAAAAGGTATTGTACTGGTTTTATAATTTAACTTAAATTATAATTCTAGTAAATAATTAAGAAAAGATACATTTATTGTATTGTATAGTTTTAAGACATACCTCATCTAACTTTAAAAGTGGTACATGATTGAGATATTTTTTCCTTAAAATAATGTTTTCTGATAATTCTTTGCTGTAAAAATAATCAAGGATCTAACACTATAACTATACGGGAAAAGTTGATGTAACGAGGATGATGGAGCACAGATCATAAAGTTGGAATTTTATTGTTAGAAAATTGATATGATTGTGGACTAAGATATCAAAATTTAGAGGCGGTAAAAATTGACTAGCCTACGGGCGGCAAATCTGTAAATCTGCCACTGGTAAAACATCTGGCAAAGGGTCGGCAATTTACCTTAGAACTTTTCTCTTTAAATATGTTTAAAAAACTTAATTGTTCACTTACAACTGAAAAAAGTGATATTTAACAAAAAACTGCCGCATCAACTTAGTCCGAACCTGACTTTAATATAGACTCGTTTATGGTGTTTGTAAACGGTTAAAATTTCAATGTTATAATAATTGAACAAGTAACAAGCTTCAAATATCTAGGTGTAGAACTACAAGAGAACGGGAGACAGGAAAAAGAAAAAAAACTATAGAGTGCTAAAAACACTAAAATTGTACTACGCAATGAACCAGGCTTTTATAAACAAAAAGGAGATATCAATGAAGCCAAAAATGTATTTAAGACCATATAAACCTCAGATTAAGATAAATTTGTTTACATTTAAGAGCGAGCCCAATATTACATCACATTCTAAGGTAACTTGCCGACCCTTTGCCAGATGTGTTACGTTTCCGTTAAATTGCGACAACTGAATTATACTTTTGAGGTTTAAACGAAACAAATGCGTGTTAATAATTTTGTCTGTCTGAAATATTATGGCAACACCGAGAAAAGGGCGGGAACCATTTTACTATCAATTTTACTACGAAGTTTCAACATTCCTAGTTCATTGAAGCTCTTGTTTTCGTGTTTTCAACTGATATTTGTGTGTGTGTGTACAGATATAATTAAAAACAATATTTTTTGTGAAAATCATGGTTCGTCAGTGCCAAATTTGCAAATAAACAGTCGGAATTTTCCTAACCTCTCTTTTCACCTGTAAGTAAATAGTTCTATGTGCCAGTGGCATTGTCGGACTAGTCCGACAGTTTCTCTCCACTCCTTGAAAGTCATTGATGAAAACATTTGCATGGAGATAGAATGTTAGCCGTATTTTTGGATAGTTTTATGAATGACTTGCGGACTCTATTTGTAGTATTACTCTAAGATATAAACTAATTCTGACTTTGGTTGTGAATCATGGACACTGACAGGAAGAGCAGAATACAAGCAGTAGAAATGAAATATCTGAGAAGAGTTAAAGGAGTCAAAAGAATAGATAAAGTAGGAAATACAGAAATAAGAAATGATCTAGAAATAAAATCGACACTTGAATATATTCAATCAAGACAATTGGAATGGTGGAGAGGCAAGAAATATGAATAAGAGAAATCGCAGGAGATCGAGAGAAACATGGGACAGTGGCGTTGGAAAAATTCTTCAAGAACAGGGACAATCATGGAATGAGGCAAAGATATTAGCAAGAAATAAGAAGGAATGGGACAAGTTTGTTCACGAAGAAATTACAATAACAACGTAAACATTACGACCAAATATAAGAAAAATAATTTTAGGTAATCGAAACGCGCGTCAGATAGTGTAAAGTGTCAGTGTTGGTGTAGTGGTAATGTAACTTGTGCTCGGGATCGAATATCACCGACTGCCCCATAACTTCCAACTTAAGAAAACAGTGGAATAAGTGAAACGGTTGTTAATAAATTCAATTTTTCAAATAAAAACATTTAAATATTTCCCCAATACCTACATTTTAAATAAATATCTTGAGACACCCGACGTGCTTTTATATTATATTTGAATTAACTAACAAGAATACCTAGTGTTCGAAATGTCCAGCTTATGCGAATCCTAAAGTATCAGGATGTGATCTTTGAGGTCGGTATCTTATTCCTTCACAACTTGTATCGGTCGAAGAACATACTTGACATTTACATTCAGTAGCGTCTAAATATTCATAATAGTTGGTACCTTCTTTGACACCTTCATCGCAAAATCTCAGCGAAACAAACATTTTTGTACGACCATGGTGAACGCACACGGGGTGGTTGGATTTCTTGAAAGGAAAACGCCAATCGGAAATCTGAAACAAAAATAAACTTGTAGAGAGGACAAAAATCACTTACAAATGGATTTAAGGTGGATTCACGCAATATCAACCAAACTGAAACTAATTTAAAATTAACATTAAATTTAAACTAAGAATAGCCAGTTGTTCATGCAGCATAAATTAAGAAATTAATAAAACTAACCGACATGCGCCCTCTTTCCATTTATTTGTCAAAACTTCCAATAGTAATCGAGCTGACATAACTATATGAAAATTATTCAGTTACGGAGTAATAATTTTAAGCATCGTTGTAAATGTATTTCACAGGGAAAATTAATGGGAAATTCATGTTTGATTCAAGAGTTGTTTCAGTTTTTATTAATTGCCAATATACTGATTATCCGGAATATAAAATAAACATTGCCGATCATGTACCGATTTATTTTATTGCCACTATACTTTTGTTACCGATATCGACTGGATTCTTATTGAGAAAATGTGCGTACAAAAAAAACTCTTTTTTAAGAGCCGTCAATTCATATTTAATACAAGGCAAAGCAATTGATTGATTGATTGATTGATTGGATCAGCACACCAGTCAAAGGATTTATGTCCTCGGCACCTCAGCCTTAAGGCTTTTTGTGCTCTTGGTTGTGCCGTTTATGTGAAGATACCAGCAGCCCTTATCAGGCTCAGCAGACTTTTCACTAGGTTCTTCTTGGAGAAATCCTCCCTTGGAAATTCTAGTCCTAGGAGTCTATATCTCCAGTGAGATAGTGCTTCACAATCAAAGATAATGTGAGAGGCTGTTTCCTCCTCTTCCATGCACAACCGACAAATAGGTTCCTCCCTATATATGCCAATTGTATGCATGTGCTTCCTTAGAGTGCAGTGTCCAGTGAGTAAACCCGTCACTATCCTTATTTGGGCCCTGCTAAGGTTTAGTATATCATTGGTCAGCTTCTCCGAGGGTTTTTTAACCAGGAGTTTGCTGTGTTCCTGTTTTGGCACGTGTCTCCAGTACGACTGGTGTTTAGTTTGAGTCCACCGAGATATACAACCACGTGCAGCAGTTTTGGATATCCCAAATACTGGTTCAGGACCAGTGAATGCTGTCTCGGACCCCAGCTTTGCTAGGTTGTCCGCCTTTTCATTTTCTACAATGCCCTTATGCCCTGGGACCCACTTAAGAGTAACTCTATTATGGTTAGCCAGGGTTTTAAGTTTCTGTAGACAATCCCAGACCAGTCTAGATCTGATCTGAGGACATGCTAAAGCTTTTAATGCTGCCTGACTATCAGAGAGTATTAGGATCTTTTGACCCCTGTAACCCCTTTCAATATTCAGTTGCAAACACATATCGATAGCATAGATTTCTGCCTGGAATACAGAAGCAAGATTCCCCAGCGGTGCATGAAAATTGCACCTGGGTCTAGCACCATGAACTCCAGCACCTGTTCCAATGTCAGTCTTTGATCCGTCAGTGTACCACATCAACGTTCCCTCCTGACTGCTTTCTTCCAACCCGTCCCAGTTTAGCTGAATTTGGTATGGTTGGGTGTCGTTGCATCTTGCCAACATGTTGTCACTTCTCATTTTAAGGAGTGAGTTTGTGATAACTTCTGTGATTCTGGAGTGACAGGGGGTGTTGGTTCTTTCATGCCAGTTCCCATTACATTCCAGTCTGTATGCAGCCATCCTCGCTTCCGCCTTAACATGCAGAGCAAGAGGCGGAAGATTAAGAATTGCTTCCATTGCCGCAGTCGGGCTGCTTCTCATGGAACCCGTTATGCACAGACAGGCAAGCCTCTGAAGTTTTGACAGCTCCAATTCAGCTTTCTTCTGATCTGTTTTTGGCCACCAAACTAAGGCGCCATAGGTAACCATGGGTCTTACCACTGTTGTGTACAGCCAGTGTACAATCCGTGGATTTAGTCCCCAAGTGTTCCCTATCGCCCGTTTGGCAGCCATTAGGGCCATTTTCCCTTTATTAGTTTTATCATGAAGGTGTGAGTTCCAGGTTAGTTTTGCATCCAGAATTAAACCCAGATACTTAACCTCCTGACTTAGACACAGCTGCACGTTAAAGAGGCTTGGCAGTTTTAGTCCCTCAAGCTTCCTTTTTCTAGTGAAGGGAATAAGCGCGGTTTTTGAGGGGTTCACCCTTAGGCATTCCCTCCTGCACCATATCTCCACCATTCCCAGAGCCTGTTGCATCAGCCCTGATATGACATTAGGGTATTTCCCCAGTACAAGTATTGTCAGATCATCCGCATACCCCTGGGTGTATATCCCTTTCCTGTTCAGTTCCACCAGGAGATCGTCTATGACAAAGCAATACGAGAAATACACCGAAAATGAGGTGGCTTTTACTAAAAACTCATATTCCTGGAAGCAGTACAAATAGAGGGGAGTAAATCCTCTCGAAATTCACGTCAGACCTTCAAAAGAAAGCATGTGTAGTATCGGAAGGTGAAAATTACTTAAGAATACTTTTCTACCGTTCAAGGAGCCCAGTACTGCTTCAGCAAGGACAAAGCGAAATTCTACCACATTTGGCCAAAATTAGTCGAAGCATGAGTACCTCGGAATATCCTGCTAAGGATATGCCGATGACATTGTCATAAGAGCCAGGGAAAAATTTAAGAATACCCTTAGTTTATTTCAGGCGAAAGACAACCTATCCAAAATTAAAATATTAGCCTGTTTATACATTACAGAAGCAATGACCATGGAAGTGGGTCTTAACTTCATTCCACTACATAAGTTGGTGGAAATAGCCGCAGAATGAACTAGATACAGAATAAGTAGAGAGGGAATCACTAAAAAAAGCCACCCCTCGATTTTTATAAATCAGAAATCATAGGATGGTAAAAAAGAAAATAGCTTTTTAAAGAAATTCGATACAAAACACAGACTTAAGAAGAATGCCAATCAATGGTATACATATGGGTCTAAGGCAATAGAAAGGATTGGGATGGGACGGGCCAGGATTCAAACACTCTGAAAGCTTGGGAAAACCATAGCTCAGGAAAAAGGTCTAAAGGATAAATTCCTTTTTATTAGTTTCATACTTTATAACTTACAACTCACCTCATTAGAATCGCAGCGACCCCAACAAGCGCTAACAGAAATTTTATCCCAGCACTGTTTACCATTTTCATCCGACTGAGTTACCATGTACGTATACTGCTTTTTGTGACACTTCAATGTAAAGTTATCATCTCCGATAGGTGCATCTGCTTCCAAAGCAGCGTTGATAATTACTGCTCTAGCGAAACTCCAAGTTACCGCTAACCATAATAAAGAACCCATCATTGTGTCAAATCTGAAACAAGTGGAAAGAAATCAGTTGTTACTATATATTATATATAGATCTAATTGTTATTTTAATAGTATGATGAGTTTATAAGTTTCTATGAACTTTAAAGTATCATGGTATAATCACAAAATTCGCCAACGGTGAATAATTCTAGCGACTGGCAAAGTTGGATATTTTATTCAATTTTTGGTATAAGGCATCGGCGACTAAGGGGTCACTTGGCTTAAGCTACGGTCACATTTGGCTGTTTTAGCAGCCGCTGGTTACTGGCGGCTATTAGTAGCCACCTAATAGCACAATCTGAACTTGAAGTAGCCGATGCTGCTCCCTGTTAGCGAATAAATTTGCCAGCGACGATTGCGTTTTAGATAGTAGCAGATCAGTATCAGCGAAATGTGAAACCCCAAAATTTTGCCAGCGGCAATAATTGATAGTGTTATTAGTATTACGAGAGGAGTAAAATTATCAAGTATGTGCGAAATTAAATGAAAAATGGATAATATAATGAAATTCCTAAAGATATATAAAAAAATTTGATTGCGCATGGAATGCCTCTTGCCCTAAATACATAAAAAGAGGTAAGAGGGACACCGCTTTTCAAAACTTAATCGAAGAATTAAAAACTATCGGATTAATTATAACATTTTAGCCATTAAGAAATAAAATAAATTTATTATTTTATCAAAAAAAAAATGACGATGTTAATAGTATATGAAAGCAGTGTGATGTCTTTTGGCATTACATAAAAAGAAAACCAAGAATCTAATTCATTTGAAATTGTGTATTATTAAATAATTCAGTTTAATTATTTGTATTTTAAAAACAATGCAGTTAGTTATTGTTTTATAATGGTTGAATAGTTAATAGACACGTAAGGTCATGATTAAAAGCTAGGTAAGAATGAACGTGCCAGTGGGAGGCCAGAGAACTGTCACGTAAAAGGATAGTTACCTAGGGCAGTACATATATATGCTGATGAGGTAGATAAGTGAACACACACACACACACATTTCAATGTAATTTATTGTCAAGCATCGATATTATATCTTATTTCTATTATTTAATTAACATGACAGGCTTAAGCACAGCCACTGTGAGAAATAGTGTAAATCGTTAAGTTACATAATGAACATCATCCCAGTGAATCATGTAGTTTTCATACGAATATTTGAGAGGCTCCCAAAGGACCCGGACTTCCACTAGTTCATGAGTCATTCTATTTAAAATCGTCTAGCCGGCAAAGCTGCACCATTTTGCTGTCAAAAACCGACCTATAAGTGCACTACACATAAAAATAACAAAACAAGCGATGCAGTCGTTCAAAGTTAAAGGTAAGAAAAAAAGATTCTGAGAGTTTTAGAATTTTATTTCGCAGTACACACATTGATTTTGTAGGCTGAATAATACGATTTTTCAAAAATTCAAAACGTCAAGCAAAGTTTTCTTCCATAGAGAGTGGGCTGCTCAGGTTGATCAATGGCTAAATTTTATCTATAATATGTGTACTGAATTCCTGCCAACCGGAAGGTCTTTCTTAACTCCTAACAGTTTAGACGCTAGAGTCACTTGAAATTCACGAAAAATGAGTAAAAAACACTCATTTTCAGTATGCTCTCTCTAATGGTAGGTCGTCATAAAAAAAATTATCATTCAGTACACTCAAACTACTATTTGTCTCCCTAAGAATTCCGCTTTAATAATGAAAAAAATTTCAAACAGAAAAAACTTTGAGGAAATTTTAAATAAGCTAAAAAAAGGCGATTTTTAAAAAAATTTATTTAAATGCGCGGAAACGGGTGCTGATAAAAATCAAATTCGTGAAAATTCCATTCTTAGGGACCCTAGAGATGAGTCCCTTAGAGTTTCACCAAAACCTAAAATGGTGCAGCAACCATTTTTTTTATTTTTAGACGATTTCAAATGGAATGACTCTTATGTGGAATCCAAAACAACATCCAACACAGCAGCAATGATAATATGATTTTTCAATTTAACAATGTGAACCCAAAACAGCCGCTGTTTGCTGTTGCTGTTAATAGCCGCCAGCAACCAGCGGCTGCTAAAACAGCTCAATGTGACCGCCGCTTTAGTCACACTGTCAGGTTGACAGTCGCTGCTTGCTGGTAGAAGCAGTCAAGCAGCAGCCGATATCGGTCGCGTTCATCTCAACGTAGCGCTAACGGAACGATAATCAATTTCCTGCTGAACGCGTGTTTTGTCAAATGATTGATGCGAGCGCTGTGGTAGCAGTCGCCATCAGAATTGAAATACGCTACGCTACCGATCAGTGATGCATTAACTGTCATTTATGACAAATATCATGTGAATAAACATATAAAATGATATAGCATATTTTTGTTTGAAGATATTTTAGACCTTTGTATCTTGAAAATGAATGAACACCACTGGGAACCATTAAACTAAATTGAAATCGCAGATGAATGAATACTTATTGCAGTCATATGTCAAAAAAAATTTGATTATGTTGTTGTATCAAGATTAGAACGTTCAGCAGAATTAAGAAATGATGGATTGTTACTCGCTGGTGCTACTTCCAGTCGTTGATAAAAAGCAGCTGGCAACTAGCCTAGTGTGACCCGCGCTTAAGTGATATTTGAATGCAGTTCTTTGTCGTTTTTTGAAAAACTTATTCAACAGACTTCATTTCACAAGAAATCCTTTTGATTGTGGACCAACTTAAACCAGTTGCCATGGCTGCAACGATGCTACTGATGCATTCAGCCGCTGTCCATTGCGCACTGAGGGAAGCGCGGTTGTATTTAAAAACTAGCGTATGATAAGCTGTAAGCATTATCGTTTTTACCCAAAACGTAAATAAATAATTTGTCGTACAGTTTGGCAACAGCGATTTCTTTTCCAATACCTACGATAAAATGCTTCATGCTGGTATATTATATACTTAGAAACTGAATTGATAGTGGTTATATACTTTAGAATAATTGCGGTATGCAGAATAAACAATAGTTTGAGAACAATAGAGAACGTTTTAAGGAAATTGTGAGATATTATGATGAATATGTAATACAAAGACTTGGAAAATATGTTTGGTTGTCTCTTACAACTAACGGTGTAATTAAAGACAGTCGGTAAATAGAGATTCTGTTGAAAAAATTGCCAGCATTAAAATAAATATGATATAGACTTGACATTTTACATGATAGTTCAATTGAAACCCATCTTTGGTCCAGGAAAAATTTATTGACAAGTACAGTTACAAATAACTACCACTACAATTGAGACCCACTGCTTCACCAACCGATGTATACCCTGCTTATAGAATTATTATGGTTGCTGCTGGAAGAATTCTTTCACAGCGTTTTGTACTTCTGCGTCCGACTGAAAACGGTTACCTTTTAACGCCTTTTTTAGTGGCCCAAAGATGTGAGAATCGCAAGGAGATAAATCGGGACTATAGGGTGGATGCTCTAATATCCTCCATTTCTTTCGTTGCAGATTTTCTTTCACTACGTTGGCAACATGAGGCCGAGCATTATCGTGAAGCAGAATAACACCACGTGAAAGCTTCCCTGGACGTTTTCTTCTTATTGCTTGTTGGAGCTTGTTCAAAGTTTCATTATACAGGTTTGCGTTGATATGCACTCTAGGTTCTGTAAACTCTATCAGCAAGGGTCCTTCATGGTCGAAAAAAAATGTCAAAATCACCTTGCCTGCAGAAGGTTGATCTTTAAACTTCTTTGGTGGCGGAGAATTTGCGTGTTTCCATTGCATCGATGACAGCTTACTGGATGGTTCAAAATAATGACACCAAGATTCATCGCCAGCAACTATTGACGAGAGAAAGTCATTACCATTTTGACTGTATTCCGTGAGGTGTTGCAAAGACAAGCCCATTCGCAAGCTTTTTTGGTCCTCAGACAAAAGACGAGGAACCCATTGCGCATAAACTTTGCTGTAACCTAGTTTGTGTACGATACTATGGACAGATCCTATACTCACACCAACATTTTCTGAAATTGCTCTGATTGAAAATCGACGATTTTCTCTAATCAGGCCTTCCACACATGCCACATTCCTGTCTGTTGATGCAGTAATCAATGTACCTGGTCGTGGCTTATCATTCGTCCTCTCTTCTCCATTCTTAAATTTTCGACACCATTCCTTCACAGTTGGATATGCAAAACATGCGTTTCCATACACTGCTTGCATTCGCGTATAAATTTGCAACACTTGCACACCTTCAGCACACAAAAATTGAATGACCGCACGCTTATCACATTTGGACGGATTGTTAACAACAAACGCCATTTCAAAGTCACAATACTTAAAATCGCTGTCAAATATAAACGAAATAAACAGATCAGTGTGACGTTTGCATATACCACTAATGTTGGAAAACGTCAGTTGAATGATTACAATTGTTTCCAAGGCTAACCTGACCAAAGATGGGTTTCAGTTGAACAAGCCTAGTAAATAATTAATGGTGAAAAATACATTTCTACCTACACAAAAAGGTATCGCAAAGTTTGTTATAATTTCAATGAACTAAAAAAACATTATGATACTAAAATATATGAAATTCCTACAAAAAATCACTTGTCTGTTCAATGAGATTAAGTGCAGTATCTAAATATTGTTTAGACTCGTTTCTACCGCTAAATATTGTTCCACATAGAGTTAACAACAATCCGAATCAGCCAAACTAGATAAACAATTATATGTTAAAGGCCGAAAGATCATAAAGTTACCTGAGCCGTATTATAAATAAGGACCTATTTTGAACTGAGCATACTCTCTCCTTGTGCAAGAAGACCTACTTTTGTTCTCGTATGGTCTCCTGTTACAACTTCTGGCAGAATGGACTTGAAAAGATTAGCTACAAGACTTCCTTACGGCAGTTTTGAGAATTGTCTTGCTTCAGCTGACCTAAGTTCATACCAAGCTAGTCACACCCTGATGCACGATTGCGGGAACATTCATATAAGCATAAAATAAAAACTCTTATCACTTTCTCTTGCCCAGTTTCAGTAGCCTGGTTGAGGTTTCGTGTCTACCTTGCTCATTAAACTCTTTGTATGTAGTTGACTTTCTGTCAACCTCCATTTGAATTTGTGTTCTTTATCTAGATTCTGGTTTTTCCCTCTTTTGCAATCCCTTGTGATTTCACATAACGGTTCAGTATCAATGGAGTCTCCTTTAGAGGCTTCTTTAGCTAACTGGTCCACCAATGCATTACCTTCAATCCCTTAATGCTCTGGCATTATGTTCTTTTTAAAAAACATTCTTATAGTTCTCTAAGAAAAATATTATGCAGCTTCATTTCCAGATGTTATATTTTAATATTTTTATCAATAGTAAAACATATCTCTTTGTTTTAGTACACACGATGATTTTAATCGAATTTCATGGAATATTCACCAAAAAGTATTTTTTATGAAAGACATTTTTTTCCTTTTTATCTATCTTTGTTAGTCTAAAAAAAACATGAAAAAAGGTTCCTAATAAATCCTTTTTTTTTGGCTTATATATTACACTATTTATAAAGTTTCTTTTGTGTAGTCTATTCGAAAATTAGTGGAAATAATATCAATTTTAATCAATTTATAATTTGCTAAATCATTACTCGCAGGGCTAAATTTTCCAGAATTTCTTCAGTCAATATTCAACCTTTTCAATTAACTTGCTTAGTTTTATATAATAAAAGCTATATCACTATGGTAATAATAAGCTTTTCAGTTTTCAAATGCCCTAAAATTCTACCGAAGGGCTTGTTCCTTGAAATTTTCAACACCAATTTTAAGAACCGTATCGATTTTTTATTTATATTTGCTGACTAATATGAAAGGGTTGTAGAATGTTTGGAGGCGGGCATTTTAGATAAACACTATAAACTTTTGGCCAGAGACATCATATTCCAGTAGTCAGCAACAATATATGCCAGACCAGAACCAATCCTTGATGCCACGAAGAAAGTGGTCCGAGTGCAAATACAAAGATAAACATAAACTACAGTGGAGGAAGAATTATTACAGGTTATCATACGGGGTTGGGATAAAATATGGAACCAAGTAAATATCTTATAAACGAAAAGAACGATATTTATGAAAATTTGCAGGTAAGTGCAATGGAACAAAATGCATCTGATGTACATTTTTTTGTTAATAATATACTTCCGGCTTGTTATTTTGAATTCATATATACTGAGTTTAGTGTAAAAAAAATTGTAAAAAAGAGGAATATAGCACTTTAATCAATCTCCTTCGAGTTTTTTGCATTAGCGCAAAAAACTATTTAGATAAACTAATTGATGTTGTTTGTAAGCATAGTAATAAATGAACTAGTACTGTTTAGTACGTCTTTTGTTCTCCAAGTGTCAAATTCTAATTGACGGAAATAAATTTTACAGTTTAGAATGGTTAAATTAAGTGAAAAAGAGCGTATTGAAATTTTAATGATGATCGGTTAAGGTTAGAACTCATGAAGATGTGTGTCATATTTTTAATAATTTGCATCCTGAGAGAAATCATATATCACGCTCAACAGTAACTAAAAACATTACAACGTTTCAATACAACTGGGATGGTAAAAAATTTGCTAAAACCTGGAAGACCGCGGACTGCAACGAACGAAACTGTTAAACAAAATATTGCAATCGATTTAGAAGAATCACCTCAAACTTCCACCACAAATTTGGCACCAAACCATGATATCGTCGACGTACTGTAGGAAAGATATTAGAAAGTGAAAAGTATCATCCGTATAAGGTACAGTTGGTTCAAGAATTGTCAGGCGATGATTTTGACCGGCGGCGGCTGGAATTTTGCGAACTGCTAATGGATATCTGTAATGTCGACGACAATTTTGCTTCTAACATAGTTTTTTCCGATGAGGCAACTTTTTGTTTAAATGGAACAGTTAATCGCCATAACTCGAAGTATTATTCAAATGAGAATCCTCATTGGATTCAGCATCCACAGAAGTTAAATGTTTGGATGGGAATTGTCGAAAATAGGCTTATCGGCCCATTTTTTATCGACGGAAACTTGAATGGTGACAAGTATTTGGATCTACTAAATAACAAAATTATTCCTACACTTTAACAGAATGGGCAATTACCAGAAAATGTTTGGTTCCAACAAGATGGAGCATCTCCCCACTATGATAGACGGGTTAGGGATTTTCTAGATGCGAATTTTCCAAATCGATGGATTGGACGTAGAGGATTCATAGAGTAACCTCTGCTCGTTCTCCGGATCTTAGCCCGTTAGATTTTTTTCTTTGGGGTTAACTAAAATCACGTGTCTACGTTAGACGACCAACAAACTTACAGGAATTGAGACAAAGAATTATTGATGAATGTGAACTAATACGTGGAGAAGTCTTGAAAAGAGTTACTTAAGAATTTGTTAATAGGATGGCATATTGTCAGCAAGTAAACGGCGAGAATTTTGAACCTTTGAAGTAATTTTGTTTCTCATTATTCTAAAATAATGAAATGTACACCTATTGTACAACTAACAGTGAGTTATTCCTCGTATTTACAAATTTTTTTACACTAAACTCAGTATGTATGAATTCAAAATAACAAGCTCTTTCAAAATCTGTAAAAATATATAGGGTGTCCCATTTAAATTAAAGAAGTTGATGGCATTTCCGGTTAAACCGGAAGTATATTATTAACAAAAAATGTTCATCAGATGCATTTTGTTCCATTACACTCACCTGCAAATTTTCATTAATATCGTTCTTTTCGTTTAAAAGATATTTACTTGGTTCCATACTTTATCCCAACCCTGTATATCGGGTCCCGCCAAGGTAAACTCCACCTGTATAAAAGAGGATCTGAGCTGCAGACTTTGACGTATATTCCGTTAAATTCCTTTTAGTTTTGAAGGCTTGAAATTTCAACTTTATACCTAAATACTTTTAATCATAAATTAACCATTTGAGAAAATATTTTTGACGATATTTGTAGAAGATTGGTCTTATTGCAGAATTTTAAATTGAGTTACAATTCAACAATTGAAGTGGATAATATAAAAATTTCTGAATTTTCTTGGTAAATATTTGAAAAAAAAAACAGTATTTACGTGGAATGAAAGTTTATTTAGCAACCAAAAAACAAATATTCAATGAAGTACGGCTGAGAACAATATTTATTTAAATCATTTTTACTTCATCTTCGCGAGTCTCACAGTCTATAAATGTAACTAATATTTTATAAAATAAGTAAATAGTGACCTACATCTTATTTTTTCAATGCATCTAGAAAAAACCGCATCCATCGTAGTACCATACCTCATGATTGGTATATTTCTAACATTTTTCATTTCAAGATTAAATACTCCTCTCAAGTATTCGGTAAGTGGAGCAGATTATTCTTTGTTTTTTCTTCCACAGATATTGTTTACATAGTTACAAAAATAAGCGTATACCCTGTGGGTGGATAAAGAAATATCAACACGACTATTTTGGAGAAAATTTATCGAAACTCGAGAAAAATATGAGTTTAATGAAAATAAACCAAATTTACAAACTATCTTCATTTCCCGACTGAAAGGGAAACTTCCTAAATATTTATTACATATTTTTATATACATAATTCTTCTGTATCTATAATGCAACTCCTCCTAAACGACAGGTGAATGGGTTATATTCACAATTGGTCCCGGTAGGTGGCGTTGCAATCGATCTCACACTGAATTACTACTGAAATTTTGCTTAGGGAGGTTTTTTGATACGACCATTCGCAAGAAAAATTAGCTTGCCCTAAAAATTAGAGGAAATTCGTTCATAAATAAGATCTTGTTATATTACCCCCGAAAAACTGTAAAATTATCTAAAAATCTTTGACATGTCTCGTTATTTGGCATCTAAAGCTTAAGAGGTAAGTTAAAACTTTCGGACAAATATTTGGCGGCTTATCAATTTTGAATTTTTCCACCAATCACAAAACTTTCGGATGATCGTATCGTCGGAAGACGGATCTGTGGAAATCCACCTTAAGGGCCAAATATTGGATTTTACACATTCGATGGGCAGTTAAAAAGGGCTTCAATTCTTGTTAGACCTGTAACATCAGCTATTCGAGGTATTTGAATTCCCCCGTATAGTTTCAAATTTAACTCGTGATATCAAAATTTCAATCACATAAATGGCCTACAGTTCACAAAAAAAATTATGAAAATTTGTCAAATGATCGGTAGACGGTTTTTTTTGACGGTCACTTTTCATTTCTAAACATAAATTGGTAATAAAGGCAATGGAAATGCGAAAATAGATAATAAAAGAAGATGAGACTTCTAAGATGAAAAAGTAGGTACCTATACGATAAAAAGTATAAAAATGGGACTATATTTATACGAATAAATGAAAATCATGTTATTTAGGAAGCTCTATTCATTTTTGTGATTTTCACAACACAAACTTTTTAACCAAAATCATTTTCTGTTCCTGAAAATTCATATTATTCGTAAACTGTTACCAATTGTTAAATATTGGTGAATAAAAGAAGCACCAACTGTAGTTTAAAGATAATCAATTAATCATGTTTTCAAAATGGATCAACAGGTTATTCATTACTTATTGGAGAAATTTAAAAGGGTTGTTTTCAATTAAGCTACTCTACTAACACACAAAATAGGGTTTTCGATCCATTAGTGCATAAAAAGCTAAAATTAATATTTTTCATCCACCACCTAGTTTCTTTCAGTAACGCATCTTCAAAGAATTATTAAATTGAGCTGTTTTTTTACTTGATGTTAATGTAAAATCCGTTTTAATAAGATAAACTCTTGCGTTTTAATTAAAAAATGCTACATAGTTGGTTTGGTTAGCTAACCTATTGGTTACAAGGTCATCCTTCTCGTTGGTCAAATTTTGTATCAAACGGAGATTCAAAAATTTAAGCTTTATCTACTACGTGGCATTGGCGCCATGGTTCCTCTGACATCAATATTCCTGAACAAAGAAAAATTAGTTTATACACCACTTCCAATATGCCAATCCAGCATGAATTTTGGCATCACTTCTTTAATCGATTTTCTTTATGGCTTCGACTTCTTCATTCTGTAGCCTATGTGCTTAGATTGATTTTAAATTGTAAGAATCCATTTTCAAAACGGTTAGGCCCAATATTCGGCTCGAAGGACCAAAATGTTGGGGGGTAGACATTCATATCAAACTCAACATCGGGTCAAGTCACTTATCACTTGTCCCTCCTTCGAATGGTTGACTGCCAACTACGAAATAACTCGTAGATTGCGTTCTTTGCTAGGACGCCGACTACGAGTTATCTCGTACTGTGTTTACTTGCCATTTTCGCGCAGCTACGCTTAAACTCGTAGCATATCAGTGCTAACATGGATAGATGGCTTCTGGGAAGAGAACAAAAAATCAATGCTGGCTCCATGAACAGAAATTTTATTAATAAATAAACAGAAAATATAATTATAAAAAATTTATTCAAAATCAAGAAGTAAAAGGATTATTTTTATTGTTTGTGAAACTTTTTAAAACAATCTTCCACACAAAGGACTGGCTTCTCTTCACAGGCCGGACAAAAATAACGCGTTTCTCGGCGTTTTTTTTGCTTGGGTACATATACGACATGGCGGACGTTATTTTTTTTTCGGCAGGTGGCAGACTCTCTAAATAATGAAGCTCTTGCAATCTCATCTTTTTCGAAACTGGTTGAATCTCTTCTCCAATCAACGCGACGACGAATTCTTCTCTAAACTTTATCAGTTTTATTTTAGAAGTTACTTTTTGAAAAATTTTGTGCGCATTGTGTATATATATATCTCTATAATATGTAATGAAACCTTTTTAGGCCATCTAATAGTCTTTCTTAGAGATGTGTAGTACGACAGCATTTGATCTGATCGGTCAATTCCAGACATTCCTTTATTGTAATCTCGAATTATATTCGGTTTGATAGAAAGTTTTACACTGCGATTGGACACCTCTACCATTTCAACAACATGCATGTTTGAAATGGTAAGGACATCTCGTTTGTCCTTCCATTTGCACACAGTAACAGGTCCATTTAAATGCCAAATTCACTCTCCTTTTTTGAGTTTACGATCTACCACATCTCTGGGGTTTCCCTTTCTGTTATTTCGTAGAGTTCCACACACGTAAGTTTTTCTTGTATTTAGTAATTTAGTTAGAGTAACAGAATTATAAAAATTGTCCATATAAAGCGTGTATCCCTTATCGAGATAGTCCTCGAGTAAATGTAACACATCAGTAGAGTGACCTAAATTGTGGTCAGTTTCCGCTGTAAATTTTGATTTTCATTACAAGACCGTCGGACTCACATAGTTCGTACAGTTTGACACCGTATTTGTGTTTTTTATTTTTTATGTACTGGCGGAAATGCAATCTTCCACGCCACAGCATCATGGATTCGTCAATACAAATATTTTCATCTGGTACATAGTTTTCACGCATGATATTGTTGAAATGAGTTAGAATTGGTCTCACTTTGTATAACCTGTCGGCAGATGGTATTGTGTTATCAACCAAATGAAAATAACGAAGTAACAACTGGAATCGATTTCGACTCATATTTGAGCGCCAAAACATTACATTATATAGCTTGCTTGTGCTCCAGTAATGTTCAATTGATGGGAAAGAACAAGGTCCCATTTGTAACAAAAGTCCAATAAACACTTTCATCTCTGCAGCACTGACGTCTGTCCACTTTGATACCCTGTTAGATTTTTTTATTGCTGTGCGTTTTGCAATTTCTTGCGCAGCATATAAATTAGTTTGTTCGACCAGTAATGCAAGAAACTCTTCCGAAAAAAATAAGTCCACCAGCGTTTGCACTGTAAAATTTGACGTATCCAATTTCAAACCAACATTTTCTTGGAAAATAAATAGTTCAGGATTTTGTTGAATTTCTGTCCACAAATTATCATTCGTATTTGATGTTGTTGCTTGGGAATAATCATCATTATCATCGGGATCGGGAACAACTTCATCTTCAGGTTCGGGAATTTTGACAGTTTTGTCATTCACTGAGAAATTGTATAAATTATTTATATACTGAATTGAAATTTGGACTTACTAATTCATAGAATGGAAAAACATCACTTTAACTGCATTTTTTATCAATTTATAGTTTAAAAGACGCCTTTAGCAAGTTTTCTCGTGCTAAAGTGGAGAGGTGACACTTTTTTTAACTAAATGCGACTGAGAGTGACCGTTCTCTCTCTTTGACGTTTTCACCTGAATGGAAACACGTATAGCGCAAATATCGCTAACTGTTAAATGAAATTGAACAATAGTTAAACAAACTTTTAATTCTAAATATTTTCATTGGTAGATTCATTATTCTTTTTACTATTTTCGGAAGATATTTCAAATCAGTGCAAGATGCAGATTAATGCATTTGTCTGAATGACTACCAGCATTTTTTACCAATAAAAATACTTTTTTTATTAAAACCATAACATTTAAATTCGCTAACACTTAAATTAAAACTGAAATGAAAAATAAATTCACTTTGAGCAATAGCTGGGGATGATTTTGTTACATAAAACTTGAAGAAGTTGCCGTAAATTGAGCGTTTTAGTGTGGGCGAATGTGATTTTAATTTAATTCAATGTTGTGAATATCTTGGAAACTATGATTTATTTATAAATGTTTATTAAAACTTCAGTTTTTGAAACCGCAATTTTGTGGCGATGGTCATCTAGGATTTACAATAATTCTGAATATACATAATTGGTGGTTTTAAAGACGACCATCTTGCGGGGGAGTATATCGTGGCACGATCTAGCGGTAACTGCCAAAATTAGGTCTAAACCCAAACTGATGATCTGATCGTCTAAATTTTCTTACTGGTTCTGAATGATCATTCATTCATTCGATTGGGTTGTGCTCAACAGCCCGGGCACTTGAACTTAATCTTTGTACCATTTCCCATGTTATCTACTTCCTTTCCAGAAGCTTTGTTTCTTCTATGTAGGCCACTAGTTTGACTGGAGGGATTTTCAGTAGTTGTAATGGTTGTATTATTTCCTCTACAAAGTGCTTCCGACTGAGTCCATGTAAGTTCTCGCAGAATCAGAGTATTTTAGTGGGTGTTTCATCATAGAGTTCACATTTCCTGCACATAGGCTCCCTAGCTTTGCCCATTTTGTGCAGATGTTTCCTCAGGGTGCAGTTTCCCGTCACCTGGTCGGTAACTGCCTTCAAATATCTCTTACTCAGTTTCAATAGCCTGGTTGAGAGTTCCTTGGCTATCTTTGTATCGAGGTGCCCTTGTGTCGACCTCCATTTGAGTTGGTGTGCTCTATATCTAGCCAGTTCCCGATTTCCCCTCTTATGCAATCCTTTGTGATTCCACAAAACGGTTCCGCATATTTGAAGTCTCCTTTAGAACCTTCTTTAGCTAACTGGTCTGCCATTTCATTACCTGCAATCCCCTCTTGTGCCGGCATCCATATTAGAGACACTTTGTTGTCTCTTGCCAGCCTGCTGAGGGATTCTTTTCAGTTTTTTACCAGTCTAGATCTAGTTGTTGGATTACTGATAGTTTCTCAGTGAATGTTTTTATATCTTGTCCGGTATATCCTCTTCTGATGTTATCATCAATACAAGCTATAGCGGTAATCGTCTCTGCTTGATATATTCTACAGTGTCATATTATAAAAACTAATCTGAAATATGGATTCATCTAGTATTGTCCCAGTTGTATCAGTGTGTCCTTCTCGAACATTGTTCGGTGACCATAAGTCTCCCGATTTCAGCCTAAGAATTGCTATCTTTGCCTCCACCCTTATAAAAAATTGCAAAGGAGGAAGTGCAATAAGGGCTTCTATTGATGCCGTCCCCGTGCTGTTCATTGCCCCGGTAATACCAAGAAGGGCTTGTCTTTGGATTGCAGTTAGTATATTCACTGAATGATCATAATAAATATAAAATGTTTGCCAGTTTTATAACTCAGAAAGGGAAGAAATTCATCGAAATTATGATAAAATTTCTCATATTACGATGTCTACTTTCCATACGTGCCGCGAGATATCGCTACGATCTGTTTTCCGGTCAATTGCATTGTCATCAAAACTTAAAGCTAAATAAAACCATTTAAAAAATGGTTGACCTGTGTGGTAGCAGGACTTAATATTTTATTTTCATTTTATAGTAAGTGTACAGCTATGAAATTTAAAAATATGATGAGCTTATTCGAAAAGTAATATAAATTTTAAATTCAGCTTAATATTTTATACCACCCTTCGTAGATTATCACCACCTCATTTTCTGGATATTTTATGAGCCAGAAGTCAAAGCATAAAACTAAACGAAAATCTCGAATGTTCTCAAAATAATAATTTTTATTAACCCATTTTCTCATATAGAAAGATAATATTTTAAAGACAATATTTTTGAGTTATAATATATACTGAATTAAAAGATTTATTTTAAAGTTGATAGGTGTTAGTCACAAACACGAAAAATCTTCCTTTTTCCCGATTTGCGGCCTAAATACAGTTTTTTTGTCAAGTTGTAGATAATTTAAATAGCCACCACTTTTATATAAACAAGTTTTTTCACGTACCTCTTTTAAACGAAGTATCACACGCTACTCCTTTTTATTTAACATATAGGGTGTACCAACAAATTGAGAGATAATAGAGAGACTAAAAATAATTGTAGTGTGCCAAATTTATTAACCGCTCGACTTAAAAGTTAATAATTTTGGGCTTATAACATTCTGAAAAAATAAATAAACTCATGTAAAATGTAAAGAAAGATCTCAACTTTTAGATAGAAATACTTTCACATTTAAAAAAGTAGATTTTCTGACTGTAATATCAGTTTATTATAATTCTTATTTAATTAATACTTATCCCAGCAAAAATTACTTTTCAATTCAGCATAAAACATTATTATTATAAAAGGAAACCCATCAATATTTGGAATTTTAAACGAATGCTTCTTAAAAATTTGTTTTTTTTGCTTGCTTAATTTTACTGGTTTCTTTAAAGACTTCATTCAATTATATCTTTTTTCGAAATTAATATAATTCAATGAAACTTTACTACTAAACACTTTGAAGCATCTACTTTCGAAACTACTATACAGTTTTTCTATAAATATCAAATTTTTTAAATAATAGACAATTATTTAAAATAAATACTTAAATCAGATGTCTTTCAGCAAACCTTCTATATATAACTCTTTATACCGTTTATGATATTATCTAAAAATTTGTGAACTTTATAATGAACCTATTTAGAAGTGATCGCGATACAAAAGAACGCACCTATGGCTCAGGTAAGAAAGAGAAGGGAGCACAAATAAAGGTGAAAAAGCAGGTGAAAATGTTCATAAATGTTAATTGCTACAATAATAACTAAGAAAGCGATATTCAACAAAAAATTGCTAATTTCCAATAATCCATTTAATAATTATAAAAAAGAAACATTGGTAACTCCCAACTTTAGATCCCTATACTTCGTGAACGAAGAACATAAGGAAAAAAATGTATATAATTATTTTTAGTCTCTCTGTCATCTCAATCTTTTTGTACGGAATCCTAGGACACACTGTATAGAACTTTTAGAAATTTTAAAATTAGAGTATCAGATCACTCTCGTTGTTGTAAAAAAAAATAAATTACTTCAAATACAATAAATATTAAAATACACGACCTTCTAAAACAACTACTAGTTTATTAACATTTATTAACCACCCTGTACACAAAAGACGCAAAGTACCAACTTTCGTCAGAGCACACAAAATACAGGCGCGAAATAAATAACGGAAAATGAACACCTACCTGTTGATGGTGGAGTTTCTTGGAGTTCTCGACGGCGGCTGCGGAGTTTTCGAAACGAACTCTTCACAACAACTCCTGCAGCATATAGGGAAACAGAGGTAGCTGGGACACAAGTTTGTCATTAATAAAAGTTGCGTCGCTCATTATAGCGCGCGGTATAGGAAGGCGGAGCTTTTTTTTCTGTTATATGCGCACGCGTTGTTGATGTTGCAAAAAAATTGTTGACCTCCGTAAAATTATCTACATTGATTTTAATTGTCAAATAAAGATTTAATTTTGCAGTTAATGGATCGAGATGTGCGACTTTTTATTTACAACCTCCTTATTTTTTAAGAATGATAATAGAAGTAATAAAAAAATTATTTTTTAGACGACGCCATCTGAAAGTTGCTCGTTCTGTATTCATTTACATACCGAAAGCTGCGTTTTGAGTGTTCCATGTAGTGAAAGTGACAGTTCCGTACTGCAAAACACTTTCGGGACGCTCTGGAGTAAACAACTTTAACTTCCTCAAATGTGACTCTAGCCACTTCAATGTTGACAGTTGACAGTTTCACTTCGATGATTTTGCATAACCTTAAATTTTAATTTTCTGAAATTATTTGTTTTATCCGAAGACACAAACACATCTACAAATTGTATCGAAATCACAAACACATCTACAGAGATTCCATCAACATCTAGTAGAGATATACATATTCCATCTGCATCCAATCCAATAAATATTAATAATTGTCCTGGAGGTACAATCAACATTACATTACATCATTAAGTACATTATTTTGTTCAATAAATAAAATGTTTATAATTCTTTATTACTTATTTTCTTTCCTCAGTGTAATAGAAAAAGTTTTGGATCTTATGCGTCGTCTAAAGAATGTTGTGTACGCCGCGGCTGAAATACTACTTTGTTGGACTCGTCTGTTGCTCGCCTCGCAATTTTCAGACTCGTCCAACAAAGTAGCACTTTCAGTCCTTGGCATACAAATAACTATTTCTTTCATTTGCACGCTTATTAGTTGTTTTTTCTACCCTATTCGTCAAACAACTTCAACAAGTTTGTGAATTGGTTCGGGATTGGGCGGAGCGTAGATTCTAAGTAGCGTTCCCGAATTAGTTCTGAAATAATCCGTCAATCGTTCCAACAATTAAAAAGAACTGTACCGGAACTAGTTCAAGAACGGTGAATGTATAGTCCATTCCAATATATTTCGTTTTAACTTAACACCAACATGATTGATTCAAGAGAAAAACCCACGGAAGGTGGTGGTTAATCCTATAAAAATAGCATAGTATCGTATCGTACCAGTTTCTTCGAAAGAGAATGCCAAATAGTATGATTATTTTACAACCGAAATGTTTGGCAGGTAAAATAAAATTTCATTTTAGTAACTGTTACTGGACACCGAGGGATTTATAAACTTTTATTATTAAATCCTTTAGACCAAATACCAAGTCGACGAAATATTATAAAATATTCTTCAATTCCGTGTCCGAACATTAGTAAACGATGAAATAAAACAATTTAATCTCAAACGAGAAAGGGCGAAACGCGTCACGAATGTATATTGAACGTAGTTCTAATATAATGAAGATTTGAACAAATTAAATTGTTTTGTCCACGACCACTTAATGATAAATCAATATTTTACCTCCTAGCAAAAGGTATATGGTACCCATATATCTACTATAGTGAATTATGGTTCATAATTCACGCTTTTGCATTTAAATAACATGCCATGACAACTCAACACTCATAAAATTTCGGTACATAGGTGACTAGAGATGGGGGTACAATATGAAATAACATATTAAATCTGCGTATTTTGTTTAGGAAACTTTTTTCTGAAATATATCGTATAGATAAAATATCAAAATTTTTAGTATTGATACTTTTCATAATGATATTTTCTAATATTGATGTTTTTAAAACATTATATATACAGTGTGACCCATTTTGTTTGGAAGCACCCCTATAAAATCCGCATTTTTCAACCGATTTTGATTTAGTCTTTTTTGTTAGATTCAGTATCAAAAACAGTATTTGAGCACAAATTTTCATACCATAATAGCTATTTTCAAGGCCCTCTATGTTAATTTTTCTTTGCCAAAAAAGACGAAAGTATATTAGACATTTTTTTTTCTCAAATATGACTACACCTTTGGATTCAGAATCATCACAAATGTAAACTATCAAAGTTTTATAAAAAAAGTTTTATTAACAACAAAGTTATCACTACATGAATTTGGAAAAAGTTGTTTTTTAATTAATTTTTTACTAAGAATGTAGACACATTTTAAAAATGGCAACATGGTAAACAAAACTAGGACTCAAACATATTGCACTGTAAAAATTCGAAGCCGATACCTTAACCCGTTCTGGAGTTATAGCTTCTGAGAGTAATGTAAAATTGTGCTGATGTGACGAAAATACAAATTAACACCTAATAATACATTTTAATTATTAAACTACTTAATAATAATTTGATTCTAATTTTTTGTAGCCTCGACTAGACCTCCGTTAATTTCCACACATTTCTCGTATCGTTTGCGACTATGTCTTAGCGCTTTTTTTATTTCATGTGGCGTTATTCCAGCACACGCCTGTCGTATTCTGTCACACAGTTCTGCTCTATTTCTTGGACGTGTCTTATACACTTTTTGTGTCAAAAGACCCCACAGATAAAAATCCAATTTAGTTAAATCGGGCGATCTAGGAGGCCATTCGATTCACTCGCTACCGCGACCTATCCAACCATTTGGAAATTTTTCGTTAAGCCACTGCCTGACAATCCTAGAATAGTGTACAGAACAACCATCTAACTGAATATCAAATTTCTTCTTTCTGCTAGTGGCAGTTCGTCAATCACAACGCATAACTCACCTTCCAAGAATTCCATGAAGTTATTGGCATTCATGTTACCCTCAAAAAAGAATGGACCTATTATCCTGACTTTTAAAATTTCGGCTTCGATTTTTTACAGTGCAATATGTTTGAGTCCTAGTTTTTGTTTACCATATTGCCATTTTTAAAATGTGTCTACATTCTTAGGAAAAAAATTAATCAAAAAACAGCTTTTTCGAAATTGTGATAACTTTGTTGTTAATAAAAATTTTTTTATAAAATTTTGATAGTTTACATTTGTGATGATTCTGAATCCAGTGGTGTCATATTTGAGAAAAAAAAATGCCTAATATACTTTCGTCTTTTTTGGCAAAGAAAAATTAACATAGAGGGTCTTGAAAATAGCTATTATGGTATGAAAATTTGTGCTCAAATACTGTTTTTGATACTGAATCTAACAAAAAAGACTAAATCAAAATCGGTTGAAAAATGCGGATTTTATAGGGGTGCTTCCAAACAAAATGGGTCACACTGTATAACTGTACGGTGTATCGATACTTTACACAGTATCGCCCATCTCTATATGTCACATTATTTGACTTACTCTAAAAATTTTTTAATTTTGACGTTAGAATTGTCAATAATACCAAATTATTACTTTCCGTTCTACACTCGCATTATTTACTTGACATTTATTTAAAGAAGAAATCAAGGGTCGTGGACAAAAAATAGTATTCAACTCGCAATTTATGGCCATTATTCACTCGGGTGACTAATGACTATCATAAACTGCTCGTTTAATAATATACTATTATATGGAGTACTACGCAAATGTCACCCTGCGTGAATAATGACTATCATAAACTGCTCGTTTAATAATATACTATTATTCACAACCATATATGTAATGCTGTCATTACTAACGTCATTGAAGGTTAGAAAGTGTCATATTACACACCTCTACTTCCCGCCCTCACTTCCCGCCCTTTAAAATAGAGGAAGTGGTCCGAATATGGGCCCCCAAACTATCTGTGAAACCGGTAGCGTCATCTATTAGAAAAATGTCAAAATGTGCTATAGGGCACCTCTCCTACGCTATATTATAGATGCAGCGGTCAGTACACTTGTTGATGTTGAATGGTGTGGTGCTTTTGTTCTTGACCTTGGTTAGGTTAGGTTAGCTTTCCACCTCGGTGTGTAATATACTATTATTTCATCGTTTAGTATGGATCTGTATCAAGTAAAAGCCTCATCTGTTCAACTACATTAGTGACTATTAAGCGCATGTTTAGAAACGTCCCAAATGGCTAGAGCTGTAACACAGAACTATGGAGGGTAGAACTAAGGAGGACCATCTCAGTGTATTAAAAAGTGTCCGTTGAAAGGGAACAAATTAAGGTGGCGCTAGAGTAGCAACCGAAAGAATTTTAAAAGGAGCTCCACAAATTGTTAGAGTAGGATACTAAATTAAAAAAGGACAGGCTACGTAAATAGTTGAGATTTTAAATACTGCATATTTCTTAACTACAGAATTTAAAATTTTTCAACCCAGCACACTTCACTCTGTTTATAACTGCTAAATTCATATCATTTCCAGTTCCTACACTAGCGCCATTTCGGTGAGTGTTCGAACAATAATTTGCTGTTTACAAGTGGACACTTTTTCAACTAAACCCCCATACAAAATGGTTCTCCTTACTTCTACCCTCCATACACAGAACCAGTTCCGAACTAGAGTTACTTAACATCCAAGCTGGAACAAACCTAATCAATTATGAATTTGTTTGAAAAAGTTGGCTCTACCGCTGTCTACAACTTTGTCGTATGTTTTGACAATCTAGAAACGATGGGCAATACTTAATAGCAAAGATATATAATGGACGTGACTCAAATTCACTTTACTGTTATTGTATCGGTTTTCTGTAACAATGTTGATAATAATAAAAATGAATACTGACCACAACGTGATTCAATTCCGGATTTTCGTATTTCGTATTCGCGAACGACTACAATATGTTTCAGCAAATAGAAAGACTTGGTTATTGACACATTTGAGTATATACAGGGTGTAATAAACAGGTAAATTAAACCACATATTCTGGGGACAAAAATAGCTCGATTGAACCTAACTTACCTTTTTAAATATTTAGTAAATTAGACAACGGAAGATGCCAAGAAGAGATATATTTTGAAATAAATATGCTTAAACAAGACAATAGTAAGTTGTATAATTTAATTTTTGGTACAATTGCTTATAGCTAGCAATAACAGTGAAAAAAATATTGTAAAATAATTTAAAAACGCTACAATTGCTTTGAAAAAAATTGTAAAAGTAATATATAGATAGTATGAAAGGATAATTCCAGTCTTTTTATACATTTTTATTACATATTTAACGCTGGAATTTAAATAAAGATTTATAAAAACCTCATTTTTTGTTGTTACAAAGTATTCTGGAGCTGGGAGATATTTATGAGCAGGTCCACTTGCTTTTATTTAAAAATAAACTAGAGCAATTTACGATATTGATCCTTAATGAAAAATAACAGACTTCCAGAGAAAATATTTAAAAGCAAATCAACACTAATATGACAAGATATTAAGCCGACAGCATTTGCAACTTATTTTAATTAAATCCCTTACGGTTTTAAGCGAACTACTTGAAAGTATGCTCCTATTTATATGTATCCAAATTGTTACTTTGGAATGTAGGATGCTATTATTTTTCTTTTTGTCCATCACTTGTCACTATACTTTAGAGAAGTATAACTACAAACTTGAACAAAGCTTTTTTCAAAGATTAATTAATTTAAAAATACAGTGACCTGTTTGGAAAAAACTTATTTTCCCAGTTGACTTTGTTATGTTGTAACGAAAAATGAAGTGAACTGATTTTTTGAAACTGAATATAGCACCACTCAGTTTTGTCTACTGCTCTTCCGCGTCGCGGTCGTCTACGTCCATGGGCATGGGATTTGCTACAGGTGCTGGAGGAAGAGCTGGATTTAAATTAGCATTTAGTTGTTGCAGAATATTAAGTTGTTGCATATTCGCGTTCACAGCTGCTGCTATATTATCTTGATGATTGTTGTTATTGTTTTGTAATCCGCCTAAATTTCGTTGATTTTCCAGAGCTATCATTTTTTGTCGTTTTTCTTCCATCAATCGATCCCTACAAACAAATAAAGTGTTAAACTAAAATCTAATTCAGGCCGCGGCAAATGAACATGTAAATTGGAATGCTGAATGGAGGTCCGGATTGTTCACAGATGATTCGAGTTATGGACGGTTTTCTGATACTCGGCATGTTTGTGTATGGACTCTTCCTGTAGTGCCCAGAAGAAGCAGTGCAGAAAGTTCATCCGTCAGACTTAGTTACTGTTTATGGAGGTATTTGTCTCAATGGGAGTACAGAATCGTTAGCGATTGATGGGAACACGTTCCATGGTATCCCGCCTTTAGTCGATCTTCCAACCTCAATCCCAAACCTAAATAGGGGCCAAATAAAGAAAGTGACAGAGCTACTCACCAGTCATTGCACCCTTAGAAAGTACGTATATACCATGGGCGTACATAGAAAATAACCTATTTGTTGGTTTTGTATGGAAGAGGAAGAGACAGTTTAACACTTCACCTTTGAATGCGACTATGTAGAAATATAAACTCCTGGGATTAGAGAGGAGAGCCCAATAGAGAATTTCTCCAAAAAGATGAAAACAGTGTTAAGTCTAATAAAACAATTAGTTTTTCCACTTTGACAGTATAACCTAAAGCTGAGGTGCCGATGGCTCTAAGCCTTGATTGAGTGTACTGCTGAAATCAAGCAATCCGTCTTTTATAGTCTAATACTTCGAAGGATGTATAAAGACCTTCAAATCCCAGTGAATTTGGTTAGAAGAGTAGGAGCCTAAGGGCTTTGATAATGTTAGTGAAGTTGATTTTATAACAAGGAGGCTTTTAGGTAGAGCGTCTTTTCCAAAGGCACTTGAACTGAATCTTTGTACCATTTCCCATGTTATCTACTTCCGTTCCAGAAGCTTTGTGTCTTCTATGTAAGCCACTAGTTTGACTGGAGGGATTTTCAGTAGTTGTAGTGGTTGTATTATTTTCTCTCCAAAGTGCTTCCGTCTGAGTCCATGTAAGTTCTCGCAGAAGCAGAGTATGTGAGTAGGTGTAGAGTTCACATTTCCTGCTACATAGGTTCCCTAACTTTGACCATTTTGTGCAGATGTTTCCTCAGACTGCAGTGTCCAGTCACCAGGTCGGTAACTGTCTTCAAATGTCTATTACTCAGGTTCAATAACCTGGTTGAGAGTTCCTTATCTACCTTGTTCAGTAAACTCTTTGTGGAGGTGCCCTTGTGTCGACCCCCATTTGAGTTGGTGTTCCCGATTTCCTCTCTCATGCAATCTTTTGTGATTCCACAAAACGGTTCCGGACCTATGGAGTCTCCTTTAGAGCCTTCTTCAGATAACTGGTCAGCCATTTCATCACCTGCAATCCCCTCATGAGCCGGCACCCATATTAGAGACACTTTGTTGTCTCTTGCCAGCCTGTTGAGGGATTCTTTACAGTTTTTTACCAGTCTAGACCAAGTTGTTGGGTTCCTCCACCCCTATTGTTATCCGAAATCTTTCGCCGTACTTTTTACGTGCTCTATTTCTTATTTAATCATCAGAATAGTACTTAAGTCCCAAGGTAAATTCATTTCGTTTAGAAGTGACAAGTCAATTTGTTTTGTTGCGTGTTGTTTGAGGTCAAATATGGTTATAAAGTAGACTTTACTGACATAAATACCAGAATTGGGCATTTTACGGTTTAAGTCGACTTTATATTGTGTTGACTATTGTAAATCCCAATTATGACTTAAACAGTGGTCTTCGGTTTAAAGTATCCTTTATGAATGATTATGAAGCCGCCTCTTAGTGAAGATTACTTTCAATATTTAATAGTTTTTATGCAACAAGTGCAAAAAGTAAGTGTTTATTACACGCGACGTGAAATTGTCCAGAGAGGCCGTTAGGCCGAGTTGGACAATACGTTGAGTACCATAAACCCTTTTTGCACGAGCTGTATACAATATTTCATTAAAAAACCAAAAAATGTTTCATTTAGTTTGCTCTAAAGTCTAAATGGACCGAAAATTGCCTCGATTTGAATGTTTACGTTTGTCATGATGTCAAACTGCTATAGGAAAATGGCAGATGAGTGCAATCAAGTTTGTTTTTTTGCATGAACGTATAAAAATACATTAATAATACATTTTATTTGCTACCTATGTTTATGTATGTAATCTTGAACATTTGGCAGTCCATCAATGACGCAAGCCGACAACGCCGATCTATAAATATTCATGTCAGTGGCTTCGTACCATTCGTTAGTTTTTTCATCGTAGCATTCAACATGGTATATCGTGGTTACTCCTAAAACAAAATACGTACTTCAAGCTACTAGACAGATATTTAAAGAATACAACCCTCACCGTTAAATCCCCCAATTGCAAATATCATGTCATCGATAACTTCGATGGCGAAATTACTTCTGGGATTGTACATATCAGGTATCGGTGACCAGCTGTTAGTTTGAGGATTAAATTTTTCCCCACTGCACATTCTTGAAATACCATTAAACCCGCCGATAACGTAAACCTGACAATGGTAAGCTATGCAAGAAACACCCGATCTTCTGGACCTCATGGGGCTTATTAAAGACCATTGGTTAAGTTCTGGGTCATAAACTTCTGCAGAATGCATACATTCTTGGCCGTTAAATCCACCTGTTATATAAATTTTACCTACGAAAGAAAGTTTTTAGTATCACAAAAATTTTTGTCTACAAATCCGTACCATTCAAATTGCACGAACTGGCATCGGATCTTTGCATGTTCATAGGAGCTATCAGAGACCATTGATTCGTTTTATGGTCGTATTTCTCTGCTGTATTTTGTCTGTGGTGTCCATCGTAACCTCCCATCGCGTAAATTAAGTCTTCCAAAACAGCTGTACTAACATAGCACCGTCTAGCGTGCATAGGCGCGATTTCTTTCCAAGACTTTGTTACCGCATCGAAACATCTGCAGGAGTTAAAATAATCCATACCATCAAATCCTCCGATTACGTATATTTTAAATCCTACAACAGCAGTTCCATGGTAAGCTCTTGGTCCGGTTGGATCTACTTCTTCAACTTTCACCCAACGATCGGCTCGTGTATCGTAGGTTTCGATAAAATTGGTGGGAGATCCTCCGCTCCAGCCTCCAATAGCGAAGAGAATCTCATGCGGTACTCTGGGACGCGCTATTTCGGGGGTTACCACTTCACCATCTCTAGGAGACCAAATTATTAGGAATTGACTACCGCTTCTGATATTATTTGGACTGAAAGTCGAAGCGGTAATCGATATTCTAGCAAAAGTATGGGCTAAAGTTGTAAGAGCAATATTAAATTATCACTTTAATATTGAAAATATTGAAAAACTCCGCTGGTACAAGAACATAAATTGTGTTTGCTGTCTTGTCTCGAGTAGACAACTCTTTCGACTTTTTGGGAACCATCAATGAAGAGAAAACTTTTTAGAAAATAAAAACCGGTTCTATCGCACTGGATCGCTTAGAGCCTGGCCAGGTTACAGGTCCAAAACGAATAGTAGGCTTCCATAGATCTCTTGTACTAAAGTATATAGTCCAGGTGATTTAGAGTAAAGCGCGATAATCCTTGGTATAAGCTTGAAACTTTGTATATAGGTTGCAAAAAATACTTACAATAAAATAGTACTAACCCGCAAATGCAAAACCTTGCACGACATTGTTTAAATGACAATATTGTGCTATTTTCTAGTAGAATTACTCGTTCATTCGTGAATATCTCTTTTGCTCTTGATTATGAAGGAAAAATGTAAAATTCTTTTTTTTTTGTCTTCTAAAAACGAACAATATGAAACCAACCGCGTCGAAAAATATTGATTAGATCAAAAGTTATTGATGATTAAGTTTAAATAAATATTAGTTTGATTAAACAATATTAGATTATTTTGTTAACAATGATAATATCCTGTAATTGTGCTTAATTACTGTACTCCGTCAACAGATCACGTGTGCCAAACCCGCAATCGGTAAGTTGAATAGTTAATGAGTTATAGCGTTATAAACAAATTGACGTAGCATTTTTTACAATAAACCTGTACCACTTTGAGAGTTTCCCTGTATGACGCTAAATGCAATCGCACGACCATTTAATTATACACTCTTGACGCAACCATTCAAATTGAACGGTGCAACTTAAAGTCGACTTTTCTTGGGATCCAATAAAGATATTTGGATGATTTTTTTAAATTTCATACCCCGCGACGAGAGAAACCTATTCCCGTTGTCGAAAATCTGGAAATATCGGAATATTTAGATAACGCGAGGCATACAATAACTATGTGTGATATTTCACTGAATCAGATTTGGCTAACATTGTAAAATCAAATAAATCTGTCACTTATTCACCCATGATTAACATAATCTATCTTGTAGAATTTTTTTTTCCTTTTCAAGTTCAATAAACCGGAAATGAAAATTTTCAACGATAAATTATGCTTATTTAACCATTTGGCCTTCGATATTTCCAGATTTCCGACAACGGGAAAAGGTTTCTCTCGTCGCGAGGTATGAAATTTGAAAAAAAAATCATCCAAATATCTTTATTGGATCCCAAGAAAAGTCGACTTTAAGTTGCACCGTTCAATTTGAATAGTTGCGTCAAGGGTGTATAATTAAATAATTACCTTGGCCGTGCGATTGCATTTTTTGAAAAAATAGCAACGCTGCTCGATTATACCATACGTAATCTACCTTAGGAAAAATCAGCGTCATACAGGGAAACTCTCAAAGTGGTACAGGTTTATTGTAAAAAAATACTACGTCAATTTGTTTATAACGCTATAACTCATTAACTATTCAACTTACCGATTGCGGGTTTGGCACACGTGATCTGTTGACGGAGTACAGTAATTAAGCACAATTACAGGATTTTATCATTGTTAACAAAATAATCTAATATTGTTTAATCAAACTATTGTTTATTTAAACTTAATCATCAATAACTTTTGATCTAATCAATATTTTTCGACGCGGTTGGTTTCATATTGTTCGTTTTTAGAAGACAAAAAAAAAGAATTTTACATTTTTCCTTCATAATCAACAGCAAAAGAGATATTCACGAATGAACGAGTAATTCTACTAGAAAATAGCACAATATTGTCATTTAAACAATGTCGTGCAAGGTTTTTACTATTTGTGACAGTGAATAACGTGTGTACTACAAGAATGTTGCGAAAAAACTATCCTAAAACTGCTCTATAACCAATTACCTGTGCGTTATCATCTCCAGATCATAAAGAAATTTCAAAGTTTCGATAATCATCGGTCTACTCTCTTCCGAACTGGACACATATGGATGTTCTTTGACTCTTTCAAGAAAAAATTGAGTATCTAGCAACCCCAGTCGTATGCATTTCATTAAAGAAACAATATGTTTTTTTCTAGCTTCAGTATCGTGGTCAATCCATCTCAAAATCAACTCCCAAACCGTTTCTTCACTTTTTACATTCAAATCATCAGCGTTGATAATTTCTTGGATTTCAGACAATGATAACGTTAAAATTTCGTTACTATCATTTCCAATCTGGGCGAAATTTCTCATAATGTATTTCCACGTATCGTTAGCTAAATCTCTACAGAAGTGATTTCTTGCAAAGTTCAGAATACCAATGCAGTTTTTTGGGGTTAGATTGTCTTCTAAAAATTTGCAGCAGAGTTCTAGCACGCCTAGTATACTCAAATAATCCGCGGTGATCAGTAAAGAGTATACGTTGTCATGGTTTATATCTAATTTTCTTAAGTATATGTACACCAAAAGTTTTTGAAGCATTTCCGATGTCACTCCTGGTAAATGAACTCTGTGCTTTTCTCTGTTGTGCAATGTTGTAGTAAATAGAGCTCTGAAAAAAATAAAAATAATTTCACAGGTTCTAATGAACACGTGTCTGCACTGAGATCATACCATAGAGAAATAAATAATAAGAGAGCTGTTAAACGTGTTCTGTGGCATAAAGTTACCACTAGCGCCTACCTACGCGGGCTTTTTGAATTTTTAAATTTTCAGGATACGCGTAATATTATGTTTGTTCCAACACATCAAGAAACCGTTTTAGGAACGGTGACGCGCATGTGAAATAGCAAAAATGCGTTCCAATCTCGAGAGAACCGTTTAGCGAACGATAATTGTTTTGCTCCAACCCGATTTGGTATCGTTATGGAACCGGTTCAAGAACGATGATTTCGATACTTGACTGAAAGCAGGTATCAAGGAAACTGACTTGCGCAGTACATAAATATACCCATATCTAGTTATGTTACAAAGTTGCCTTGATTTGTTGTTTTTGTATTTGTTGAATTTTGTGGGAGCGAACTTATTTACATTTGTTTGTGCTATCTGTTATAAATAAACAGTTTTCTTTTAACAGCAAGTACCATATAAACATAAAAGTATGGTTATGTTTGATACGTTCCAGATTTATGATTCGAGTCAGTAACCAAACGATTCAGGAACGATTACAATTTGTATGTTGGAACAAACCTATTGTACAGTATTTGCAATTAAATGATTTTGCACTTTAATATTTCTTTTTTAGTCTTTTAAGCAAAGTCTTAAACTGAATAAACGAGCAATTTATGATAGCCATTATTCACGCAGGGTGACGTTGGCACATAAATTGCGAGTAGAATACTATACTTTGTCCACGACCATTGATTTCTTTATTAAATGAGGCGAGTGTAGAACGGAAAGTAATAATTTGATATTATTGACAGTTCTAACGTCAAAATTAATAAATTTCAGGAGTACGTCAAATGTGACATATAGAGATGGGCGATACTGTGTAAAGTATAGATACACTGTATCGTTATAAATATATTGTTTTAAAAATATCAATATTAAAAAATACCGTTATGAAAACTATCAATACTGAAAATTTCGATATTTTATCGATACGATATATTTCAGTGATCTTGGACAAATAACATTAGACCATTCCAGAACAGCTGACTTTGACAGGTCGGCCATATAAGGTTGGTATGTGGCGTAAGTCAGTTGACTGTCAGAGCTGATTACTAATTAAAGTCTAACTGCCATTCGTTGTTTTCCAAATGCTTTCCAATAATTATCAATTTGAAGAGAATGGGCTAATACCCAGACGCACTGCAAAATGCACTCTTCAAAAAGAACACAAATAAATTAAAACTACAATGCTGGCTGGATGTCTTATAGGATAGGAGACCATTGTAATTTACTAAAAGAAGAAGAAGAACCAAACTAACTAGAATATGACATAAGGGATCACGGCAATATGGCCGACCTGTCAGTGGCGTCATTCTGGAATGGTTAATTAGGTATATAATAATATTAGAGGGAAGTATGGTTAGTTTCCGCATTTTAAATTCGTTTTATTGGCTGATTGTTGTTGATGACAGATTTTTTTTTGCTTACTTTATGACAAAAAACGATTGGTTTGGACTCTGTTAAATAACACGAAAGTACTGAGTAATTATGGTAAAAGCACAATTAACTTAAGAGTTTTTGTTAATTACTTGATTAATTTCATATTGTATAGAAGTTTTAAAAGTTTGTTATATTTTATGTAACGCGGCAATCTTTGTTGTTTCTTGTTTCTAAAAGTTGAAAATTAAGTTTGCTTAACCTTCCACTTCCTCCAAATTTCTAAATATGCCGTTCAAATTGTCGATAGGAACTCTTTCTTTCCTCTAACTGCCAATGATAAGGCAACAGTTAAATATATTTCAACACGCTTATATTAGTTTCACTTGTATGTATCTATGTTTGTTTGTTTGTAACCGACTCCTTTGGAATCGATTTTGAGCCACTTTAAACGAACAGATTAATTCCAAATTGTGCATACTCGTCAAGGACCGATGAAAATACAATATAGCAATATAATATAGGATGTTATAGAATCCTGAACTTATTGTATTAAAAAATGCTGCATATTTAATCTGGCATGGAGTTGGAAAAAAAAACACCTTATAGTAAATCGAACCAAAAAGTAAAAAATTAAATTATAGTTCAAAAAAAATAAAAAACACGCTTTTTACTACGTTTAAACACTAAATCTGCATTTTGGTATAGAGCTAGAAAGAAATTATAACAATAATAGGCATGATGACAGTCACTAAGAATCACTAAAATATTGATTTGATATAATTATCTATGATGCAGAGATTGTAAAAAAATTGCCTATTTTTATTTTACATGTGTGATGATGACCAATATTTTAGTAAAAATATAAGCATAAAATTTAACAATCCGCCATCTTAGCTCAAACGCCAATCAGAAGAGAGTGACGTCGTACTTTCGCAAAGTTGACCTTGATATTTTGTCTTTCGTCCGAACCATAGATAAGTCCGAACTATCTATGGTCCGAACATCTGTTCTGTTTTGAATTTCATTTGTGTGATTCAAATACGCGCATTTAGTACACGTCATAAATTGTCATATGTCAAATTTTTGGATGCAAACAATCAATTTTAGCTATTCTATTAACAAGTATTTTAGAAATATGTTTGCTGTATTATTGTATTAATAATATATAACGATTAAAAAGGTATGAACATGATATATTTATTATTACTTATCTAATTTAACACGATTATGAAAGTTTGTTTGCATCCAAATACTTGACATATGGCAGTTGTGACGTATTCACTAAATGCGCGTATTATGTATCAAAATAAACTTCTAACCTACAAGCTGTCAAGTGTTTGAAGTTTGCCGATTTCACCAATGACATAAAACAGTCTGTTTTATGTTCTAAGAATGACACAGATCACCTATAAATGGTATTTACGAATTGATGATGTCACAGACAGACGCCATTACTATTCTTGCGTTTCGGCGCAGAATTTAAATTGCATTTTTAAATAACATTTATTGTAGATAAAGTATATATGTGAAAACATCGTGGAGCAGTTTTTCAAAATCAGTCATAATGCCTATTGATATCGAGCGCCCCACGCTATTACCATAATGACGTTAATTTTCTTGTTAATCATTTTAGTCTTGACTTAAGAATTATTTTTTAGTTTTTAGTTCGATTACCGTGTTTTTTTCTTTTCTTAAACTATAATTTATTTTTGTTTCTTTATTTGCTTACTTGTATTTTTTGTATATTCAAGGAAAACAACGAATAGAATAAAACGGATCATTGTCAAGTTATATTTTAATATGTAGATTTCGGGTTTTGTATCCATTAGAGCATAACCTCTCTGTTTTATTTATTCGTACTTTCCCAAATAATTAATTCTCGTTCCTTATCCATTTTTTTTCTTTTTTCCGCAGCTCTGCAGCTGGCACTTTTTAGAAAACTTAAGGTAAGTTCCTTTGTCTTATATTTAGAGTGTATTTGAATTTGGCGTGTTGATTATTATAACTTGTCATTATGAAAGTATGGTTTTTTGAAATATTCAATTTATATATATTCAAAAATAGAAAAATAGAAAAAAAAAAATAGAAAAAATAGAAAACAATATGTGGAAGTGGATGGAGTATTTAGTGAACCAAAAACAATCACCTATGGCGTACCACAAGGGACTGTACTTGGACCTCTTCTCTTTACCCTATATATTAACAGCCTGATGGCAGTGAATACAAAAGGAGAAATAATAAGTTTCGCAGATGATACAGTCATAACATACAAGTCAAGAAACTGGCAAACGCTGAAAATGGAAGTTGAAGACGATTTTAAAGCAGTTAAAAAATGGTTTCAACTAAATAAACTAACGTTAAATATAGAAAAAACTAAATATCTGCCATTTACATCTTACATAAATAATTTGCCGAATCTTGGTGCAATATATGTTGATGAAAATACTCAAATTCCCGAAGCCTCATCAATTAAGTACCTAGGTATTATTATAGATAGGCATCTGAAATGGGATCTACAAGTGAAAAACATTACTAATAAACTCAGAGGGTTGCTACATAAATTTAAATACTTACGCGACTTTTTAGATGAAACCCAGTTGAAAACTTTATATTTGTCCCTGGTACAATCGCATCTTACGTACGGAATTATTGGTTGGGGTGGTGTGGCAGATTGCCATTTGAAACAGTTGGAAAATATACAGAAATGGATAATAAAGCTAATTTTAAAAAAACCAGTGTTTTACCCCAGCGATGCGCTTTTTATGGAGAGTACTTTTTTTGACGTGAGACAGTTATACTGCCAAAACATTCTAATAAACATCTTCAAAAGAAATATAAATATACTTTTTCCACAACATAATTACCCTACTCGACGTAAATGTACTTACCTCACAATGAGCTCAAAGACCATTGGACAACGATGTACGACTTATTTTGCACCAAGACTCTTCAATATGCTACCAAATAATATTAAGGAAATAAATAAACTGCCACGTTACAAATATTCTGTAAAAAACTGGATATCTAGTAAAAACAGACATATTTTTGATGATCTAATTAATTTAAGGTATCTAAAATAATTTATTTATGTTTATTCAATTTTATTTTTGGAATATTACAAAATTTTATCCCAATTTCAAAATTCAACACAAAGCTAAAACGCTTATTACCCGATTAAGACCTTAACTCCCGACTTTGACCACAACTCACTATCAAGACCTATAACTATATACTATATTATCACTAAATTATGTTGTTTTATGCTGTTTTATATTATTTTATTTTTATATAATTTATACATGTTAATACAAGTTTTATAACTCGCGCACAGGCATTATTATGCCTCAGCGATGTATCAATGTTTATTCTGAAAGATTTGAAATTGTTTTAATCAAATTGTATTGTATTTTATGAATAAACATTATTATTTATTATTTATTTATACAATTCTTATACGTGTTCTAGGATAATTTATATTTTTAACTAACTGAACGTTAGTTTTTACAAGTTGTTTCCAGCTTTCCACCTTTTGCTTTCGCGTCGGTTAAAAGCTAGAGGCGTCCATTTTTATATTAATTGCACGGTTCATTTTCGGTCATTGTTTGTATCAAAGATAATTTATTAGGACCATTTTTTCTATCCCACTGATAGCGTATAAAATAGTTTCATCGGTATCGAATTCCACTCCCTTTGGTGGAGTGCTCTAGACTGGGATTATTTAGGTTACAAATTGGCGCCCAATTAAATTGTTTTTAGCCAATTCCTGAGTTGGTGTGTTTAATCAATATCAAGGTTTGTTAATCTTTCATAATTGGGTTTTTGAATTACTTATTCTTGACTACTCCTCGTAACTTTTTGGTTTTCATCATTCCTATCTACGTTGAACACAGATGGCGCATTTTTTGGTATAGTCAAATGCAGTCTTATCATGCGGGTCATACGATTCAACAAAGACATACTCATAGTTTTTGTTTTCTTTTATTGCGTTTAATCATAACTTCCAAATAAAATCCGTTAGATCAATAAGACAGACTTATGCAATTTTGAAAGGAGAAAAAAGGATATGTATATAGTTTTCAGAGATTCTAAAAAGTTTTTCACCAGCTAAGTTTTTATTTAAATCTGTCAGTTTTGTGACTTTGACAATTCAAAGTGACAATATGAATAATAAGAAGGAATTTTCCGGTTTTTTACATCAAGCAAAAAAAGTGTTACTTAATCTGATAGATTATTTCGAGGATGAAAGAAAAAGTGGAAATATGTCAACCAGTGTACAGGAAACAGTAGCGAAAGCACTAGGAATTAGTTTAAGGACTGCGCAGAAAATTGTGCATGAAAAAAAGCATAATATAATACCGAGGAATACTAAAAAATGCAAACGAAGAAAGCCAAAGACCGAGGATTTGCGGAAAGTATTAAAATGGAATTTCGAGATGTTATTTATGATTTATATAGAACAAAATTCAATATAACTCTTCCAGTTTTAAAAGAAGCTTTAAAAATTCGAGGTGTTTTGGAAATCGGAATTAAATCAATATCAAAATCAATAAAAAAGTTGGGGTTTCGTTATAAAAAAGAATGTAACCGAAGATTTTTATGTGAGCAGCCACAAATAGTGAGTCAGCGTGTTCAGTTTTTAAAAAGATATACGGAAAATGACAAATCAAAATTTAGTAAAGTGGTAATTTTGGACGAAACGAAACGAAATTTCCATTTTTTCTTTTATTTCTTGAAATAGTTAATCAGATTAAATACCATTATATTTTCACTAAGAAAAGAAAACTCAACCTCAAAACCATTAAACTTGATGGGAACGACGTTAAATGGAGACAAGAAGTCAAGTATCTAGGTTTGACTCTAGACAGCAAACTCCTGTGGAACAAACACGAGAAGGAGATTACATACAAAGCAAAAATGGCTCTAATGGTGTGCAGGAATCTGGCAGGGAGAAACTGGGGTTGTAACCCAAAAATCCTGAGCTGGATGTACACTGCCATAGTGAGACCAATTATCACTTATGGAGCCATTGCGTGGAGTAGTAGAACTAGCCTCTTGACGACGAGAGAAAACCTCTCTAAAATTCAAAGACTAGCCTGTATATGCATAACAGGAGGAATGAGTACATGCCCAACGGCAGCAATGGAAGTGATTCTCAACCTCACACCATTACATATGGTGGTGGAGAGTGTTGCAGAAAGAACAAGATACAGACTAAGTAGAGAGGGAATCATTAAAAAGAAAACCACCTCTTCACTTCTTAGAAATCAGACAACCTGGGACATGCCACAAGATGGTATGATGAAAAAGTATAACTTTTCAAAGAAATTCGTTACGGAATTAAGCAACAAGAAGGAATGGGATCCAAATACCATTACCAGACTTGGAAAGAATGCCATTCAATGGTACACAGACGGCTCAAAAGCAATAGAAGGAACTGGGATAGGAGTGTACGGGCCAGGAACCAAACACTCTGAAAGCTTGGGAACAACCCCAAGTATCTTTCAAGCGGAAATTCACGCAATAAGAAAGTGTGCCCAGTTCAATATTGACAAAGGATATAGAAGGCAAAGGATTATCATAATGTCTGATAGTCAAGCAGCCATTAAAGCGCTGAGTTCCTGTGTAATCAGTTCCAAAATGGTGTGGGAATGCCTAGGCAAACTTAACGAACTAGGCGAGAACAATATAGTCACCTTACTGTGGATTCCAGGACACACTGGAATAGAAGGAAACGAAATAGCAGATGAACTAGCAAAGAGGGGGAGTGAAATACCCTTTTGGGGGCCGGAACCTTTTTGCGGAATCAGCTCCAATGTAATATTGGAAGAAATAGGTAAAGCCGAAGAAAAGAGAAGATCTGACAATTGGAAAGATCTAGTAGGGCTTAGGCAATCAAAGATTCTTCTGGGTGACTACAACCTGTTGAGATCAAATGAATGCATAAGTCAAAGCAAAACTGCACTAAGAGTTTTAACAGGAATCCTAACGGGACATTGTCGCCTGAATGGACACCTTAAAAAGCTCAAAATAGTGGAGGAAGAAGATTGTAGATTTTGTGGAATGGAAGAAGAAACCTCCATCCACATACTTGCGAACTGCACAGTATTTCAGAATCCTAGGGCACAGTACCTGGGAGACTACTGGATAGAAGAGGGACAGTTACCTAAGTTGAGGCCTGCAGATATCCTAAAATTCCTCCGGGAAATAGGACTAAAGGAGCTACTAGTATCTGAGACTCTCCTCAGAAACTAAGTAGAAGTAAGGGGGCACAATAGATCTTTTAGGTCTCAGTGAATGTTACCCCAATATACATACATACATACATACATACATTTTTTGGTTCTGATAATAAAATTTTAAAAAAATTGCTCTGATTATCATTATTTTCGTTTTAAATAAAGAGACAATTGATTAGGTTATCGGAATAACGACTATATACAGCGTGTTTTTGGAAGTTCTTACCAAACGGAAACCTTTTTATCATTGATTTCTCAGAAAATTTTAATCTTGATAAATGTATGTGTACTTATGTTGAAAAATTATTTTGACGTATCCAGATTTTCTTTGGTGTATACCGGGTGAAAATTAAACACAAAATGTGAAGATAGTGAATCAAAGTTTTTTAAAAATAAAGAATCCGAAACAGGAAAATTCAACAACTGACAAAACTCGAATTTCTGCAATTTTTCGCAAATTCATATTGACATTTCTTAGAAAATATTAGCATTGGAAAGAACTTTGCTTAACTTTTTATCTCAGATTTATAAGTCCGTCAATTTGGCTGACTCAGATTCCATATTTTTAGAAAAATTTGATTTACAATCGTCATGCTTTTGTGCTTTATTTTCACCCGACATACACCACCCAAAATCTAAATACGTCAAAATAATTTTCTCAAGGTACAAAAACATTTATCAATATTAAAATTTTCTGAGAAATCATGCATAAAAAAGTTCGCCATTCTGTAAGAACTTCAGAAGATACGCTGTATAGTTTTTGTAATCTTTGATCATCACATGTACTTACTACAGAATTTTTGCAAAAATAAAAATACCAGGTACGTTTATCTTAATTAAAATAATAAAACCATCAATCTTTTCTCCGGGTGTATCTGTTGTCTCACATTTTGGTAACCTCTGTGTTTTCTGATTTGATACATATGGTTAGTGACTTTTGAACCCGCACGATAAGAGCGCTTTTGACTACACTTGTTAATTGTAGATTAACTTTTTTGGGCTCACCTTTTTTTTCTTGAGTGTTTTTAACTTCGCTGAAGCGAATTTATACCATTAATTTAATTATTTCCGTAGAGGAATTTTTAACAGGTTCATTAAAATTATTTGGTTCATAATTTTCAGTACATGCTTATTTAATTAATAACCTTTACATTTTGTGAAGATTATTATGTTTTGAAGATTGATTTAGGTAGGGTTGTGTTGGGTTTTTTTTTGGGTTTTCAGTATTTTCAATATTTTTCAAACCTGTAATTTTTTATAACTCTTCAAACATTGATATATTTTAGAAATATTTTCTGCCTCAATGAAGTTTTTTGAAATTTCATTCTACACTCACCGGCGAAAAAACTCGGCCACCTAAAATTTTTCTGAAGTTCGTTGTCCAACAACTTTCGTAATTTTTCATCGTTTTCAATTCTAGATAAATTCTTTGGTATTAAAACAAACTCCAGAAAAGTTTACCAAAAATGTTGATACCGTATTAATACAGGGTGAAAAACAAACCATGTATTTGTAGTCCAATTTCTTAACACCCTGTGGAACAGTCCGGGAAATTTGTAAAGTTTACGTTTAGCAGCACCGAATTTTTATTAATTGAAACCGGAGCTCTAAATGCTCAAAGTTACATACAATATGTTCTTCAGGAAGCTGTAGTTACCTATGCTCCATTTGTTGGAGACGACATCATTTTAATGCACGACAATGCAAGACAGCATGTGGCAAATTTTGTTAACCAGTATTTGGATGAGGTTTATATTTAACGATTAGAATAGCCTGCATATAGCCCGGATCTGAATACAATTGAACATCTCTGGGATAAAATTCAAAGAAACATTCGTCGTCTTATACTATCCGAAACATTTGACGAGCTGCGTTTTGCGTTGCAAGCTGAATATGACGCAATTCCTCAAGATCGCATTATTCGTCTTATCCAGGGATCTCCAAACTACGGCCCACGTAGTGTTTTTATACGGCTCGCGTTGACATGAGCGATGTTTGCCGAGATGACTCTCTTTTCCCCTGCTCAGTCACGGTGTGGTCACATCCCTCAGGGGTGAGTCATAGCCCGGCCCACCGGCCGTCAGTCGTCAATCTCGCTCAGTCTGAGAAACGTATAGCGTGTGCTATAGCTTGAGCCAAAATGGACTGACATAGTTGGACAAAAACAACTCCATAGAAGTCATATGTACATATGTCAGACAGTCAAAGCATGACAATCCAGAAAAAGCTAATTGAAGCTTCATAAGTTTTTTTTCACCTAATTAAAAATAAAAAAAAACGGATGAGGACCTTCGTATCCTTCCAAATCTTATTGGCCCGCCTGGCTTTCAAGAGTTTACAATTTGGCCCTTAGGTAAAAAAGTTTGGAGACTCCTGGTCTTATCAATTCGATGTCTCGGCTATTTCGCTAGAGGTGGGCATACGAAATATTAAAAAATGCCAATTTGGTTATTTTTTTTTGTTTCAAATTATTGTTGAATATTAAAACAAATTAAATTTTATCCCTAAAACAATTCCAGCCTTTTATTTCAATACGTATATCTTCAAAAGAAATCAAGATATCAAGGTGGAATAAAAACTGAAATAGACTGCGTAAACTCTATAAATTTCCCGAACTGTTCCACAGGATGTTAAGAAATTTGACTACAAATACATGGTTTTTTTTTCACCCTGTATAAATAAGCTATCAACATTTTTGGCAAAATTTTCTGGAGTTTGTTATAACACCAAAGAATTTATCTACAATTTGTCGTAGAAATAATTGAGTTTTTTTGCCGGTGAGTGTACTATAGAAGCAAATTTAAATATATTTTTCCTATAACACTTAAATTTATACAGATATTTGCAAATCTGCTTTTTCTTAACGTTTTATATTAAATAATTTTTGATACTCTTAAGGAGTTGTTGTTGTTTTTTAAACTATTTTCTTAATGATTAAAATTAGAGGTGTTAAGGTGGAATTATACAGCAAATAAAATAAAATAAGGAACAAAATAAGAAAGATGAACATACGCATCTATATGAAAGTGTTTATACAAGAAATAAGGTAAAATAGAAACACTCATATAGATGCGTATGTTCATCTTTCTTATTTTGTTCCTTATTTTATTTTATTTGCTGTATAATCTCACCGATACAGTTGACGAAAAACGCAAAGTTCTTATTGGTTTATTACCTAGCTCGTGAGAAAGCAAACCTTAGTTTTTCATTACCGGTAAACAATTACAAATTTCAGGAAGATCATTTTTAAAATCGTAGCATTATTCATGATTTGACTGATGTCATTAACAACTTAAGTGGTAATAAACACGTGTTTCAAATATTTAATTCAAATAACATTATTAATTACTTAATTTGAAAAAAGCTTTACCTGAAGTAAGAGCTACAAGCGCAGAGAATCGCTCTGTGCACTGGAATTTCGGCTCCATCGTCTAAAACTATAGTCGCATCGCAAAGTTGATTGTTTTCTTTTAATTCGAAAAGAGCTTGCATCGCTTGTATACTCATACATCTTCCCGATCCAACGTCCATGGGCTTTCCGAGGATGGTATTCGATTCGCCCATTTCATTGTTCTGAGCCAGATTGTTACTTAGTTAAGATTTGGACACAAGTAATTTAGTTATTTAATGAATAAATATTAACTGAAATGAGAATGAAATGAAAAGTCAAATTTGAAAGACTGTTATAAAGGTTATCAAATATCTCAATCGCTATGCTACGTACACTTTTAGACAAATAAAAATCTTTGATTTGTTATGAAAACGGCATTTTCCGATTATGTGAATCAACTTTTATAGACAATGAACGTGACTTCGTTGACAACAACTTTTTAGAACTATTTTGAAATAAGGGCAAGTCCACGTGACGTCATGCCCTGAGGAATCTGACATGGAATATACACCATATTCCGTGAATCTGATGATAAATAAACGTTCTTTGCTCAACGCGTGGTTCTTAATAGTTATTTGATTTTAATTTGGTGCTTTTTTAGACGTTGTTTTAATTGATTAGGTATTTTAAAAGCTAGGTTAGGTAAAGGAAAGGGCTTTTCGAACCGTACGATTTACACAAGTACTTACGACAAGGAAAATATTAGAAAAACAGCTTGAAAGAAAGAGAAAGAACAACTATGCGTGTCCAGCGAGGGCGTGTATTTAGTTCCAGAGGCCGGCCGAATGTCCACTGCCCCCCCCATTTCAACCGCTGTTGCCAGAAGCATGGAGGATGGAGGTGTTTGGTTTTGCCTAATAGTGCATGAGCCCAAAAAGGAGTCAACGATGACGAGACAAAAATATCATTTGTACAAATTAGTCTGTGCTTCTGGCAACAGCTGTTGAAATGGGGGGGCAGTGGACATTCGGCCGGCCTCTGGAACTAAATACACGCCCTCGCTGGACACGCACAGTTGTTCTTTCTCTCTCTCTTTCAAGCTGTTTTTCTCATATTTTTCTTGTCGTGCTTGTGTAAATCGAACGGTTCGAAAAGCCCTTTTGCAATCTGTATATGTTTATAATAAAAAGGATCATTAAATCAATACAGAACAACCAAATTACAAATCTAAAATCTAACCGAATAATTGTTTTCCCTCAGGGGTATTGGCAACTGTCAGTTGGTGGATATACTCTGTCCTTTTTTGACTGGTAGCTATTAGATACCTTCATTATAAATGCAATTTTAAAAAAATTTGTATTCCGTTGGTCAAATTAAATTTCATGGCAACAAACACGTTAAGATAGAATTACGTGTTTTCGACCTCACTTTTCTAGTCCACTCTGTTTTATCTCTTATAATAAAAAAACCATAAAATTGGTCGCGTTCATCCCAACAAAGTTGATCAGGTAGCGATTTTCAGAGTTATCCATCATTTCTTATTTCTGCTGAACGTTCTAATTTTGATACTCATCTCTTTAGTGCCTTAGTAGCGTAGCGTATTTCAATTCTGATGGGAAAAATGGCGACCGCTACCACAGCGCTCACATCAATCAGTTGACAAAACACGAGTTCAGCAGGAACTTGATTATCGCTTGAAATGAACGCGACCATTATTTTTCTACTTCCGTAACTAAAACCGCATTTAAAACACGGGTTTGACATTCGCAAAACGTCACTTTAAACACTAGTGATAATTTTGTAGTTCTGTGTCATTTGATTTTTTTATGACACGTCCAGTCATTGTCTGTCATCTTGTGAATATAATTAAAATATAACATAATTAAGAACCTGCGGGCGTAGAAAAAGTATAGTAAGCACCTAGTGTCAAACATATCTTTAGCCACTCAGAAAACTCGTGACAAAAGTAACGTTTGTGACACTTTGTACTTAATATACTATGAGCATCGATGGGTATAGTTTGTATCAGCCATGTTTTTCGTATCGGGTATCTGATTTTATAAGTTTGCTCCAGTACTTTTTCCTCTATATTGTAAAATAAATGGTATGGGTGAGAGGGAAAGCTGACTTGATAAAACTGTTGGGTATAACTTGTTCCGTTTGATGGATTTTGACAAACTTAGTATCATTTTGAAGGGAATTCAATGCCTAATAAAACATTATATCATCACTTCACTCCAGTGGTTTTTGCGGGCGCTAATCTTGAAATACGATGTTCTATTTTTTAATCATTTACTTGAAAGAATTTTAAAAAAATATGGTAAAAACCGCATATCAATATCTATTGTCTAAGCCATGATACGATAAAAAATATATTTATTCTCTAAGCTGTACGATAAAACAAGTTTCTGATATACAACGGGCTACCACTCTAAATCAAATACCAGTAAGTTTTATTTTAATTATTGGTTATTTTCGAATATACCTATATAAATATCACAATTTCTTATTTTTTAAAGGTTTTCTTATTAAGATATATTCATTAATTTTAAGACTGACCAGTTGTTCTACTCCATTTTGATGGCTGAGAACGGTCGTTCGTTTTTGTTTGATTGTGCTATATTTTTTTGGATAATATCCACTGTGATCACTCAAAACTAATAAGGTTATGAACAAAGGATGTTAAAATAACCAGCTTGTTCAAAAGGCAGGTAAGTAAATATACTCTTGTATTATTTGTATTATATCGTATTTGTTATTTAAGGCAATTTTGTTTAGTGTGCGCAGGCTCAAAGTAATTATTTGTCGATGTATTGAAGAATTTATGCTTTGTTCGTAATTTAAAATAATTTTTTTTTATACCAGAACGCTTTAGATCAATTACAGATAGGTAGGAAGCTTAGGATTTGATTATATTAATTAATGGATAAATTACTTACTTTTTTTTGATGGTTTCGATGAAAATCATCAACCAATATGCTTTTTCTCGAACTATTATTAGTGAGTTTTGTGTTAAAAGCACTCCATTCACTCATTTCTTCCTTTTAAATCAGTTGAAAATAAGTACTGAGGTCGATTAATGATTCAGACACTAATAATTTAGCAATACAATAGATTTTCCGTTAAAAAAACGGACTGTCAAATTTGACAAGATTAATGTCATAATATTACACTTTTTTCTAGATTCATGACATTGTCACTTACGTTATAAAGTTGTCAATAATTTTATGTTAGTTGTTTTTTGTAGAATAAAGCCTTATTCTAGAGGTAATCTGCTGCTATTCTGTCTACGATTTCTGCTGGTTCTCCTAGTTGTTTATCCAAATCTATTATTCAAATTAAAATAAACAACATAATAACAGATGCACTAGTCGATACAGGAAGTTCTGATAGCTATATTTCAAGTGAAATTGTTGCCAGTAGAAATATTTGTGTCATTCCATCAAGAATTAATGTTAAAATGGCTTCCACATCGCTCACGTCGCAAGTCGCAAAATCCCGTCGATTTACAACTTCAGACCTCAACTTTATTGAGCAAGAAATCAAACATCTTCTAAAAGAAAAGATCATAGAACCCAGTATCTCCCCCTGGCGAGCTCAACCTCTGGTAACTTCAAGTGAAAACCACAAGAAACGTATGTGCATTGACTATTCTCAAACCATAAATAAATATACATTATTGGATGCATACCCATTGCCACGTATAGTAGACGTTGTAAACCAAATTTCGAAATATTTTTAGTACAATTGACCTCCATAGTGCCTATTACCAAATTCCAATTAAATATAAAGAAAAGATCTACACTTCATTTGAAGCTTGTGGAAACTTGTACCAATTTTCTCGAATTCCGTTTGGTAACACCAATGGAGTCGCTTGTTTCCAACGAACCGTCGACAGCATCATCAAAAAAGAAAATCTCAAAAGCGTCTATTCTTATCTGGATGACGTCACTGTTTGCGGTAACTCACAAGAAGAACAAGATCATCTCTTTCAAGACCAACACAATCAAGACGTAGTACTGATTATCAATAGGCCAGTTAGGACACGATGGCGTCCTCAATATTTAGAAGACTTCCTCGAGAAATAAGAAGGCGGGAAGAATGTCATAATATTACACTTTTGACTAGATTCATGACATTGTCACTTACGTTATAAAGTTGTCAATAATTTTATGTTAGTTGATTTCTGTAGAATAAAGCCTTATTCTAGAGGTAATCCTACGTATTCAAAGTAACAGACGGATTTCCTGTCACTTTATTACTTAAGTACTATTCTCTACTTCGATCATTAAACAGACTAGTAGCGTTTTCCATTGACCGCGCGAATTTTGCAAGTTCCGCGTGTTCCATTGTCTTCATGACCCGTCGTGGAGCAACGTTATTGTGTTCCATTGATGATTAACCAAGCGCTCTCAGCTCGAACTTTTCAGAACCGTCGATTGACAAGAGTGCAGGATACATAACCTATTTTTATTTATTACCATTAGCAAGTGTCATATGTTATATTTGTCAAAGAGGTGAATGGAACATGAACAGCTCCGCGCGAACTAGAACCAAGAACGTACGCACCAGCGTGGGATCGGTGCAATTTTGGATCGCATTTGCATCGTGCTGGTGGGAGGTCAATGGAAAACGCTATAGATAAATATCCCGCTATATTGACAACACACTTTCTCCATTTCTCTTTGAACTTAACCACACAAACCAGGTTACCTATGAGTTAACCAGTTAGTATTCCAAACCATATCGTTACAGTTAACCAAATACACAAACCAGCTGACTGAGATAGTTTGACTGAGTAATTATCTTATTGGAGGTTAGGTGTTTGTTTATTTCTTAGTTTTTTACAAACCGTTACATCATAAAACTTTACAGTGAAGTCATAGTATTGTTAACCTGGTTTACGTGGTTAAGTTTAAAGAAAAATGGCTTTTGATTACAACCAACGTCTAAATTCTCTCATTCCTGAACAAGGATAGCAATACACACAGCAGAATCCGCCGTGCTGTGTGACAATTTAAATTTAAAAGAAATATTTATCTTAGATTCATTTATTACTCGAGGAATTATTTTTAGTGTGTAGTTGTATAGTTAAACATTGTTTATTTTCTGTTAATAATATAAATTTGCATTCTTATTAGAATGGGTAAATGGTATTTATATATCAATTGATGCGACAATGGTAATTTCAGAACTGTAGAACTATTCAGAGCTTGTTGGTTACCTGTGAAAGGATGTGTTGTAAACATCGCTTATGTGTGAATGAAATTTTGTACATTGTCAATCAAATAAATCGCTTTCCATACATTTATCTTAATTATAAAGTAAGTATTAAAGGATATATTGAGGAACCATAAATAAATTAAAGTCATTGGATGATGACTAGGTACATTTTAATAACACTACATATCAACATCTGTGGAATGAAGCAAAATAAATAAATAAACTTTGACATTGTTTATCTTGGCATAGGATAATTTGTCTGTTTACTCTTCAAGTATATTCATTTTTCGGAGATTCTCCATATATCTCCCAACGCCCGACAATACATACCACCGTAGTGGTCTTGTTTACATTTGCACTGAAGCCAACCATGTATGTGGAACAAATTTGCGATATCGCCAGAATAGGTTTGTTCGTAGAGCAGTCACGAACGGTTAGAAACTGGACGACTCATGCGCAGAGCCTAACTGTGAATGGTTTTTATTCAGTGCGCGTGATTCGTTCAGTTTCCAACCGTTCGTGACTACTCTAAGAACAAACCTATTGTCTAAGTTATTACCAGTAGATAAACCTTTCTTCTGGTACATTACAACGTCCTCCTATCCTATAGGACAGATAAACCTTTATGAATTATAGAATTATCCGGAATTTGACATATTTAACGTCAATATTTGAAAGCAGCAATGTTTACCAATTCTCCAAATTTATCATAAATACCTAAAGATTAAGATGCAGAAATTGGAGTGATAAATCTTGTTATAGAAAACGTGAAGCTTTATGTTATTTGATTTTTTCGCTGGATGTTTAGGAGGTGAGTTGAATAACACGGAAATGTATTTGGTAGGCTGAATGAGAGTTTTTTTACATAAAATAGAACAGGCGGCTCAAAGAGACTGGGATAGAAGTGTACGGGCCAGGAACCAAAGCTTGGAAAAACCCCAAGTATCTTTCAAGCGGAAATTCACGCCATTAGAAAGTGTGCCCAGTTGAATATTGATAAAGGATATAGAAGGCAAAATATTATCATAATGTCGGATAGTCAAGCAGTCATTAAAGCACTGAGCTCTTGTGTAATCAACTCCAAAATAGTGTGGGAATGTCTAGGCATACTCAATGAACTAGACGAGAACAATATAGTAACCCTTCTATGGATTCCAGGAAACACTGGGATAAAAAGGAATGAAATAGCAGATGGACTAGCAAAGAGGGGGACTGACAATGTAATATTGGAAGAAATAGGCAAAGCCGAAGAAAAGAGCAGATCTGACCATTGCAGATATCCTAAAATTCCTCAAGGAAACAGGTCTAAAGGAACTACAAGTATCTGAGACTTTCTTCTGAAACTAAGTAGAATCAAGGGGAAACAATAGATCTTTTTTAAAAATGTCCTCTGTCTGATACATTATAGTTTTTATTGGGCTTTTTTTCGATGGTTTCGCAGGTTTGGTTGGTGTGATGGTTGGCCACCCCTTAGACACAATAAAAGTAAACATTCAAGTTAAAAACTCTACTAACCCCAATTACCGCGGAACGCTTATAGCTCTGCGTACTCTTTTGAATCATAAAGGCATAAGAAGTCTTTATCGTGGCGCAACTAGTCCTCTAATTGGATTTTCAGGTAATCATTTTACCAGTGCCTATTTATTTTTCTAAATTTTTATTTTATTCAAATACTCTTCTCCTCTCTTCTTCATCATCATCATCACATCTAAACCAACTTTATTGGCTCACTGCTAACTTCAAATATACTTAAAGTCAAACAATTTTGCACACAATTTCATTTTGAACCATTGCTTCCATTAAATCAGTATTTTCAGTAATCAATGGTATCATTGTGGATGTACAAACAACCCTATTTTATATTAATTAGTATTTCCAAAAATTATAAATGTATCCCTGATGATATGACGTAGCCACAAAGTTATTAGACTGTAAGTACATACAGAATTATACACGTTGACGATACAAATACGAAATACTCTTTTTGTAGCTGTGAATGCAGTAACGTTTGGTGTCTATCATTCCATTTACAATATGATGCCAAGTTCTTACAGTACTGTTTTAATAGCTGGAGGAGCTGCAGGATTTTTGGGTAGTTTTATTCTTAGTCCTATGGAATTAGCTAAGTCAAGATTACAGGTGAATTTCCGTTAATTTTATTGAAATAACAGTAAGATTCATATCATCTGTATGTTCCTTGTGGTATATCTATGGTAGTACGGACGACTACGAAATGCCCCACGCTACCCAGATTTTATAGGGTTTTAAAGCCATGTACGAGGATATATTGAAAAATTCTTAGCCTACTATAGAGCCAAACAAAATTTCAATGTCAAAATATTTTATTACCCAACATATTCTCCTCTTAATCGGATACTATTATTACAGCGAACCTGCAACTTCTCTAGACCTTTCAAAAAAATGTTTCTTCTTGCTCTGCAAACCATACCTCCACAGCTTTTATTACCTCCTCGTTGGAAGAAAATTGACGACCTTTTAAACTTTTTTTCAGTTGAGGAAAGAGATGATAGTCGGACGGAGCCAAATCCGGTGAATAAGTGGGGTGTTCTAGTAATTCAAACCGTAAATCACTAATTTTTTGCATGGCAACATGAGATTTGTGTGCAGGGGCGTTGTCCTGAAAAAACAAAACACCTTTGGATAGCTTTCCGCGTCTTTTCTCTAATTTTTTCCCGTAGAGTGGTCAGTAATGTCGAATAGTAATCTCCAGTTATTGTCCTACCCTTATCCAAAAAATCAATCATGATTACTCCATGGCAATCCCAAAAAACTGAAGCAAGAACTTTTCCAGCAGATTTTTTGATACGAAACTTCGTAGGTCTTGGAGAAGCAGAGTGTCGCCATTCCATCGATTGTTGCTTTGTTTCTGGATCGTCGAAATGTACCCAAGTCTCATCCATAGTAACAATTCGGTTTAAGAAGTCTACATCGTTTTCAAATCGAGCACAGATCGAACGCGATGCTTCTACCCTTGCACGCTTTTGGTCAACATTCAAACATTTGGGGATCCATTTTGCAGCAATTTTTCTCATGTCCAAATTGACGTGAAATATATGATGAACGCGTTCGTTTGAAATATTCAGTGCTTCAGATATCCGTTTTAGCCCAATTCGACGTTCTGATAAAATCATGTCATGAACTGCATCGATATTTTCGGGGCTGACACAGAAACTGGCCTTCCCGATCGGTCATCATCTTCAATGGAAAATTTATCTCTTTTGAAGCTTGCAGTCCAATTTTTCATGGTCGCATACGAAGGACGAAGGACATTGATCACCAAGGGTATTAAGCATATCTTCGTAAATCTGCTTACCTCTTAACCCTTTTAAATACAGTTACTTGATGATAGCTCGATCCTCCAATTTTTCGATTTTCACAATTTCGGAGGACATCCTTTTTCTTTTAATTTATTGCGTAACTCTGGTTTACTTTTTTGACGTCAAACTTCACACTTCTAATAAGTTATTGTTCGTTGCTATGGTAACGCAATATTTTGTTTATGCATGGAACTGGTCTAGGCTAACTAGATATCAATACGTCCTCGTATAGTAAATTGCGGAATTATTTTTCGTAGATAATAAAAAGACCTCTATAGGTTTTTAAATATAAGTTCACTAACACTTGCAGAACTTCTTCCTGTGACTTGGGCAATGGTGGTGTGAATCTGCTTCTTGCATCATAGATATTTCTTCAATCGCAAGAAATGTCTTTCGTCGTCAGTGGTTAATGGCTGAAATTGTCCTTCCTCAATTCCTTGTGGACAATCTTCAAAGGTCTTTCACCTATATCTTCAACAGCTTACATCTTTGTAGAATTACTAAAAATTTGCCGGTCAACGGCATGATTATGGTCCTCTGATGCTTTTTCAAGAATTATCTAATTTGTATCACCTTCCTTTGTCTACACTTTTTGTTGACACCCTTTTTTGATGCATCGCCATCTAACTTTTCTATCTTTGGCGTCATGGACCTTTGAATATTTATATTCATTAATTATGAATGAACAGTTCTCCAAAATGACTAAACATCGTCATTGGATTCGCCATTTAAAAGTTAAACACTATCAGCACAAGGGTGGATGTAATTTGGGCGCTAAGGATTAATGCACTTTTTACTAGGCGCCAAGACGAAGGGTCATTTTAATCCTATGTGTATTTTGGGCGCTAACCGACTGAAGTACGTGATTTATGAAATGCAGTTATTTATTAAATCACCGACATTTATAATAAGATATATTTTTGTAAAGTAAATTATAATAATTTTCAATAATAACCCAACCAAACCTACCCCTACCAAACCACCTTCGTATTTTTAGTCAATTTTTGAAGAATAAATTATAATAATTTTCAATAATAACCCAACCAAACCTACCCCTACCAAACCACCTTCGTATTTTTAGTTAATTTTTGAAGAATAAATTATGTCTGGCTGACTCGACCTACCTGCACTTCTTAGCGGTGAAAATACATGTCGGATTATCTACCCTTCTTGGTCAGACAGGTAAAGAAGGATGGTTAGCGCCTAAATTACACCCGCCGCAGCACGAAACAAATACTAATAAACAAAACTATACTGTAATAATTGCAAAAACTGAAAATATTCATCTTTTAAATTTATCCCAACTCTTTTAACTATAATCAAATTTGGTTTTCCTAAATACCGACCAATAAGAAATATTTAAATATATTTGTTTTTGAATTTCCGATAATTAAATCTTAATCCCCAACTTTCTTGCAAGTGGGGCAGTAAGTACTTGGTCCAGGTAGTTCCGTGGGGCAGTTTGTATTGACCGGATAGTACAATTCCTTAATGAGATGTTTCATGTATTTTTAAGGTATTAATTTTCAGGTAGCCGGCCATAGAGCTGGGAAAAATCCTTTAGACACTTTATTACGATTATATAGACATGCAGGATTTAGAGGAGTATTTCGCGGTACTGGAATAACAATTATAAGAGAAGTACCGGCTAATATGACTTACTTCATCGTTTATGATAAGTTTACTCAACCAGTTGAAAATAGTTCGACAGCCGTCATGTTTGTATCAGGTGGAGTTGCAGGTAAAATGAGTTTAAGCATCCCGACTTCACCAATTACGGCATCGGTGGTACCTACTTTGAATAAAATACTAATAATAATAGCAAAAATATCTCAAAATGACAATATTAAATATTCGGTTGTGCATTAATTTATTGAATTTGGCATTCAGATGAATAATGTCTTTATTTGAACTGTCACATAGTCAAACTATTTCCCTATTTAAATTTTATTTTTGACAGTGACAAGTGACAAGTTTTGTTTTCATTGCAGCACCCTGTTTATTGATTGATTGGTTCAGCACCACTAGTCAGAGGCTTAGAGTCCTCGACATCTCAGCCTTTAGGCATTTTGTGTTCTTGGTTGTGTCGTTTATGTGAAGAGACCAGTAGCCCTTATCAGACTCAACAGTCGCTTCGCTTTGTCCTTCTTGGAGAAATCCTCCCTTGGATGTTCCAGGCCTAGGGTTTTTTGACCAAGAGTTTGTTGTGTTTGTTTTGGCACGCGCCTCCAGTACTACTGATGTTTAGTTTGAGTCCGCCGAGATGTACAACCACGTGCAGCAGTTTTAGATCCCAAATACTGGTTCAGGATCAGTGAATGCTCAGACCCTAGCTTTGCTAGGATGTTGCACCACGGACTCCAGCTCCAGTTCTTAGATCCGTCTATGTACCACACCAACGTTCCTTCCTGACTGCATGCTTCCAACCCATCCCAGTTTAGCTGAATTTGGTATGGTTGGTTGTCGTTAATTGTGCCCAACATGATGTCGCTTCTCATTTTAAGAAGCTAGTTTGTGATAAAATCTGTGATTCTGGAATGACTATGGGATCCTGTGTATGCAAAACATTAATATTTTAAATATTTTAGGTATTGCTTCGTGGGTGGTACCATATCCGGCTGACGTAATTAAATCTAAAACTCAAGTTGATGGCTTATTAACTGAAAGGATGTATACCAGCTCCTATGACTGTCTGATTAAAGTTATAAAAACAGAAGGAGTACTGAAGCTTTATGCAGGATTGGTTCCAACAATGCTTCGCGCTTTCCCTGTAAATTCACTCATGTTTGCGGTCGTTTCTTGGTTGAGGTTTCTTTACAATAAAAATACGGATGTAAGCTCGGAAGTGTCCCATATTCGAGAAAAATTTCCTTTTTTATTCAGATGCTAGTTAATACGAATTACAGTTTACTTTACAAAAGTTTTATCAATCAAATACCGTGTATACTTTACGTTAATAAATTGAATACTCAAATATATGCAAATATGCCATCAATTCGAAGAAGTGTTAACATTTTTCTATCTGTTTTACATGTAAATGTGAATGTAGGAGGAAAAATTGTTCTTTTAGTAATTTAATGCAAGTAATATATCAGCAGTTAGTTGTGAAAGCATGAATATGGAAAAATAAAAATAGCGTTTTTGCTGCCATTTCAAGACGCATTTTCATGAAAATAAACTGGGAATATTCAACACGGCGTCGTTATATTCATTACGTTTTCAGATTTATCTGCTAAAAACAGGTCATCAGTTAACGGAAATTTTTAACAGTTAGTAAATAATTTGCACAAAAAGCATAGAATAAAAAAATCTATTTTCTATCGTATCTTAATATACACAATAATTTTAATCAGCTGCTCGCTATGTTAATATTGAAAAAATTTGAATAGTTTTCCGAGATCTTAAATTCTATTTCCGCTATCCTCATTGTCCACGTGACCACAAAGAAAGTTACAGCGTTAACTGGGAAAGCTCTGATGATGGTTGGGGTTAATCCTCGGTATAAACTGATGAACCCTTCTGATTGTACGGTTTTCTTGATGCAATCGTAATATCCAGTATATTTTTGCAAAGTGATACCATCTACTTGGATTTTGGATTTGATCACATCCAACGGATAAGGGATTACCCAAGAAATCACACCTATAACAAATAAAGTTGTTGAGAGTTGTGGTGCGGTGACTGTCTTAAAAAAATGGATCTGGAAAATTATAAAACGGGGTTTTATGCATTTTATTATAAAATGTATGTCCATCCTAGCGCTGTCTATGTGAAAGTAGCTAAAGTAGCATCTCGCATAATGAAGTGACCTGTCGCAAATTACAACTGGAATATGAAACAATAATGATTTTTATCACAGAATCAATTAGTTACACAGTTTTAAATATCTAATTTTACTATTTCGGAACCTGATAAACTTTTAAAATACAAAAAATCTCAAAATCCATGAAAAAATCTACTGCGCTATCTATGTGTGAGTATCCAAAGTAGTCTTTCTCAATGTAGTGATCTCTCGACGATTCAGACGTATTATAACAAAGTTGTGATTATTATCACATAATCATATAGAGGTTTGAATTATTTGTTACATAATACTCGCATTTTGTGAAAACATCACGACTGTCATATGTCAAGTTTTTGGATGCAAACAAACTTTTATAATTGTATTAGATTAGTTAAGAGTGATAATAAATATTATATTATGTTCATTCGTCAGATTAATACATTAAAAAGATACATTTGTTTACATTTAAAAGTGAACCCAACATTAGATCACATTCTAAGGTAACTTGCCGACCCTTTGCCAGATGTGTTACTTTTCCTTTGAATTGCGACAACTGATAGGACACGATAGAAACGTACAAAATAAAAATGTACTTTTGAGAAATTACATAAAAACGACAAAATAATTATCCTAAGTAGTTTATGTAATAAAAATATGTTTTTGTTTGAAACTTTTGAGGTTTAAACAAAACAAATGCGTGTTAATAATTTTGTCTGTCTGAAATATGGTGTCGGCCACTTTGCGCCCGACCGTTTTGCGCTCCTACCTGAAATCGGCCACTTTGCGCTCTGCTACTTTCATAATCTACTTTATTTTCTTCGATCTGCCCATTTGCAATATAATTTTAAATTCCTCCTACCTACAATAATAGTCCGGTAAAGGGTAAGTTAAAAATATTAGTTTTACAAGAAAACAAGAAAGTACAAAAATTATAGCTGGGCTCTTAACACAGAGGTACCAGGTTCGAGTCGTGTCCGAGTCAAGATATTTTTATTTTCTTATTGTTTTTTTCAAAAATTGACTAAAAATACGAAGAATTTTTCGATTCGGATTAGGGTAGGGGGTAAGGTAGGGTGGTTTTGGTTGGGTTATTATTGAAAATTATTATAATAATCTGTCAATTACACAATTCAATTTTTCGATTCGGATTAGGGTAGGGGGTAAGGTAGGGTGGTTTTGGTTGGGTTATTATTGAAAATTATTATAATAATCTGTCAATTACACAATTCAATTTTTCGATTCGGATTAGGGTAGGGGGTAAGGTAGGGTGGTTTAGTTAAAAAAGTGTATGGAAAGCGAGGAGATGTTCTTTTCATAGAGAACGACACGGGGTGTCTTGGAACTACGCTTGGCAACGTCGGTGAAGAGAGCTACATTTAGACGCTCCTATTTTTCTGTAGTAGGTACCATGGGTTTTAAGCAAATTTTCTAAGCTAACCTTTACCGGGCTATTATGTTATAATAAATTTAAAATTATATTGCAAATCGGTAAATCCTAGAAAAAAGGATAATACATTTCTATTATGAAAATCGCAGAGCGCAAACAGGTCGATTTCAGGTAAGAGCGCAAAACGACCGAGCGCAAAACGGCCGTATTCCTGAAATATGGCAACACCGAGAAAAGGGCGGAAAACATTTTACTATCAATTTTACCTGATTTTACTAGGAAATTTCAACGTTCCTTTGAGGAATTGTTAAGGTTAGTTAATTTAGTTTTAAGTATTGCCAAGTTGGTGTCTTCAAAACCTTCAATTTCTTTTAATTCCCTTAAAATATTGTCAAAAGCACTTCCTCTCTTTAACTGATTCATGTAATCTTTATTCCGAATATCCCACAATACCTCATATTGTTCATAAATATTTAAAAATGCAATTATTTGCTCACTGTTCCACTTCATGATGCTAAAAATGTCTTTAAACTTGCCTAACAAACTGTTTACACATGGAAACTAACAAGACTTGACAGGAAAGCCGGCCACTAAACTAGCCGGGTCTTCAACTTTACTTGCTACTTGCTGACAAGTACAAATTCATGCTTTCTTTCGATCTACACATAGTAAGTTTAGTGGCGGCAAGTACTTTCCGCCAATAAACTTTCCAAGTGTAAATGAGCCTTAAGTAAATAGTTCTATTGGTTAGTGGCACTGTCCGACTAGTCCGACAGTTTCTCCCCACTCCTTGAAAGTCATTGATGAAAACGTATGCATGGCGATAGAATGTTAGCCGTCTTTTCGGATAGTTTTATGAATGACTTGTGGACTCTATTTGTAGTATTACTTCCTCTAAGGTTCATACCTTTTTAATCGTATTATGTTATTAATACTTACAATAATATAGCCATATATAATAATTAAAACCTTTGTAAATAGAATAGCCAAAATTGATTGTTCGCACTAAAAACATGACATATGACAATTATGACGCGTATGAGCTTAATAACAGTATGAATTCCTGAAAAACCTACTGCCAGAGACACCAAGAGACGGCCAAGTACATGAGCATTGTTGTTTGATTGGCAAATAAAATAGTCCTGCTAGCTCTATTCTTGTTTAGCTCATAAGTTTAGGGCATGTCACATCTTTGTGGCAGTAGGAGCATGGCTTTTTTGACACAACGTCAAACCTTAGAAAACAAAGTTTGTTTCATGTTCTAAGCGGTGAAAGTGACGTGCCAAAGTCTTCATCCGCCATTGTTGTTTTGAATGTCTTTGCTAAACATTGTTTTGTTTGTGGTGTTTTACTAAATTTGGTGTAATTTTAACGATCTTATTTATGAACTTTGTAACAGTGGGCTGCTTTACAATTATTTTACACATTTATTTGGTGATTAGTTTGTGTGTAAACTGTTACCCATCGCTATCGATAGCCATTGAACTTAAAGACGTGGTTGCATTTTTATTTTTTAATTATTTTGATCCGGTATGACTTCAGTACGACGTTGTATCGCTTGTAGAAGCAGTGCAAGGGATACAATAATAATACTACATCTACACATAGAATAACATAAAAGTATACAAAGCAAACTAGTCACAGCTACTAGTTTTTTTAGTTTTGTGTTTTTTTTAATGAAAGAAATTAAAAAATAAAACAAAAATAAACGAGAGGGCTTACGCGCGATTTTTTAAATAATCTGAGAAGCGCGAGCGCCATCTCCACTCACTGTTTAGTCCAGTGGACCAATTAATTATTGTAGAACAAAAAATTCCTGTAGATACTTGGCCGTCTCTGGTTGTCTCTGCTACTGCATAATCTATGTGTGAGTAGGTAAAGTAGTGTTTTGCACTATGTAGCACCTATTGACAAATCTGACTTAAATATAACCCAATGGTGATTTTCATCACAAAATAGAATTTTTATATAGTTTCAAACAACGATAACAGTATTATTATTAAGAACGAATTGGTCACTGGCTACCAAGTAAATCTCTCCATATGTTGTGTTTACCTTGCCAACTTCTTCAGGAGGATGTAGAATCAATCCAATATAATCTACGAGCTGTGGATATCAATCAATAATTAAACGTTTTGAACAATAATTTGACATTACCTGCCATTCCTCCGGCAAACAGAATTTGCGCATTTGATGCTATTTTTCCTTCTTCTGTTCGAGCTAATAATTCGTAAGTAACGAAGTATGTTGTAAATGCTGGAACTTCTCTTCCAATTGTTATACCAAGTCCGTGAAAAATACCACGTAATCTGTTTTTGCTATAAATTTTTATTAAGCAATCTAATGGATTCTTACCAGTTTGAGTACCAGCAACCTATTAATAACAGGTTAGATCAATCCTATCTATAAATAAATGTGTATGTGTACATGTACTTGCCTGCATTCTAGATTTAACCAACTCCATCGGACTTGTTATAAAACTTGTTGAAAGTCCAGCCGCTGCTCCAGCGATAGCGTGTGATGACAAACTACCAGGATTAGCCATATTCTTTTGTACATTCCCATACACACCGAAAACGATGGCATTTAATGCTGCTAGACCTGCAATAGGACTAGTGACTCCTCTATAAACTCCCCTTATCCCTTCTTTCACCATAAGAGATTCAATGCAATGTAATGTACCTGTATATTTAGGATTTTTAGCACTTTGTGTTTGTAAGTTCACCTTTACAGTGTCGAGAGGATGGCCGATTAAAACACCAGCTATGCCTAGAATAATCATAACAAAAGTTACTTCTATTTCTTCATAAAACTGGTATGGGAGGAAAGAATACAGAACAACAGAGGAAGATCAAGAAAGACGTGGAATCAAGAGGTAGCACTAATTTTACAAGAAATGGCATGAGAAATGGTGATAATAATCAAAATTCTGTCGTTTTCTATAGTCGTTGAGCACTGTTTATGGGTGGGCAGAAAGAGAAAGCAATTGAGGAAATGATTACCTATAATATTCAGTGTTTTTGTTGTAATGATTCATAGGATAAAGTGTAGGTACTTACCTCCAGCACATCCAGCAATGAAATCAAGAGACATGGCCAGGACTTTCAATATGGTAAACGTCCACAAAAACAGTTAGTTTCCACGGAACAGATGTAAATCTTTCTTTTAATTGGCAGTCGTAAATCTTCGTAGTTATAAAATGACAAAATGTTGACTCCATGTACTATATCGGTACTATCTGAAATCCTAAAAAAACAATTTTTTGTTTTGTGTTATTCGAAAATAAAATGCTCGTCAATTGTATTTCATGTTTGTTGCGACATGACATGAGAGATCAAGAAGTGATAGTTTACAGAATTACGTTGCGATATTTCAATACAGTATAAAGTAGTCTGAAATTTTGTTTTTTTGATAGCTTCCTAATTATTCTAAAGACGTCTACTATGTATTTAAGGTTTTGAATGCAGTTAGAGAATTCTAGTTTTGGAATTGAGAACGTGCTATAGTCAGTAGCAGACGTTTTATTTATGATTAAACAATGATAAGTTAAAAAGTTAGGTTTTTTTTATGACACTTGGGAGAAGTACCTTATTGTATCACTTTGGGGATACACAACTCTTTCTATATTCACATTACACGTCGGCAGTGAGAATCTTCACTACTGTAACGTTTACTTTACGAAACTAATTGCAAAATTACAAATATTGTATAGTTAAAACATATATATACATATATACCGTGTGGAACAGCTAAATGGAATAAATTCGATAATGGATAAATGAAGGCGTGTTGGGAAAAACGCTTGGACACGTCGATTTGTATTTTCAAATGCGCATTTTTTTCAAAAAAAAAATTATATAGGGTGTGTCATGTGACAGTGGCCATAAAATAGCGCCGCCAAAAGATAATTATGCTTCTTTATTTTACTACTACCTCATACATAAAAATAGACTATAGTACCGAATTATCATAATTAGGAATAACATATTTTTCATAAATTACAGTCATAACAATAGTTTTCCTAATTGAATTCGTCAATTGAACATAGCTTCCCGACCAGCTGACAGTGATCAAAGTGTTGGTAACTGTCCATAACAATATCAGAATATAAGGAACAGAAAACAAGGAAGAACAACATTCAATATTTTTCATCATACTTCAACACATATCGCTTCCCGACCAACTGACACAGATCAAAGTGTAAACAACTACTTGTCAGTGTCATATTTATTTAAAGTCTAAAAGAATGCAATTTGGCAAGTCTCAGAAAGGAGGTGATACATTATTCCACGAAGGATATAATTACCGAAATGACAAGCAACGTGAAATTGCATTTTTTTAGACTTTAAATAGATATGACACTGACAAGTAGTTGTTTACACTTTTATCTGTGTCAGTTGGTCGGGAAGCGATATGTGTTGAAGTATGATGAAAAATATTGATTGTTGTTCTTCCTTGTTTCCCGTTCCTTATATTCTGATATTGTTTGTTGTAAAGGAAGGTTGATGCTTAGCGGTGAAACTTGATTTCTCAATCACATCCTACTGTAATAGTTGATTTTGTAATGATATTTCAACCGGCGCTATTTTATGGAGCGCTGTTTTTGTTCTGCGCTATTTTGTCCTGCGCTGTTTTTGATCAGCGCTGTTTTTGTCCTGCGCTGTTTTTGACTAGCGCTATTTTGACCAGCGCTATTTATGTCCAGCGCTGTTTTGTCCAGAGCTATTCTGCTACAGAGCCCTAATAATATACCAAAAAATACAATCAAATCAAAAAAATATGTATTGAAAATTATTAAACGTCAGATTGACAGTAAATTTTTTGATATCTACAAAGTAAAAAATTATACTCCTTGTGCCTTGATAAATACTCAAAATTTTGCCATAGAGAATCCTCCAAGCGTGTTGCTCAAGGATAATAGCCCTCGACCTGCGGCCTTGGGCTATTATCAAGCAACACGCTTTTAGCATTCTCCATGACAAAATTATCTCGGTATTATCAAGACCCTAGGGGTGTTACTACTGACAATAGCACTGACACTGATCCCTACTGTCATGCAGACAGATACCAAATTGGTAAGGCTATGAGTTTTATACGAAAATAAACAAATAAGTTTTTGTAATTTTTTTATTTCATCAGTAAAAAGGAACGCAGGAATGGTTTTTGCTTACTTTCTCAATATCAAGAACTAAATGGGAACTAAGTATTGAGTGTAATCTGATTATTTTTTGACGTTTCTCGAAATCAATAGAAATTTTCAATTTCAGCAATTCATATACGTTCCAGCCAATCAAAACATTATAGTGAGAATAATCTACTTACATTATTCCAGCGAGAACTATTCAATGTACATTGTTTTTATTGAATGACAACCAGTATTTTCGTGTCTGTCAGAAATTTTCAAAAAATTCGTAAAAAAGTAATGTCAAAAAATAATCTATCGAATACCACACGAGAGTTCGATAGATTAGATAATAATTCTCCAGGCATTTTTTCAAACTTATTGCCTGGCAACAAGTTTTCTAAAATCTGTCAAATTATTTTCTAATTTATGGAACTCGCGAGTTATATTTGACTAGATTATTTTTTGATTCGAAGTAGTTTCTAAAATCTTTTTTGTAATTTCTGCATCAGAAAAGGTACTAAACCGATAATTTTCACCCATTTTATATATCGCGTTGACACAACTAGGTAATTATTTTGACAACTATCTGACACTTGCTAGGCAAATAAAAGCCACAGTGATTATTCCCGAGAATAATCACAAGAGATTTATTCCCACTATAATAATGACATAATTGGTTGAAACTTACCATTGTGACAAATAAAGAAGCATTTCATTGGTTTTAAGAAACGTCAAAAAATAATCAATTTATTCTCACTCTCTTGTGATATTACTACTGAAAACACTTAATATTTCCGGAACAGTTAAAGATTTATAATATGCAGGTAGCTGCATTTAAAATAAGGAAGTTGGTTTTGGCCACTGTCACATGACACACTTTACATAATTTTTTTTTCGAAAAAAATGTTCATTTGAAAATACAAATCGACCTGGCCAAGCTTTTTTCCCAACACGCTCTCATTTATTCGTTATCGAATTTATTCCATTTGGCTGTTCCACACTGTATATACATTTTTTTAAGTTTGATCTTTCTAAGGTTAATGTCAATATCGTCGGTTGTGATTATTATTGCTTAATTAATATGATGTGCAAAATTGAATCTGAAAAAAATTTTTTAGTACATGCTTAAACATCGTATTAATTGAAAAATTCTATATCTCTACTTAAGAATGTGCACGTATTACTTTAGTGGGTATGTGTGATACGCTTAAAATGTTTGGTTCACCTTTTATCTTACAACCTGTTAATAAAAAAATTATTTTATAAACTGAAGATAATTATATTTTGGATCCAAACGTTGATATTAAATAAAATCAAATTTCTTACACGCTTAACTTTTTTAAAATGTATAAAAAAAATTTAACAATTAAATAATAGATTTAAGAAAAATTGGAAATATTTATGTTATCAACATCAATTTGAGCAATAGTTCACTACAAAAACAAGTTTATCAATCTAAGGAATTTTTATGGATGTTTTATTTAAATTGTCAATAAGACGATTCCGGTGATTGCACAAGGAACTGTACTGATCATATTTAAATCACTTCTGGAAATGTACTTATATTATTACGATATTCCTTAAAGGTCAAAGATAGGACAATGGCATATTTTAATGAAAGTAAAAAGAACAGCATTTTAATACAAATAAATACCAGAAAAGTTAAAAATTATTAAGTAACTGTTTTATTTTACGTCAGTACAACTGTAAACTATCAAAATTTTATAAAAAAAGTTTTATTAACAACAAAGTTATCACTACATGAATTTGGAAAAAGTTGTTTTTTAATTATGTTTTTACTAAGAATGTAGACACATTTTAAAAATGGCAACATGGTAAACAAAAACTAGGACTCAAACATATTGCACTGTATAAATTCGAATCCGATACCTTAACCCGTTCTGGAGTTATAGCTTCTGAGAGTAATGTAAAATTGTGCTGATGTGACGAAAATACAAATTAACACCAAATAATACATTTTGATTATTAAACTACTTAATAATAATTGAATTCTACATTTTTGTAGCCTCGACTAGACCTCCGTTAATTTCCACACATTTCTCGTATCGTTTGCGACTATGTCTTAGCGCTTTTTTATTTCATGTGGCGTTATTCCAGCACACGCCTGTCGTATTCTGTCACATAGTCCTGCTCTATTCCTTGGACGTGTCTTATACACTTTTTGTGTCAAAAGCCACCACAGATAAAAATCCAATATAGTTAAATCGGGCGATCTAGGAGGCAATTCGATTAACTCGCTACCGCGACCTATCCAACCATTTGGAAATTTTTCGTTAAGCCGCTGCCTGACAATCCTAGAATAGTGTACAGAACAACCATCTTACTGAAATATCAAATTTCTTCTTTCTGCTAGTGGCAGTTCGTCAATCACTGCGGATAACTCACCTTCCAAGAATTCCATGAAGTTATTGGCATTCATGTTACCCTCAAAAAAGAATGGACCTATTATCCTGTCTTTTAAAATTTCGGCTTCGAATTTTTACAGTGCAATATGTTTGAGTCCTAGTTTTTGTTTACCATGTTGCCATTTTTAAAATGTGTCTACATTCTTAGTAAAAAATTAATTAAAAAACAACTTTTTCCAAATTCATGTAGTGATAACTTTGTTGTTAATAAAACTTTTTTTATAAAATTTTGATACTTTACATTTGTGATGATTCTGAATCCAAAGGTGTAGTCATATTTGAGAAAAAAAATGTCTAATATACTTTCGTCTTTTTTGGCAAAGAAAAATTAACATAGAGGGCCTTGAAAATAGCTATTATGGTATGAAAATTTGTGCTCAAATACTGTTTTTGATACTGAATCTAACAAAAAAGACTAAATCAAAATCGGTTGAAAAATGCGGATTTTATAGGGGTGCTTCCAAACAAAATGGGTCACACTGTATGTGTTTCAGATTAAATTCAAATTTGTTTGTGCTTATGCGCGTATTTGGGGAAATCTGATAGAGTTTTGGTTTACATCACTCTCTCCAAGATTCATTACGACATACAGCTAGAAAAGATTGATACTAATTCGATAGAGCGCTGTAGACATAGGTATTCTCGTCCGCCATTTTGGTGCCTTGTTGTTCGTTGACGTTGGTTCAATATCAAAAATGTTTCAACACAATATGTCAACTTGACACATCACAAAACAATAAAATTCAGTCACCAAAATGGCGAATGAGAATACACATCTCTTTAGTCCCTTAATCTCGATCTCTCTTCGATTGTATAATCGAGCATATCTCATCGAATGGCGGGAGATGGCAAACCTAACCTCATTGATTTTACGATTACTTTTCAGAAGATCATTTAAATATCGAAGATTTGTTTGTTAATCCCGATAAAACGACATGTTTTTGATTTTTGATTTTAACACCACACATGAGGTTATGTTTTCAGGAGTGCTCTCGTTGCTCTCTCAATATTTTCAGATCCGTTGAGATCCATTGTTTTAAGGCGAATTAATGCATCGTTCATTATCATTACATTTTCAGTATATTATAATTATATTTACATTAGAAAAAATTTATTATTATAGTTCCCTATAAGATGTTCATTCAACCACATTATTTAATTTCAATTACACTATAATGCATCAAGAAGCTGGTCTACTTCAAACTATAAATTATAATTACATTACATTTCTAGTGAAAACCATGAAATCGCGTGCGCCAAAAATGTTTCAGCTGCCATTCCCAGGTTTTGATTTATGTTTTGTCAGCTTTCAGTGTTATCATTTTGAACAACAATAAAAAATCACCTGAAGGCATTTTTGTTGATAATTTTCCAAAATCATATTGAACCAAGGATAATTAATTGACTTGGAAGGTCAACATACTCATCTTTATGACACCGACAGTTACTGCTGTTACTGTTGTTACTACTCATGATTTTTAAACTGCTCTGGAGCACCCTACGATATGATAATGTTAAATATGTTTAGTTGGATGGTTAAGCGCGTGGTTTTGAACAGATCATAATACACCAAGTACCTTCGCGCTTGCGTCTGATTTACAGTTTCTAACAAATACACAAACTCTTGCTACAGTTTCTAAACCGCTATGCTGGAACTGCTAACTAAAAATCACCAAACTGTCAGCGACTGTTGTTGGAACGCTGAAATGCTCAGGTTCGTAACAATCAAGCTACATCCTCAATCAATCTGCTAGCAAAGTGGCACTTCGGCACGCGTGCCATCCTCAATCATGTCAATTCAGTCAGCCTAAATGAGATTGCACATGCGCATTTTCTTTGTTATTGCTATTTTATTATTTTGGATGTGGAGTTTACCTTGTTAATTTTCCTGTAAACTGTAACCTAACCGCTCCATACTTAGATACCAAGTACTTATCAAAGACAACAAATCAATTTATTAACGCAATAAGAAAATAATAAAATGAAATAGGGTTATGGTACCTAAATTATTTTTTCCATGATAAAAAGCGCATGACACAATTCGGCACGCTTCGCACTTCTACGTCGGCGTGCATGTCAGCACGAAATTGTGTTGAAGATACTTACGTTTAAACATCATTATCCTAGCACGCGTGCCGAAGTGTCACTTCGCCACTAAATTGATTGGGGATGTGCCTTCACTGGTAGTTTCAAACTCGAGTTGTTTTCACTTTATTCAGCCAGCTGTGATTTAAAATTTTGTTTTGAATAACGACGTAAACTTGCTGCTAGTGGGGCTATTGGACCGACTAAGGCTACATTCGTAATCAATTCGCTGGCCAAGTGGCACTTTTGGCACGCAAGTCGGCACGAAATTTGCCGTTCACAATAACTTCAAAGTCGACTTTAACACAAGCGCGTTCGTACGTAAATAATTGTCAGGATTCCTTCAACATATCGTCGAAGCATGATTCTAGTTCAGTCTGAGGTTTCAGGTTATAATTTATAATATATAATTTGGATTTATTTTTTATAGCAGTTTAGTAGTGATGGACAACGCGGAATATAAATTCAATTCAAAAGTCAAACTATCAGACAGATGTCAGATATATCAAAAAACAAATAACAAAAATTAATGCGCATGTCCCATAGCCAGCACGAAGTGAAAGCTTGCAAGAAATTTCGACGACTTCAACTCAATTGCTCAATTGCTTAGCTTGCGTACCAAAGTGCCACTTGGCCAGCGAATTGTTTACGAATGTAGCCTAAGGCGGGCCATCTTCAGAGAGAATTTGCGGACGTTGTCAACGTTAGTGAAAATGTTATTTCGCTCCTTGTTTCGCAACTGGAAACATGAGAGAAAGACCTAAATGTGGACGACCAAGGGTTACCAGAGGTGGTGCAGTTGCTGTTTTGGGGAGGAATTGACAATTTTATACGTTTGTTTCATTGTACTATTGGACCAACTTTCCTGTTCTTAGACGACGGTGCTCGTACCTAATTCCTTGTTTTCCCGCATATGGAACAGTCCTGTCGATCGCCCGACTTCAATTCAATCGAGCATGCTTGGGACCATTTACAAAAAGCCTTGAATTCCCATAAACCACCCCCCATAGTCACTTCAAGAGCTTAGACAGCCTTTACCCCAACTTTGAAGACAAATCGACCTTATTGAATGTATGCAGAAGCGTTGTTTGTCTGTAATACATGCTAAAGGAATGGATGTCTGTCCCTGTGTGAAAATGTGGTTTGAGTGATACTTAGGAGGTCATGAATCAAAGTCTCTAACAAAAAGGGGCAGCGATTTAGATAACTTTGGGAAATACTACTCTAATTTAACTTGCTCTGATTAGAAATCGATCAAATTAACCATTTGGCTGATATTTCCGGTATAATATACAAATATCCAAACGCCTCCCCAGTTTTAACAATCTCTATAAACTGCAATTTTTATGAAAAAATATTTATATGGTTTGTAAGAAAAATATTGGTCACTACGCCTATGCTATCGACGTCGCCGTCGTCGTCGTCTCGGCGCAGTCGTCCTTCGATCGCAGCTGTTTAGTGTCTCTGTATTGTGTTTTATTATTCGTAAGTAAAAAATTTTCTTTGTTAATATTAGTTAATAACGTAGCCATCATTGATTTGAAAAAGCGCAATTATTATGAGTCAGAGTTGATTTGAAATAATTTGGTGAGTAGAATGTTAACTTAAAAAATGTGCACGGATGATTTTTATTAATAGAACATGATTGCTTGACATATTTAGCAATACATTAGTAAGTAGTCTAGTAGTGAATTCATTTTTGAACAAGAAATTTCATTTAGTTATTGAAATATAATGGAATGTGAAAGTTTTAAAAACAAAGAGGTAGTGACTGGCATTTGAAGCTATTTTCATTTTATTTTGTATTCCTCAATGATTTTCACGTGAAAAACGCATAATCTTTACATATCAAAAAAAATGTGGTTTTGAAGATATTTAATGTTTTTATGAAGTCTGCAAGATCACTTTTTAATAATGAAATAAAAAAAATAGTTTTCTTCAATTTATTTTAATAGCTACCAAACTACACCCTGTATAAATGCGACAAACAGTGTATAAATAGTAACAACGCATTTGTGAAAAATTATAAATACATTTTTGTTTATTGGAAATATAAATATATCGAAAACAAATCCGATTGCAATTTTACCAAAGATGTAATTCATTGTTAATAAAATTAATATCAGTTATTTTTGTTTGTTGTTTTGAATTTGTAACTCGAAATTACTATCTGCCAGGATGATTTTTATTTTATTATAATCACACAAAACCATTGAGTAATAATAAATAAATCTTCAAAACAAAATCCGAATTTTGCCACAAAATTTGAAAAGTATACGGGGCTGGGATAAAGTGTGGAACCAAGTAAATATCTTTTAAACGAAAAGAACGATATTTATGAAAATTTGCAGGTAAGTGCAATGGAACAAAATGCATCTGATGTACATTTTTTTGTTAATAATATACTTCCGGTTTAACCGGAAATGCCATCAATTTCTTTAATTTAAAAGCTTCTTATTTTGAATTCATACATACTGAGTTTAGTGTAAAAAAATTTGTAAAAACGAGGAATATAGCACTTTAATCAACCTCCTTTGAGTTTTTTGCATTAGAGCAAATAACTATTTAGATAAACTAATTGATGTTGTTTGTATGCATAGTAATAATTAAAGAGTACTGTTCAGTACGTCTTTTGTTCTCCAAGTGTCAAATTCTAATTGACGGAAATAAATTTTACAATTTAGAATGGTTCAATTAAGTGAAAAAGAGCGATGATGATCGGTTATGGTGATCGTGTTAGAACTCATGAAGAAGTGTGTCATATTTTTAATAATTTGCATCCGGAGAGAAATCCTATATCACGCTCAACAGTAACTAAAAATTTGCTAAAACTTGCAAGACCGCGGACTGCAACGAACGAAACTGTTAAACAAAATATTGCAATCGATTTAGAAGAATCACCTCAAACTTCCACCACAAATTTGGCACTAAACCATGGTATCAGTCGACGTTCTGTAGGAAAGATATTAAAAAGTGAAAAGTATCATCCGTATAAGGTACAGTTGGTTCAAGAATTGTCAGACGATGATTTTGATCGACGGCTGGAATTTTGCGAACGGCTAATGGACCCAAGATATTGGTCAAATGAGAATCCTCATTGGATTCATGAAGCACATACTCAGCATCCACAGAAGTTAAATGTTTGGATGGGAATTGTCGAAAATAGGCTTATAGGCCCATTTTTTATCGACGGAAACTTGAATGGTGACAAGAATTTGGATCCACTAAATAACGAAATTATTCCTGCACTTCAACAGAATGGGCAATTACTACAAAATGTTTGGTTTCAACAAGATGGAGCACCTCCCCACTATGATAGACGGGTTAGGGATTTTCTGGATGCGAATTTTACAAATCGATGGATTGGACGTAGAGGATTCATAGAGTGGCCTGCTCGTTCTCCGGATCTTAGCCCGTTAGATTTTTTTCTTTGAGGTTATCTAAAATCACGTGTTTACGTTAGACGACCAACAAACTTACAGGAATTGAGACAAAGAATTGTTGATGAATGTGAACTAATACGTGGAGAAGTCTTGGAAAGAGTGACTTAATAGGATGGCATATTGTCAGCAAGTAAATGGCGAGCATTTTGAACATTTGAAGTAATTTTGTTTCTCATTATTCTAAAATAATGAAATGTACACCCATTGTACAACTAACAGTGAGTTATTCCTCGTTTTCACAATTTGTTTTACACTAAACTTAGTATGTACGAATTCAAAATAACAAGCTCTTTCAAATTCTGTGAAAATATATAGGGTGTCCCATTTAAATGAAATAAGTTGATGGCATTTCCGGTTAAACCGGAAGTATATTATTAACAAAAAAATGTACATCAGTTGCATTTTGTTCCATTGCACTTACCTGCAATATTTTATAAATATCGTTCTTTTCGTTTAAAAGATATTTACTTGTTTCCATACTTTATCCCAACCCCGTATAGTGGATTGAAGAACTGTTAGGTAGCTGACGATGCCAACAATAATTTGTGCTTTAACAGTTAATTATTATTTCATCCGTATTACAAATTTGTTATTAATTATATCAGCACAAAAGTTTACGCAATCTTCATCTTCACATTCCTTACAAAACTTTTCTTTTCAATAATTATTTGTTTCTATTTTGACTATTTGAAAAATAAAAAAAAATTATTTTAGGTCTAAGGTTATGTAAAGAATTCTACAAACAATGGATGGATTTTTACGAGTAGATAACACACATCTACCATCATCACCAACAAATTCTTTTTTAGCTGACGAGGTTGCTTCGATATGTCCGTTGATAACCCCTTCACCTCCCACTAATGATCTGATTAATTCACTACCAGAACTCGAACCAAACTATTCCATTGGTCTTGAACTGGCAAGTAAATTGCATAAAGTTAAAGGTAAGTCATAACTGACAAAACAAAATTGTTCAAATACAAACACAGTATACATTGAAAATTGAAACTGCTTTTTACAAATGAATAGATGGTCCTCTAAAAGAAACGTTAACTTTTCCTTTTATGGATATTATAATTATTGGATTCATCTATAGTAAAAGTTGAATGGCATTCAACGCCAGAAGTGGTCCGCCATTAGCCAATTCCTTTTGGAGATATTTGATACATTCAGGGAAGTATGACGTAACAAGAAACATTCGTGACTTTTACTGTACGAGGTCATTTTATTCGACCACGTGTACTTTAAGATCAGCATGCCAAAACTGCAAGTACTTATTTTGTCCCGACTAATATCTCGTTAATTGTGAATTAATGTTTTAAAGTGCTGTAGAGAGATACCTGTACAGTAATAAAAGAAGAAGAATTTATGCTTTATTTCAAGCTATTGCTATTTTACTATGTTATTATTATAATATTTTTTTAGGGGATGGTGCTTCAGACGAAGAAAAAGTGGAGTCGGCGTCTTCTAGCTCCTTAGGTTTGGCAGAGTCCCAGCTGCTTAACCACAGAAACATTTATCACGTTTTTAATGGAAAAGATGAGGAGAAAGAAGAACAGGTAGGTGCGTTTTCAGGTTATCTGATGTAGTTGAAAGCAGTTTTAACTTGTACTGTGACACTTCTTCATATACTAAACTAAGAGCCACATCTCGGCAGTTTAAGATTGAATTCAGTATAGACAGATTACCTTGAAAGAAGGATACTGTAATACTGTAATAAATCAAGTTGTAACTGGATGAATCTGAAGTCAAAAAAATATACTCTGATCACAAGAGAGTCATTAGGCGCGTTCATACGGGCTTAATAGTTGAGCTAATCACTTAGCGGTTGCGTTAAAGCTGGGTAAGATAAGATGAATATGGGGCTTATGTGCTTCTAGGAGACTCTCCACTACAACCTTTGCAGATCTATTGAGTATGCCTTCCTGTTATTCTAGAGTTCCTTGTTTAGATCCTATCGTCGCAAATCTCAGCCTAGTCTGGCTTTCGCAACCGCACAGTATGTGTGCTGTGGTTTGCTTATCTTCTTGGAAAAACCTGCATTTGGCTGTGTCTGCCAATCCGATGTTATTCATGTGTTTCTTAAGTCTACAATGTCCAGTCAGGAGCCAGGCTCGGATCCTGTTTGTTTTCCTATAATGGCTTAGTTGGTATTCTGTGAATTTTGGTTCTTTGATGAACTCTTTGGCCTGCCTCATTTTTGGTGCCTTGTTGCACAATACCTTACCGTGTAAATTTTTTGAAAATAAAATATCCCAAGGTCTCTGGTTGCTAGAACTAGGAATTTTGTATTTCTATAAAGATGCATTACCGAAATAAAGTGCTTGAAGTAAATTAACAATTTTTATTTCCAGGAAGATCTTGGGAAAAGCCAAATTCTGCAGTTAACCTTCCGAAACCCACCAGATAATTATTTCTTCATGTCTTGGAACTGGCCTCTAATTAGAAAAGTTTCTACATGGGTATTTCTGTCTGGTCTAGTAGCTATGGTAGCCTTAGTAGTAACCATGATATCTACGTTGCCAAAAACATGTAATCCACCGACATTTTGGTATCAAGGAAATTTATTATACGAAATATTCCCCGCTAGTTTTTACAGTGGAAAGAAGAATATGGAAGGTGACCTTAAGGGTATAACACTTAAAGCTGATTATTTGAAGAATCTTGGCGTTCGAGGTATTAGGTTGAATTCCATATTCAACAATCCAAACTATCCAGATGATTTTGACAATGTTACCAGCCTTATTGACATAGCACCTGTTCTTGGAAATCTTAACGAGTTTAATACTATGGTGAAACTGCTCAAAGCAAAAAATATTTCCGTGATTCTCGATTTACCGCTCTTTCCTTATATCAAAAGATTGGTTCATAAAAAATCAAAAGCTAGAAAAAATGAAACCTTTTCTGGATCAACAATAGAGTTTTTAAGGAGTGAAAGAAGCGAAGAACTCGACATAATCGAAGATGCTATTTTACATTGGATAGCCAACGGAGTGGAAGGATTTTATTTAAAAGGAGTAGAAAAATTACAGGACGATCCGAATTTGGTTGAATCGATCCAACGATGGAAAAAAATCATCGGTGAAGATAGAGTTCTAATAGTTAGTGATCGTTTCATAAAATCAATGAAACCGCCACAATTAAATTTTATATTAAACAACGTTGATTTAGTTGATATTAAATTAGATTTATCAGGTGGCGCAAATTCAGTCGGTAAACAAATAAGATCCATACAAAACGGAACGTTATTTTCCAAAACCAGTATGCCTTGGATACAATGGTCACTCTCAGATGTGTATTCATCACGTATATCAAACTCGCTTCCTTTCGGCAATGGTAGTTTAGGAGCGACTCTTTTGCAATTAATGTTACCTGGCACGCCATCTATCTTTTACGGGGATGAAATAGGACTGAAAGACATTTCAGATCCAAAAGGAGAACGACAAGATATCAAGCATCTTCATCAACTAACAATGATGCCTTGGCAAAACGAAAAACTTAAAATAATTCCTTGGATTCACGGCGATGATAAAGTTACTGGTAGTTTCGATCAAACTAAACTTATTAATAAAACGATTAGCGTTAGAATAAAATCTCCTTCGATTTATATGAATTCTATAAAGAAAGAAGGTGTGAATAAGGCGAACGTTGAAATTAAATACGCAGAAGGTAGTTTACTAGTTTTACAAAGGTGGTATCCTAGAAGAAGAGCTTACGTTTTGGCTTCGAATTTGGGAGAAAAACATCTATCAACCGATCTGTCAAATCTACTGTATAGCGGAGAAATAGTTGTTGGGCCTCAGCCGGATTCTAAGTTCGGCATTATTAAGTTTACTAACGTATCTTTGTGGCCAGGAGAATCGGTGATAGCTGAACTTTATTAATTTATTTGTATGCCATTTCTGTGTGAGATTTATTATTTGAATTATACGTTTTTTCAAAACAAAAATACGAAAAAAAAAATGTCTTCAATTTATTACTCGAATGTAAAATGCTTTTGGGAGTTCTGACTCATTTTATTGTCTCTAGAATTGGTTGAAGAATACGTCATTAAATTAATTATTAATTATTTGCGAGTTGATCGTGAAAAATCGTGAACTCGTTTTTCTCCCTCGAAAATAATAAGAGAGACTGTTTTTAGCGACTAGAGCTAGGTTGGTTTGGGCGTGAAGCAGTGTCGAGTGCGGTTAGTACTTGGATGGGTGACCCACTGAGAAAGACCGTCGTGTAAATAACCCATATAGTAGGGGAGTAGCAATAAAATAAAAACTAGGTTGGTTGGTACTCAGACGAAACAGGCCGGGTTAGGAGGCCCCAACACTGCAGCCGTTGGCTTATTGTATTGTCCTGTTTGTCTGTTAGTCCGTGAGGAGATTTGTGACCTTGATGGGATCAAAAAGTCTCGTCACAGTATCTCTTTTGGTGAGGTTGGATACAGGGTCTGTCTATACCTCCACCAGCGTAGAGCCTCACATTCGAAGATTATATGGGTGGCTGTTTCGTCCTCCTCACCACATAATCTACATATATGGTTTATTTACGATGAAAAGACGATGTCATTTTTAGTTACTTTCCTGCATATCGGAGTAAATATAAATTTACCAGCCGTAAATACAATTTATACTTAATGGCCAGGGCAATTTTCAGCTTACGGGTTGGCAAAACTTCAAGACGTTGTCAAATCAATTGGCAAAATTCAGTAGTTTTGTCACAATTGAGGTTAGGTTCAGTTTTGTTCGTTGACATTGATCATCGTATTTTTCTGGTGCTCCTGAATTAGTTATTTTTTCAATGTTGGCAATTAATTAATTAGTCAAATCTCCAGTGTGCGGTTAAACGCATTAAAATGCCCAAGAAATAGAGCAGTAAATGCCGAGAGATGGTGATATCCACATTTTGGAGGAGAATGCCACAATGGGGCTTGCTTATTGCTGTAAGAGACGTGAGTAATACCATTTACTTTAATTATTGTCAATACATATTATAGATTATATTTAAATTTATTCAGTGGGGTGTTTTAAATGATAGGTTAGATTTCTTCTATAAGTTCCTTGTGGCATTACTTGTTATTTTTTCTTATTTTCTTGGGAATCAAACCACAATAATGTTTTTTTATTTTTTTTTATACGATAGGGCCAAAATTATTTGTTCTAACGATAATCAATTCACAAAGGAGAAAACTTTGCTGAAAAATGTTTTAAATGCCAATAATTACCCGGCAGAATTTGTGAATAAAGAAATTAAGAATATAGAGAAGGGCTCATTGTTAATACCCCATAACAATAACAATAATATTAATAATTCAGCTAACATAATTTTTAAAAACTTGACAATACCGTATGTTAAGGGTTTATCAGAAAGAATTAAGAAAATTGGTAATCAATTCAATATTCGAACTAGCTTCAAATCTAACAATACGTTGAGATCTATTCTAACAAAAACGAAGCCAAAAAATGAAGAACAATCTTCAAAAAACTGCATATATCAGATATCTTGTGAATGCGACAAATTCTATTTAGGTGAAACATCTAGACCATTGAAAGTCCGAATAAATGAACATAAAAAGTATATCAAAGATAGGGAGTTCTTTAAGTCAGGTATTTGCAAACATGCTTGGGAAGAGGGGCATAAAATTCAATGGGATTCGACAAAAATAATATTGAAAGAGCCCAATAATAAAAGACGAAAAATCAAAGAAAGTGCTTTAATACAACTAAATTCAGATAAATGTGTAGCTAGTATTTCAGCCGAATTTAGTCAAATTTGGTTACCAATGTTAGAAAGAGAAATTTCCAATAATCAATTACCGGCGTTATCAGGATAGCATCATAAGTTTTTATCCAGGTTTTCTTATGATTTATCTTTGGAATGGTTGTTAATCGATACACACTTCAACACACAAAATCACCAAACTGAGTTATACATATTTTGAAAACAAAATAATCATACACAAAAAAGTAACAACAAACGCGTTTATATTAACAAAATTTCCAAAATAAGCAAGAAAAAAGCGCTATCCCAATAAAAACCGTTCCTGGAACGTGCACTTCACTGGATTCCATTTCTAGTGGACTACATATCGTTAGAATGTCATGAAATAAAATATTTTATTTCTCATTTTACCAGAGGTGTGATCTACTATGAATGGACCTTAATAAAATTTGACAACAAAGTTTTGTAGTCTTAAACTTCAAAATATTATTGATTGTCTAGTTGTCAAGTTTTTTTCGTTGTGTCAGATAGGGATCAAACATTTTTCATTCATTCATTATTAGTTAATCTTGACAACGGTAGCTGGAACGCTACCGAAACGTTGAAATAAAAAAAACATTATTGTGGTTTGATTCCCAAGAAAATAAGAAAAAATAATAGGTTAGATTATTAAAACTTCTTTTATAAATTGAATTATATTTATATTTCAATTTCCCCAAGATGATTTATTTCTTCCAGTGTTCTTGAAGATGGTTCTAGAGTTTGTCGTTCATTATAAATAATTAAATGTTAATTGAGATATAGAATGATTGGTTACTATTTTTTGTATTTTATCCACACCTTTCACAAAAATATATACTCATATTAAATAAATTTGAGAATATTATACAAGCCTTTTATTTATAAATAAACACCTTTAATTTATGCCTTACGAGGTACAGGCGAATAAAAAAGAACTGTCACATTGACTGTTCCAGCTTCCTTTAACATAAAGAAAAAATCTACATGCTGGCAACATCAGAAAATTTTGTTTTGCAACGTCATCGTCTTTTTATCGTAAATAAACCATAGGTTCTTCTTGGAAGATCCCCGTTCTGTGAAGGTGTTTTCTCAGGCCGCAGTGTCCGGCTACCAGCCTGATATCTTTCCTATTTAACTTTAGGATTTCTTCAGTAAGTTTTGGTATGGGTTGTTTAACCATCAGTTTACTGTGTTTGAGCTTCGGAATTGTTTGCCAGTATTTGAGGTGTTGTTTGTGCACCCACTGGTTTAATGTGGTTCTAACCGAAGCCTTTGTTACAGCGGTTGCCGGCTCAGGGCCGGTGTAGCCGGTTGCCGATTCTTCTCGTGCTAGGGCGTCTGATTTTTCATTCCTTTGAATTCCCTTGTATCCTGGCACCCATTTCAGGGTACCTTATTTGTGGTACTGAGTTTTTTGAAATTTTCTAAGCATTCCCAGACAAGTTTGGAGTGAACTAGGTTGGTCGGTATGTGAAAAAAGAGGGGTTAGTGTCCAAGCTGCTGTGTTCGATTCAGCCTAGTATATCTACGAATGTCCTTTCACAAAGCTGAAATTTGGAGGACTTATTCTTCGAGATACTTGAGAACTGACAGCCAGACAATTTGAGTTTTTACAACCACCCGCCATGTAAGTAGATTGTTTACTGTACCCGATGAATTTTAGCAAAATATTTTTGAAGGAGAAAAAAGGAGAGAAAAAACAATGTCTCAATTTTATTATTTTTTATTTCTCCTTACATAACTTTTAAAATGATGGCAGCACCATACACTTGAAAGCATTTTTTTCGTAATTTGGAATCGGGAAAATAAATAAACAAAATATTGAACAATATTAAAAATATCATTATTCAGAATAATATAAAATTTGAGCAAGTGTATACAATATCGCTAAAAATTTGACATATTTTCGTGCAAAATACAGTTACAACCTTTATGTACACATGCAGGGATTTTAAAGGCTCCAACATTGTGGCTAATACGAAACGATAAAAATATTAAATTTGATCTTCCAATATTCTTTTATAACAAAATTCAATTGACAGACTTTGTAGACATTTTAAAATGGCTGCCTGGCTTATTATAAGTAACATAAATGTAATTGCTGCTTTTAAAATTATTGGAAGACTAAATTTCTTTATTTTTTTATAATGAAAAACTTTACGGCAAATCATCTGTGTTCGAAGATGTGTCGGTGAATTAAAATTTCAAAACAGTGCAGCCGCAACATTGGCTCTATCCCTAGAAATATTGCAATGATGGCACCCTGAGTAAAACAAAATGATTTCTAGCCTACCACTGGAATGTAAAAAGTTTAAATCGCACACTCACGAATGTGACTGCATTGTCTTGTGTTTTACACGTAAATCGGTTAAGACGTAATTATTAGGAGTGGCCCGAGGAATCTCCGGCAATTTATCACCAGGATGCCTGTGATGAACAGAAGGCGTTTTTCTTGTTTGCTGTTTAATTTTACTACTAGTTATTCCCGAAACCGGATATTTAGACCGAGATGTAGAACTTAAAGATTGTCGCGAAATTACTTCACTTGGGTGCTTCGGCATTACAAAAGCTTTCGTTTGCTTTAAAAGCGATCTATCATTGCACAATGCTGATATCAACGGCAAGTCCATTTTCTTGCTTTTTTCTCTAAGAGTACGGATATCCAAAGCCGACGTCCTGTCGGGGGTTGATCCATTTAAATGTTTATCACTTACAATTTTCTTCGATTCACTTTGCGGACCGTTTGAAATATCAATGAAAGAAGAGGGCTTTTCCGGAATAGGAGGTGGAGGAGGCGGTGGTGGCATTCTTCTAAACTTTGGAGGTTGTTTAAAATCTAGCGAATTTAAAATATTATCGTCAGATCTGGTTCTCATGAATTTTCCAGGTCTATTTGGAGGTAATGGTGGCGGAGGAGGATCGAGACTACCTGTTGAAGATATACTTGGTGCTCCATAAACAGGTAGCTGAACATACGTATCTGAAAGATTCTGACTAGAAGCGTACCGATTTAAATACGGCGTGCTTCTATAAAAGATCGGCTGTTGAGCTAGAGCGGCTAAAAGAGAACCTTGCTTAGCCTCCAAATATTCTTGTTTGCTAATAGCTGGTTCCTTTAAAGGAAATACGACAAAATCGACATCACTGTACATCTGCTGTTGATATTGTTCGATTTGTGATCTGGATAATTGACTTGTATACACAGTGGTAAGAGCAGTAGGAGGAGGTGGTGGTGGTTGTCTAGGAGCAGGAGGTGGGGGCGGCGGTAGGAAAGTACATGGTACCAAAACACTCGCTTTACTCGCTGCCACGTCCAAATAGTTATTCGGCGAAACAACTGTATTTTTTGTCGCTCTTGGTATTTTAGGAGGAATAGGTGGTACTGAGCTTGGAGTGGAATAACTCGGCGAAGAACTTACACTAACGGCACTCGCATGAGCTGTGAGTACACTTGGGGATCTAGTGGTAATGAACCGCGCACCGGCTTCTTCGAACGGATAAACAGGTGGTGGCACCGGCGTGGAATTTTCGGGATAAGGTGGTGGACTTCGCAATATCCTTTCGGACAAACTAGTATCATCAAATTCGGTTACTGGTAGTTTGGGTAACTGCGCTCCATATGGCGGTGGTGGAGGTCTGAATCTTTGTTCCACGCTGTCGATTCTTTTAGGCGGAATCGGTGCATACCCTTGATACGACGAAGGTAATGTAACATAGTCTGAATCGGAATCTAAAGTATGACTAACGCTTTTGCACGACGGATATCGTCCAACTATTAAATCTGATAATTCCTCTGCAGAAAGCAGCGTTTGTTTCGTATCCGTAGGATCGCTGCCGTCTCCGTGAAATGATCCAGAGTTACTAACGTTCGAATTTGTTCTATCCCTAAAGTGACCGTCGACGTGATCTTCTGGTGTGGAAAACTGTTCACTAGGTACGCTATACTGATCGCTAGGAGCAGTGTAGTGATCGCTGGAACTAAGTGTATATTGTTCACTCGATGTTAGGGTATAAACTCCACTAGTATGGCTGCTGGGCGCCGGGCCGGAATTGTATACTGGTTCCGTTGTATCCAGTTCAATACAGGTTGCATCACTGACGGAAGAATTTTGAGCTGTATGAGAATACCCTAATTCTAAGCTGCTGGTTGTGGAAGATCTTCGTCCTTTAGCTTCTGCAACAATAAATATATAATCAGTTGTCAGTAGTTTGTTAAATATTGAAGAAAGTGTTATATATATAATTTCATAAACATTAATAAGTATGGCAGTAGTACAATTCAATGTGAGGCCCAACAAGGGAACCTACAAGCCTTGATAGGCAAACATAAGGAATGTAAAAAGTGTATATATAAAAAGTTGTAATTTATTCACGAATCTGAGGATAGAACAGTGGGTACTTACTTGTTTGAACAGGTGTTACGACTACGGTACTGCATGATGAACTGCATTGTGAACCTGCACATTTTCCGCTTGCGGTTTTCGTAGAGCTCTCACTCAATGTCGGTTTCGCTTCCTCTTCTTCTTCTTTAAGAGTAAGAGTAGCTAAAGCTGCAGTAGTTGACGCCGCAGAAGTTCGGCTGCTAGCAGGCGCACTGTCCAGCAGGTGTGCTAGAGCCAAACTCTCTGTAGATGGTGCCGGTGGACTGGTAATCATGATTTCGAGTTCATCTTCTGAATGTACTCGATCGCTTACAATTCCAGACGTGGTATTTGACGAAGTTGAGCTAATAACCGATACGCGTTGATCGCAATCCCAACGTTGCCTTTCTTCTTCCTCCCGTTTTACTTCGTTTAGACGTGGTGCCACAGCCATACTAAACTGATGTGCGGCTTTGCACAGTGATAAAAGTAATCGGCTTTTTTCGTCGCTACTGGTATATAACGTCAGTTTTTCGTGACCGGTACGTATTTCGAATTTTTTTCGTTCGAAACTCAATTTTCCTATGCTACTCCATAGAAAAATTGAGGGAGGATTGTTTTCTGGACACACTTTTAATCCTCGAGGACAGACCGCTAATAACAGAGTGCCTGGAGCTGGTTCCAATTTGGAAGCCCTTAACCTGTAAAAAGTAATTTAGATACAAAGACGAACTTGGCCAAAATTTTGATTCAGAAAAAATTAGCATAGTTACATGTATGTATGTATGAAGGGGCGACATTCACTGAGACCTAAGAGATCGATTGTGCCCCCTTACTTCAACTTAGTTCCTGAGGAACGTCTCAGAGACTAGTAGTTCCTTTAGTACTATTTCCCTGAGGAATTTTTGGATATCTGCAGGCTTCAATTTAGGTAAATGTCCCTCTTCTATCCAATAATCTCCTAGGTGCTGTGCCCTAGGATTCTGAATTGCGGTGCAATTCGCAAGTATGTGGATGGAGGTTTCTTCTTCCATGCCACAGAATCTTATGGAGTGAATTTCCGCTTGGGGTTTTTCTCAAGCTTTCAGAGTCTTTGGTTCCTGGCCCGTACACTCCTATCCCAGTTCCTTCTATTGCTTTTGAGCCGTCTGTGTACCATTGAATGGCATTATTTCCAAGTGTGGTAATGGTATTTGGATCCCATTCCTTCTTGTTGCTTAATTTCGTAACGAATATCTTTGAAAAGTTATACCTTTTCATCCTACCAACTTGTGGCATGTCCCAGGTTTTTTGGTTTCTACGAAGTAAGGAGGTGTTTTTTTTTAATAATTCCCTCTACTTAGTCTGTATCTCGTTCTTTCTGCAACACTTTCCACCACCCTATGTAGTGGTGTGAGGTTGAAACATAGTAACATAAAATCTCACCTAAATACATGAGCATTGACTGGTTCTTGAAGTTGACAAGCTTCTGCTATGAACCTCGACCTAGCCTCATTCTTCGAGAGACCCCTATGCGTCCTGTGCGCAGCCTCAATAATTCTGAGCGCTGCAGGACCCCGCATATTCGGAGATACGTAGTCTTCGGGTCGAAATGTCGTTGTCTCGCTGTGGTCTCCCAAGTCGGCCTGTAGCGAGATGCCTGCCAAATGGGTTGCGTGATCACCTGCAGCTCCGGATGATGCGTTGAGCCGCAGCTGAAGGTAGTAATGATGTCTCGTGGTTTCATCCCGAAGTAGCAAGGGGCTATCGACGTAGAATTGGACTCGAAAGTAGAAAGCCAAGGCCGGTCGACCATTAGCGTCGAGACCGTGGCTGTGAGAGGAGCGCCAGCTCTTTGGAGCATATTTGGAAAGTTTGTTATCTGGTTCGGCAAACAGGTATTCTCCATCTGTAACAAAATAATATTTTTTAACAGTGTCATGTGTCTAATGTTATTTGGCGTTAAAAAATAGTGTAATTCCAATATCTCCATACATGTATAAAATTATCCATGAATGTCATTAATTAATAACTTCCTAAAATATATCTCTATAAATTATTATTTTTGAATAATATAATTCACTTTAACCTAATATAGTATATCATATTATGATAGGCATTATTCACACAGGGTGACGTTTGCGTCCCGAACCGTAGGCGAGGGGCGCAAGTCACCTGAGTGAATAGTGGCCAAAAATTGCGAGTTGAATACTATACTTTGACCACGACGTTTGATTACTTTATTAAATAAAAGTTAAGTAAATGGGGTGTTAAACTTAACAAAAATATGATGTTTTCTCTGGAGCTAGAACTTTAGGTACATGTGTTCATGTGGTCAGGGTTTTATGGTTTTTGGGTTATGCCAGATACAAACAGAATGTGAAATATCCATCTACTCATCTCCTAAATGAAATAACTGATGCAGCTGAAAGGATAGCACCAGAAAACATAGATCATGGTCCAGATATTGTAGAACTTTGAATTCCTTCAGTAATTTCAGTTAGTTTCTACATGTTTATGTTAATTGTTTTTTCCGATATCAAGATCAGCGTATATTTATTTTGTTTGTTTTTATGTATATGTCGATCATGGTATAACGTGAACAACATCGAAAATACATATATGAAGAAAATAATGATAGGCTTGTCATCATATTATCGGGATAAAAAAACTGATCATAGCAAGTTGACAAAACTTTTACATCCGACCAACAAACTCAAAGCAAAGGTAGTATGAAAGTATAACAGAAATTCACCGAAGAAATATTTAATTACAGGGAGATTTCCAAAAAAAAATCGATTCTAGGATTTTCTTCCATACATATCTTTTGAATAGCCCTGTATATTATATATATTTCAGAATGACTTAATGTCACCTACTAACATGCAATACAAGGTATATAAAATTATATTAAATGTAGGATACAGGGCGATTCAACTTTCTGATTCGCCCTGTAAAAAATGTTTGCATAACTTATTATTATAAACCAACCAGAAGCAAATCCAGCCAGATATTGAAATTCCTGAAAATTGAATTATATTTCAAGTCAACGTTCCGTTTTTCTAATTTTTGAGTATCCCTGTAGCAAATGAAACTTTCTCTCATAAGGGACTGATATTTAGTGTAATTAGAACACTATCACAGGAAAAAATTCTTGATACATTGAAGAAAATAAGAAATACATGATTTTAAAAAATGGCCATTTTCCAACTTCAGCACCCTGTATCTCTGAAACTAGTCATAGGATTGAGTTGGGCCCAAGGACACTATTGTTCAAAAAGTCGTCAACTACAATATACTAACAATTCATGAAATTTCACCGAAGCCCATATCTCCATAAGCCGGCTGCCTCCTCTTTTCCTAAGCAGAAATACGCAGATTTAATAGTTTATTTCATATTCTACCCCCATCTCTAGTCACCTAAGCGGAAAGCCGTGTTGTCATAGCATCATATGCTATTTAAATACAAAAGCGTGAATTATGAACCATAATTCACTCTAGTAGATATAGGGGTACCATATACCTTTTGTTAAGAGGTAAAATATTGACTTATTATTAAGTGGTCGTGAACAAAAATATAAATAGAATAAGATATCTGAATTACACAAATCTATATAAAAGTTGACTATTTAATACATAGACAAAATACATAGTGTATTATTAAAAAGAATTCATAAATATCAAAGTTATAAAGAAAGTTTCAAGATTTTTTTCATCATTCAGGAACTACTCAGCTTCTAATTTAACCTCAAAAAAGGTAATACGAATTTAATATTTTTCAACTAATACATAAAGGTGTCGTTATTTCATTTATTTCAGAAGTGCCTGAATAATGTGAAAAAAATTTACCGAAAGCTTTCACTAAAACTTTAAAGAGTGTACTTTTATAAATATTTAAGAATATTTACTATTTATGAAAATATATATTAAATGTGACAATTTGTAGATTTCCTCTTCCACTACTTAATTCCCCACCGTGTGTGCATTAAACTAATTGGTAACTTACATATTTTTTTTAACGAATAGACCTTCAAAATGTAGTTCACAAAATGTACCTTCAGGTAAAAGTATTTAAATGCCCCAGCTCTGCATTTCAATCGAAATTTTAAATGACCTGGAGGGTCCACATTCCTGTAGATTTTAGCCCCACACCTGTGTAAAATTTAAATTAAAAAATACATTAAAATTCCATTTCCCGCAATTTTGGCTCCAAGCTGGCAGACTCCGGTAAGCGTGGATTTAGTAAATGCGTCTCTCTTCGTGGCGACTTAAAAGTTTAAAATCAACTCGGCGATGCCAGCTTGTGAAAAATCGTATTCCCACAATATATTTAAATAATATTACCTTATATAATCTATATTTATAAAAAGAAGAAAAAAATTTCTACACCCAAATTATTATTTTTTTATTTCTAAAATATATTTTTCAAGGTTATACTTCAGTCAAATTTAGATATGAGCATATGTAGCGCTACTTTTGAAATATAAAAAACCGCTTTTTGAATTACTTGGACCCACACATCCCCCAGTATATTCTATAAGTTTTATTTCTGTTTCCTGATGTCACTATTCCCTAATAAGAACCTCAACCTTGCGTTTGCCGAACCTAGCCCGTGATACGTAAATTCATTGAAATTAAACAAATCTGATTCATTTATTCTATTACAAAGCTGAAACTTTGGCGTGAATCGAACCAAACATATCTACGACTGCTAAGTTTATGTATTTGTTTCTGTCTACGTCATATCTTTCTTGCGACTGCTACGTTTCTCTATTTCTTTCTCTCTACGTCATATGTTTCTTTTTTCTTGTGTAACGAATTGGACCTATAAAGTGACACTTTCTCAAAATTTTACTCTCGATTCTCGTCCACTAGTACATATTGTTAGAATTCACACTTAATTTTTTTAAAACTCATTGTGTTTTTGATTTGCTTACTTGAACTACTGGAAATACTTGTTGTCCATGGAATTTGTACTACTCGAGCTAGGTACGTAATTATTTCCAATACTCCGTAATTTCAATGGTAATTATTTTAAGTTTAATTTATAATTAAAAATAATGAGGTAGAACTATTTGACTTCCCTTTATTAACTTTTTTTATGGTTACAGTATAAAAAAAACCTTAACTACAGATGAAAAAAAAATGGAAATGATACTGAATTTTTATTTTGGAGATTTCTTGGAGGTTGCAGAAAATTGAGAAAGTCGGCAACAGCCCGTCAATCTTGAGTCGAAGGAGGCTGGTAAAGTAGAGGAATGCAGCAGCGCCGAACCGCATTCCGAGCAGCCGCCACGTCAGTACGCCATCGTCATGCCCCCCCAAGTCAATAACATTGCATACCCGAGACTTTTATCAATTGCTGATGGTGTAGCCAACAAAACAAATTGTTGATTTTTTTTTAATATATATTTTTTAATAATCTGCAATTTAGCTACTTTCATGTACTGGTTTTGCTACCGAGATGTTAAAATTATATTATGAGAACTGCTGCTTCACGGTAAATAGTAATAGCGAAATATTACATCGAAACGCTTACATTTCATAACGTTGTTCTAATATAATTACTTTCGTGGAACGTAAATATATTGCGGTAAGTTAGGTATTACCAAATCTCATCTCCTTATTATACATTGCAATGTATTTCATATAACATAATTAAGAATATTACAAATTTCATTGAAAAGCTACCCGCAATTAAAATCAAACATTAATTTTGTCCACTACCACTTAATAATAAGTCAATATTTTACCTCCTAACAAAAGGTATATGGTACCCATATATCTACTAGAGTGAATTATGGTTCCATAATTCACGCTTTTGCATTTAAATAACATGCCATGACAACTCAATACTCACAAAATTTCGGTACATAGGGGTACAATATGAAATAAACTATTACATCTGCGTATTTTTGTTTAGGAAAATTGTTTCTGAAATATATGTTATCGATGAAATAACGAAATTTTTAGTATTGATACTTTTCATAACGATATATACTAATATATTGATAGTTTTAAAACGGTACGGTGTATCGATACTTTACATAGTATCGCCCATCTCCATATGTTACATTATTTGACGTACTCCAGAAATTTATTAATTTTGACGTTAGAAACCAAATTATTACTTTCCGTTCTACACTCGCATTATTCACTTGACTTTTTTTAATGAAGAAATCAAGTTTCGTGGACAAAGTATAGTATTCTACTCGCAAGTTATGGCCATTATTCACTCGGGTGACTGCGGGTGAGGGAATAATTCCGTAGAAAAGCAAAGAAAGGTATTAACTTTTTTTTAAAACCAGCTCAACACAATATTGTCATATTTCAGAAAAATGACACATGCTTCTAGCCGTAAATAGCTATTTGTGTATCAAGAGCAGAAGGTAGTACTTTGGTAGTCAAGACAGAAAGTCGAAATCTGTCGAAACTACCAAAAAACTTTCTGCTCTAAATACACACAAGATTTTTTCTACTATCACACCAAAATTAACTACTAGCTCTCTTTTATCTATAAATAATGTCAAATTACGACAGCTCGTGGAAAATTAGGCGTGCACAAATTTACTTTCTGCATAAGAGCGCCAATAATGTCAAATTATGACAGCTCGTGGAAAATTAGGCGTGCTCAAAGTTACTTTCTGCTTAAGAGCGCCAATAATGTCAAATTATGACAGCTCGTGGAAAATTAGGCGTGCACAAAGTTACTTTCTGCTTAAGAGCGCCAATAATGTCAAATTATGACAGCTCGCGGAAAACATCAACTTTGCAGTTGCTTTTCAAGGCACAAAAGTACTTTTCCGGCTATAGCGTGGAAGTGAAAGTAAGTAATGAGTCACTTCCCTACCGTTTTAAAGGTAAGAAATGTCTATATTACTGACCGATTGTGAATAAATTTACTTTTCCGGCTAGAAGCATGTGTCACTTTTCCGAAGTTAAGCAATATCATGTTAAGCGTGTTTAAAAAAAATAAGTTAATACTTTTCTACAGAATTATTCGGTCAAACGCAGTGTCCGCAGCTTCTCGGACTTCCGGAGAAGTACAGGTTAATTCAAAATTAGACATTATGTACTTGCTTGAGCAAAAAAATCAAAATTTCGTGACAGAAAGAATATTTTTTGATATAATTGTCAAAACCAATAAACTAGTAATATTGCATAGCAACAGTTTCATGAAGTTGTTTGTCGACAAAAATATTAAATAATAACAAATTTTCTTGAAATTAATGTTTTTAAAAGCTTGTAGCTAAGCGATTGTGAATAAAATAGTATACATACCACGCGGGAAAGATCATTCCAGCCACGGCTTTTATCGGACCTCGGCGCTACGCGCCTCGTGCCTCTAATAATAATTAATTATATAACATTTATAAAATGTCTAATTTTGCGAATTGTTGAATTGATTAAAAAAGTTTTACAGCAATCATAACTATATCTATATGTATGTGTTATACGTACAGATCTATGAATAACTATAACTAACTATAAAAGAAACAATAGGGTGTTCAACTAAAAATAGATTCTTGTTAATGATTAGCGGATCGTTAATTCCGAGTGAAAAATTTACGTCGCACCGTATTTTATCAAATTTAATAGTGTTTTTTTGTTTTTATCCCCATTGAAACAATTCTATTATAAAAATTTCTTAAAATCCGCCTTTCAGATTTTGACGTCATTAGTATAAAATGAAGTTAGTCTCATATTTTGACATGAAACAAAACAATCATAAGAAAGGGTAGGCACCCAAATTCAAGCAGAAAAGGAGAATCTTAGGTTAGAGTAAAAGTAAGTTGTTCGTATTCCAATATGATTTCATGTTGATTTAAATTTTTGATTGGTTTAAGCTTTATACCTTTTATTACTAAAATTCTTCAAATTCAAATTGAACAAGATAAACAACGGAGTATTAGATGTCTGATGTAAACGTTTTGGCCCTGAATTCACGGAAATTTTTCCGATAGTGGGCGCTGCAGTATATGTCAAAGCTGTCACTGGAATGGGGAAAACAATAAACAAATCCATTTCTGTTTTTCTGTCCATTTGATTAAATTTCGAATTTTGGGCGAAAAAGGTGTTTTGTGAGAGATGGTGCTTGTTAAAATTAGGTAGTTTGTTGGGCATTTTAAAATACATTGGAGACAGAAATCAGGTTGTCAAAGCATTAAATAACACTGAACATCGAAATATTTTATTGAAATGAGTGAAATTACCTTTATAATATGTTTCTAAGCAGTGCTTGATACACACTGACAAATATATTTCCTAATTTTTAAAATGTTAGACCACACTTTGCATAATTTTGGATCTGGTGGGAAGTTATGTATTGATACATTTGCATCTTTTTACTGATTACATTGCGGCACAGAGCAATATACCTCTTGCACTTGCTGGTCATTATTAGAGTCTAAATAAGTATTCGGATAAAACAAACTTCACCAAACTTTTCTACAAATCAAGAAAACGATATTAATACTTTGCTCACTATACACGTACTCTAATGGGGATTTGGTTTGTTTTCCCCATTCCAATTTTGACGGTAGATGTCGCACCCTTTGCTCGTTTTCTCGAATAAGCTCAAACATCCCAATAAAGGAAAAAGAAGAAACTGAAACATGGAACAGCAAAGGAAAATTATCGACAACTTCACATAAAGACCATACTTAAGATAATCTTAATTTTGAATATCCCATTTGTCACTTATTAATATTACCTAATAAAACATGGGGTCAACATTTGAAGTTGAACAGCCTATTACATCATAAAGATGTTAATTACATCACACTATATAGATATGTTTGTAGCTTTATTAGATAATTGCGTTTTCTCAAATTTGTAAGCTGGCCGAAGAAAAACAATTATTTAAAGAAGTGTAAAATATTATACGTTTCCAAGAAGCAGCTGCTGCACAGACACTGCATAATTTTACATCTGTATAATATTACCTATACATATCTCCAGCACCGCGTTAAAAAAGCTAATAATGTAGGTACCTATAGTTTGTAACTTATAAATATCAACCCACGTGACTTCTGTCATAACTGTAATATGTTGCCAAGCTCTTGAAATAGTATGAGAATCTAGTAAATAATGTCAAATGAAGTTATCAAATATTCTTCTTTTTATTTGGCTATAGGTTAGGTTTAATTTTTGATAGTTACTGTATATAAACAAACTTGAACTTATTTCTGTATAAAACTTTTATTTGTATGTTAAAAGTACAGCACTAAGTTAGAAATTATTATTTTAAAACCCACTGAGCCTAAAAAGGTATGTTTGAAATAGTTGGAAAATTCAATATTCATTTTAATAAAAACAAATTCATAGTGTGGTTTATTTTTCTTGGAAATCCACTGTGTGGATGTGTGTCATATTTTAGGAAACTATGATTAGGAACATTCTACATTAAATAATTGTTCTTCCTCCAATTGCAGCAGTAACATTTCTAAAGTGACATGGATTATCTGTAAATAAATTGTGCAAATATAATTGCTAAGTATTATGAATAGTGTAACAGAATACAATAAATACAGTTGATTGAGTATAATATTAAACTCATACTTACTTGCTTCATACATGCTGTAAATAGTCAGGAATAGATAAATAGTAAATACATCAACTATTGTAGTGTTATCAAGTTTCATTTATACGTTAACTTTGACAACTCATCACTGCTTGTGAAAATTTACTCAATTTTTCGCAGTTTTTTATAACAAGGAGATGAAATATTCGAAAAATTGAATGATCAATATTAAACTGTAACAACATAACCTTAAAAATGTCAAGACGTCAACTGTAACAGATAAACCATTTTAATCGCGGCAACAGCGCGCATTTTTGCCAACATATAAAGTTTTTAGTACGACTAATGTTAGTTTGAGTTTAATAATTAAGTAACCCACTAGTTGTATTACATATGAAATCAATTACGAAACCTTTCTTTAAGCATATATTCATATTTTTTGATAACATGCGACATATAAATTTCAATATTTATTAGGATTAAGGCTGTAAAACATACTGATTGACAGCAGCAAAAGAATGACATAATTCAAGCGAACGTCTCTTTTTTGGCACTTTGATCACGTGGGTTGATATTTATAAGTTACGAACTATACTATATGCGAATTTTTGGCCGCCCTCACTTATATTTTTTTATAACATATTTTTATTTCAAAAATCTTACTTATGTGGAATGAATATACTAGAAGAGTAAACAAACGTATTATAAACAATGTCAAGATTTATTTATATATTCTGCTTGATTCCATGTTGCAGTGAATATAATAAGCTGTTTGATTGTTGTATGTATAAAACATGAGTATTTTTTTGTTAAAATTTGTTACCAAAGGTTTTGAAATTTCTGAAAGTGGAAAGTATGGATTTGAGACAATAGACATAATTGACAAAAGTTTCAAAAAAATCCATTATTACAGTTATCGGTAAAACTGCTATTCATCGGAAAAAGAGAATACAGAAATCACCAGTGCGTCGGGATCCTACAAGAATGAAAAAATTGTCTGAAACCGGTTCTGCTTCTGCTTACAGATTTCTTTATTTTTTCCACATTCTAATGTTGATTAAAATAAATTTAAAACGACAACACTTAATTAAAAAGAATGGTTTGCATGTATGCATTTGATGAAGACGTTAGATAATATTAATTTATTAATTATTGCGTGAAATTCGAAGATCATCGTCTCGCTTTGGCAATTAAACTCGATTATTAAAGGATGCCTAATTTGTCGACTCGATTAAAAAAATTTCTTTGCCTCGAAGTAATTTTTCCCACAACGTCTAGGTCTAACAGGCAATTATGGGAGTGCGGCTACATCCTGTTCTAATAAACTGACAGAATTCATTTTTTTTGTAGGTTCTCATTAAAAACCACTTAATATTCATATTTTTTTAAATCGCTTTTTTATTATTCTATGATAATCACTCACAAACTATTATAGTCGAAACTTGTTCAACTAACTCACAACAAATTAAAATATAATCAGCTTTTACTTCCAAAACAACTTGTTGTTTCAGTGACTCAATCGGGATTTAAAAACGGCACAGCGTCTGGGCCTCGCCGTAAAAACTTACAAATAATACTCTACAAGCAGGTGAGCAGTTTAGTAGAGCGTGCGAATCTATAACTATAACCATCGATCTAAATTCTAATCTGCTTCCTTTAGCTATTTGACTTGAAAAACTGTGAACAAAAACCATGGAAAGTAGAATTTCCTTCTTCGGTTGTTAGCTATTACGAAAGATTTGGAAGAACCGATATACAAACCCTCTTCTTTTATACATGCATTGACCAAATTCAATGCCATTTGCATTTTTTCCTAAACCATAGTACTGAATATTGCTTCGACCATAATTATATCGTCTACGTCCCCAAGTGTCTTATCTCCACTCCTTCTCAGTGTGAGTAGCACGTCCTCCATCACCAGGTTCCATAGAAATTAATGACACCCTCTTGCAGGCAGCCTCTGGTGACTTTGGATTCCAATATTTCCCCACTAAAGATTCTTTCTCTAAGCATAAAATATATCCACCTTCAGCAGGTTTCATTCGATACTTTCGAGATTGAGTTGGGAGATGTGTTGTTGGCCTCGTCGATATCCAGAAATGCACCCAGCAAAATCTCTCTGTTTCTCAGCTCAGATGTTATTGCAGTGGATTTGTCTGTTTTACAGGATAACTTTCAAAGTGCACCAAAATATTGCAGTATGTTCAGATTGCATTTTCTTCGGAAAATAATATTCAAATGTTTAAGCAAAGGATTTTCTTTGTAGATGTATTCAAAATGCTTAACAGAACTAACAATATTTTGACGATAAAACATTCAATATAAACGGTGCTCAAACAATTTCGAAAACATGCCGAAATTATTATTATTATTAATTGCCTTTATTAGTCTGTAAAAAAATACAAACAATACATACAAGAGGCGAAGTCTAGCGAAAGCTACTCTACTTAACCTCATGTGTTTACAAATTATACCAAGTATTAAACAAAGAGAAAAATTGCAAAAGGATTAAAAAAAATAAGAATGTCTACAAAAATGTACATCACATGGAACTGAATTTGTGTTACAAACAACAAAACAATATTCTAAACATAACTCAGAATTACTGTTGTTTCAGCAAAATTTTTTTATAATTTTGTTTCAAGCGACTGAGAGATTTGGTTTTTAAACTCATAGAAATGCTATTAAAAATTGAAACTGCATTGTAGGTAAATGACCGTTGAAATATTGATAACCTATATTTAGGTAGCATGAGATTATTCAGATATCTCAGAGACATATTGTGAACATCAACACCAAATACTAATTTGGTTCTTAAATAAACAGGATTTGAAGTAAATCTTCAGATTGTCTTACTGTTTGTTTATAAACATTCAGTTATGTATAAATGAAGTTAGTTATAATGTCGAAGGTTAAATAATATATTAAGGAACCACAGAAGAATGAACATGCGTGGAGGCCAAGCAAAATTAACAAATAATCCAGGAGTTCAGGGCTAGATTAAGATTCTTGAGGTGTAAAGAAATCGCGTCCAGCTTTTTTCATGTAACTCAACTCGTAAAAAGACATATAGAACAATCAGGGATATCTTTCTATAGAAATTGTTTCAGCTGAATGTAGATTTTGTTCAGCGCCATCAAAAAAGTAAATTTAATTTTTTCCTTTTCACAAAAGTTTTTTTGTTAACGATAGATTTTAAAATTAGAAATGTTTTCTTAATTTTGCTGACTAAAGGAGGGAGGGGGATATTTCAAATTTCACATAAGATGAATTAATTGAAAATTAATGAAAATGTTTCCAAAACAAGTTATAACTTTAATTTTTTAATTCTTCATGACTATTTTTAATATTTATTTATAAGATATTATTTAGTCAATATATTTTAATCATCTCTTCTAGACGATTTTTAATTTCTATCAAAATTAAGAAAATTACAATAAAAAAATGTGCAAATGAGAAATTATGAAAAACGTCCGTACGCCACTGCAGACAGGCATTCGAAAAATACGACCCCCACGTTTTGGCTTCGATTGTACCGGGTCGGGCACATTCCCCGGTTATACAAATGATCCTGATGCCCCCCTCCCTTCGACTCCCCGCGAGCACGGCTACCTGTCTTTAACCGCAGCAAAGTATTGTTTTTTTGATCGTGTTTTTTAGCCTAAGGCCACCTTCATTTTTTATTGACCTGGCCCGAGAGTCCTCAACTCTTGCTGGTACTACCAAATGCCTCTTACGTTAGTCGATGAGCAACGTTGTCAAATCTAAAACGCGTCCTCGTATTACCAGAATCGTACGTGTCGGTGAAAATGATAAAATTAGTTTAAAAAAATGGACATATTCCGTCTAACTTCTCTCGTACAAGTTATAATCGTTATCAATTACTCGGTACGTAATATTTTAAGTGTGAGGTACCGAGAGTGTATCGAATGTAATAAATTGATTGTTAATCCTGATAATCCTGGTCGGGATATTGGAACAAACTTGGTAAATTATTATATTTGCACTATGTAGGACATTTTGTTGACTTTCTTTAATTAAAAGAGTGTAACTTCTTTAATAATAGAGATAATAACGTGAATACAAAACCAAAATGTTTATAAATCATGGTGCTACATTTTGACTACTGTTGACATACCCTATTGTAGATGATACAACCTACAAGGTGATGCAAATTTTCGGTGGAAAAAATTTTAACATTTATGTTGTATATTTTCAAATCTAACTCTACAATAAAATTTCTAGCACTGTATTGTTACCAAAGAATTGACCTACATTTCACAAAAAAAGTAAGGAATCAAAACCAAATTAGTGGTTGAAAAGATAAGACTTTTCTTTGGTGGCGGGATTTTTTTGATAGTCAAAAGTCACTTTTAAACTTTTTTAATTTTACATTCCTATCTATACATTATTTTTTATAATTCAAGACAAAATATTACTTTAATATTTTTTAAAAATCCAAAAAGATGATTATATCCACACCGCATCATACCTGGCAACGCTGTAAAAAGCGCGAAGAAGCAACTGAAACCCCATTTCTCTTGAAGAAATATTCAGCCTTTACAGCGACCTTACTATGAACAGCCAGATGGCTGAACCAAACAATAAGTGTAACACCAGTGGAACACCGTAATATTATGGTTTTTAAATTTAACCATTGTGGTTCGTCTTTCGAGATACCAAAGGATTCACATCAAAGAAAGAGAGAGATAAAGAAGGAAATATTTAAGTTACCTATTATTTTTATGGGTTAAAAATGAAGTTAGTTTATGTTTAAAATCTGGTAAGAAATATTTGATCGGTGTTTGAATTATTTAATGATTATGTATACCATTTATTTGTTTATTTATTAAATATATTGCGTAATTCTTTATAACATACTTCTGAGACAGTGCCGGATTAAGCAAACGAGGGGACTGTAGCAAATTCTGTCAAGAGGCCCTTGATTTGCTTCAGGTTCTTAAGTTTATCAAAGTGTTCCTTAACTAATTGTTTAACTAATTTTTAAAACGTTTTAATGTTGAAAAAGAACGTTCGCCACTGCAATTAGTGATCATGGGAGACAAGTAAATGCGCAAGGTGATTTCTACGTTTGGGAAACACGATTATAAAGAATTATTTAATAAAAGTTATAAAATTGCAGTACCAGAGGCTCCCGTGTCTTGCTTTCAATGACAGTAGCCTCATCTGTTTTTATCAGCTCAGCGAACTAGCATAGGCTGTTCTTCAAATCATCTCCGTAAGCACTGACCACACTTAAAGCGCTTTCCAAAATCTCTTCTGTTGCAAGAGTTTGTAGCAGCCGAAATGCTCCAAAAACACTAAGTAGTAATTTTTTAATATGCTTTCGTACGTTTGGTTAAAGCAGACAGTACCTACGTTAACAATAACGAATTTTAAAACGTTATCTAGGTGTTTGATTTTCAAACAAAGTCGTCGAGTCTTGTAGAGCCGCTGACCACTTTGTTTTTCGCTTGATTCATCTTAAAGTCTGTTGCTAATATTATTAAACTTATTTTTACATGAACGTGTTAGTTGATAGACTTAAGAATGTATCAATCATGCTCAATATTTTTACATTCCCATCTAAAGTGATATTTTTTACGGCCAGGCAGGCGTTGGAGCTTATTCTTTCCGGAATTACTTGTTCTAGTTCTGGTATGTCGAAGGTTTATAAAATGTAAAGCATAGTACCAATAGCATTTCCTCTAGGTACTTCTTCTTCGACTGGGAATATTCATCTTCTTTGTCGAACTTTGTTTAAAGAATTGCCAATATCTGGGGCAGTGCTTTTTCTGTTCAACGCTTTCTTTGGTTTTCTGTATTCTGTTTTTGAAATGATTTTTTTTATATAAGAACTACACTTTTTTGGTGTAGGTACATAAAATTTGATATTTTCTCATTTGATTTGAAAGAAAGTTAATATTAAATAAACAGTGTCTAATAAGTACAGACTTCTTAAGTGCTACAGTTGCTGTAAAAAATGTAAATGAAGAGGTATTCAAAATATTAGACCTGGTTACTTTCCTAAAAACACAAGGAAAAATAGTAATAATCATGTGGATACCAGGTCTTTCCAATATATCAGGTAACGAACTAGCTGGTAAAAAACTGTAAAGAATCCCTCAACAGGCTGGCAATAGACAACAAAGTGTCACTAATATGGGTGCCGGCACATAAGGGGATTGCAGGTGATGAAATGGCTGACCAGTTAGCCAAAGAAGGCTCTAACCGTTTTGTGGAAACACACAGGATAGCATAAGAGTGGAAATCGGGAACTGGCTAGATAGGGAACACTAACTCAAATGGAGATCGACAAAAGGGCACCTCCATACAAGGTAGACATGGAACTCTCAACCAGGCTATTGAAACTGAGTAAGAGACATTTGAAGACAGTTACCGTCCTGGTAACTGGACACTGCACCCTGAGGAAACATATGCACAAAATGGACAAAGTTAGTGAACCTATGTGCAGGAAATGTGAACTCTATGATGAAACACCTACTCACATACTCTGCCTCTGCGAGAACTTACATGGACTCAGGCGGAAGCACTTTGGAGAGGAAATAATGCAACCATTACAACTACTGAAAATCCCTCCAGTCAAACTAGTGGCCTACATAGAAGACACAAAGCATCTGGAGTGGAAGTAGATAACATCGGAAATGGTACAAAGATTCAGTTCAAGTGCCTGGGTTGTTGAGCACAACCCAATGGAATGAATGAGCTAGCTGATTCAGAAGCCATAAATGCAGCCTCATAACCGCCGAATGTTGGGATTCCCACATCCCGTGACGACCATAAATTCGCCAATAAAAATAATATCTATTTACTGAATGGTATTACCCAAAACACTTCAAGAGAAGGGAACAAGTTGTACTCTGCAGAATGGGAACAAAACATTCTAATATCACCCATTTGTATCTACTAGCAAATCACAAGAACCCACCTGCAACCATTGTAGATCTGTTCATTCAACTTCGAAATAGACCAAATGAAATAAAAGATCACCCTGCCCTAAATTACCTAAAAGAATCCAATCTTATTCAAAGAAAATAAAATGAAGTAAAAAAATACAACTGATTAGGGCAAAATGACCCGCTGTAGCGGCCCCGAAAAAGAAAACAAAGAAAATAATAATAATTATTATTATTAGGGTCAGAATTTTGCCTTTAAGGTAAACTACAGTCGTGCGTCGGATCTGAGAAGCAAAGTATTTTTAAGAATAATGAGCCACATTATGCTACAGTGTCAAATTATTGTTTGTTGTTTTAACGGCCCGGGCCCGAACTTCGGCCTCACAAAACAAACAACCCGTAAGGAGTCTCGGAACTGGTTGAGAAACCAACAACTTGATCACTGGAGGGCTCTATAGGGTCTCAGGCAGTCCAAGCTCCTATTGAGGGGATGGACTGATGGACATGCTAGAGCTGCTCTAGAACTACCAAAGAGTAGGTTAAAAAAATATAGCAGGACTCCTAACAGGGCACTGCTGTCTGAGGGAACATCTCTGTAACCTAGGTTTAAAGGAAAGCCCCCTAAGCAGGGGTTGTATAATGGCTGACGAAACGTCGGGCCATGCTCTCCTCGTATGACTACATTGGGCTGTGCTATGCAGGCGAATCTTCGGAGTCTCTGTTATGACCTCTGGGGACATAAGCAGGCATCCACTGAAGAGGATTGAGTCCTTCATCGAGGGAGTCGGCTTCATGGATGCATAAGTAGCAGGAATGGCACAATAGGCCCGCCAGTGGCCTCAGAGCCGGAACCTTGGCTTGACTTTGTCTTGGCCAAGGTTGGCCTGACTAAATTAGTAGTTAGTAGTATGGAGGATGTTGAAAAAATTGACAGAAACCATATCATAAAAATGTTCACTATTCAGCTTATTCTGACAGTGGGTTTTTATCTTCCACGCCCTGTAGAGAGGATTGAATTTAACTTTCAAATAACACAATCGTCAAGGTACATTTAACACAAAAAAAGCAGAACTCATATCATAAATATTGTGGTTAACCATTATCAATTCGATACGGTTTTCAGTACTAATAATAGATTAAAATGGTTTCAAAAAAATTAAAATAAACCACCTTCACAATACAATAATTTGAAGATTTCCTCTGAGAAAATAAATTTTGATATTTATTGTACAGACGCCCAGACAAAACAAAATATTTATTTTATCAAATAAAATGAATAAATAACGAATTCATCGTCTATTTCAATTCCTTCTCTATTCAAGTGTGATTATGGATAAACTGGTGGACAAAGGCAATGGGAAAAAACTTGGGGAAACAGTAGACATATTTTCTAATGAAACAATCATTGTTGTTTGGACAACTTCCTGTAGTACGAACTTTATAATAGCTAGAATATTTTAATACTTACCACAAATCAAAGCTAATCCGAATAGATCCGTATCTTGCATACCCTGTAAGGCAAAATGTCTGCATGTTTGCTGGTAGAGTTCTCTTACTCTAGACTTGGCTTGCACTATGAAGTAAAGGGTCTGTTGGTGCAGCAGATGAAGCGCCAGAAAACGAGCAGATGGCGGGAGCGCTGCTGCCGGGCTGCACGCGGCCAAAGGGGCGCTCACCGTGCACAGACCGGCGCGCATGACACGCTCATCTCTTCAAGGAGGAGGCCCTCTCTCACCTGAAACAATTAATAAAAATTTATGTAGGGATGTATATTTGAATATAGTACGAGGATGTATTGATATCTAGTTAGCCTAGACCAGTTCCATGCATAAACAAAATATTGCGTTACCATAGCAACGAACAATAACTTATTAGAAGTGTCAGTGTGAAGTTTGACGTCAAAAAAGTAAACCAGAGTTACGCAATAAATTAAAAGAAAAAAGATGTCCACCGAAATTGTGAAAATCGAAAAATTGGAGTATCGAGCCATCATCAAGTACCTGTATTTAAAAGGGTTAAGAGGTAAGCAGATTTACGAAGATATGCTTAATACCCTTGGTGATCAATGTCCTTCGTATGCTACCGTGAAAAATTGGACTGCAAGCTTCAAAAGAGGTAAATTTTCCATTGAAGATGATGACCGATCGGGAAGGCCAGTTTCTGTGTCGGTCCCCGAAAATATCGATGCAGTTCATGACATGATTTTATCAGACCGTCGAATTGGGCTAAAACGGATATCTGATGCACTGAATATTTCATACGAACGCGTTCATCATATAGTTGCGTGCAAGGGTAGAAGCATCGCGTTCGATCTGTGCTCGATTTGAAAACAATGTAGATTTCTTTAACCGAATTGTTACTATGAATGAGACTTGGGTACATTTCTAATATCCAGAAACAAAGCAACAATCGATGGAATGGCGACACTCTGGTTTTCCAAGACCTAAAAAGTTTCGTGTCCAAAAATCTGCTGGAAAAGTTCTTGCTACAGTTTTTTTGGATTGCCATGGAGTAATCATGATTGATTTTTTGGATAAGGGTAGAACAATAACTGAAGATTACTATTCGACTTCACTGACCACTCTACGGGAAAAAATTAAAGATAAAAGACGCGGAAAGCTATCCAAAGGTGTTTTGTTTTTCAGGACAACACCCCTGCACACAAATCTCATGTTGCCATGCAAAAAATTCGTGATTTAGGGTTTGAATTACTAGAATACCCCCCTTATTCACCAGATTTGGTTCCGTCCGACACTATCATCTCTTTCCTCAACTGAAAAAAAGTTTAAAAGGTCGTAAATTTTCTTCCAGCGAGGAGGTAATAAAACCTGTGGAGGTCTGGTTTGCAGAGCAAGAAGAAATATTTTTTTTGAAAGGTCTAGAGACGTTGCAGGTTCGCGCTGTAATAAATGTATCCATTAAGAGGAGAATATGTTGGTAATAAAATATTTTGACATTGAAATTTTGTTTGGTTCTATAGTAGGCTAAGAAATTTTCAATATATCCTCGTACATTACGTAACGAGAGTTGTGTACTATACTTTTTCTACGATTTACTTGAATATATTTCAATAATGACATTAAATATATCTTTTTCAATACTTCGGTAGATAATTAACATTCGTTTCGGTAAATGATACTATTGCGTAATCGCAGTAATAATGCATCTCCTGTTGTTTGGAATAAAATACCTCATTATTATTGACTACATTTCCCAACTAATTATTAGAAATTAAAAATGTACGAGATACTGTATAGCCAATAATTTTTCGAATAAAAACAGTGATATACTCGTATTATAAATGCCGAAGATTTTAGTTAAATTTTTTGTATCCATAAAACTGAGTGGACAACTTATTTATTGTGTATTGTGCTTTTTGACGTTTTGTTCGAACCCACCGAGACAATCACGAGCAGTAGTTATTGATATTCCAAATACTAATTCAGGAACAGTGAATGCAGTTTCAAACCGTAACTTTGCTAGGGTGTCTGTCGTTTCATTGCCTACAATACCTTCATGCCACGGGACCCACTTTAGAGTTACTTTAGAGAGCCTCTATACTTCCTTTCGATGTTAATCTGTAAATACGTGTCGATATTTCCGCCAGGAATACGGATGCCATCTTCCCCAATCATACGCTACATCAGTTTTAGATCCGTTTGTGTACTACACCAACGCTCCTTTCCGAATGCATGCTTCCAGCCTATCCCAGTTTAGCTGGTTATGGTATGGTATGGATAGTTGTCGTTAATTCTGGCTAACATCTATTGATTTCTCATTTCAAGAAGCGAGTTTGTGATAACATCTGTGATTCTGAAATTACTGCGGGTGTTGGGAGTTGTTTTTAAATGCATTTTTTTAATGCAGTATTAGACAAAGTTGATTATCGTCAAACGTATTTAGGAAATAAAATTACACGTGCCAGAAAATAAATATTTTGATGTTTATATAAAATGGCCGCATTAGGTAGTCATGTGTGAGTTTGGAGTGACCAATTCTAAATCTTCTAATGATTGTTGGTTCTATCATTGCTGTTGAATTGATGGTAAAAGTTCTTTATGTAGTGCGAGTTGAAAGGAACAATGAGTTCTATGCCTATTTTCGTCCAATACTCTTTCCGGAATTCGATAAATAGTGATTAATAGTAATATTTAAAGTCGCTTTTAATTTGGAAGAGTCTATAAATGTAATAAAATTTTTAATAAGGATTCAAAAACTGAAACCAAAAATTTTAAAATAGGTTAACATGGAATGTATTATCAGTGGTATTATGTAACTTTCGTAATTAAAAATCAACACATGTAAATTAAAATAATATTTACGAAAAAAAAAAACATTTACAACAAAACAGCTTTCAGTTAAATAGAATCAAACAAGATGTCAAAACCTCTAAATCCGACGATATATACAATGAAGAGAGCAACGTCAATCATGAAATTCAATATATATTCAAATGAAACAAATTCTTTTCTGTTATTGGTATTGTCTACGAACTGACGACCACTTGTGGCAGCTGTGGTCCCTTCCAGACGAAGATATGAGCATAAGTTTTAATACAATGCCAGTTTTATTTCATTGGTATGCAACCTCGACCTGAAATTCCTTCAAAGAATCTGCCAGATAAAAGAAAATAAATACTCGTGTCCTACTCTTCCTTACCGCCATTATTATACGAGTTTAAATCGAAAATATATTTAATAATTCAATAAAATGTAGAGGTTTGTTGATAAGAAAATAAGAGACAAGTATTTGATATATTTATTATACAGTGTCATCCCCAAAGTATGTGAAACTTAAAACAATTCTTTTGGATCTATTGTGCCCCCTTTCTTCTACTTAGTGCCAGAGGAGAGTCTCAGAGACTAGTAGCTTCTTTAGACCTATTTCTCGGAGGAATTTTAGAATATATGAATGCTTTAGTTTAGGTAAGTGACCCCCAAACGGGTGTTTCAGTCCCCCTCTTTGTTAGTTCATCTGCTATTTAATTTCCTTCTATTCCAGTGCGTACTGGAATGCATACCAAGGTGACGATGTTGTTAATTAAGTTTGCCTAGGAATTCCCATACCATTTTGAAATTAATTAAACAAAACTCGTTGCTTTAATGGCTGCTTGATTATCCGATATAGTGATAATCCTTTGCCTTCAATATCCTTTATCAATATTTCTATAGCGTGAAATACTTGGAGTTTTTCCCAAGCTTTCAGAGCGTTTTCGTCTCTCTACTTAATCTGTATCTTATTCTTTCTGCAATCTTTTCCAACGCCATGTTTAGTGGTGTGAAGCTGAGAATCATGCAATGGCTCCATAAGTGATCCAGCTCAGGATTCCTGTACACTATTAGAACCATTTTTGCTTTGTATATTGGACAAAAATCTCCAGAAAATCAATGAGTTTGTGCCGAAATATATATATATAATTTATTGTGCTTAATTTCTTTCAAAGTTCCCTCAAGGTTAACACGATCCTATTTATTGTTTGAGAGACTAAGAACATCGATTTGCTCCCTTCTAGAGGCCATGCTAGAACTTGCCAACAATATAAATAATGTTAAGTACATTTTCCACGTTGCGACAAATCGTAGCGACTTGTTGCTGGGACAAATCGCTACGAGAAAAAGTACAATCAGCACATCGATAGTTTGTTGCTGCGACTCATCCAGGCATAGGGGAAACGTTACGTGTTGCCAAGTTCGTTAAAAAATTGGCAATTCTGGTTTCATAACCTCACAGTGTGAAAAAATTTGCGGGTGAAAATAAAGCAAATAGGAGTAGTTTCTCTAGAAGTTAACAGAATGGATGAGAAAAACATTGAGGGCATTGTTTTAGTAACAGTAATTAGTATCATGGCCTGTGCTGATCTACGAGAAGAAAACGTAGAAGAAATCCTGTGACAGCAATGTCAGAGCGTAGCAGCCAATATAAATTTTGGGTTGGTGCGACAAAATCCACTAGAAAAGTTACCAAGTCGCAGCGACCTCTCGCTCGAAAATAGAGCAAGTTCTAATTCATGCGACCGATGGTGTATGAAGGTACATTTTAGAAATTGGTCATCACTATGCCTTGTTTTTAATTATTTACATTATTCTACATCACTATCTATGATCATACTTCAGAACGTTAGGAAAAAAAGGAAGTGTTAATAATTCTTATTCCATGTAATTAGGTTATAAAACCTGTTTGGAATAAATAAATAATTTCGGTGTATTTTTCAATGTTGAACAGCTTTTCTAAATAACAATTCCCGAAATTTTTAAAAATAAGGGTAGGCACTTTAGTCATGTCTCGAAATCTAATTTTTGAAGGCTCCTCGTATATTACGTGTGTTTCACTATATTTTGTAGGCTACAAAATTAAAAGAAGAAGATTTTCAGCTAATTTCAAATGTTTCCAAATTGTCGACCCACTTTAACTCTTAGCATTGAAAAGTTAAAAATTGTTTATTCAATTTTAATTTGAGTATCAATATTTCCTCCGTCATTAATAGTATAGTAATTATAAAGGAATTTAAAACAATAGGCGTACTATTAGAAGAAATATGACTAAACTCACGAACTAGCGATAATGGTGAATCTAGTTATGTAGAAAAAAAAAAAGATAATTTCTCGAACGTTATGAAGAATGAAGTTTTAGACTTTGAAGAATGCCACCCGATGACCTTCAGTCGTCAATTTGAGCGTGAGTTTGCAAAGAAATATAAATACATTAGTGTGTTTTATTGTGTTTGCACATGTTGAAATTTCGCTACCAACTACAACACACTAGCTTCGTGGGCAAGAAGTTCAGGTAAGAAAATTAGATACGGCTTTTAATTCATTATTAATATTTAATTCTAAATATTTTTAATTCAATATTGTGTGAATTGAGTCTGAAATTGTTATGTTCAAAAGTCAACCTTTTTTAAAGGTTCACAGCAATTTAACGACTTGCCAGAAGAAATAAAAAAATTACAATTAATTAATTCCTACGAAAAGTAATCTATAATGGTATTGAGGTATTTATAATTATTTTTTTGAGTGTTGTTTATTTTATTTCATATGACTTATTATTATTAGTATTATAAAACTATTTTGACATATAACTAAAAGTTAACTTGTAGAATGACGTCTCATGTTATAGTTAACTTCAAAACGGCGGAGTTAACTTTGTCGGGTGGAAGAGATATCTATTAAAGTTAACTTTGTGGAAAAACCAAGTTTTCGTATATTGTGAATATTTTGAGTGTTTTTACTTTAGGGCTTTTCGGAAACTATGATCGGGTTAACCCGATCATGATCTGAATGTTCGGAAGGTAATCCGGATCACGATCACTTACGTTCGGAAACTGAACGAGTTGAGCGGATCATAGTCATATGATTGGATCCTTTCTACCCAAGTATACCGGTGGGTAAATGCGATCAGCTGACGGGTTGTTGTAGTTGACAGGTGTATCTAGGTATAACACTCTCAAAGTAATTGGTAATACATTTTCGCCTTTTTGGAGCATTCAATGCATATATCAATAAATATTCCTCCTCGTCTTCCTCATCCTCCACAAAAATAATAGTTTGAATAAAGGGTCTCTGATAAAGGTCTACTAAACACAGAAAAACTATAAAAAATCTATCCACGAAACTTTTAATAATAAAAGGTTTGTAGGTTGAGTTTTAAGTTTGACATTTCCACAAAAACATAGCTCGCGTCGTTCGGAAACTCAGATAAAAATCTCGTTCATGGTTAGGATCCGCAATCAGCTGATAGGTGATCTGTCTGATCCAGGATTACGGTTTCCGAAAAGCCCTTTTGTTTTCTTTGAATTTTGCAATGTGAGCAAACGATATCCAAGATATCTTTTTGAGATTTCATCCCAAGCAGTTTCTTAATCTTTCCACAAAACAGTGTCACTTCTTTTGTACTCCACCACGTCATTAAATTCCTTCAACAATGATAGAAGAGATTCAATTTCCTCATTAGAAAAGGTTATGGCTCGTCTATCTATTCAGACTATTAAATTTAGGAACAAATAAAATAAAAATTCGACACCGTGAACGAATACACCAAACCATAAAAATCAAAATGCCAAATCTCTAGGCTATTCTTCTTTTTATTTTAAAAATGAAACTTTTATAAAACTGACATTTTAAAACCTAAAGTTAACTTGACTGTTAAATTCAAAGATAACTTGAAGACATGTTTATAATACCCGCCCTTAAAGTTGAAAATTTTTAATTAATTGTTTATATTTATCTAATTTTCCAGAAATGTCAGTTTAAGTAGTGACTACTACTAGTTATATTTTTTCATGTCGACTGGTATAGCGGTCGGTCCACTGAAATTAAAATTAGAAATTTCATTTGGAAGGCAAATTCAATTTTTATCAGCTTTCTTCAAGTTATAGCCAACCGGTATCCGTATATGGCAGCAGCTTGGCAAGCGTCTTAACGTGGGATGTTGATGCCATAGTTGTTTGCAAACTTGTTTTCTTTTGTTTCAGTCTCTTTTTGCCATTTTTGAGACAATGGTGAACCAAACTGATCAATGAAATGCTGTTATAGGCATACCGATTCAATGGAATATGTTTAATTCAATGGCCAAAGGGTATCTTTCTTTTAAAATTGCGTTTTTGTTTTAACGTAGAGTTTACATTCAACAAATGACCCAGACACGCATTTAATAATATCAGAAGCAATGTCAACTCAATGGTATTTTTTAGTATAATTGCAGTTTTCTTCTATTCTATTCTATTTATTTAAAGTATTAGAATAAATAATTTAATAATCAAACTATGATTAAGTCTTAGAATTTTTGCACTGGTTTCTAAAAGTGTCATATTTCCTTGATTGTATCAGCTGTGCTACTAAAAACTAATCGGTCAATACATATTTGCTTCACTCTTCAGCATAGAATAAAATAAGACAAACGTATCCTGGTAGATTGACAAATGACAACATATTCCATCAAACCGATGGCGTTTGCGCATTACCTTGGATCGGAACTTATAAGGTCAGCCCTTGGGATCAATACTAAGTAACAACTTTTATAAACTACATAACGTAATGAACTGACAAATGACAGATGATTTGATTTACCCAATCAATCAATAAAAGATGAACGCTGCAAATTCGTATAAATAAATTGAAATAAAATAACCACAGCTACGACATTAATTCATTGTCTTTTTAGTAGCTCAATTATTTATTACCCAGATATTTCACCTTTAAGCACTACCATATACTGCTTTGCTTCAAAATTGGTAACCGTTTTTTGATACGGAAAAATGAATGCCACAGTCTGTTTTCTGATAAAATCATTCTTTTGCATTCAAATGGTGAATAAAATTTTGGAAAAAACCACTTTCTGAAACTTAATCTATTCATAACTCGACTAATTGAAGAGATAGAACCTTCTAGTCTCCGGCATTGGATTCAGGGGAACATTTTAAATATAGATATGGATTTTGAGTCGATATTTCCAAGCATTAGGGAAGATAGCAGAGAGAAATTTAAATCGTGAAATATTTCCATCCCTACCCTTTGCTTCAAAATTTCGTACAAAAAAAATTTTTTGCGACAAGAAATTGGTTTCAAATTCGTAACTGGGGGTTTTTTGATACGGGAAAACAGATGCCACAGGCAGTTTTTCGATAGAATCATCCTTTCGCATTCAAATAGTGTAATGGAATTTCCGAAAAATCACATTATCTACATAAAAAGTCCCGTAAATACCACAAAACCATACATTTTTTAAAGAAATATCAGGAGCGTATTTGCAAAAGAATAATTAAATGGGAAAAAAATTTCAAGAGCATAACTTGAAGGATTTCCATCTTGTGAATAATAAATGTGAAAGTAGTGAAAATATTCTAAAATCCACTTTCGTAACTCGACCAATTGAAGAGATAGAACCTTCTAGTCTCCGCCATTGGATTCAGGGGAACATTTTCCATACAAGCATGAATTTTGAGTCGATATTTCCAAGCATTAAACGATTTCTAGTGACCAACCCCTCGGTAAAAAGACTGTTGAGTCTGATAAGGGCTACTGATCTCCTCACATAAACCGTACAACCAAGAGCACAAAAACCGTAAAGGCAGAGGTGCCAAGGTCTCGAAGCCTCTGACTGGTGGTGCCGAGCCGAATCAATCAACTTTTGTTGAGCAGTTTATTTGGTAGGTAGGTATAACTTGTACGGCAAACACCGCATGTGTAAAAACGTCGTAAATGTATCTTTAGGTTTGTGGATTTGGATAAAAAATCTACACTACTTGACCCTACATTTATTTCGCTGTTTCTTTTAGGTGAGCAGACGTAACTGTTGAGTTATTTAATCTTTTCATGAACAAGTGTGTAAAAAAGGCGTGTGAAAGTGTTACGAAAGATAAATAATAGTTTGCGTTTCAACAAACATTAATTGTCTACTGCTGGCTACTACTTGTCAATAGAAAAAAAATAAAGAGAATTGCAATCTCTGCAGCTATAAATATAATTAATAAATTGTTATTGTGAACACAATCGAAGAAAAAAATAATGAATTAGTCGATCTACTATTCTTATATTTTAAAACGTTTGACGCAAAAGAGCATTATAAAATGGCAATGTTATTCTCACGAGAAAATATCTAGTTTGTAACTAAAACTATTTTTAAAGTTATAGCGATATAAATAACTGTAATAAGAGTCAATCCCATCCTATAATTTAGCAGTATTGTAAGATTCAATAAAAGTAATTTAGGATATCTACCTACATCTAGATACATAAAGTTCAAAACCCTTTTGAATTTCTACTGAGGTCGTCGTTTTTGTATTTAATATACGTAAGAAATAATATTTATTGCTATAAAATTTATACGGAATGATTTTATGGCGTTGAAATTTTCAACAAATATGGGTTGAGAATTTATGTAATGTGGAATATTTCACCACAGTTCTGATATGCAACGAAATTCTATTTGTAAAGGAATTTCAACAATTCCTATTTAGATTTATAAAAATAAATTAAGGACGGTCCTTAAATTAAATGGTAATATTCACGGGTACAATGAAAACGTGACAATTTTACTGAATTGGTCTGTTCCGAGATATTTCCTTTTCACTGTCATTGATGAAATTTTTGGTTGTAACCTTAAGAACTAATTACATTGTCGATTGAGTAAATTAATAGCCTACTTACAATTTCATAAACATTGGTATGACTATCTTAATGAAGTACACCAACTTAGCTTTCATATTAAGCTTGGCAAATGGTCTATCAACTCTTTAAAGATTTTCCTTATGATCTCTTATACGCAAAAATCATGTGCATCGCTTAAGAGATGACAAATTACACAATATCTGCAATATTGTGTTCACATCTTAAGAGTCGTTATGAGTTTTGTATAGATTACGTTAGGATCAGAAAAAAGTGAGGTTAAAATGGTTGACAGTATTCTAACCTAGAAGTTGATGCGAGCATTGATTTTGAAGAACAGGTCGTTATATATATATATATATATATATATATCAAATCATATATTAAAAATCATTGAACCCCTCGCAGGACAGACAGATTCATACATCAAAAATAGTAATCATTTTTTAGAAAAACTATCAGATTTAAAGTTCAACAAAAGCCATTATTTGGTCAGTTTTGATGTAGTTAGTCTCTTCACAAATGTACCGGTACAGAAAACAATAGAATTTGTCAAATCAAAATTAGAAATTGATCAGACCCTTACAGAAAGGACCAAATTGAGCGTAACAGCAATAATAGAATTATTAAAATTATGTATAACAAAAACATATTTTCAATTCAATAATGATTTTTATGAACAGCATTTTGGTCTTGCCATGGGCTCTTGCCTCTCACCAATTCTATCGAATATTTACATGGAACATTTTGAAACCAAAATAGTAAATAATCAAAAATTAAAACCAATTGTCTGGTGGAGATATGTTGACGACATTTTTGCAATATGGCCTTACGACTTAGTATCTCTGAATGATTTTTTAACAAACATAAATGAAGGAGAAAAATCCATCAAATTTGAAATTGAAATTGAAAATAACAATTTTTTAACATTTTTAGATGTTCTTATTAATAAAACACCTACAGGGTATGAAACAAGTGTTTACCGTAAGCCAACACACACTAATAGGTATTTGAATTTTGATTCAAATCATTCTATAAGCGTTAAAAAAGGAATAGTAAAATCTTTATACGATAGGGCCAAAATTATTTGTTCTAATGATAATCAATTCACAAAGGAGAAAACTTTGCTGAAAAATGTTTTAAATGCCAATAATTACCCGGCAGAATTTGTGAATAAAGAAATTAAGAATATAGAGAAGGGCTCATTGTTAATACCCCATAACAATAACAATAATATTAATAATTCAGCTAACATAATTTTTAAAAACTTGACAATGCCGTATGTTAAGGGTTTATCAGAAAGAATTAAGAAAATTGGTAATCAATTCAATATTCGAACTAGCTTCAAATCTAACAATACGTTGAGATCTATTCTAACAAAAACGAAGCCAAAAAATGAAGAACAATCTTCAAAAAACTGCATATATCAGATATCTTGTGAATGCGACAAATTCTATTTAGGTGAAACATCTAGACCATTGAAAGTCCGAATAAATGAACATAAAAAGTATATCAAAGATAGGGAGTTCTTTAAGTCAGGTATTTGCAAACATGCTTGGGAAGAGGGGCATAAAATTCAATGGGATTCGACAAAAATAATATTGAAAGAGCCCAATAATAAAAGACGAAAAATCAAAGAAAGTGCTTTAATACAACTAAATTCAGATAAATGTGTAGCTAGTATTTCAGCCGAATGTAGTCAAATTTGGTTACCAATGTTAGAAAGAGAAATTTCCAATAATCAATTACCGGCGTTATCAGGATAGCATCATAAGTTTTTATCCAGGTTTTCTTATGATTTATCTTTGGAATGGTTGTTAATCGATACACACTTCAATACACAAAATCACCAAACTGAGTTATACATATTTTGAAAACAAAATAATCATACACAAAAAAGTAACAACAAACGCGTTTATATTAACAAAATTTCCAAAATGAGCAAGAAAAAAGCGCTATCCCAATAGGGTCCTGGAACGTGCACTTCACTGGATTCCATTTCTAGTGGACTACATATCGTTAGAATTAGAAGAAGTTTCAAAAGACAAGGAAGTTTGAGGATTAGCTTGCTAAGGTGGGCCCAAAAATATGTAGACAGGATACAACTTTCAGGGAAACTCGATTATTGCTAACACTAAGATATCTTGCTAGAGGAGACACTTTTCAAAATCTAGAATATAGTTTCAAAATTTCATTATGATTTGTATCACACATTATTCTAGAAACAGTAAAAGCTGTTTACGAGACACAAGCTGAATATCTTCCTACACCTAAAGAAGAACATCAATGAAAAAAGTGGATCAAATTTTTATTTGCCACGTTCATGTGTGATTTATTACTTTCTTCTTCCGTTGTGATTGTAGGCGTTATTTCTTTCAATGATTCGTCTTGCCGGGAATGCTTGTTGCTGTAAAACGGATGTTTCCTGTTAAAAAAGCACCGCGGTTTTCTTCATACAGTATGATCAACAATTTTTTGCGTTATTTCTCGGGTCTATTCATTCTATTCACTAAAAAATGCTTTATTCGACTGTTACGTATTATAATAATTATTATTTTATCTTTTTATTCTCCGTCTTCTCATTATTTTTCATATTTTAACCTGTTTTGCTGTAACTATTACTATATGACTATGATCGGGTTAACCCGATCATGATCTGAATGTTCGGAAAGTAATCCGGATCACGATCACTTACGTTCGGAAACTGATTGAATTGAGCGGATCATAGTCATATGATTGGATCCTTTCTACCCAAGTATACCGGTGGGTAAATGCGATCAGCTGACGTGTTGTTTCGTTTTAATTAAAAGTCATGTAAGCAGCGTAGTTGACAGCAAACTTGCAACGGTGGAGTAATGAAGAAACAAAATTACTTATAGATTTATATAAGAGGAATAGTTTGGACGTATTGTATAAAAAACCTGTCCATGTTTGTAATTCGCTAATAACTGCTTAATAATAATTATTGAACAATTCAAATATTTTTTACAACTGAATAAAGGGTCTCTGATAAAGGTCTATAAACACAGAAAAACTACAAAAAATCTATCCACGAAACTTTTAATAATAAAAGGTTTGTAGGTTAAGTTTTAAGATTGACATTTCCACAAAAACAGCTCGCATCGTTCGGAAACTCAAATAAAAATCTCGTTCATGGTTAGGATCCGCAATCAGCTGATAGGTGATCTATCTGATCCAGGATTACGGTTTCCGAAAAGCCCTTATATAATTATAGTAACACAGCTGATACGACGCTACAAGATAAGCTCAAACAACTGACAGATCACAGACAACAGCTGACAGCACGGTGGGAAAATACTCTCACCATCTCATAAACACAAATATTATAATAGAATAGGTACTTTCCTATAATCCGCTATGTACGATTAGGAATTTTGACAGGTCTTGCTTATGACAGCTTCTCTCAAGAAATATCATAATAATATATACACCTAAGAAAAATCCCATAATGTAAACCCACTTTTATTCTTAGAATTTCGACAATTACAGGGTCAAACAAGAAATTTTGTAGCAGCTCCAGTTCTGCTTTCGTTTGTGTTCAGGTAATACATGTCTTTATTAATGCTGAACTGACTAATATGTATTTTTTAAATAAACTAACCAATAGCAATGCCTTAGAAGCCAGACGTATTATTATTACATATTGATGAGGGCAGAGGAGCTGGCTCCTATTGTGCCCAGAACAAAAAATACATTTCAAAAGAAATACCTACTAGTAGTAAACGAACAAATAGAAATTACGATTAAACTCTAAATGTTATTAAATAAGTTACACTGATCTAGTTTATTTTTGAATATATTGACACTTGTTGCTGAGACAATTTCACTGTCTAAATCATTCCAAATATTGAAAATTCTGTTAGGTTAAAAGTTTTGTCTCGATCTAACCGTAAAATTTTCCTTTTTTATCTTGAGCTGGTGTCCTATAAGTCTCGTGTCTGTATTTAGGGTGAAAACTGTATTTAGGTGACCAAAATTATATTTAGGAATTCGAAAGGCTACAATAAGATCGCCTCGTAACGCTCAAACGTGGATAATCTTTCTTTGTATGAAGGTCTTACAGGTCCTAAAGCAACTCTGGTAGCTTTCCGTTGTACACTTTCCAGTAATGTTCTATCACGGATTAAGTCCGGATACCAGACTGGACCGGCGTATTCAAGGATAAGTCTCACGTAAGTAGCATACAATTTGCAGAAACTCTGAAAGGATACTTTTGAGAAGCATTTATTAATAGGATAAAGTCTAGTATTTGCAAGTTTGGATACTGAGAGCACATGATCGGACCACGATAGTTCACTATTCACGATAACACCAAGATCATTATGAGAGGTCACTGTGATTAAAATTTGACCATCGATTAAAAAAAATATTCAAAATGTGGGTTATTTATTCAGTGTTTAATGAAAGTATACATAGTATGCCCGCAAACCATGTTCTGAAACTAAATTACAAGGTACTGGAAATTTGGAAACTCGAGGAATATTATTGAACGACCTAGAACTGCGAAAGCTCCAAACTCGAAAATCAGGTTCTTGAAATTTTGACGAACATCCAGAAACAAGTAGTACCAGGAAAATTGCTCAACTAGTAAATGTTACAAAACTGTTTGGAGTGTTCTAAAAGAAAATGTATTGTATACATATCATGGGTCCGGTGAACTATAAGGTGCCAGGAGTTTTTGAAGAGTAGCCGTCGAAAAATTCCGATCACACCGAAATCATAGTTATGTCTAAGCGATTGAAAGCAACTTTATTTGAAACTATACATAAATTCTTATTTACTTTTTGGTATTTTCAAATAAAACAAACCCTGTATATCAATCAGATCAAAGTTAATTAAAACAACACACCAGAACCTTTTTTTTATTGTTGAAGTTGTATAAATCTGCAAAAAGTGGTATTCTAAAAAAATGTTTCCATCGAAAGTGATGAGAAACAAGTTTCAGTTCTTACGAATGTCGACATTTCTCTAATGAATTAGTCTCATTTTCAAAATAGGAAACATTACTCTCGAATGGTGGGAAATGTATCATGATTGCACCGGATATTCGAGATATTTGCAGAACTGGTTTAGAGATTTGTCTCCCATTTGCCAACTGTAGATGTTGTAAAATAATCTAGTTCATTGATAGCATAGCTCATAATCAATAAAAAATAAATCAAATAACGAGTTTAATAATCATTGGCTGCTTTCACGGTTACCATGTTTTTCCTACAGCCATCACAATATGATTATTCAAGGTTATTTGATGTTTTGTTAGTCCAATATTCCATTGAATACTACAATTACAACTTTATCAAATATTCGGAATCAAAATACAAAGGAAAGTTTGTTTTAATTCCTGTATAGAAGACGTCAAGAACAGTTCCAAGCCTGCTAAAATTTGTTTTGCTTTTGCTAATCAGCAATTTTTGTTTTCCAATTTTTTTTGGAATAATCAAATAGACCTACCGAAGAAGTACTGTATATTTTCATTTTTTTTACATCAAATGTCATTTTTTGTACCTTTTGAGTGTCATTTACATTTTTTTGTAATTCAGTGACGAACTGTCATAATTTTGACAATGTTTTTAGTTACAAAATGTTCATTTTAGTTAGAATAAGATGTTTCATGCCTTGCTTTTGATTAAGATAGTAGCAAATTTGCTACAACAGCTGTTGCAGCTTCTTCAACGTCTAAAGGTAGGGAATCAGATACAGATGCTCTCATTTTTAACGACTAACTAACAAACTAATAAACAGTAGACGTCAAGATAATAGTATCATATTATTATAAAGCCTCTTACAAATTTGAAAATTACTTTTCAAAGAGTAGACCGTTCTCTAGGAAGCAGCTTCTACTTCTCGGGCTATATGCCCTCATAAACCTGGACTAAAGAGAACGCTGAAATCACATTATACATTAACCCCTTTGAAGGGAATCCTAAGAATGCGATAATAGCAACCTATGTTTGACACTTTTGTTGCCAACTGTTTAAAGCAAATTATGAGTACTACTATTACTACTACTAATTTAGTCAGGCGAACCTTGGCCAAGACAAACTCAAGCCAAGGTTCCGGCACTGAGGCCACTGTCGGGCCCACTTTGCCATTCTTGCCACTTATACATCCATGAAGCCGAGCCCCTCGGTGAAGGACTCAATCCTCTTCAGTGGATGCCTGCTTATGTCCTCAGAGGCCATAACAGGGACTCCGAAGATTCGCCTACGTAGCACAGCCCAATGTGACATACGAGGACAACATGGATCGACGTTCCGTCAGCCATGCCTCAACCCCTGCATAGGGAGCTTTCCTCTAAACCTGCTAGGTTACAGAGGTGTTTCCTCAGACAGCAGTGCCCTGTTAAGAGTCCTGCTATCTTTTTTAACCTACTCCTTGGTAGTTTTAGAGCAGCTCTAGCATGTCCATCAGTCCATCCCCTCAATAGGAACTTGGACTGCCTGAGACCCTCCTCGTCTCCTTACGGATTGTTTGTTTTGTGAGGCCCAAGGTCGAGCCCGGGCCGTTAAAAGGAGTAGCCGCCCCTTCATTGCCTTCAAAACCAGAGTGCTTGCTAGGTCATCTCACGACATTCAGCAGCAGGCCCTTAGTTGATGGTATATCAACTCAGTGCCTTAATTGCCGCCTGACTGTCGGTGTATATAGTTATGCGTCGATCCGTATAACCTCTGTCTAGGTTTATCTGCACACATTCCAAGATAGCGTATACCTCAGCCTGATATGCAGACACACCCTTACCCAATGGAACACAGACTTGAGTTCTTGGGTTCCTGGAGTAAATTCCAGCCCTCGTTAGATGGTTACGAATGAGTACCTGCGCAGGCAGACATCAGCCGCTCGAGCCAGGACAGGGATATCTCCCAGAAGCCTGAGCTTATTGACGTGCCTGCACCCTTCCTTGTTCTTGGAAAAGTTAGTAAAAGCGATGAGTACCAAAAATATACTTGAGGTGTCAATATAATTCTTTCCTCGTTAATAAATTCGAAAACCTGTGACTCTTTTAGAGAATAAAGACGTTAAAACGAGGAATGACTATGTACGTGCTTAAAAATGTTGGAAAAAATTTGAATTCTCGTTATCTGAACATAGTTTTTCGAAATAAAAGAATTACAATTACAGGAAATTTATAAAATACCAAAAATATATCTACCTTCTATTCTACATAAAAGAGATGCAAAGTATGTTAAGTAAGTATTATATTTCCTGATATGTAAATAATATGATACTCGTATATCATTTTGAAATTTCATCTGCTTAAGAATTTTAATGGTCATAAAACGTTACAAAACTATTCAAATCCACAAGAAATGGAAAAACATTTGGGAGTTAAGATAACCATTGAATTTAACCGTCTCCGAGTTACATAATAAATAGTTTGTAACATTTTTGGTGAATTAATACAAATTCCAAAGAGAGCTGAATCTTTCTTATTATGTAATATTAATATTTTTCAAATTTTTAATCTATTCAGACAAACGTGTTCTGCAAGAAATTCTATTTTTGGTCACTGCTTATTTTCTAACTATATTATTTAACTAATTTTTATAGAGATTAAATCCATTTTGGCGTATTTAATTTTCAAATTGCGCTCAGGAAAGAGCATTTTTTGCGAATTACTGGTTATAACCAGGCGGTAGTTTTTTGCGGTAATACGTAAGAAGAGCAGCTGATCCTTTACAATTGGAGCTAATATTTCTCCACCGACAATTCGAGAGAATCAAATAGCAATTCACCACGACGACTGTACTTAAATAACATAACCTCACATCTGTTTCAAAGCAAGAGTAGAAGCTGTCCAGGATGAATACGGCCGTTTTGCGCTCTTACCTGAAATCGACCTGTTTGCGCTCTGCGATTTTCATAATAGAAATGTATTATCCTTTTTTCTAGGATTTACCGATTTGCAATATAATTTTAAATTTATTATAATATAATAGCCCGGTAAAGGTTAGCTTAGAAAATTTGCTTAAAACCCATGGTACCTACTACAGAAAAATAGGAGCGTCTAAATGCAGCTCTCTTCACCGACGTTGCCAAGCGTAGTTCCAAGACACCCCGTGTCGTTCTCTATGAAAAGAACATCTCCTCGCTTTCCATACACTTTTTTAACTAAACCACCCTACCTTACCCCCTACCCTAATCCGAATCGAAAAATTGAATTGTGTAATTGACAGATTATTATAATAATTTTCAATAATAACCCAACCAAAACCACCCTACCTTACCCCCTACCCTAATCCGAATCGAAAAATTGAATTGTGTAATTGACAGATTATTATAATAATTTTCAATAATAACCCAACCAAAACCACCCTACCTTACCCCCTACCCTAATCCGAATCGAAAAATTCTTCGTATTTTTAGCCAATTTTTGAAAAAAACAATAAGAAAATAAAAATAAAAATATCTTGACTCGGACACGACTCGAACCTGGTACCTCTGTGTTAAGAGCCCAGCACGCTCGAATAAACAAACATGGATTTTTGTATTTTACTTTATAAAAAAACTTTGAAAAAATAAATATAATTTTTGTACTTTCTTGTTTTCTTGTAAAACTAATATTTTTAACTTACCCTTTACCGGACTATTATTGTAGGTAGGAGGAGTTTAAAATTATATTGCAAATGGGCAGATCGAAGAAAATAAAGTAGATTATGAAAGTAGCAGAGCGCAAAGTGGCCGATTTCAGGTAGGAGCGCAAAACGGTCGGGCGCAAAGTGGCCGACACCGTCCAGGATAATACCAACCCCGTTTGACTTTGGAGTGTAATTCAATATCCGGTGGTGCATATTGCACGGAAGTAGTTGTTGTTCCTTAGTTGGACGGTCACTGTTTTTGAAAAATATTATTTTTCAAAAATGCATAAAGTGTGAATATAAATAATAATTTGGAGGGCTGGTCAGTTTTGTATTGTCTATACAATGGTAAACAGTGTTCAATAATTTTGGAGGATGTATATTTAACTCGCTTAGAATCCAAAACAAACCTTCTTATTTTGTTTGTTGGCCATTAAAATCGTTAAGCGATCAAAGAAATATAATTAAGACATTATAATAACTGTAATGTAGAAGCTAATTTACGTTTTAAAGATGAGCTATAGCTTACATTAGATCCAACTTTAAAGCAAATTTTCTCAGAATACACAATTTGTACTTCCTATGTTTTTCTATCATATATCAATCATAAAAGGATGCAAAATTCCTCGATAATATAGCAAGATACCTGTTGATCTCTATTACAACCTACGAATGCGATAATCTACTCAACTATGATTATCATTATTTGTGGTTAAGTCTTCTGCTATTTACAGCTCGAAGCCATTCGAACAAAGTCTAGTTATTAGTGCAGCATACCCATGATAAATCATTATCTATAGTACTGTAAAAACTATGAATGTATTTATACATACTTACAGGGAGATTACTACCTGGTCATGTGATATATTTATCGGTAAATAAAAATTACATTCGCTCCCATCGGTTTCATAATAAAAAAAAAACAGGCTTATATTCGTAAGAAATGAAGGAAGTAATAATTGCAGATATTTGTTTATCGTGGTCTCGATTGGAGACGCAAACGACGTCACGAATGTATGTATGTATGTTGGGGTGACGTTCACTGATACCTAAAAGATCTATTGCGCCACCTTACTTCTACTTAGTTCCTGAAGACCGTCTCACAGACTAGTGACTCCTTTAGTCCTATTTCCAATGGTCAGATCTTCTCTTTTCTTCGGCTTTGCCTATTTCTTCCAATATTACATTGGAGCTGATACCGCAAAAGGGTTCCGGCCCCCAAAAGGATATTTCAGTCCCTCTCTTTGCTAGTCCATCTGCTATTTCATTCCTTCTATTCCAGTGTGTACTGGAATCTATTAAGTCACAAAACTCAAACGTATAAGCTTTGGACCCGGAAATTCCTCATCCACGAAACTCTTACGTAACCCCTGAGCTATGGACGGTACCTACCGTTCAATGTTCTTACATTCAGCCATACTGCTTGTCCTCGACTGCTGGACCTGATTTTTGTACGTACACCTATCTCACTCGCTCACTGATGCCTTGCCTACCTACGCCTATCCCGCTCTACTGGCGAGTCTGACGCCTGTAGACCACACTTCAGTCATCCCCTTTCGCTATCACATTATCACCTCATGTGGACATTTAGTAGATCAAATCCCACTTCTGATACTCGTATATAAGCTGAAAATTGAAAAAGCGAAACTATGGGATTTAATTAATGATAGATTTTTAAAAAGTGAAAAAAGAATGTGTAATTTGAAAAGAGATCTCAAGAAGTTGGTTATGTAGGCGAGAAATTTACATTTGAAATATTGGTTGTACCACTATTAATAATTTCAATAAATAAAACCGAGAAAATTCGAATCGCCTTGTAAAAGAATACATAATCATGAGATGTACCACACCTACAACTGCATATTACAAAACCTACGAACGATTATTTGTAAAAGTGAAATGAAATACTCAAAATAATATCTTTACATGGAGATAAGCAGTCGTAATCATTTTCTTCGATATGTTAGTGAATGTAGTTTCGAAGAAATAGCCGTTTCTGCATTCCTAGTGATTTTTGTTCCATAGAAATAAAGTTAAAAATAAAATATAATTAATCGTAAAGTATAAATAATAAAATTCGGAAGTTATATGCCGCCATTGTGTCATAAATAAATAATTATTCGCAGTAAACATTCCGTGGATATTTGAAAATGGTTTTTAAAAAAAAAAAAGATGAATGACTTGTCTTAATATTGACTCTTTCCACAGTTTTCTAGTTTTTACTTTATAAAATATTTAAAATTAATAAATTATAATCAATTTCACTAGCCAAAGGTTTTTTTTTCATTTTCCCATTATGTTTTCTTATAGTTGTAGGTTAAAAATTCAAAAAGCCCGTGTCTTCAGCGAAAGTTCACGATGTAGGCAATATAGGCGCTAGTGATATCTTTATGTCACTGACTGTTTAACAACTCTTTATTTTTATTTCTCTAAGGTCTGAGTGAGGTTAATTCTCCGAAGATCTTTTAAGTACTAGGCTTGTTCAACTGAAACCCATCTTTGGTCAGGTTAGCCTTGGAAACAGTTGTAATCATTCAACTGACGTTTTCCAACATTAGTAGTGTATGCAAACGTCACACTGATCTGTTTATTTCGTTTATATTTGACAGCGATTTTAAGTATTGTGACTTTGAAATGGCGTTTGTTGTTAACAATCCGTCCAAATGTGATAAGCGTGCGGTCATTCAATTTTTGTGTGCTGAAGGTGTGCAACCGTTGCAAATTTATACGCGAATGCAAGCAGTGTATGGAAACGCATGTTTTGCATATCCAACTGTGAAGGAATGGTGTCGAAAATTTAAGAATGGAGTAGAGAGGACGAATGATGAGCCACGACCAGGTGCATTGATTACTGCATCAACAGACAGGAATGTGGCATGTGTGGAAGGCCTGATTAGAGAAAATCGTCGAATTTCAATCAGAGCAATTTCAGAAAATGTTGGTGTGAGTATAGGATCTGTCCATAGTATCGTACACAAACTAGGTTACAGCAAAGTTTGTGCGCAATGGGTTCCTCGTCTTTTGTCTGAGGACCAAAAAAGCTTGCGAGTGGGCTTGTCTTTGCACACCTCACGAAATACAGTCAAAATGGTAATGACCTTCTCTCGTCAATAGTTGCTGGCGATGAATCTTGGTGTCATTATTTTGAACCATCCAGTAAGCTTCATCGATGCAATGGAAACACGCAAATTCTCCGCCACCAAAGAAGTTTAAAGTTCAACCTTCTGCAGGCAAGGTTGACATTTTTTTTCGACCATGAAGGACCCTTGCTGATAGAGTTTACAGAACCTAGAGTGCATATCAACGCAAACCTGTATAATGAAACTTTGAACAAGCTCCATCATGCAATAAGAAGAAAACGTCCAGGGAAGCTTTCACGTGGTGTTATTCTGCTTCACGATAATGCTCGGCCTCATGTTGCCAACGTAGTGAGAGAAAATCTGCAACGAAAGAAATGGAGGATATTAGAGCATCCACCCTATAGTCCCGATTTATCGTGCGATTTTCACATCTTTGGGCCACTAAAAAAGGCGTTAAAAGGTAACCGTTTTCAGTCGGACGCAGAAGTACAAAACGCTGTGAAAGAATTCTTCCAGCAGCAGCCACAAGAATTCTATAAGCAGGGTATACACCGGTTGGTGAAACCCATATTAGAGACACTTTGTTGTCTCTTGCCAGCCTGTTGAGGGATTCTTTACAGCTTTTTACCAGTCTAGACCTAGTTGTTGGATTACTGATAGATTTAAGCAGAGCCTGGCGCCGGCGTTATTAAAACAAATTTTTTGTCTTCTACTTTTTACCAAATCAAATGGTGATGACCTAAAAATCTATTGGCGAAAACAAAAGTCCTTACAAAATAATTGGCATAATTTTAAGGTTTATTTTCTAACCGTATAATTTTAACAAACCAGTTTCAAATCTGTTATTAATTCGTTAGTCATTAACAAATTGTCAGCAATAAAGAATGCCAACGAAACGGAAGATGACTCAAAAAAGAAACGGATAATAATCGCAAGAACTGCAAAACTTCATAAGAGACTCAGAGTGGATATTGTATCAAGTGGTATTATTAATTTCCAGGAAAATAATTATAAACGTTGTTTATTGTTCGCTATGAGATACTTTTAATTGTTTATTAGTTCATAGCATATTTAAAAAATGACATATACGTTTAATTTTAGATAAGTATGCTGTTTTTATTACTGATACGTCGTAAAGTTATAGGCATTTTATTATTCATGGTTCATGTTACAACTTTAAGTGGCCATGACTTTACTAGTACGATTGTTGAGAATGAATGACCAAATTAGATAAACGTAAATCATAAAATGACTGCTAACTTGTGGTGCAATTAATGTTGGCTAACAATAAATCCCGTACCCAGACAATAATACTTTCTGAATATTGTGATTTATAAGGCTTAGCGGTAGCCTTACCATATTTTCGGGAAACTAAACATTTTTTCTTTCTTCTCATGTATTATATCTATTTTTAATCGAGACATAGTAAAAGTTTTTTCATTTTCCTTGCTTTATCCATGACTTTAACTAATTTCTGGAAGGAATTCAATCATCTGTTCAGAATATTCTTCGACAATTTGGTTGAATATGAAGGTTTTGTCTGTAGTATATTGAATGTTTAGTTGCTTTCCAGGATAGTTTTTTTGTTTCCAAGTTGATAAGTTTCTTGAGAAGAGTTCCATCATCACAAATTCATATGTATGCTACATTGGCATGGAGTATTCATTCATTCATTCGGTTGGGTTGTGCTCATCAGCCAAGGCACTTGAACTGAATCTTTGTACCATTTCCCATGTTATCTACTTCCATTCCAGAAGCTTTGTGTCTTCTATGTAGGCCACTAGTTTGACTGGAGGGATTTTCAGTAGTTGTAATGGTTGTATAGTTTCCTCTCCAAAGTGCTTCCGTCAGAGTCCATGTAAGTTCTCGCAGACGCAGAGTATGTGACTAGGTGTTTCATCATGAAAATTACATTTCATGCACAAAGGTTTACTAACTTTGCTCATTTTGTGCAGATGTCTCCTCAGGGTGCATTGTTCAGTCCCCAGGTCGGTAACTGTCTTCAAATATCTCTTACCCAGTTTCAATAGCCTGGTTGAGAGTTCCTTGTCTACCTTGTTCAGTAAACTCTTTGTATGGAGGTGCCCTTGTGTCGACCTCCATTTGAGTTGGTGTTCCCTATCTAGCCAGTTCCCGATTTCCCCTCTTATGCAATCTTTTGTAATTCCACAAAACGGTTCCGGACCTATAAAGTCTCGTTTAGAGCCTTCTTTAGCTAACTGGTCAGCCATTTCATTACCTGCAATCCCCTCATGTGCCATGGAGTAATGAAAATGTGAATTGGAATGCTGAATGAAGGTCAACATTGTTTATAGATAAGTCAAGGTATGACATCTTTCTGATAGTCGGGAGTGTTCTAGTAAACAATTTATCACGGCAGGGTTAATCAATATACTAAGTTCAAAGTTTGTAGGTAGCAAAAAGGTCTAGTTCCCTTAAGAGGAGCTTTTGGTTAAAGGTAAATTATGTTGGACATAAAATCATATTTAGAATATGTAGTTTGCGTTTGACACGAGTTTCTGGACAACCTGTATTTTGAAGGAATTTAAATATATAATTAATGTTATTTTTATTTCTCAATGCACACCTAATTTAAGCAGCAATTGCCCGTTCTATGAATTGTTTAAACAAATAGCATCTGCCACTATTGGCTCATATAATTGCGATTCCAATTTAATGGTTCTCTGGAATTTTAATTGTTGAAAATCGTTTACCTGAACCTTGGGTGCGAAGGTTAATCTCACAACAATTATGCAAATCATATACAAGAGTAAATAAACAACCAAATTCAAATAAATATTCTCTTGTCAATAAACGTTATGAGATTTCACTACCGAAAGTAGGTACCTATCTTGTTAGATAATATAAAACTTACTGTCCCACTTCGCAATGTTGATATGATGTGGGTTTTTGTATAAAGGAAATTCTGTTGAAAAAGGAATTTGTTGAACCGCACGTAAACAATTATTAATAGTAGATTCACATTTTATCTAAGAATCCAGCACTATCAAAGCAATCTTAATATATCCAATATTTCTTCTCTAAAAATCGAAGCTCATAGCTTTACTCCACCCTGGCAAATTAAGCTATAACATAAAAAAACTCATCTTTCATGTTATTCCAAACAAGGCATACAAGCCATACAAACCTTCATTCAACATTTTATTGAAACCATGCAAAAATATCGCAATTATACAAAAAACATACATTTCCAGTGGGTTCCTGCACACATATGCATAAAAGGCAATGAGATGAAGTCGCCAAAAAAGCGGCACAACTTAATACCAGTCATTAAGCCTTTATACACCAACCTAAAACTATTTATTTGCAATAAAGTAGTACAAAAATGGAATGACACGTGGAGGAGTTCACACGCAAAACTTAGAGAAATCAAACCTTACCTAACACCCTGGTTCAGAAAACGCCCAGGCAAACAATTGGAAAGAAATTTATGAAAGAACCATCAGAAAAAGTAGCGAAAGAACTGCTCTCAATGAGCAGGAACAAACTACGCACCATAACGGGGCTTCTTACGGGACATTTTCCCACAAAGGAGCAGCTGAACAAAATAGCTGTATAACGGAGACCTTACATGCAGAAGATGCAGAAAGGACACCGAAACAGCTCTGCACATATTATGCAACTATGAGACGCTGGACCACAGGAGGCAAAAACTATATGGAAGACCCCAAATGACTCCAGAAGACTTCTACAACCAACCAGTAAAGAACCTGTATGAGCTAATACAGGGAACGGATTGGCTGAATAGGCTGTAGTCAGAACATTAGGAGAATCCACAATAAGCCCAAGAGGCTGAGGTGGTGCCGGTGAAGTAACGGCTCCTTAAAAAAAAAACACCCTGGTTCACTTTTACCGAAAATAGAAGACATCAAACCATCATCACAAGGTTACGTCTAGGTCATACTCGAGCTACTCACGAATACTTACTTACCAAGACCACAATCTGTCATTTGTGAGCAGCTGTTAACAGTGAAACATTTCTTAGTTGATTGTCCACTATATCATATCATCAGACTAGCATGCAACATAAGTGTCTCCTTGGAAAATACTTTATACAACAGCTGGGAGGAACATAATACAGCAACAGAAGATATAAAAAAATATATATTTTTCCCAAAACTTCTGAGAATAAGAGCATTTTTCCCAATCGTCCAGCTTCCGACAACTGCGTTTGAAGGATTTCTTTCCAGATCGACAGAATTGAATAAAAAGAGAAAAAGCGAGAACGTATGTTCAAGAAACATCACAAAATAATATAAAAATAATGACAAGAGGTATGTAAGAAAGAACAAGTCAATAACTCATCTCCGCAAACGCCTTTCACCTGAAAGGGTAGACAAGGCTTAAGGCGTTCAGTGAGTAAAAATCAACAGCTTCATATTTAAATAATTTTACCATAAAATACCATTATATAACCGTCTATACTCTAATTCCCTCGGAAAATGATTTGGATTTACAAATATAAAATATGTAAAACAAAACGGTTAAACGACGGGTGTGGTTCATACGTAACTTCTGATAAATAATTGCAGAATTAAAATTACAGACTATCCGCGATTGTTTATATCATATTCCTCGATGTTGGAATGTTCACCCAGAAGCAGCATTCATACTAGAAAACGTTAACTTTAATAATAATAATAATAATAATAATGTTATTTCATTTAGAACTTGATTTAGAAGATATAAATTTTAACTTTAACGTTTTAATAAATGGATAAAACATTGTGTAACCGTAACGTTAGTGTTTTTTGTTGTAATAATAAAGAAAAAAATATTAACTGAATGTTTTAATGAAAGAACAATCCCCGGTTCCCTTCTTTGTGGATCCGAATTACAAGGCGCGTCCAAGGGTTGCAGATAGTGAAAAGTTTGAGGAATTGAAAGAAATATTAGAAATAATATTTCGGGCTACCAGTGATAGTCATTAAAATACAGAATAAACGTCATGTTTGAACCAATAATAAATAGTGTAGAATATAATACTCCAGTGAGTAGTCACAAGTAGCAAGAAATCGTCGGAATATAAAATTTTGTATGAAATTTGGATAATAAACAATCGTTATTATACTTTATCATAAATATCTATTATATGTTTTCCAAGATATCAGCCAGTGTATCTATAATATCAGTCATAGAATCGCTTTTGGGCACATGGGTCTTCGCTTTATACAGTATACTGAAATTTTTACAAATTCCGTAGATTTTTTAAATGTCATTAAAACTATGCGGTGCTCTTTCTTGATCGGATTACATTTTTTAAAATCCAACATAACTAATTGAACAGTAACATTTAAATCGCTGTCTACATGTTTCGAATAGTAACAATACCGTTCAAGGTTCACACTTTTTCTATCAAGCAAACGTTTTAATATGCGGTGGTCATTGTCTAGAAAATTGTGTCAAACCATGTCCTATCCGTCCGGCGGCGACTTTTACAATAGTGGAATTACTTTTAAGAATACTTTTCTATCGTTTAAAATGACATATTTTCAGATTAACTTTATCCATATAGGTAAACAATGCAAATATTAAACATAACAGTTATACCATTCCGCACAGTTTGACAGTATAGTCGTTATCACATATTTTTAAATAATTCCATTAGTTAGTTAAATGAATAACAGTAAAAATAATATTTCATTGAGATTATATCTCTACTTTCATATTTTTTAATTTTATTTCAAAAATGAAGCTGTCAAAAATAGACACATAATTAAAAATAAGCAAGATACGTTGTTGGTATAAGACGTAAATTGTTTACTTGACAATTGATAGATGATGATATGTTCTTTGAGAAATATTTACAATGCAATTTCAACTTCAACTTAAGTAAAATAGAAAATGAATCCAAGATTCGTTAATGGGTACAAGCATCTGATAAAAATAAGAAGGTTGTGACTATTTATTAAACGAGAGTTGTCTTTTAAGTATTGCATATAACAACATAATTGGAACTTGTTAACAAATGTCATGTCAAAATTAACTGTCTTGTTTAGTTAACGCCAAATTTTCAGAAAATACAGAAAAACAATGGTGCTTAAAAGTTATCTACTGTTTTTTTCTAGCTCTATATGCAAAATATGAAATACAACCCTCCTACTATTCACGCCATAGGAAAGTGTACCCAGTTCAATATTGACTAAGGATATAGAATGTCGGATGGTCAAGCAGCCATTAAAGCACTGAGCTCTTGTGTAATCAGTTCCAAAATGGTGTGGGAATGCCTAGGCATACTGAATGAACTAGGCGAGAACAATATAGTAACCCTACTATGGATTCCAGGACAAACTGACGCTGTCCTTCTAGACCGAGTTCTATCTTCTGTATCGATTCGGAATACTAGCGTTCTAAAATACAATTCCCTAAAGAGTTCTGATCGTTAACGCCCTGCAAAATATTTTTAATTATTATTATTGATGGAAAACCATCACAATTGTGGGACGCTGTCCTTCTAGACCGAGCTCTATCTTCTGTATCGATTCGGAATGATACTAGCGTTCTAAAATACAATTCCCTAAAGAGTTCTGATCGTTAACGCCCTGCAAAATATTTTTAATTATTATTATTGATGGAAAACCATTACAATTGTGGGACGCTGTCCTTCTAGACCGAGCTCTATCTTCTGTATCGATTCGGAATGATACTAGCGTTCTAAAATACAATTCCCTAAAGAGTTCTGATCGTTAACGCCCTGCAAAATATTTTTAATTATTATTATTGATGGAAACCCATCACAATTGTGGGGCGCTGTCGTTCTAGACCGAGTTCTAGCTTGTGCAATGACTCTGAATGATGATTTTTAATCCTTACAGGAGCTGGAACTCGCTTTTATACGACAGTTTCTCACTAGCATGATTTTTTATCTATAAAAACTGTTTCACAGATGTACGATTGTGAATTCTAAGAATTTATCGATATAAATAAACAAGAACTCTAGAACTACCCTTTGAATAACCGTTCTTGCTCGATTTTTTTGATTTTATATTTTGTGACGCTAACTTCCGGTCGTCAGCGTCTCATTTTTATAAATGCGGTTTTCGGTACTTAATTCAGCAGAACTATTAATATAAAGTATCAGGAACTCTAGAACTATGTTGGACGCTATGAGAACTCTTTTTAAATTATGAGACGCTGAGATATGAGACGCTAAGTTCACACACGTTTCCGGGAATGCCGATAATCCCTTGACGGTTACTACCTGAGACACCCCTTATTAAATAAGGTAAAACTTTAACCATTGCGCGCAACTCACCTATGCCGATATATACTTAGAGTAGATTTTGATAATAAGAACAGGAACTAACATGAATTTTGGCCACTCTGTATATAATAAACAATCCATTCAACATCATAATCATTCTTATTAGCATTGTTCAGCATCATATAATATATAATATGATGAATCCTAATGTATTCATAGATATATCTGAACATTGAAAGGTAAGCAATAATTTACAATGGAGTTCTTTAATTGGTATATTAAATTACGCTGAATTTCTCTCACGGGAGAGTAATTTGAAAATAATTAGAGTACAAACTCTACAAACACTGTTTCAATAACATCACGAATCTAGTTGTTAAAACAAGCTTATTATTCTATAAAGAATGTGTACAACAGTATTTTTTTTCTCTCTAATATTATGTTAGTATTAATGTATGGTTTTTGTGCGATAAAAACTGATACCATACGATTATGGTATAATCATTAGAAGCATTACAATAACAAAAAAAAAGTTCAATGAACGAATGAACATTCCTCTCCAAACCGACTACCTATCGACAAAAGCTACATATTTATTAATGGAAATTTAGTTGATTTTCTACTTGTAAATCCTGCAGAATTCTTACGCATAATCTTACAGAACACCCTGTATGTTATTCTACGTCGAATTTGAATATCACATTGTGTCGAATAGAATGTATACTTTTGAAGATATTGATTTTTTAAAGTTTTTTCATCACTTTTTTACGAACCCTGTATACAATAAAGCAGTTTTTAACATGTCACAAATTACCTTGATCTTCCTTCTATGATAGTTAACCAGACAACCAATGTTTTTTTGGTATTGGGGCTGATCATTTAGAATTGTTAATAAAAAGGTCTGCACCTGTCAATTTTTTTTCCTAACTTTTATATCCCTATATTCCGAAGAGCGTAAGGAAAGATTTTTATATGAAGTATACACTATAATTATTTTGAGTATCTCTATTAGTTCCCAAGTTTTTTGGTCCCAAGTCCTGGGACACCCAGTATACCAATTTTCATAAAAATGTATGGAACAAATTCATCTTTAACTAAACAGGCCATTTTAAGAAAAAATCCTGAAAATAATAATCTAATATACTGGGTGAATTTTACTTTCGAGTAATGACGTCACCGTCATTTTTTTTAAATGGAACATCCCCATTTTGTCTCAATTTTCGGATTATTCTAGCCGAGCTGATTCCAAAAATGTATCACATGTTGATTCCAATTGGTACAGGGTGGACAAAAATACAACAGTTTTGTGTGTGCTCATAAAGTAACGCGTAACATTCTTTATTAGTTAAATTAACAATATTATCAAAAATACTTATTGTCCAGCGGCAATTGGTTTAAATGTAACACCCCGTAGTTTGCTACATTTTTAGATTAATAAAAATGAGCTGTTTCCAAACATGTTTGGTACTTGTGGGTATCTCGTACCTACTTTACGTAATTTGTTTCCCAGCAGACGTAATCCTGGAGGTTTTGATGAAAGTTTATGGTTTCAGCAGGATGGTGCACCCCCACATTATGCTGTAGATATTAGAAGGTACCTAGATGAAATTTTTCCGAACAGGTGGATTAGTAGACGTGGACCTATTGAATGGCCAGCGAGGTGACCAGATTTCAATCATTTGGATTATTTTATGTGGGGCTATCTGAAGAATGTTGTGTATCAAACGAAACCAGCAAATATTCAAGAATTAAAAGAGAGAATTCGGACAGCAATAAACAATATTTCTAAAGACACAATAAACAAGGTTCAACAAGAATTTGTACACCGTTTGGGTTACTGTCAAATACAGCAAGGGCTGCAGCTCGAACATTTATAAAGTCATGTATTTCATCATATTCTGTCCGCTAGACCATAAGTAGGTATTTTTGATAATATTGTTAATTTAACTAATGAAGAATGTTACGCGTTACTTTATGAGCACGCACAAAACTATTGTATTTTTGTCCACCCTGTACCAATTGGAATCAACATGTGATACATTTTTGGAATCAGCTCAGCTAGAGTAATCCGAAAATTGAGACAAAGTGGGGGTGTTCCGTTTAAAAAAAAATGACGGTGACGTCATTACTCGAAAGTAATTCACCCTGTATATTAGAATATTATTTCAAAATATGGTAAATTAAAATCAAAAATCGATGTGCTCCAGGATTTTTTTATTTTTTAGCTAAAAATGAATTTGTTCCATACTTTACGGACACAGTGTATAGAGAGTTTAACCTCGTCGTGACACAACCTGTATTACAAAAGAAAATCAAATATTAAAAAACAATTCGTGAGAATTAAAAACTATAAATATTAAACGGTCTATTTTAGCAAAAAAAAAACTCGTTTTGAAATATTAATGTCACACATCTCAACCATCAATCGAGATCATTCTGACATATTGTAAAAAAGTAATATTTTCCTCTATTTAAACAAATATCATAGGAAGTACTCGTATCATCATTATAAAGATGAAAGATTAATCTTAATTTAGCACATTGAGTTTTCAAAACAAATGACAATCAAAATATTTACGGTCGAAGGAGTTGACGAGCATCCGTAGAGTTTCATGCTCGATACATCGTCACAGTCTAATGCACATGGAATGTGGTCTTCTGGTCTTACAACAATTTGCTTATCCAGTCTCTTGCTTTGTTCTTTCGAATAATAATTTCATTAATCAGTAGCATTTTGCGGTTTAATTTGAATTTAAGAAGAATGTAAGAATGAATACTTATAGAGAATAGACAAAAAAATGTATGTAAGTTTTACCAGGGAAGCTTAAAATGTAGTATAATGTAATAAAAAGAGTGTGTGTGCTGTACTGTAGACACGGGGTGTACGAAAAATAGGAGAATAAGATTATTTTGGATACAATCTACTGACTGAGACCTGTGACAATGATTTGGGATAAAAATGGTGGTGGATAGAGAATGTTCAGAGTCGATATTGGAACAAAAAATCGAAGATCTTGCAAAATGTTCGATATTTATGATGTTTTGGTAGGTTGTAGGGATTAGCATAAAATAAACTTGCTGTATTAACGGCTGCTAAAGCAGACGCCATCTACACTGTTAAAAAAAATAACAATAAAAATGTTGTGGATTCTTAAAAAATTTAGTGGATTCTATACACATCATAGAAATTTGATCAAACTTTTTATGAGTACTCTAATAACCAAAACAAATATTCAGTTTCAACGGCTGCTGAAGCCGCCGCCAACTACACTGTTAAAAAAAAAACAATAAAAATTTCACAAAAAATGTTGTGGATTCTTTAAAAATGTTGTGGATTCTATACACATCATATAAATTTGATCAAACTTGTTTTGAGTACTCTAATAACCAAAACAAACATTAGGTAACCCCGGTGCTAGAGCCATCATCTACACTGTTAAAAAAATAACGAAATATTAAATTTCACAAAAAATGTTGTAGACTCCATCAAATAAGTTTGATCAAACATTGCAGTTTAACATGAACTCGAAATTGTCATTAAAATTACATACATTCGACAGACTTAATTATTTTCCTAATGGTAGTTTTGATAAAAAAACAGCACGAAAGTAAATTATTATTGTAGTTGGTCGCTAGACGACTAAAAACACAAACATCAGTAACCTTCATAGATTATTATATTTTAAAATATGAAAACGAAGGTGCAATTTAAATTTACAGTTATTTAAAATGTCTTCGGTCGTAAACTTCATAACTATCACATTTAAAAATCCATTGAACCTACAGGTCAACTTATTACAAGCTAATAGATACCTCCTTTTCAACAATATTAGTATTTCAATAAAACTGGATTCACTAAAACAGTAAAGAAATATTTGTGTGGGTTTTTAAAATATATCTTTGCTAATTCCATCTAACTGTAAAATTAAGCGTGAATGAAGTTAATATATCATTTTAATTTTTAATATTTTAAGACTCCTATACAGTCAAAACTGCAGACAAAAAGACTAATAAAACTAAAGCTTATCTAATACAAACAAAACCCGCTGCAATGAAATTATACAGCGTCATCACAATAAAACGAAAAAGAGGACATTTTTTTAATAAAATGATTTTTTTCTTCAAATGACATTAAAAGCGGCCTTTTAATGACACTTGGCAGGCTTAGAAGTTGTACTTTTAATGTCTAGGCAGAAAAAGTCCACTTTTACTGCCTAGGCAGAAAAAGTTCGTTGCTAGGCAACCTTCCAAGTAATAATTTAAATCAAACTGGTTATTAAAATTGACAATGACATTAAGAAAACTCAAAATGATGCTGATGATAATAAATTTAAATATGAAAAAGTCGATTTTGCGTGGAATTGGAACAAATTTGAAGAAAAAATTATATGTTTCACACGGCAGAAAAGCAGATTTAATGCCTTGGCTGGTTTCATAGCCGCGGCATTAAATCTTGTGCTTTTATGCCTAGTAAAACAAATAACTATTCCCAATACTGGATTATGGATAGTCTATTTCGGAAAGGTATAGGGTAATAAAATGGGGAATTCCGTCCATTTCGGCTCAATTTCGGTGTCGGCCATAGGCGTAGGTCTTGAAATAGTATTGTTTGTAATATTAAAATTTCAAGTAATTGCGTAAGAGAATTAGGAAAAGTATGTTTTCTGGCCTGAAGTGCCAATATCGAAATATTGTGTAAGGATTACTTAGGTAGTAGATTATACAGTTACGTTTTGCTTATATGGGCACAAGTGAAAGGATTTGTGCCAAGACACAGCACGACATTCAAAATGAAAGACGTTAAGATACTGTTTCATCAAGCCATTAAGGAGGTGACACCAGAGAACTGGCGAAAAGCAGTCCAGCATGTCATTAATGAAGAGGAGAAAATGTGGGATCCTGACTACTTGATCGATCGGACCGTCGACCCGATAATTATAACGTCATGAGGAGATGACAAATCCTCAGATGACGGAGAATGGTTTGACCGAGCTGTAACTATTTTTGAGATATGTTGCAGGTGTTCTCTTTAGTCGGTGGTCTGACAGCAAGAAAGTGTGTGTGTTTTTGTGTGGAAATTATAAGTAAGTATACATATATTTATAAGCAATTATCTATTTGGACGAAACTCGGTATGATACACACGATACGGTCAAGAAAGGATGGACTGATGGGTCAAAATACAAATACAATATAGAATTATGTTTGGTAAGTAGACGAAAATAATATAAATACCTTTCAGAGTTTAGCTCCGCAACATAACTTAAAGGGGATATACGATTAGATAGCTGGCACTATATATTTTACTATAACTGCGTTACTTTTATAAAGTAACTTGAAATCGTTACTTCGTTACATGAAAGCGTTACTGCAAAAGTAACGCGGCACCTTTCTTTTGTCTTGTCTTGTCTTTCTTTTTAAAAGTGACGGTATTGAATATGTAACACGTTAATTAGAATTAAAAGTAAGTATAAAGTACAGCCATGGAAGTGATTCTCAACAGCACACCACTACATATGGTAGTGAAAAGTGTTGCAGAAAGAACGAGATACAGACTAAGTAGAAAGGGAATCATTAAAAAAAACCACCTCCTTACTTATTAGAAATCAAAAAACTTGGGACATGCCACAAGATAGTATGATGAAAAGGTATAACTTTTCGAAAAAATTCGTTGAGCAACTAGAAGGAATGGGATTCAAATATCAATACCAGACCTGGAAAGAATGCCATTTAATGGTACACAGACGGCTCAAAAGCAAGAGAAGGAACTGGGATAGCAAGTATATTTCAAGCGGAAATTCACACCATAAGAAAGTGTGACCAGGTCAATATTGACAAAGGATATAGAAGGCAACATAATGTTGGATAGTCAAGCAGCCATTAAAGCACTGAGTTCTTGTGTAATCAGTTCCAAAATGGTGTGGGAATGCCTAAGTAAACTCAATGAACTAGGCGAGAACAATATAGTAACCTTACTGTGGATTCCAGGACACACTGGAATAGAAAGAAAATAAATAGCAGATGGACTAGCAAAGAGAGACGCTGAAAGACCCTTTTGGAGGCCGGAACCCTTTTGCGGTATCAGCCCCAATGTAATATTGGAAGAAATAGGCAAAGCCGAAGAAAAGTGAAGATCTGACCATTAATATATCTAGTAGGGCTTAGACTATCAAAGATTCTGATAGGTGACTACCACCCGTTGAGATCAAATGAATGCATAAGTCAGAGTAAAACTGCACTAAGAGTTTTAACAGGGATCCTAACGGGACATTGTCGCCTGAACGGGCACTTGAATAGCTCAAAATTGTTGAGGAAGAAGAATGTAGAATCTGTAACATGGAAGAAGAAACCTCCATCAACATACTTGCGAACCTAGGAGATTATTGGATAGAAGAGGGCTAAAGCCTGCAGATATCCTAAAATTCCTCATGGAAATAGAACTAAAGAAATTACTAGTCTCTGAGACGTTCTCTTCGGGAACTAAGTAGAAGTAAAGGGGGCACAATAGATCTTTTAGGTCTCAGTGAATGTCACCCCATCATACCTACATACATATAAGTATAAAGTAACGGGTACATTGTACAAAAATTATTATTCTTGTCCTTGACAAATACCCTTATTAATAAACGTAGTGACGCCGCTGTAATAGGTTTGATTAATATTAGTAGACATTAATTGCAAATGGTTTCGAACAAAATATGCGATACCATTTAAAATACCTGTTTTGATGAACAGAAGCACAGAATAATTAATTGATTTGCATCAAAAAAGGTACAAATAGAGATCGTAAGTTACAATGTTACCTGACTAGATACGATAATGAAACTACCACGACGGCGGAAGAACATTCCATAATCAGAAGCTCTTTGAACGCAAAAGATATTTTCTCGTGAATAAATTGCGAATCTTTTAAATTCCTCGACATTCGGAATATTCTAATAATTGCCCGATAATGATAATCTTCTAATAATTACTTTAACGCGCAGACAGTGGATATACACATATAACATACCGAAGGCCATACTTATTATATGGACGATTAAATGCCTGCATACGTGGACTGTAAAACGAAATTACTATTAACCAGTCTAACTCTCAATTATGTAGATGTTATTTTTAGATTTTAAACTATTTACATGTACAGCTCGCAAATTTTTTTTAAATCAATTTAAATTACACAACTGCGGGAATTGCTAGAGAGAATTTAGTAGCTCATGTGCTCATTTTGAAATCAGTCGCTGTTCTAAAACCATATATATAATTTTATAACCGATATATTTCGAAGTAATTCCTCTGACTACGCCTATTGAACCCATTTCCACGCTCATGCCACAGACATACCCGTGGCAAGCGAATTTCCTCTTCTCTTTCTAAAGCCGGTCCCAGACACTACGTGTATTTGGCGAATAGGCCAATATTTATCATTTGTACGAATGTTTGCTTGCTCTCCCACACGGTGCCGTAGTATAGCAAAGGTACAACAGGTAGGTACAACAGGTAGTATAGCAAAGGTACAACAAGTACGGCGTCCTTTACTTCGTGCTAGTTTCCGACCAGCGCCGGGAAAATGACGAAGGACGAATATTTGTCAAAGTTAACTTCCCACACGCTACGCGAATACGTCCGAATACCAAATGTTGTCCAAATAAACGTAGTGTCTGGGACCGGCTTAACAAAATTCGTTACAACGTTTCCCCAATCATTGTGCAACGCGGGAACTGGCACTACCCCTTCTCATAAAAACAATATTCTTAACAGAAAACGGGCACTCGCATAGTACCTTTTGCCCTAAACGGGTGTATGGGGAAAAATAAGAAAGCCGACAGAAAGGGTGTGGCTACTTCAAAAATTGTGCTACTAAAAACTACAAAATATAGTATTTTTCTATAATAATATAAACCTAATGGTTTGACCAGTTTGCAGCCCTGATTTCAATCCTATTGAATATTCCGTATATTTCCAAAATTAACTCTACATCCAAATATCAATCACAGAATTGCTACAAAAGAAACGAGGGGTGAACCACTGACCAAAAGTTGTAAACTAAAATACCATATTTGACAAATGATACCAAAAATAACCAACCTAAAATACCAAAAATTACCAGAAAATACCAACATCACCCCAAATATTACCAGTTATTACTCTGAATGTGATGCAGTATATTATATTGTTCAAACAAGAAGAAATCTTAATATAAGGTATAGTGAGCATCTTGGAACCTACAGAAACAAGCACCCTGACAGATCAAATTACGCAAAACATTTGTTAGAACAAAACCACAAACCAAATTTGAACAATCAAATACAGTTACTACATGACTGTCAGAATTATACTAAACTTAACTTTTTAGAGTCTTTAGAGATAAAAAGGTACTCTAATGATCCTTAGTATACTCTTATAAATGAGCAAATAGATACTTTACAATCTCCTTTGTTAGACTGTTTGACCGATATATTTTAATGTGTTTTCACCTATCTTTTCTAAATTCTGCTCTTCGCGAAAATATGTATGTACATATATATACACCTTTTAACTTAGCTAATAATACACTTGTTTACTTTATTACTATTAGTATCCTATCCTAAAAGTCTTCCTTTCATTTTCTTAGTTACATAATAAACAATGTTTTCATTCCATCCTTGAAAATGATGTATAAACATCGAAACCGGTCGGGTCTAAGTTTTTTGTAAAACTTATATTATAAAATATTGTGAAATAAAAATAATGAGTATTTTTAAACATTGACATGTATGAATTTCACAGTGTAAGGGTTGAAACTATCAATTTACCAAATATGACCAAATAATACCAAAACATTAAAAAATATTACCAAAAAATTACAAATATTAGTATAAAATACCAAATATTACCGAATATTTCCAAATAATACCAAATTTTTAAAAAATACCAAAATATTGTACCTACCAGAGATTACCAAAAAAATCACCAACATCATACAAGAACTTCAAGAGATAAGTGCTTATGGAGCTAGGAAGTCAAGCACTGACATCTGACATCCAAATTGGCTTGGAAATGATAAGTTACTTCAACGTAAAAGAGTAAAGGTAAAGCCTTTCTGGCTTGTCCACCTATGTTCTGGAAAGGATATTAAGTGTGGACAAGTAAACACTTGGAGTTGGTGGTTCTTTTACCGGATCAAAATAATTAAAATTAAAGACACTACATATTTGGTTAACTAAAATAACAATAACGAACATGGTATTATCTAGACTTGGTATTGTAGAATATTGAATGGGCGATAGAAAAACTACAACAAAAGAATAAATCTGCATTTTCATCCAGCCGTGTAGGCTGGTTTCAAAGTATTTATGGGAGGAGCTCTTCAAATATTTAATATTAATGAGTTATGGTAAATATACTTTTTCTAGTTAACATCAGTTGACGCTATTTCCTTACAGAGATTCAATGTAAAATTTGAATAACAATAACATTATAAGTATCTGCAAACTGACAGTTCGGTAAGTGAAATATTTTCATCCGACAATCAATTTATTAATCACTATAATTATTAATATTACTATACCGGCTGTTCCAATAATAATGTCTCTCGGCTATATATCAGATAGGTACTTTGAAAAGCAATAGTGTTTAAAAGTTATTTACTGTTTTTTTAGCTCTATATGCAATATATAAAAGACAACCATCGTAGTACAGCTGCGGAAAAAAAATTTATAACAATAGTGGCCTCGAGAAAATCCTGGAAATTATTTTTAAGTTTGTAGTTGTTCTTTTGGTAGCATGAATTAGACAGGGGGACAAAATATCGAAATGATACTCTTGAAAGTCAATGTTACCAGCAATGTTTTTCATTTCAAGCACACTAGAGATACAAAAACAAATTCCTTGGATAGTTGTTTAAGTTTATGAGAATTTTTCATGGTAGATTTACTACCTTGATATTAGTGAATAAACATAATATACATATCTGAACATATCTCTAAAATTAGAAACTGAATTTTTAATTTTATTTTATATTAATTTAAAATTCCTGTAGAAACCTATTTTTATTTCCAATTTATGCACAAGCCCAAGTCAGAAGTGGCAAAACGTATATTTATGTAAAATTAATAAAATACAAACAAAATACAGAGTGACCAAACTACTAAAATCAAATATAGCAATTAACAGAAGATATTACAAATATATACAGTTGATTGTTATGCGTTGTTTGCTAAACAAAGCCAAATGTTATCGACAATTTCTGTGTCACCAAAAAACGAGTTCACATTGAAACCTTTTATGTAGTTCACTGTTATAGTATCAAGTAAAGTTTATTTCACGAATTTATGCCTGTTTCGGATTATCGGCAAAAATTCGACGAGCAGTGTTTAATTTGTTCAATTCACTAAGAAGGACGAAAGTCAAGTGCCCTAGTACCACTTCTAGACGGTGTCGGCCACTTTGCGCCCGACCGTTTTGCGCTCCTACCTGAAATCGGCCACTTTGCGCTCTGCTACTTTCATAATCTACTTTATTTTCTTCGATCTGCCCATTTGCAATATAATTTTAAATTCCTCCTACCTACAATAATAGTCCGGTAAAGGGTAAGTTAAAAATATTAGTTTTAGAAGAAAACAAGAAAGTACAAAAATTATATTTATTTTTTCAAAGTTTTTTTATAAAGTAAAATACAAAAATCCATGTTTGTTTATTCGAGCGTGCCGGGCTCTTAACACAGAGGTACCAGGTTCGAGTCGTGTCCGAGTCAAGATATTTTTATTTTTATTTTCTTATTGTTTTTTTCAAAAATTGACTAAAAATACGAAGAATTTTTCGATTCGGATTAGGGTAGGGGGTAAGGTAGGGTGGTTTTGGTTGGGTTATTATTGAAAATTATTATAATAATCTGTCAATTACACAATTCAATTTTTCGATTCGGATTAGGGTAGGGGGTAAGATAGGGTGGTTTCGGTTGGGTTATTATTGAAAATTATTATAATAATCTGTCAATTACACAATTCAATTTTTCGATTCGGATTAGGGTAGGGGGTAAGGTAGGGTGGTTTAGTTAAAAAAGTGTATGGAAAGCGAGGAGATGTTCTTTTCATAGAGAACGACACGGGGTGTCTTGGAACTACGCTTGGCAACGTCGGTGAAGAGAGCTACATTTAGACGCTCCTATTTTTCTGTAGTAGGTACCATGGGTTTTAAGCAAATTTTCTAAGCTAACCTTTACCGGGCTATTATGTTATAATAAATATAAAATTATATTGCAAATCGGTAAATCCTAGAAAAAAGGATAATACATTTCTATTATGAAAATCGCAGAGCGCAAACAGGTCGATTTCAGGTAAGAGCGCAAAACGGCCGAGCGCAAAACGGCCGTATTCCTTCTAGACACAAATGTAATAGTACATTATACTATAAGGGAGAGAAATGCGTTATTTTGGCAGAGGTGCAATTTGATGCCCGATGGCTACAATCCACCGATGACAAAATAGCATCTCTATTTTTTCCACGGTCGGGAGTAGAAATCAGTTTCTATGACATCAAAATTAAAACAGAAGTAGTCGATTATTCCCAAGGGAGTATAATACTCCCAAGGGAGTTTACATTATGGAGAACGTTTTCATTATACTCCCTTGTATGTTTGTCTTTTGGGGTAACATTCACTGAGACCTAAAAGATCTATTGTGCCCCCTTACTTCTACTTAGTTCCTGAGGAAAGTCTTAGGTAACTGTCCCTCTTCTATCCAGTAGTCTCCCAGGTGCTGTGCCCTAGGATTCTGAATTGCTGTGCAGTTCGCAAGTATGTGGATGGAGGATTCTTCTTCCATTCCACAAAACCTACAATCTTCTTCCTCCACTATTTTGAGCTTTTTAAGGTGCCCATTCAGGCGACAATGTCCCGTTAGGATTCCTGTTAAAACTCTTAGTGCAGTTTTGCTTTGACTTATGCATTCATTTGATCTCAACAGGTATTATACTCCCTTGGAAATAATCGATTATTTCTGTTTTAATTTTGATGTAGAAACTGATTTCTACTCCAGACCGTGGCAAAAACAATTTTATCTTTCCCATTATTGTATTAGTATAAATAAGAGATGTGATTACTAACATTTAATAAAAAAAGAAAAAAGTAAAAAACATGATTAAAAAGAATAAAATTTCGGGTTTCTAACGCATCAAATATTGGGAGAATTTACTATCGAACCTTTCAGTACAGTTTACAGGCGTAAATTCGTGAAATAAACTGTACAGGGTGAGTCTAAGCTCGGAGTGTTGCTATTTTCAAAAAAGTCAAAGCGGGTAGATATTTTATATTTTATAAAGAATATAGAAGAAATCCGATATTTGTATAATGGTTAGAAAAGAGGGCGAGTTCTGTTGAAGAAATATTAAAGACAAATTATTGGACAAGGAGAGCAAACGAGAAGGAAATGGATTCAACAATGGGAAAATAGAAGAGATGTCATAATACAATAACAACCAGTGATAAAGATCATTATTACCAAGAATCATTAAACATGTTTCAAGATATAATAATATTCCAAACACCTGTATTTAATCTAAGTCCGAACGCAAATGTTCAATGGGTATTATAAAAAAAATATATTAGTTATTTCAAGGTTAAGTTATGCTGTAAGTCTCGAATTGAATGAAATTATGTTGGAATTCCAACACTAACGTAGGTATTAAGTGCTTGAATACATTGTGCAAAAGTTTTTATTAAAATAATAACCCAAATACTTGTATATTGTGTGGGCGTTGTATAAATTACGTCAACATTATTATTTCTTACTTCATTAAAATAAAATTATTTAATAATAAACTGAATCACAGAAGTTCACAAATATTGGATAACGAGAGAGAAAAACAAAGAAGTCGACGACCAAAGACTTCCACATTAAGCAGTATAGAACCTCTGAGTACTTATACCCGGTATCTTTTGAATGCTTGTAGTGTTTCGGTTTCTATTCAAACAGTATGTCGAACAGTACACGAGGTTAACTTTATGTTTACAACGATAAGTTCTATTAACAAAAATTCAAAATTCATAATGCATGCTCCGTTGGCATGGGCTAATGAAGATGTGAGCTGGAATGCTGAATAGAAATCCACATTGTTTTCTGATAGTCGTGTACCAAGGAGTCTTCCTCTAGTGCTCAGAAATCGAAGAGCAGTTCAGGAAGTTCATCCACGGTACAGTTGTTGTTTGGGGAGGCATTTGTTTTTTTTTTTTGGAGCCGTCACTTCACCGGCATCACCTCAACCTCTTGGGCTTATTGTGGAATCTTCTCCTAATGTTCTGACTACAGCCTATTCAGCCAATCCGTTCCCTGTATTAGCTCATACAGGTTCTTTACTGGTTGGTTGTAGAAGTCTTCTGGAGTCATTTGGGGTCTTCCATATAGTTTTTGCCTCCTGTGGTCCAGCGTCTTACAGTTGCATAAAATATGTGCAGAGCTGTTTCGGTGTCCTTTTTGCATCTTCTGCATGTAAGGTCTCCGTTATACAGCCCTATTTTGTTCAGGTGCTCCTTTGTGGGAAAGTGTCCCGTAAGAAGCCCCGTTATGGTGCGTAGTTTGTTCCTGCTCAGGCATTTGTTTTAATGGGCGTACTAAATTGTTATTGCTTGATGGGAACATGACTACGCAGATCTATGTACAAGCTACTAACAATGTTTTTCATGCTACTACGTCCTTATTGAAGGTATGCTAAGGAGATGTTTGGCTGTAATTGATATCAGAGAAAGCTATACTCGTTATTATCGTATGTACAACTTCAAATTGTTGTTTAAAACTGCCTTCATATTGCGCAAAAGGGCAAACAAGAAAAAACATTCAACATAAATACCAAAAGTTGTACTTAATTTGTTAAAACACATCTTTCTTAATTTTTGTGGATTTTGTGTCATGGTTGATATTGTTCCAGAATTTTAATATTTGGCATTTTAAAAATAATAAACCAATTAAAACCAACTTTTAACTATTCAAATGCAGATACCACCAAAGATTAAAATAATCTGTGGTACCACTAGAAAACTGATTCCATCGAATCACAACTTAGGGTACTACCTGTAAATCCGAGATCGAGGAAATTTTTAATCGTTAAGTTTTTCTACTTAATGGATACCTGGTTATTCGATATTGTAGTTGTTTTTCATAAACATTTGTTTGTTTTATTGACAATATTGCTTGGGTTTTATTCACTTATAAATTTTTTGTTTTCTTTTACCACTTTTTTATTTTTCTTACCGCACCTATACCACTGAGCTATTAACACTATCGACGGATTGGACACTAATTTTTTATTTAATTTAAAAAAAAAAAATTCCAAAAATACATTTTAAATTGCCGCCCAAAAAATAATTTTATTTACAGATAACTTTTAACAATATGTATGTCAGTATCGTCATCATCATCAATAAAATTATTTAACACGTTGTTTATTAATTAGATATTAAAGATGCTGCTTAAAAATAATTTGAAATAAGCATCATATCAATTTATAAAAGTACCTACGGATAATAATAATAATAAAATAAAAACCACTTTTATTTCAACCTTAGAAGATATCTTAATTTGTAATTTTGGAATTTTAATAATATTTTACAAATAAAATTGATAATATTAAGACATACCATGTGTTGAAGTGAATAATTGGAATTAGTTCAATATTTTCGAGCATAACTATTCGTTGAACAGAAATCCAAAAAGAAAATTTAGTCACAAATTTAAAAACGGAGTAGATTTAACAAAAACAACACTCACTTCACTCTCGCACTAGAGTCAGGCACGCATCCACGTGTTTTGACAACTCAAAAATTACCATCTGCCGGCAAAAGGTGTTCTTAAACTAAAATTCCCTATTTCAACTTTGAAGCGGTCAGGTACAATATCATTGGAATGCAGTAAGCCAAACGTATACTTGGTATCTAAAACACGGGTACTACCAGTACCGCCGACTCGAATGCTGCGCGATCGAGAGGTACATTCGGAGTGGTAAACTCACTGTGTGTCAGAGCGTCAGGAACGTGCTTCTGATATCTAAATTTGTAGCTTCGAGTGTACTAAACTCAGGTGTGTTTGGTACCTGTTTGGAGATTACATTCCTCAGCAAACCAGGAGAAAATCAAAATAGCCTCGCTTTAGGTTTCTTTGCGTGTATACATTTTTTTTTCTACCATTTTTAATGTTAATTATTTATTCAGAACATTTTTAGAATACTATACGAAATTGTATAAATTAGGTATATAAATAATAAAATGTATGTAGTTATTGTGGTATTTGTTTAATTAGTGTATACTGCATGCGCTTGTCCGATTGCACCAATAAGATCTCAGCGCGCCAACTGTGGGCCGATGATGCTCAGCATTATTTACACCAGATTGGTTCAATAAACGTAGACTGCCAGATAAGCAAAATAATTTTATAGACTATAAATATTATGGAGATACGAGAGATTCCTTTGCGATTTTAATATCATCGTAAAAATTATTTCTTGTACCGTTTCTTTAATATTATATTACAATTTTAATTGTTTAAATTTGAAAGATTAATTTTTATTTTCTAGACTCCGTTTCACATAGGAAGAAACCACGTGAAGTTGCAGTCGTATGCGCAAACTTTGTAAAATTGACATTCGACTTCAAATCAGTAGAGCAACATTTTCACGTTTTGTAGGTTAACAGAAAATTATAATCTGTCGGCCTTGACTGTGGATAATTTTTACTTTAACACCAACAAGTTTTTTAGGAGGCACACAAACACACAATACTCACAGGTTAACTAGCTAAACGTATTAAAACATTCAAAAGACAAAAATATTCGACAGTAAATGATTGCTTCAAACACAACCTCAAATGTCAATAAAAAAATTGCTGTCGGCATGAAACTGTGGTTACGAGGCAACACAGATAAACAAAACCGATTTTGGTTTCTGCGCAAGACAGTTGGCGCACTTCACGTGGCTTCTTCTTATGTGATACGGAGTCTACTACCCAGACAGCACACGTCGTCTTAAAGACGTCTTATTTATGTTCATTATTGTAAGTCTGGACGCCCAAAGACTTAAAACAGACATGCTAAAGATGTCTTTTCAAAGATGTCTATAAGATGTCCATTTCATGATGTCTTCAGAATGTCTTTCAAATGCCATGGCAGGAACAGAAAATTATAAAAATTAGATAATAAGAAGAAAATATATTAAAAATCCTTGGTGATTTTAATGATTTGCGTTTATCAAACCAATAACCCCTTAAAGCGGTGTTTCCGATGTCCGTCCGGCGGTCAGGGTAAAACGCAGGTACGTCCGAGGTCCGTCCCGCGGTTAAAAGGGTCAAGACGTTTGTCCGAAGTCCGTCCCGTGGATCCGTATGATAATTTATATTGCAGATATTATATATTATATATACATATAAGATATAATATGTAGTAGATACTTTATTTGTAATGCTAAAACCATTACATTTTATTTCATATTTTTCCCTTCACACTTTTTCCAGGCTTAGGACTGGCAGAAGCAATGGCCAAAATTGACCTTTTCTTTCTGGCGTGTTTAAAAAACTTAAAACCATCAATATTGATAAGAGTTTTACCTTTCTGACTCACCATGACATCCATTTCTCTGGAGCACACCGAAAGCACTAACCAATTAAAGTGATGCGTTTTTAAGCCAAAAGTCGAACGGTATCACACGCGAAACAACGAGAAGCACTACTAGCTATTATTTAAAATATTCCTCTATTTATAGGTAAGGGTCTGTGGAAGGGTGTCGATAATACACGAATCATACTAATTATTCTAGGAATAATATTCTACCCTGCCCATTCTACCTGTGTATCCACCTGACCGCGGGACGGACATCGGTCGGGGATTAAAAACCCTTTTCCTAAACCCTCAATTTTCTGTTCGCGGGACGGACATCGGTATTGCCACCTTAAAGATTGTCGGTATCTTTTCGGGTCTCCCCGTATTTTTAAAATGTTATTTTTTATATTTTTTTACAAATAATATATATGTTGAGTTCTTTAGATACGGCTTTAATTTTAACAACCAATAAATACATTACACTGAAGGGCGAAGGAGGGGGCAAATGTCTTAAAATAGTCAGACAGCGACATCGGTAGGACGTCTTTCCAAAGATGTCTTAAAGACGTTACCTTTTGTAACATCCGATGTCTTTAAGATGCCTTTCTGGCGAAAACAGACATTCCTAAGACGTCCTGTATGTCGAAATACATCTTATAGACGTCTTTATAATATATTTGTGCTGTTTGGGTAATGTATGTGTAGTATGCAAAAAAATGTATTTTTCACAGATAAGCAGCAAGTTCTGAACAGTTCTACAGTTCTGATACTACCAGTGTCGTATCATTTGATATATAAATACTATTTACCCATTCTAATAAGAAGACAATCAGTTCTGTATGATATTTCTGCATTGTTGGTGTTAATTTGTGTCCAATGATCGAAGGTCAAAAGAGTTATTGTAAAAACGACTATCTCAAGATTCCTCAGATGAACGTCACCAAATAAGGTGGCAAAGTCTCGGTCATCCCAACGTAGTGCTACCGGAGCGATAGTCAATTTCCTGCATGTTGCCATATTCCCATCATTTTACCAATGGAAACTATATAAGGAGATCGAACTCCATGTATTTCAATTTTTGGTAATGGTAGAGGACGCAGTGCCAATACCATACCAAAATATCTGACTGCAGAATAATAACAGCCAATCATGAGCCTTGCATACACTTTCAGTTCATGGTATTTTATTGGTTGCTACCTCATTTGACAGTATGTTAGGTAAGGGAGGTTAGGGAACAGAAATGAAAAATTTGATGAGTAAGAAATCCGTTTCCGTCCTCGTCTTTGAAAATATCTTAAATCGTGATCGTTTCGTAGTAAAATATGATATATCTTCCCAAAAACATTTCTCTTCGGCATGGAATTTTAGAAGACCTTGAAGGTTTGGCACAGTTATAATTAGTATAACAAGTCTTTGAAAATTCATGTTCCCAACTTATTAATAATTTAATTTCCTATTTAAATACCAACTGAATCTATTTTTTTTTGAAATTAATTTTACAGCTTACTACTTATATCAACTATCATATAATTGTTCACCTTTTTTCTTCCAGTTCTCTTGAATTGTACATGTATATACCAGATTGGTGCCATCAGCAAAAGTAAAGTATTTTGTGTGCAATTGTGCTTTTTCTAGACTTCTCACGAGTAATGTATATAATTTGAATCCTATCATAATAAATATTCTTCCCTACTTTATTTATCTTTGAATATTTTGAATCACCTTTGGTAACTGCAAAAACTATGGTTTTCTTAAATCCAATTAACGTTTTCATTTTAAATCACATGCACTACCAACCACTATTGTATTGTAATAATTTCTACCTTGAGTTTTTTTATTAGGTAATAAGTAATGTTTACAATATGACTACTGTCATTTATAAAAACTAAGGTTACTTATTTGGATGGTATCGTATTTGAAAGGCGCGACGCAGGGCCGAGCGTAGGGTATCCGCCGCCCGGGTGCAAGAACAAAATATTATGCCGCCCTATTAGCGTACCTAGTCGAAATTTGATTAGTGAGGCGAGATATGAGGTAAAAATTGGCGCGACGCTGCGGTGAAAAAACAAACTGCTTAGATAGACGATTTTGAGGACAGGTTTTGTCAATTTTTCCGTATGAGTTAGTTCTTCTTATATAGTCCCCATGTTTTTACCGATCAACTGTAATTTATGACAAATATCATGAACTTTATTAATACATAAGTAGCCAAGGAGCGAATCAAAGTGAACAAAATGACAAACTTAAGCTTAAAAAGTGCAGCCCGTTACAATAAATTGACGTCTATCAAAATTGACAAATATTTGAATTTAAAAGTTTTTAAAATTACAGTATGTCTAAATGTCCTCGACCAGAACGATGCCAAGGTAAATAGTTTACTTCACCGACTCTCAAAGCGACCGTAGATATTTTTCACCAAAAACGTTTTTAGGCCGAAAAACAAATCAAAATATCGCTACATTAAGTGAAATTAAAAGATTTATCACAGATTCTTTAGTGAAGTTGAATGTTCACGAAGATAAAGCGTCTATTTTTGCTGACAGCTTAGTAGCAGCTGACTATAGAGGGATACTCAGCCATGGAATGAACAGACTTGGTAAAAACATATTAAAGTAAATTTTAAATTTATAAAAATTTCGTTAAGTTGATCAGAAATTGTGCGTGAACACAATCAATGTTAATTTTCTGTATAGAAGCTTCATAAATGTTTCAATAGTTTAGTGAAAGTTCCAATGTGGCTGAAGAGACATTTCAAGCCCATAGCAGCCTCCTATTTTTATAGCCACCTTTGACTAAAAAGATGTTATATTAATTATCTGATACTTTTGTGGCTCAATCTAAGAATTTTTTCTTCCTAGAACATTATTTGAAGGATATAAAGGAAAAAGTATGTGATGCAAATGCCGATCCAGAAATAAGTATGGAGTCTGCTTCTACAGCCGCAGTTTCTGGTAAAAACGGTTTGGGTGCTATAGTAGGAATATTCTGTATGGATCTTGCGATAAAGAAAGCTTCTGAAACTGGCATTGGATTGGTTGTAGCAAATGGTAACGTAGGTTTATGTTAACACAAAAATTTTCTAATAGAATCAATCGAACTAGTAGATAATCATCGTAATATTTTCTAATATAAATTTGTTGTGAAACACTTAGATATATTTTTTGCCATTTACCAGGCTCGAATCATTTTGGCATAAATATGTACTATACTGAATATGCAACGGAAAAAGGATTCATCGGCTTGGCGTTTTCGAACACTTCTCCGGTTATGGTTCCAACTGGTGCTAAAGATGTAAGTAGAGAAATTTGAATTTATATCCAGAAATACTTATTGCCAACGTTTAAGAATGTGTCAGCTTAAGTTTTACTTTAAGTACAATATTGAAAATACTCCCTGGGGGTAGTAAATTTTTATCGTTCTAGGTTTGTCTGGGAACAAATCCATTATCGTTTGCTGCCCCTGGAGAATCTAACGACAAATTAGTGATCGATATGGCAACTACTGCCGTTGCTTTGGGAAAGGTAATTATTAAAATTGGCTACTCCGGAATCCCTAACTTTTGTAGGTAATAGTTTTTTTTCTTCCTAGAAATAGATAAATACAGGATATAAAACTGTAACCAGCTTACCTTAAGTTGAAAAAAATCCATACTATCAGCACATTTTGAACCTAAAATGGCTGCCATAAAATTAAAGAGATTATTTAGGTATAAGTTTAAGAGTATGATATTTTAGATTGAACTTTATAGACAAAATAAAAACCCTATTCCGCTTTGGTGGGCCTTAGATGAAAACGGTCAACAAACCACTGATCCTGAAGTTGCTATGAAAACCCGAAAACTTATGCCACTGGGAGGTGAAATGAACTACAAAGGAACTGCTCTAGCTCTTCTGGTTGAATGTTTCAGTGGTATTCTTGCAGGTTAGTTGATTTCATATTACTTTAGTCAAATTTTGTCTTCGTTTAACTACTCATTTAACACTTATTCCTTTGTCATTAAACTATTCACCTATCTTTCCTGGTTTTTGACAGGGTACCTCGAAATTGGAAATCTCTTCGTTATATACCATTCTAGATTGACGTCTCTGACAGATCGGTAATATTGTGATGCCGGGCACACCTTCTATTAAGTTTTTATTGTTTACTGGTGAGCAACGAATAATAGTTGGACATTAATTAATAATTAATGCTTATGGTATCTAAAATGCCATCGTTTTGTAGTGTTTTGAAGTGTGGAAGAAGAGAGAACGTATGTTTTTTTCGATTTACGGCTGATTTAAAACGAAGCAAGGTTCTACAAAGTATGTTTGACAATCAAGTAACTTCACTACAAGTTATATTTTTCTAAAATACTAGAGCACATGCGAAAACACACAAAATTCAACTCCAACTAATCGATTCCGTTGCCCCCAGGACAATATGGCCGACCTGTCAGAGTCACTAGTTCTGGAATGGCTACAGCTGTTATTTGAATTATAATCTCTGCTTGTTCCGCTTTTAAAAGTCCTGGCTCCATATTCTTGAAATAAACAAAGGAAATTCGTAAAGTAAACCAATCTAACCACAAAAACAAAAGTGTCAGATGTCAGCGTGATCAAATTACTATATATTCAATATTTTTATATTCGGAACAAAGTTGCGCAAAGTGAAAGATTAGCAGTAAGCTTAAATATTTTTTATATTAAGATTTTAGCATCTACTGAAATGGCCCATTTGTTCTAAACTGTGCTGCAACCTTCTTTGAGAGCTTTGAGTTTTTGATCAACCAGGACGGCGTTCGCCGGTTGCATATAGAAAGCTTGATTCATCATTAATTTTTTTATTTAAATAATAGATTCTGCATACGGACACAATGTTCGGATGTGGGGCCAGAAAGTAACTGCACCAGCGAATTTGGGACAAGGATTCATCGCAATAGATCCAAAAAAGTTTCCGGCTGGATTTCAACATCGACTAAGCGATCTATTGAATTATATTAGAAATATGGAACAGGTGAACAAAGTTTATGAAATTTTAATGAACATGATGACACAAATTATTCTTATTTTTGGGAAATTAAATAATGAATATACCACAAGGAACCTATAGAAAATACAAGTATTATACGGGGTTGGGATAAAGTATGGAACCAAGTAAATATCTTTTAAACGAAAAGAACGATATTTATGAAAATTTGCAGGTAAGTGCAATGGAACAAAATGCATCTGATGTACATTTTTTTGTTAATAATATACTTCCGGCTTAACCGGGAATGCCATCAACTTCTTTAATTTAAATGTTACACCCTATATATTTTTACAGATTTTGAAAGAGCTTGTCATTTTGAATTCATACATACTGAGTTTAGTGTAAAAAAATGTGTAAAAACGAGGAATATAGCACTTTAATCAACCTCCTTTGAGTTTTTTGCATTAGAGCAAAAAACTATTTAGATAAACTAATTGATGTTGTTTGTATGCATAGTAATAAATAAACGAGTACTTTTGTTCTCCAAGTGTCAAAATCTAATTGACGGAATTAAATTTCACAATCTAGAATGGTTCAATTAAGTGAAAAAGAGCGTATTGAAATTTTAATGATGATCGTGTTAGAACTCATGAAGAAGTGTGTCATATTTTTAATAATCTGCATCCGGAGAGAAATCCTATATCACGCTCAACAGTAACTAAAACATTACAACGTTTTAATACAACTGGGATGGTAAAAAATTTGCTAAAACCTGGAAGACCGTGGACTGCAACGAACGAAACTGTTAAACAAAATATTGCAATCGATTTAGAAGAATCACCTCAAACTTCCACCACAAATTTGGCACTAAACCACGGTATCAGTCGACGTTCTGTAGGAAAGATATTAAAAAGTGAAAAGTATCATCCGTATAAGGTACAGTTGGTTCAAGAATTGTCAGACGATGATTTTGACTGACGGCTGGAATTTTGCGAACGGGTAATGGACATCTGTAATGTCGACGACAATTTTGCTTCTAACATAGTTTTTTCCGATGAGGCAACGTTTTGTTTAAATGGAACAGTTAATAGTCATAACCCAAGGTATTGGTCAAAAGAGAATCCTCATTGGATTCATGAAGCACATACCCAGCATCCACCAAAGTTAAATGTTTGGATGGGAATTGTCGAAAATAGGCTTATGGGCCCATTTTTTATCGACGGAAACTTGAATGGTGACAAGTATTTGGATCTACTAAATAACGAAATTATTCCTGCACTTCAACAGAATGGGCAATTACCTCAAAATGTTTGGTTTCAACAAGATGGAGCACCTCCCCACTATGATAGACGGGTTAGGGATTTTCTGGATACGAATTTTCCAAATAGATGGATTGGACGTAGAGGACTCATAGAGTTGCCTGCTCGTTCTCCGGATCTTAGCTCGTTAGATTTTCTTTTGGGTTATCTAAAATCACGTGTTTACGCTAGACGACCAACAAACTTACAGGTATTAAGACAAAGAATTATTGATGAATGTGAACTAATACGTGGAGAAGTCTTGGAAAGAGTGACTCAAGAATTTGTTAATAGGATGGCATATTGTCAGCAAGTAAACGGCGAGCATTTTGAATATTTGATGTAATTTTGTTTCCCATTATTCTAAAATAATGAAATATACTCCTATTGTACAACTAACAGTGAGTTATTCCTCGTTTTCACAATTTTTTTTACACTAAACGTATGAATTCAAAATAAGCTCTTTCAAAATCTGTAAAAATATATAGGGTGTCCCATTTAAATTAAAGAAGTTGATGGCATTTCCGGTTAAACCGGAAGTATATTATTAACAAAAAAAATGTACATCAGATGCATTTTGTTCCATTGTACTTTCCAGCAAATTTTCATAAATATCGTTCTTTTCGTTTAAAAGATATTGGTTCCATACTTTATCCCAACCCCGTATATGTATTCGTGCAATAGGGTGTTCAGTTGAAAAATAACATCGCGCTGTATTTAATAAAATTTGATACTGTACTTTGTTTTTATACCCAATAAAAAATAGTATTTTCAAAATTTGTCAAAATCCGTCCTTTTAATTATTGCGTCACTAGTATAAATTGAAGTTAGGCACAAGGAGAAGGAGAAAAGCATAAGTTTAGGATATATTGACAGTGCGTTGTTTCATTTAATTTTGGTTTATGGAAAAGGACACTCTATTGTTTGGTTCCTTGAATGGTTCAATATAGATAACCACTTTTGAAAATGTGCAAATTTTTTTTATGGTGAATGTAATTTATTTTATAGGCTAATCCAGAAGTGCCCGTTTTAGTTCCTGGGGATATCGAGAAAATTCAAAAAAATAAAATAGACCAGCAAGGTGGGATTATTTATGGCCCAAAGCAACTAGAAATGATAGAAAGAATATCTAAAGAATTGGATATAAAACCTATTCAATTTATATAAGTTGGTGGTTAACTATAGCAAAGTGTAATTGTGAATTGTACAATAAAAACATTTTTAATAATAATAATAACAACTTTATTCACTCAATAAATAAATAAATACAAAAGATACATGGTGGAAGTGAACGAGGAACTGTTGCGATAAGTGCAAGCACGTGTTTCGCGGAGAAATACACATGTGTAGAAAGTGAACTATAAGATATAAAATGTTAGATGTGAAATATAAAAATATAAAATGTGAAAAAAAATAAATACATTTTTTATCGCTTACTCGAATAGTCGTAGCATCTCAGTTCTTTGGCTTTGAAAGATGTGCTTCTCCAATGCTCTTTTGAAGCTGTCAAAATTTACTATAGATTTAATTATTTCTGGTATGTTATTGTATAATTTAGGGGCGAAATAAGTATATGCAACGACCCTAACCATTAGAGGTGTAATAAAGTGATTCTTCTGACGAGTATTATATTGATGAGAGGGAAGCAATGCTGTATGTATGCTTGCGTGATATTTAATACTGGTGCATAAAAAATACAATTGTCTTATGTCTAACATTTGTGTTTCAGAGTATAGATCATTAGAAGGATATCTATTGTTCTTACAAAATATCAGTTTTAAAAATCGCCTTTGCATAACTTCAATAACACGAATATGAGTATTCAGAGCTCCACCACACACTGCTATTCCATAGCGAATGTGACTTTCCACTAGAGAATAGTACAAAGTTTTCAAGTACTTTAGTAGCAGGTTTCCTAAATTTGAAAAAATTGTCCTTAGTTTATTAACAGTATATTATTAAATATGAAGATCCCATTTTAAATGAATAGATTTTTTATAATTATTTGAATCCAGGTAATGAACGATATATTATAATTGTTTGACCATGAGAGGTATTCAAATGTATTTGAATTTGAAATGTCCAATAAAATTTATTAGAATTGTAGCACAAACCAGACTTTCTTTCGGAGTCATCGAAATTCGAGCGTGTTTTCATCCTGATATCTTCATTCGATAGATCAATGTCTATTCTGATCCCTTGCCATGTTTTTCGGTTTTTGGTAGACCCCCTACTTACCTGATATTGATTTCATGTAAATTTCTAACTGTAGTGATGTTTAGTGTTAAAAACTTAAAGTAAAAACACATGTTGAGTTTTAAACATTTATTAATCGAATTTAAATTAAAACTACTCAAAATAAAATAAACGGAACATAAAATAAACTGAGCAATAATTTAATGTTTTTAGTGGGAAGGATAAACCTGATGCTTTAATAATTAATTATCATTTGGCGTCAGTTTTGTAAGGTTTCATCTTAAATCTCCTCGGTTAATGATGTCCAGTCTGTTTCTTTTTTTCGTAAGCGCTGAACCCCCTTTCCACTAGGTATGACGATGGAAATGACGCTATATTCCATAATACGGGGTAAGTAAGGGGTATGTTTTTTTGCTGCCAGAAGTGCTGATATCCGTGCTTAAACTGAACCTTAAGCTCTACGTTTGTACTTAATTCAGTCAGTTCCTCTATTATGACATCCGTTTTTTCTATGTCACCATATGGGTTAATTATCCAGGGTGGTATTACCATAGTCAAAACATCCTCAAATCTAGTCTCAAAATCTGAATAGAGGGCATTTAAATCTTGAACGTAGGTTGAAACGTCGTCTTCCTGGCAGTTTGTCTGTGAGAAATTGGGGAACTGGGAATATTCGCCCCGTCCAGTATTTTACTTCGTTAGTTTAACTCTGGCCAGAAACGCTGATAAGATGGACTTTGTTTTAATCAAATCTAGACTGTCGCCTTGTAACTGCAAATTAACCATATTAAATTTTGTAAACAAATCTGTTAAATAGGTGGTGCCTGTTTTCCACTTCATTAAATTGTATTTTAAAATTTTGTCCACAACCGTGGACCCCCAAAATTTTTGTTGTTGGCGTAGACCCCTTGCAAGCTGTCATAGACCCCTGGGGGTCGATATAGACCACTTTGGAAGTGACTGAGTTTAGCAATAATAAATAATGTGCTATCATCCTGTATAATTAGTTGCTCATAGGTAACCTACGAAGAATTTTCTTCTAAAATTTCAAGCGTGCTGCACATATTCCAAATTAATTTGTACTTCTAATAATTCTGGTTCTAAGGATTTGGCAGATGTAAAATAAGCTTTAGCCAAATTTGTTTTTCCCATTTTATAGTAAAGCACCGCCAAATTATTAAAAGCCGAAGCGTGTGTAGAATCCGAACACAAACATAAATTTAAACATTGAACTGCCAATTGAACATCTCCGGCCGCCTAAAATAATTTACATGATACGTTTCATTATTGTTGTTGTTCATTCATACCATGAAGGCTGTATAAGGAGATACAACTACATGTATTTCAATTTTTTGTAATGGTAGAGGGCGCCAGTGTCGATACCATACCAAAAACATCTGACTGTAGAACAATAACAGCCAATCATGAGCCTTGCATACACTTTCAGTTCATAGTATTTTATTGGTTGCAAAGCTCATTTGACTGTATATGTTAGGTAAGTGAGGTTAGGGAACAGAAATGAAAAATTTTATGAGTAAGAAATCCGTCTTTGTCCTCGTGTTTGAAGATATCTTAAATTGTGACGTTTGGTAGTAAAATATGATATATCTTTTCGGCATGGAACTTTAGAAGACTTTGAAGGGATGGCATAGTTATAATTAGTACTTATAACAAATAAATGTGAATAAGCCACCCTTAGGACAAGTAAGTATATTCTAGAACCAATGGACTGCCTAAGCTCTGACGTCACAGCAGAAGGCTCCTCCTATAAACTTTTCCAAACAAATCTAATGCGCGTGCCCAACACAAACCACGAGTGTCCATGTGTCCAAACGGCTCTGTAGCAGGACAAAAACAGCGCTGGACAAAAACAGGGCAGGACAAAATAGCGCTGGACAAAAACAGCGCTGGACAAAAACAGCGCAGGACAAAATAGCGCTGGACAAAAACAGCGCTGGACAAAAACAGCGCAGGACAAAAACAGCGCTCCATAAAATAGCGCCGGTTGAAATATCCTTAAAAAATCAACAATTACTGTAGGATATGATTGAAAAATCAAGTTTCACCGCTAAGCATCAACCTTCTTTTACAACAAACAATATCAGAATATAAGGAACGGAAAACAAGTAAGAGCAACAATCAATATTTTTCATCATACTTCAGCACATATCGCTTCCGCTTCCCGACCAACTGACACAGATCAAAGTGTAAACAACTACTTGTCAGTGTCATATCTATTTGAAGTCTAAAAAAATGAAATTTCACGTTGCTTGTCATTTCGGTAATTATATCCTTCGTGGAATAATGTATCACCTCCTTTCTGAGACTTACCAAATTGCATTTTTTTAGACTTTAAATAAATATGACACTGACAAATAGTTGTTTACACTTTGATCTGTGTCAGTTGGTCGGGAAGCGATATGTGCTGAAGTATGATGAAAAATATTGATTGTTCTTACTTGTTTTCCGTTCCTTATATTCTGATATTGTTATAGACAGTTACCAACACTTTGATCACTGTCAGCTGGTCGGGAAGCGATGTTGAATTGACGAATTGAATTAGGAAAACTATTGTTATGACTGTAATTTATGAAAAATATGTTATTCCTAATTATGCTAATTCGGTACTATAGTCTATTTTTATGTATGAGGTAGTAGTAAAATAAAGAAGCATAATTATCTTTTGGCGGCGCTATTTTATGGAATGCTGTTTTTGTCCTGCGCTGTTTTTGTCCAGCGCTATTTTGACCAGCGCTATATTGTCCAGCGCTATTTATGTCCAGCGCTTTTTTTGACCAGCGCTATTCTGCTACAGAGCCACCAGAATAGTGTCATCAGCAAAAGTAAAGAATTTTGTGTGCAATTGTGCTTTTTCCAGACTATACTCACTAGTAATGTACATAATTTGAATCCTATCATAATAAATATTCTTTCCTATTTTATTTATCTTTGGTAACTGGAAACACTACGGTTTTCCTAAATTCAATTCACGTCTTCGGTTTACATCAGATCCACTACCAACCACTATTGTATCTTTCTATAATAGTTCCTACTTTGAGTTATTATTATTAGGTCACAAGTAATGTTTACAATTTGACTACTGTTGCATGGTATCGTATTTGCAACGCTCGACGTAGCGGTGAAAAAACAAATTGCTTAGATTGACGATTTTGAGGTCAGGTTTTGTCAATTTTTCCGTATGAGTTAGCTCTCCTTATATAGTCTCCATGATTCATGTAACATAAATATTTATATTTATTCATATATAGGTACGATTACTACCACTTAGATGAGCTGGACTGTCAATGTGTCAATCATAAATGTCAGTAGTTACAATATGAGTTTTAATAAAACTACAAGCCAAAAGATGATCCGTAGTTTGTATTAAAATAAACGCTAACGTTTAACATAATAACAACGTAACAGTTCATACATTCGGTTGTTCATTTATCTTGCCAAAAAACACTCGAGCTCTTCTTCTGTTTTTACTGTTAATAAACTTACCATAGCTAGATGGGATATGTTGTACCAAACATCAGCTTTTACTAGAGGATCTGTGGCTAAATCTAAAGCTCTTTGAAAATAAGGTAGTGTAAAATCAAGCTGTTGAGAATACAGACAACAAAGTGCCAAGTTGTTGTAAAGTTCTGGTGAATGAGCTCCCATAGCTAGGGCTCGTCTGCAACATAAATAATAACTGTAACAATTTCATCAGTTATATTTGTTTATTTATTACCTGTAGTATCTTAGAGCTAACTCCGGTTGATTATTATAAAAATGATACATTCCTACAGAAGCAACTGCTTCAGTATTAATAGCGTCTTCGATTAAAATGTTCCTATAATATTTTACAGAAACAGCAGCATCGCCGAGACTCTCTGATAATCTTCCAAGTTCGGTCATTAAAGATACGTCTTTTGGAAAAATTTCTAATCCAGAGTTTCCAATATCAGTAGCAGACAATGGCTGATCTTAAAATATCAATTTCAATAAAAAAAGACTTAAAACGAATTCAAACATATTCACCTACTCTACAATAGATTCGAATCAATCTAATAAACGTTTCAACGTGGTAATGCTGCTTAGCGGCACTTCTAAGTTGTTGTTCGGCTTCTCTGATTAAATTTACTGCTACATAGCATTTAGCCAATTGTACCTTCCACCACCAATCTTTAAATTCGCAATGTTGAGTAGCTTGAACTGCTAATTCCATTGCAGTTCTTATAGCTCTCTCGTAGTAAAATAAATATTCGAATAAAGGCTTGGACAGGCAAGGATTTTTTGCGTATTTTGCTACATTCAATCTGGAAACATGGATGAATGGACCTAACGAAAAATAAAATAACTTGTTTATTGATTAAGTAGTTTTCATTAATAAATGCTGTGCTGTTTGTTGACGGATTTAAGCTGGTGTAGGAAGGAATGTTAGAGGACGACGATTTTTGCTCATTCCTTCTCTAGAAAAAGTGTAACTGCCAATCCTATCAGGTGTGTCTAAGCCAGGACTAATTCTGGATGGAAAACTAACCTAGAATTAGCAGGGCCTCCTATAATAGCGAATCTCAACTGGTACACTGATGGCTCTAAAACAGACTCTGGAGTACGAGCCGGAATATATCGGGTACAAGAGAAGAAGATCACGATCTCTCTAACCCTAGGGAAACATGCCACTGTCTTTCAGGCAGAGGTAATGGCGGTGTAATAATACATAATAAACACCAAAATAATCAAATGAAATAACAATAATAAAAAATAATAACATTAGCTCATTAAAACTCTTAAATTACTCTTGAAATTATGCAATGAAACTCCAGTAAAGTTATACCCCAAATCACAATATGAATACTGACCGTGCAAGCCGTGAAACCGAGCAATGGTAACCATAATTGGTACTGTGAAAGGGAACTTTCAAAAGGTTGTAACTACGAGTGACTCTACTGGGAATTTTAAAGGAAAACAAGTTCTGGACACGGGATGGTGCCCGAGATCAACTTGAACAGTACAGTAAGTTCCGTGAAAGCTCTTTTATTTTCCAAAGACATAATGTTAATACTGTCCATGATATCATCATACTTATAATGACCAACTGGGATATGCATTTTGTAAGCTACATACCTTAGAAATTTATGTTGAACTTTTTCCAAAGAAGATAATATATGAATCCTATAATATGGGGACCATATTACACATGCATATTGAAGAAGAGAACAAACTAAACTATTATAAAGAATTGTTACAGCCTTCACCGATAAATCTTTCGCATTAAAAATCCTAGCATTTGATAACCCCTACTAGTGGTTATATTGATGTGTTCAATAAATGACAATTTTGTGTCAAAGAATAAACCCAAATCTTTAATTAACTCAACACGTTTTATTGATTCAGTTCGGAGTCTGTAGTTATAAATTAGTGGATTTGATGACCTAGTACACCTAATGCAATAGCATTTATCAAAATTCAGTGGCATACCATTAACAATACACTAATTTTTGAGTGAATTAACATCAGATTGTAATTTACAGCAATCTTCAACACTCCTGACAGTTTTGTACATTTTTAAGTCGTCTGCAAATAATAAATATTTTCAAAGTTTTAAAAATAGTTCCAATATCGTTAATTAGAAGGTTAAAAAGCAACGGACCTAAATGGGACCCCTGTGGTACCCCCGAAGTGACAATTATAGGATCGGATATATAGTTTTTTTATTTTTACGAATTGTTTTCTATTGGTTAGATTGCTATGCAACCAAGTCAAAAGCCATGATGGAAATTCCATTTTACCCAATTTGTATATATAAGAATGTCATGACACTCTATCAAAGGCCTGTTGGATAAAAGTAATGAAGGAAGAAAAGAACTAGTGGCTGCCTAAAAAGCCAAATGAAATATATAGGGAATAAATACGGTTCATATACTGGATACATACAACTGTGATGAGACCAATGGTGCCTTAGTTTGGTGGCCAAAAACGTACCAAAAGAAAGCTGAACTGGAACCACCAAAACTTCAGAGGCTTGCTTGTCTGTGCATAAATATGGGAGTAGAAAAAATACGTTTACAAACCATCTTTTTGCGTTAACATTGCAGCTGTTCCCAAGCGGATTGATCGAGTTGAATGTCCAGTTAAAGGTCTAGCTGTTCTAGCGCGATCTAAAGCAGATTCAGGGCGTCTTTGAGTACCGGGTCTTGCTATACCTGAGATAGGTCTACCTGTTGAAGTACGTGGTCTGGAACTAAAAAGGTAAAGCTAAGTATTTAAGTATCTAAATATGAGTTTGTTTCCTTTTAGTGGCATAGCTTCATTTTGATACCGCATTCCACGTTAGCGATCAATTTCTTGTTTCCCTTACCTTAGAGCGCTGGTAGATGGAACAACTGCCGTTTTCATTGACGTTCCTGGTCTTGGTGCAGTAGCAAGAACATTGTCGTCTAAAAAATCGTTCTCTTGAATTCCTTCACTTTCAATTTCGTCCACATACACTCGTTGAGTTAAAGCTTTCATTTTTAAACACCACGCTGCTTGGTCTAGCGGCTGTTTGTCCAATATACTAGTACACACATCAATGCACTTGTCGTAACGTCGTCTACGATATAAACTTAGTGCTAAATACATTGGATCCATTTTAAACGACAAATTATAAATCGGTTTAGTAAATAATAAGCTGTAACCACGTGTCATTGTTTTGATATAAATTTCGCCATGACAACAGGTATGGATTTTAAATGTCTATTAAAAAGTATCATTTGTTACTTCGCCAAATTAATTTTACCAATTCTATATGTATTTTCTTGAAATATTTTTGGACTACACTGGTTTTTTTCGTATTAGATTAAATATCAGCTCTTGAATTTCGAATATGTTTCGCCATCTACCAAGTGTATTTATAAACTATCGTGATCGTAGCGGATGGTGGAAACTTCCAGTTCGTCAAACTTTAGCAGTAGAAACGTAGATAGAGCGCTAAAGTTTATTGTCGTTAAGCCATGTCCACACCAAAGAAACATGGAAGAACATTTTCTCGCTGGTCACCACAATCTGTTTATGGAAACAGAAACAACAGCAAATGTTCCGTAAACATTTTGTCCACATCAATGTAAGTCATTATTGTGAATGTTCGGTTGTGTTTCTGCACAGGAAACTTAGTGCCGATCGGCGCCTAAAATCAGTATGCGTATTGAACGTGGACGCACAGAGACAAAACAGGCTGAAGCTTGTCGGCGCGTGTAGCAAGCTGCTGGCATTTTACCGGAATGAATATTTAATTATAAGCGAGCAGGCAATGGATACGGAAGCATTTATTTCTGCAGTTTTTAAACAAATCCCTGTATGGGACAAACGTGAAAAAATCACAGTAATAGAAATGTTGTTGAGAAGTGTTGGAAAAAGATTGCCGAGGAAGTGAACATCCAAGATGGTAGGTAAACGTGTCTAGATTCATTCGCATATAACTAAAAAAACGATCTGGATATCCTTGTAACTCTTTAAATAATTTGTGATATTCTCCAAATTGTGTCCGGTTCTGATTGATAGGATGAATGCCTGTTTTCGGTCTCCTCAATCTTAAAAACGGATTGTTCAATAGAATTTCTTCATCGGATGAGGACGACATTTTTGCTTCACTTTCAACTAGGTACTAAAATAATCTGCGAAAACAAGTAGCATGTTTACGCTTTCTTTCTGGGCGCTAACCTGCCTACACCGGCGCCATCTTTCGTCGCCGATAACCAGCGAGCAGGCAACCCGCTTTCTTTCTGTCCGTACCCTCACGCTGTGTCCGGATAAACGTCTCCTAAGTTCATCAAAGAAAGATAATATATTATCAGAATGTATTGATAATGAATAGGTAAATTGCAGGTGCAAGTTGGCAAACTATTCGATAACAAAATATGCCAGATTTTTTATATGTACGATATATTTTCTCTGTAGAACTGTGCCTCCAACTTTTTTATTTTGTAACTTCATCAACATTAACACCGTCGCCATTCCCATTACATATTTTCACCCACAAATGCTGCTTTTGGTTGCGGTCTTTATACTTTTTATCCCGTGGACTCCACAAACTCGGCATAACTGAATAATTAAATTGAACATGTAATATTTTCTGTTGTCCGTTTGAATGGCATGTTTTTTATTATTAATACTAACTAATTAAATCAACTTAAGCTGATGTTTTCGGCAACGACGCGACGTCTTTACGGCACAAGTTTCGAGTTTTGGAAACAAGCAACAATTTGTTCACACTGATAAAAATACCGTTGAGGCACAACAAATATTTACTAATGTTTCTATATTTCATTTGATCTTTTCCGCTATATATGGAAACAAGTAACTTATAGGAACTGCAACCGTAAAAAATCAGGATTTAAATAAACTTTTGACAACATTTAGAAACAAGTTCGAGGAACAAGCAACATCAACATAATGACTTAATTGTTGTTTTCGTTGTGGACGTAGCTTTATATTTGCACTGTTATTCCAAAAACTCCGCTAACTTTTAATGACATTCAAAAAATGATGGGATTTAACAAAATTTTAGTATCTTGATTTTAGGATAGTTTAGAACGAAGTTCTTTTCCGAAGCCAACAAGAAAATTCAAATTCATATGTTCTTTAAAATTATGATTTAATTACCTTCAATGTAGAGGACTATAAAATCTGTCAAATTTGACATACTTTCAAAATTATGAATAACCAAATAACTTATAAATTTATGTGTAGAAAATCTTTGAAAATTTTAAAAAGAAAAAAATGTAACGCCAACCAAGGTAAGTCTTACAAATTTGAAAATAGGTGTAATATACGGTGTGTTCACTCAAGTTAAGTCGCGGGTTGGAGCTAGTTATGAAATATATTTTTGATTGTCGAAACTTGCATAATTAGAGACTTCGTTATTTAGATAAGAAAAACGAAAAAGTTGTAGCATTATCTGAAGTACATCGATTCATTGTTGATTGTCTTTGTTCCCAAAAAGTCCAAAAAGGAAAAGCTGATATATTCGCGGATTCTTTAGTAGCAGCTGATTACAGAGGTGTATACAGTCATGGCCTCAATAGATTAGGTAAAATACGTCTTAATAATTATTTCAAATATTCAATTTACGGTCTTTTTTATTGAACTATTAATTATAGAAGCATATGTTAATGATATAAGAAAGAAACTATGCGATCCAAACGCTGATCCAACAGTACTACTAGAACATGTTTCAACAGCTGCAGTGTGTGGTAACAATGGATTAGGTGCAGTTATTGGAACGTTCTGTATGGACTTGGCTATTAAAAAAGCCTTAGAAACAGGAATTGGAATGGTTGCAGTAAATGGTAAAGTGATTTTATTCTGAAATATACCATAGCAAATGTATAAAAATATTCCTAAAGCCGGCAGGATGTCTGCTAAAACTAAAGTGACCCAATTACAGTAATAATAATAATAATAATAATAATAATAATATATATTTCAGAAAATGCTAGCATTTACAAAAAAAATTATTAGTATTTTGCATATGCCAATAATCTCCTAGGTTCGGTGCCCTAGGTTTCTGAATTGCTGTGAAAATTCGCCAGTATGTGGATGGCGGTTTCTCCTTTCATGCCACATTCTTCTTCCTCCACTATTTTGAGCTTATTCAGGTGCCCTTTCAGGCGTCAATGTCCCGTTAAGATCCCTGTTAAAACTCTCAGTGTAGTTTTACTTTGACTTATGCATTCATTTGATCTCAACAGGTTGTAGTCACCCATCAGATCGTCTAAGCCCTACTAGATCTTTCCAATTGTCAGATCTTCTCTTTTCTTCGGCTTTACCTATTTCTTCCAATATTACATTGGTGCTGATTCCGCAGAAGGGCTCCGGCCCCCAGAAGGGTATTTCAGTCCCCCTTTTCGCTACTTCATCTGCTATTTCGTTTCCTTCTATTCCAGTGTGTCCTGGAATCCACAGTAAGGTGACTATATTGTTCTCGCCTAGTTCATTAAGTTTGCCTAGGCATTCCCACACCATTTTGGAAATGATTACACAAGAACTCAGCGCTTTAATGGCTGCTTGACTACCAGACATTATGATAATCCTTTGCCTTCTATATCCTTTCTCAATATTGAACTGGGCACACTTTCTTTCCGCTTGAAAGATACTTGGGGTTTTTCCCAAGATTTCAGAGTGTTTGGTTCCTGGCCAGTACACTCCTATCCCAGTTCCTTCTATTGCTTTTGAGCCGTCTGTGTACCATTGAATGTCATTCTTTCCAAGTCTGGTAATGGTATTTGGATCCCATTCCTTCTTGTTGCTTAATTCCGTAACGAATTTCTTTGAAAAGTTATACCTTTTCATCTTGTGACATTTCCCAGGTTTTCTGATTTGGAAGAAGTAAGGAGGTGGTTTTTTTAACGATTCTCTCGAACATTCGAATAAAGAAGAATTAAGAAGAAGCTGAAACATGGACCACCAAAGAAAGATTATCGACAACTTCACATTTAAACCAGTGACGTATCTGCGTTATAAGTTGCATACTTTCTGTAAACATTTTTTTGTTCTAATCTAGACCAGATTTAAAATAATTTTATTTTTGAATGTCTTAGTTAACACTTATTAATATTACCTAATGAAACATAGGATCAAATTCTGAAGTTGAACACCCAATATCACATGTATTTTAACATGCTTGTTTACAAAAAACAGTACGAAAAAGATGGCTGACATTGGCATCAATTAAGTCAATCTTTTATTACAGCTGGTCCTACTTTCCTTTCCATTTTAAATGTAAATAATAACAGTTCAGTTTGTTAGGCTCAAATCACTATGGAATTAATATGTATTATACGGAAAAAGCTGTAAAACAAGGCCTTATTGGAATGGCTTTTACAAATACTTCTCCAGTTATGGTTCCTTCTGGTGCCAAACATGTAAGTATAGTTGAATTTTAAATAGCTGGGGAGTTTTTTTTTAAATAATGGCTTTGGAAGCTGGTAAAGTTTGCCAAAATCAATTGCAAAATATTTTGTACTTTGAATTTGTTAATTTTAGGTATGTTTAGGAACAAATCCAATATCTATAGCCGCCCCAGGTGAATGTGGAGATTCTCTGTTGGTTGATATGGCAACTACAGCAGTTTCTTTAGGAAAGGTAGTTTTTTACACTTGTTGGTTAAATAACTATAAATAAGTATACAATAATTATAATGTAGAAATATATTTAGATCGAGATGCACAGAAGAAAAAAATTAAAGATTCCCCCTACTTGGGCTTTAGATGAAAACGGCAAAGCTACTACGGATCCTGAGGTGGCTGTGAAGACTAGAAAGTTGATTCCACTTGGGGGTGATGTTAGTTACAAGGGGACCGCTTTTGCACTTTTAACAGAGTGTCTTAGTGGTTTAATTTCAGGTATTTTTGAACTACTTAATTATCAAAACACACAATAATCAACCAATAATAGATTTACAACTATCAAGATTTAAAGCAGAGTGAAAATTCATTCCCTACAATAGGGTACAAGCATAAATTTTGCTATTGGTGGGAATTGACGCTTTATCAGGTCTCCTAACACCTTGCATGCCTATTTTTTCAAAAAAATATAAACTTTACTTTTAAAACGACTTTAAAAATCATAAAATTTGAAAATCCGCCAAAACGCGCTTTACGTCATAAAGATGGCTGCCCCATGGAGTGACGTCATTTGTTTACGTTCTTATTCGTGTATCACGCTCTGAGTTCTTGTGACCTAATTTGTTTCTGAAAGCTTTAAAAATGGATAAAGCCGAAAAAAAAACTTTGTATTACAAGTATTGCATTGTTCCAGAGTGTAAATCCACGACTATTAAAACTCCAGACAAAATATTTGTTACTTTACCTGGTGGCGCAAGCAAAAATGCACTTGAAGAGAAGGGCATTGTGTTTGCAAGCTATGCGTCACTGAACACTGAACTAGTAAATACAATATTTTCTTCTGAAAGTTTTAAAATATCCTCGGATATATCGAATATTTATGTCCACTTTCCACTTTACGTTGACTTTTAGTAATAAAAAAAGCACACACAAACACGTAATGGTCTCAAACAAACATAAAAATGATATTTTCACGTCGATGAAGCAATTAATGGTTAATTAAAATACAATATAAACACAAAACTACACAGAACCTGATGCAATACCGGCCATATTGACAAAAGTAATCACATGGAATGACATCACATGTATCATCGGTAGCGTTCGGAAATCCTCGGTTGGTGGTCGGAAACTGCAATAAAATTTGAATTGTATTTTAAAATTTGGAAGTAATTTCCAATGGAAACTGGTTTATTTCCTATTATTAGCTATTTTTGATATCAACTTTACTATTATAAATTAATATCTAAGCAATATGAAATATGCGATTACCTAATTGCATTTGAATTTTTTACTTGATAACTAGGAAAGTATGAGTGACGAACAGTTTTCATAAAGGTTTTTGAAGATTTCCATAAAATATTTTGGGATCAAAAAAACTATAGAGAAAGGGCGAAATGAATTTAACATTTTTCCATTTTGTCCACAATACTCATCAGCCTCGGCATTCATCAAGGCCGTACCCACGAAATAATTTCGGGGGTGATTAAAACACCGGGGGTCTTTCGAAATTTAAAGTTTTGACTCGAGAATTGTGACTAAAAAATAAAAAGATTTTTAAGCCATTCCAATGTTTTTGCATTAACATATTTGACCATAAGGATTTGAACGTTTAGAGCTATTGCCTTTTAATTTCAAGTACGGAAATACTTTCCTTCGTAAATTGGTTAGCTAGTCCTATTTCCCCGAGGAATTTTAGGATATCTGCAGGCTTCAACTTAGGTAACTGTCCCTCTTCTATCCAGTAGTCTCCCAGGTGCTGTGCCCTAGGATTCTGAATTGCTGTGCAGTTCGCAAGTATGTGGATGGAGGATTCTTCTTCCATTCCACAAAACCTACAATATTCTTCCTCCACTATTTTGAGCTTTTTAAGGTGCCCATTCAGGCGACAATGTCCCGTTAGGATTCCTGTTAAAACTCTTAGTGCAGTTTTGCTTTGACTTATGCATTCATTTGATCTCAACAGGTTGTAGTCACCCAGAAGAATCTTTGATTGCCTAAGCCCTACTAGATGACAATATCATCGGCATATCCTTGGCAGGATATTCCGAGGTCCGTCAAACCACACAGGAGTTCGTCAACCGTCAGACTCCACATTAATGGGGATGCTACTCCTCCCTGTGGGCATCCTCTGGTTGTGCAGATGGAGACAATGTCTTTGCTCGTTCTCGTCTCTGCTACTCTGGTGGTGAGCAGTTCCGACATCCATTTGGATGTTGTGCTGTCTACACCTCTTCTATTTAATGCTCTCTTGACAGCCTCATGTGGAGTGTTGTCAAAAGCTCCTTCTATGTCCAAAAATGCAAATACTACAGTTTCTTGGTTGTCTAAGGCACCTCGGATATCCTCCGTCAGTTGTACCAGTGCAGTCTCCGTAGATCTGCCTGCCCGGTAAGCGTGCTGATACGGGTGGAGAGGTAGTCTCTCTAGGATTTCCGTTCTAATATAGTTGTCAATAGCTTTTTCCATCGTTTTAAGCACAAACGATGTTAGGCTAATTGGTCTGAAGGATTTGGGGTTTGTTGTGTTCCTTTTTCCAGCTTTTGGGATGAAGGTTACTATTGCCCTTCTCCATGCCTACGTGTTTGAACTGCTTGATATTCAACTTCAATGACGTTCGCTAAATACTTCGTTTCTGTGATTACAAATCCTAATTGACGACACGTTCATGGTTCTCATTTGTTCTCAAAGTTACTGGCCTACCAGACCTTTCCTTCTGTTCTCACAATACACTGCCGGAAATTTCTCAACAAAAAAAGCATAACTGCATTAGTTGGTGCCTCTTTATGAAATTGTTCGCAATATTTTTCGGTCGCTAACTTCAAACTCGATCCACCTTGCTTGTCATTTCCGTACGAACAAAAATAATGCTCAACAATAAACGCTTTTTCCATTCTCAAGTATAACAACAAATGCAGACATATTCATTATTGTTTATTATGGTGCATACCGTATTTGTAGGTTCTACTTATGGACCTAATGTTAGACTTTGGGGTGAAAAATCGCATATACCTGCAAATTTGGGTCATGGATTTATAGCAATAGATCCTAATAAGTTCCTACCTGGTTTTAAGGAACGTTTGACTGACTTAATGAACTACATTCGAAACATGGAACCGGTACAGTATTTATCACTTTTTTTTTGTTCAGAAGGGTTTAATAATAAATTATCTCAGACCTCTTATTATTTATTTATATTAACGGTCAAGTATTACTTAAAAGATTTAATATTAAACTCATTTATTTGTATCTTCAATGTATCATATTTGTTTTGTATCACAGCTTTGTAATTACTTTTAATGTTTCAAATTTCTATTTTATAGCCTGATGATGGTAATATCTTACCGAAACTAATAGTAGCAAATTGATTGGTCCTACTTGGGACAAATAAATTACATTGTGGTTTGACTTGGAGTTTTATTGAACCCATTTGTTCTTATTATTTAGACAAATATTATTTTTCTTCTTTTCTGGTTCCTTTTGCCCTTTCAGGCGTCGGATGTGGATTCCATGACCTGAACCCATTTCTTCCATGCCTTTCTGTCTCTTGCTAGGTTTTTCATTTCTGCTATGGTCTTTCCTCTTTCTAAACCTATCTCTTGTATTTGGTCTGACCATTTTCTCTTAGGCCTACCCCTACGTTTTTTTTTTGATCGGTTTTCCAATCTACATTATTTTCCTAGTCAATCTATTTGGCTCCATTCTTACCATATGACCATACCAGCTAATTTGTCTCTTTTATTTTACTAGTTATCGGTTCCTGTTTAGTTGTCTCTCTAATTTCTAATCTTATCCCATTTAGTTTTCCCTGCAATTCTTCTTAGGCCCGGTCTTTCCAAGTCCGAATAAAGTTGTGAATAGTATATATTTATCAAATAAGAACTAGATTCGTCTTTCCAATATTGGATAATTCATATTCGCTGAATATATAGCATTTATTTTCCAGTTAGTTATTGGCCACTTTATTCGTACTTGGAAAGACCGGGCCTTAGAAGACAAATATTATTTTTATCTTTTTAATACACGTTTCAATATGTCCCATTACTTATGAATCACCCTATACAAAAGTTCTTTATTTATTAATTGTAGGCTGATCCTAAACGACCAATTTTAATACCCGGTGATGTAGAACGAAATGTTATGAAAAGTACCGACAAATTAGGAGGTATTATTTATACACCAAGTCACTTAAAAATGGCGGAAAAATTGGCTAAGCTATTAAATATCAAACCAATGCAGTTTAAGTAATAACGCGACGAATGCTACAAGTGTCTGAGACAAAATATGCCAAATCATGTATACTGGAAACAAATTAATTTTTTAATAAACTTTTGTTTGTAGCTTAAACTTATTTTTACGAAAACGTGTGCTTCTATTAGAAATTTTGTGTGACATTTTCAAATTTCTGTCTAAAGCGTGGGTCACACTAAACGCTAGACCAGTTGTTGATTACTAGCCACTTATTCACTGTCGGAGTGGTCACATGAGTCAATTAGAGGCTTACCTCATTGAAAAAATCGATTTCTCACATAAATAACACGGGAAAAACTTTTTTTTGGTTTCAACTCGATTTTTCGGTGTTAAATTTTTTTTTTAGAATAAATGAGTGTACAGCTTTTGTAGGGAATTAAATTTGCTACAAAAAACTCTGAGCAAACTCTGTCCAATTAATAGTTTTTGAGTTGTTGAGCTGGAAAGGTGTTTGTTAATAATAATTGATATAATCAAATGCAGTCTTATCAAGCGGGTCATACGATTCAACAAAGACATGCTCACAGTTTTTGTTTTCTTTTATTTAAAATCCGTAAAATAGACGCTGTAAAGTTATAAAATTGTTATTTATAGACTATAAATTCCTATAAATTATCAGATTTTCAGGTAGGACCGAAAAAAAATATCGAAAAAAATGAAAAACCCTAATTGTTCAGCCCTGCTATGCTAAAAGTAGCTGGCGACCAGCGTAATGTGACCGTCGCTTAAGCACCTTCAAGAAAACCATTTAGATAATCAACAAAAACATATAATTTAGTTGACTTTAATATAAAATAATTTAAAAACATTTATATAAATATGATCACATATTTCTATGAAGTGAATTCGGATGTGAATAATGTCCTGAATGTATAGATCTAGGTACGGTCCGTTGGGAAAATTGGGAATACGTATCTTCTTGACCCGGGTGCGTCATAAGTACTGGATGAATACTCAATGATTTTCTGGAACCTGCTACACTAGCGGAATCGCCCATGAAAGCACCATTCATTTCACCTACAAAAAAATATCTAACACTATTAAAGAAACCTACAAAGTTACAGAAAAAAAAATGAGAAATATCACTATCATTGTATTGAAAAATTACACCTTGTGTGTCCCAGAACCCTGATAATTGATCTTACCTTTAAATAGACTTGGCGATGTGGAATAATGAGGATCAGGCTGCAATTTTATATGCCTAATAGCCAGAAGAAAAGCCAGCGTTGACAAAATAACTGAATCTAAGCAACCAATAGCAGCTAGTATATATGTCCATCGTATCTGGCAATTGCCCAATGCATATGAATCAGTAGATGGTCCACAAACTTGACGAACACTGTCTGAATTCCAGCCAGCAGGAAATACTGCACATCCGGCTATCATGCATACAGCTGGAAAAATAATAATATGAATTAGATTTGTACACTTTACCAAATTGTATTCATATTAATACAAGACTTTAAAGATGGAACAGTATGTCGTGCGAGGCTGCTGTAGCGATGACTTTAGTTTTCACAAACATTAATAGTTTTGTGATTTTCTATCTTGAGTTTTGTTTGTTTCGCGTACAAGATGAATACTACGACGTGTAGTACGCGTAGTACGAGTGCTTTTGATGAAGTTGAAATGCGTAGCAGCACTCCTCCTAACATATTGGAGTTAAGGCGGATTCTCATGCATCCGATATCCGACGATACGATGATCCGACGAACTTGCGAAAATGTTCGTTTTTTGTGTAAAAGGTCGTTTGCCATTTCTGTGTTATTACATACTATGAAAATGAACGTTTATCAGCTCCAACAACGGAAAAAGCTAAATAATACATTACTTTTAAACATTTTACTGCTCAGAAGGAGACAGAGATAACGAACAAGAAAAATTTTGGGTCCGGGATGTTTCTAAAAACCGAATAAAAATCGATCCAGACAAATATTCTTTCGGATCGTCGTAGCTTCGGATATCGGATGTATGAGAAATGCCAGCTTTTGAATTCTTCAACCAATCACAAATCCGTAACTTCAACCAATAGAATGATTTTCGTATCATCGTATTGTCGGATATCGGATGCATGAGAATCCGCCTTTATAGCAGCAAGCACAACAAAATTTGCTATGGTTTAGGTTACTAATTGATTAGTCAAATCTGCAGTGTATGGTTAAGCGAATTAAAATGCCCAAGAAACGGAACAATAAATGCCGAGAGATGGTTATATTCTTTGCTAAGTTATTTTTTATGAGAATTCCACAATGGGGCTTGCTTACTGCTGTAAGAGACGAGAGTACCATTTACTTACACCCTGAATATTCACCATAACATTCATCTGGAAAAAATTATATGAAGCTTTAAGCGTTCCTTAAACGCCAGTCCGGGTAAACAAAATCCACCTATAACTTTTAATAACTAGTAATATTACTATTCATTATAATTATCATGTGGACAAAAATTAATAATACACGTTATTAAATTTATATTGTGTTTTTTTCCTGATAGTTATAGATAAAGTATAGTAGTCAATTCGCGAGTAATGGCAACGCGTGGTGCAAAAATCATCTTCATGAGTTATAGCCATAATTACTCGCTCATTGAATTGAATTATTTGACATTCTAACAATACTACAGTCTGCTAGGAATGGGATCTAGTGAAGCACTTTTTGCTTATTTCAGAAATATTATAAATTAAACGCGTTTGGTGTTACTTTTGTTATTTTTGTTTTTAAAATATGTCTAAATCAATTTTGTGATTTGGTGTATTGAAGAGTGTGTATCGATTAACAACAATTCCAATGATAAATCATAAGAAAACCTGAATAAAAACTTATCTGAACATTCCTGAAAAATTTCCCTTTTTAACATTGGTAACCAATTTTCAAATCGCAATTGATTGAATATAAAGTGGAAACAATAACATGTAAAATTCTTGAAAATACAATTTTTATTACCTTCATCACTAACAACACCTATTATTATTATTTTAAGCAGTGTGTTGCCGTAATATATTCAAGTGTTTGTTTTCATTTAATAGTTTATATAAACATTTTAATCAGCAGTATATATATATATATAACTGCTGATTGAAGTTTAATTAAAGGAATGCAAACACCCCATGTTTTATTTGGTAATATTAATAAGTGACAAATGGTATATTCAAAAATTATTTCAAATTGTGTCTTTAGATTAACAGAAAACATTGAAAATCATTTACTAAAATTATGCAACTTATGATGCAGATACGTCACTTGTTTAAATGTGAAGTAGTCGATAATCTTCCGTTGCTGTTCCATGTTTCAGCTTGTTTTTTCTCCTTCATTGGGATGTTTGAGCTTATTCAGGACAAAAACGTTGACATTTAACATGCATCACTCTGTTGTTTACCTTATTCAATTTGAATTTAAAGCATTTTATTAATAAAAGACCTAAGGCTTAAACTCGAACATATCAAAAATTTAAACCAAGATAAAGGGCGCGTTGTATCGAACACCTAAAATCAGTTTAATGATAACTGGTGTTTAGACTGTGGCACCCTAACCCACATGCTAATGTAAACGCTGTCACTCTAACCTAAACTTGTTCTTCAATTTGGGTAACTACCCTCTCTTATGATTATTTTGTTCCATGTCAAAATATGTGACTAACTTCAACTTATACTAGTGACGTCAAAATCTAACGACGTAATTTATTCCTTTTAGAATTAACAATCTGCTAATCATTAACAAGAATCTATTCTTAGTTGATCACCCTTTTTCTTAGACACTATCAGTAACAAAAAAAAACTTTATCCACTTGTAAATTCTTCTCGGATCTTCTGTTTACATGTTATGGCAAGTATAAAAATACTAAAAGTGAGAAAAAAAGTAAATGGGCTTCACCGAACGAGATAAAATTTGAAATTGATGATCTAATGGTCGGTTAAGTATGGTGTAATTTACAATTAAAGTGTGTATCTTCTTAAACGTTTATATCATTCCACCGCACGATTTATTATCCGCAATCTCGGTTGTTTTGCTCCAAACAATAGGAAATGTTGATGCTTAAGTAACCTAGTTTACAAAACCAAATTAATTTTCCTGTAATTTAAATTTTTATAAATAAAGAAATTGAGTAACTGTGTCGTATTTTCCCAGAACTGTGGTTTTATTACAACTGTTTCTACAGTATATAGCATCATTCAATTTAGTATGAAAATGAATTGCATTAAGTACTGTAGGCGACTATATAACCATTTTGGCGTTTTTGACATAGGAAATGGAAGGTTTTGATAATTAGATGTGTAATTGTTTTTTTTTGGTTAGATTACTTTTTTTTATTGACTACCCCTATTTATTCACAATCTGCAATACACAGTCACAATTAGTACATTTTTTGACAATATACGAGGATATATTGAGAAATTCTTAGCCTACTATAGAACCAAACAAAATTTCAATGTCAAAATATTTTATTACCCAACATATTCCCCTCTTAATTGGATACATTTATTACAGCGAACCTGCAACATCTCTAGACCTTTCAAAACAAATGTTTCTTCTTGCTCTGCAAACCAGACCTCCAGAGGTTTTATTACCTCCTCGCTGGAAGAAAATGTACGAGCTTTTAAACTTTTTTTCAGTTGAGGAAAGAGATGATATTGTCGGACGGAACCAAATCTGGTGAATAAGGGGGGTGTTCTAGTAATTCAAACCCTAATCACGAATTTTTTGCATGGCAACAAGATATTTGTGTGCAGGGGCGTTGTCCTTCAAAAACAAAACACCTTTGGATAGCTTTCCGCGTCTTTTTTCCCGTAGAGTGGTCAGTAATGTCGAATAGTAACCTCCAGTTATTGTTCTAACCTTATCCAAAAAATCAATCATGATTACTCCATGGCAATCCCAAAAAACTGAAGCAACTGAAACAAGATTCTGGGACACGAAACTTTTTAGGTCTTGGAGAACCAGCGTGCCGCCATTCCATCGATTGTTGCTTTGTTTCTGGATCGTCCCCAAGTCTCATCTATAGTAACAATTCGGTTTAAGAAGTCTACATCGTTTTCAAATCGAGCACAGATCGAACGCGATGCTTCTACCCTTGCACGCTTTTGGTCAACATTCAAACATTTAGGGATCCATTTTGCAGCAATTTTTCTCATGTCCAAATTGACGTGAACTATATGATGAACGCGTTCGTATGAAATATTCGGTGCTTCAGATATCCGCTTCATGTCATGAACTGCATCGATATTTTCGGGACTGACATAGAAACTGGCCTTCCCGATCGGTCATCATCTTCAATGGAAAATTTACCTCTTTTGAAGCTTGCAGTCCAATTTTTCACGGTAGCATACGAAGAACATTGATCAACAAGGGTATTAAGCATATCATCGTAAACCTGCTTACCTCTTAACCCTTTTAAATACAGGTACTTGATGTTGGCTCTATACTCCAATTTTTCGATTTTCACAGTTTCGGTGGACATCTTTTTTCTTTTAATTTATTGCGTAACTCTGGTTTACTTTTTTGACGTCACACTTCACACTGACACTTCTAATAAGTTATTGTTCGTTGCTATGGTAACGCAATATTTTGTTTATGCATGGAACTGGTCTAGGCTAACTAGATATCAATACATCCACGTATATTTAACACGAAGGATCAACATTCAATAAAATTGTCTTATTAAGTCACTTGGAATAAGTTTTTGACGTGGGAAATAAAGAATCTATACTATTTGTGAGCAAATTTGTTAATTTCTTAATTGATGGTTGTCAATTGTAGATCGCGTGTTATAATGTGATTAGGCACGTACCAGAGGAACCTTTCTAGTATTTCTATGTTCAATAGTGACGCAGTTCCCCATAGCTGGATACCATAGGTCCAGACGGGTTTTGTAAATTAAGAGCTTGTTTTCCAGGGGCAGCTTAGATGTACGTCCAACAATCCAGTATAGTTTATTTAACTTTAACCCTAACTGTTTGTGTTTTGTGAAAATATGTTTCATCCAAGTAAATCTTCTGTCAAGTATTTGACGTCCTCCTGGTGTAGAAGTTGATGACCATTTAGAGTAACTGGTGATTACTAAGGAAAAAATACTAGTTTAAAGTGTTTCTGTCTTATGTCCGCCAATACTTACAAGTTTTTCAAAAGGTTTTTGCTTGACTAAATAGAGCTGTTTATTTATTCGAAATTATTCCAAACTTGTCACTTGTACTCACCCAGTATGTATGTAATGCGTGTGGAGTTTAAGTTGTCTCTGAAATAATTTTAGCTCCTTATTTCTATTCCAGAAACTTGAGAATATGTTTAATGTCATTATTTGTTGCAAGTTGGAATAATCACACTCTGGCGGTGTTACTAAGCACTATCAACTTGTTAATCATAAACATTGATTTTTAATGTTTTCCTGTATAGTTTAATTATGTTTAAAAACGCTTAAAAGTAATGTTAATGGCAATTTGAAAACCGTGGTAAACAGTAAACACAATCAAAGATAACGTTGTTATATATAAAAAATAATAAAAACCTAATCGTAGGTTGTACACCTGATAAAAAATATGTAGGTACGAACAGCACTTTATCGAAAAGTGTGAGAAAAAGTTGCTTAAATCAACAACGGAATATGATATAACGTTTTGGTATGCTGGTGATTCAAATTTTAACAACGATCCAAGAAGATTGGTTTTGTTGATTGATAATAAAAGTAAAGAAAGACCAAAACAAACCTAACTTTAATCAGGGCATACTAGTAGCGCTCTGCCTTGTAAAAAACTTGTAATGAGAGAATATATGAGATACGAGGATGTATTAATATATCTAGTTAGCCTAGACCAGTTCCATGCATAATCAAAATATTCCGTTACCATAGCAACGAACAATAACTTATTAGAAGTGTCAGTGTGAAGTTTGACGTCAAAAAAGTAAACCAGAGTTACGCAATAAATTAAAAGAAAAAAGATGTCCACCGAAATTGTGAAAATCGAAAAATTGGAGTATCGAGCCATCATCAAGTACCTGTATTTAAAAGGGTTAAAAGGTAAGCAGATTTACGAAGATATGCTTGGTGATCAATGTCTTTCGTATGCGACTGTGAAAAATTGGACTGCAAGCTTCAAAAGAGGTAAATTTTCCATTGAAGATGATGACCGATCGGGAAGGCCAGTTTCTGTGTCAGTCCCCGAAAATATCGATGCAGTTCATGACATTTTATCAGACCGTCGAATTGAGCTAAAACGGATATCTGAAGCACTGAATATTTCATACGAACGCGTTCATCATATAGTTCACGTCAATTTGGACATGAGAAAAATTGCTGCAAAATGGATCCCCAAATGATTGAATGTTGACCAAAAACGAGCAAGGGTAGAAGCATCGCGTTCGATCTGTGCTCGATTTGAAAACGATGTAGACTTCTTTAAACCGAATTGCTACTATGGATGAGACTTGGGTACATTTCTACGATCTAGAAACAAAGCAAAAATCGATGGAATGGCGACACTCTGGTTCTCCAAGATCTAAGAAGTTTCGTGTCCAAAAATCTGCTGGAAAAGTTCTTGCTTCAGTTTTTTGGGATTGCCATCGAGTAATCATGATTGATTTTTTGGATAAAGGTAGAACAATAACTGGAGATTACTATTCGACATTACTGACCACTCTACGGGAAAAAATTAAATAGGAAATACGCGGAAAGCTATCAAAAGTTGTTTTGTTTTTGCAGGACAACGCCCCTGCACACAAATCTCATGTTGCCATGCAAAAAATTCGTGATAGGGTTTGAATTACTAGAACACCCCCCTTATTCACCAGATTTGGCTCCATCCGACTATCATCTCTTTCCTCAACTGAAAAAACGTTTAAAAGGTCGTAAATTTTCTTGCAACGAGGAGGTAATTAAAGCTGTGGAGGTCTGGTTTGCAGAGCAAAAAGAAACATTTTATTTGAAACGTCTAGAGACGTTGCAGGTTGGCTGTAATAAATGTATCCAATTAAGAGGGGAATATGTTGGGTAATAAAATATTTTGACATTGAAATTTTGTTTCGTTCTATAGTAGGCTAAGAATTTTTCAATATATCCTCGTAGTGCCTATTGAAAAGGAAAAATAATTATTTATCAACACAAAGGTTGTCTAAGATTTACATAATTAATTTCCGGTGAAAGGAAACACAAAGACAGAACTGAAACATCAACTTCTTTTGATATTGTTTTATTTTCCCACGTAGAACTACTTCCCACTGTTTGAGAAGATTTTGTTGAGATTCACAATAATTAGATGTAAAATTACAGCTCTTAAAGGAAATGTACCAGATGATCCATTTTAAATAAGGAAAATTCTTATAAATACATCTTCTATAATATCCATATATTCATTAGAAAAGAGAAAACATAAAAATTCAAATATACGTTGATGATTTACTACAAACATTTTAAAAAAGCCAGAATGGACATGCAACAAGATGGTATGATGAAAAGGTATAACAAGAAGGAATGGGATCCAAATACCATTACCACACTTGGAAAGAATGCCATTCAATGGGATAGGAGTGTACGGGACAGGGACCAAACACTCTGAAAGCTTGGAAAAAACACCAAGTATCTTTCAAGCGGAAATTCACGCAATAAGAAAGTGTGTTCAGCTCAATATTGGCAAAGGATATAGAAGGCAAAAGATTATCATAATATCTGATAGTCAAGCAGCCATAAAAGCACTGCGCTCTTGTGTAATCAGTTCCAAAATAGTGTGGGAATGTCTAGGCATACTCATTGCGAGAACAATATAGTAACCCTACTATGGATTCCAGGACACACTGGAATATATTGGAATGATATAGCAGATGGACTAGCAAAGAGGGGGACTGAAAGACTCTTTTGGGGGCCGGAACCCTTCTGCGGTATCAGCCCCAATGTAATATTGGAAGAATTAGGCAAAGCCGAAAAAAGAGAAGATCTGACCATTGGAAAGATCTAGGGCTTAGACAATCAAATACTCAGATGGGTGACTACAACCCGTTGGGATCAAATGAATGCATAAGTCAAAGTAAAACTGCACTATGAGTTTTAACAGGGCTCCATGCCGCCTGAACGGGAACCTGAAAAAGCTCAAAATAGTGGAGGAAGAAGAATGTAGATTCTGTGGCATGGAAGAAGAAATCTCCATCCAAGAACTTTCGAATTGCACAGCAATTTAAAATCCTAGGACACAGCACCTGAAGCCTGCAGATATCCTAAAATTCGTCCAAAGGAGCTACTATAGTATCTGAGACGTTCCTCAGGAACTAAGTAGAAGTAAGGGGCACAATGGATCTTTTAGGTATCAGTGATCATCATACATACATACATATATTTTTCATCTGCCTAATACAACTACCTAACAGTTTCTTCCAGCTTTGATAAAATGCAGTATTATTAGTTTTTGTTATAATATGTGCCATTTGTCGGATTTTGTTGCAAGTGAATATCATTTTAGTGGAGTTTAAGAGTAGTAGAATTTGCAATGTACTCACCGTGTACTTAGTAACAGTTACTATACTCCAGCTTTCGATCGATTTCTGAATCAAGCTAAAAGAATTTAATTTCCAACAGCTTGTTAATGTTACAAACAAAAGCAATTGTGTATTATGGAGATACATTAAAATTGAATCATGATTCTAACAGCAACTGACACTTAATTTGACCTTATTTCTTTTTGTGACCACCTTATTACAAGCATAGCGGGTCTTGAATAATAACAGTTCATCTTATATAACATATGGTTTGCCATTTCCGCTATGCTTGCTTATATAAAATATGCAAAAAAGATAATAATTGTTATTATTGATATACAGTCGTGTGGAACAGCCAAATGGAATAAATTCGATTATTGACGCTTCTGGCAACAGCGGTTAAAATATGTATATATGTGATCTCTTAAAAACTAACAAAATATTGGAGTTTACATTAAAATATAATGATTTAATGAATGAATCGTACCTATATAGACATTTAGTCTAAATATCCGTTTAAAAAAAAACTTTGTTCCTCAACATAGTGGTAAGCCTTGTATTTTAGAAACTTGTTAAAATTCCAACAACACAAACCCGAAAAAAAAACTGCCCAAGAAGATTTATTCGATTTTTTGTTTAACCGTTAGAAATACGGCGCTATTTACTAACAATACTAACAAATAAAACTGTTGGATTATATGTATATTATATGGTCTATAAAAATATTATTAGAGAAAACATTTTAAATTTGAATCTGACAATAATTTTATATTCTTATTATACAGTGCGCGTCCAAATTGTTTTGCCTCAGCTTTATCATTTTTTCCATGTTTGAATTTAACTTTTAATATTACTTACTATATGTGCTTAGATTTGGCGGTTTTGTATATTTCATTCATTAACGAGTATCTGCCAAAACTTATTTGTCGTTAAATCTAGTAATTTTCCAAACTACTTTCCTAGATATGTAAATTATAATTTGTTTTTAATATTGGGAACTTCCTACAATTCTTAAATCAAGTAAACGCAGCAATCCAAGGCGCTGGTAGAGTAAAATTATTACTTTTATTATTAAATTACATACTATGCCGCGATTTGCCGTTGGCAATGCCAATTGGCAAAGCCTGCGACTGTAAAAACGTCTATATATATGTGTTGGCATTCATTTAGGTTAGTCGCCCAATGTTCACAGAACAGGACGATCCGTGTATAGATTTGTCAAATTAATAAACTAGCTTTTAGTCCAATAAAGATCCCCATGGAGAGCTGTATTTTGTGTGTATTTTGGGGACGGGGAATCGAATGGCATTATTCGCAACATCCTATTTTCCCGGGAAACAGAGAAAATCGCGGAAAATTTCTTAAAATTCACGTTTTCTCGGCAACTATTTGAATTATCAAAAAAATTTCAAATATATGTTGTAGAGCGCAAAATTTTACGTCGAAATACTACCTCACTTGTTGAATTTCATTCAGAATTATAGATTTTCTCGACCATTTCCGAATCCGCTCGAAACAAACATTTGTTTCTACTTTCACTATCGAAAGTCGTCTTTTGTACCTTGAAAAGCAACTGCAAAATTGATATTTTCCGCGAGCTGTCATAATTTGACATTATTGGCGCTCTTAACATATACTCCATGGCTCTTAAGCAGAAAGTAACTTTGGCGCACGCCTAATTTTATTTATAGATTGGTGTGATAGTATAAAAAATCTTGTGTGTATTTAGAGGAGAAAGTCTTTTTGTAGTTTCGAAAAAACGTGAACTTTAAGAAATTTTCCGCGTTTTTCACTGTTTCCCAGGAAAAATGGATGCTGCGAATAGTGCCATTCGATTCCCCTTCCCCAGAATACCCTTATAAACGTATTCGCAACCATACAGCTCTCCCATATACCTCGGGGATCTTTATTGGACGTACAGTTCCACTTTAAAGTATTATTTGTCCACCTACTTTTATAACCAATATACAGGGTATCCTAGGAGATTGTACCAAAATCTTGGGGAGATGAGGAATCAAAAATGTTTAAGGCAAACTGTTTTCTTTTGTATTTTCAAGAATTTTCAATTTATTCAATCAACTTATTTAAAATTTAGAATTTTCTTTGGAATTAGTACTTTTTATATTTTGATTTGAGTTTCTTTTTTATCCAGCTTTCTCCATTTGTTTTTTTTTAATTCGGGAATAAAAAAAAATAATTTAAGAAAATATCGTATAATAGAATTTAATGAAAAGGATGTAGATTTTTTTTAGAGAAAGGTAATAAATTTACAATACGATTTCCATAAACTTTCAATAAAGAACCGATAAAAATTCGATAACCATAAAAAATATTAGATTTAAATTTTTTAGAGAAATTGAAGAGAACGACATTCAATTATATATATTTTAATTAAAAGTTTTCCCGTGGTATAAAAATATTAGTAGGAACTTAAATTTATTTTTATTTTGAGAATATAAATAAAATCATGCAGCTTACCTGAAATTAGTTGTAACCAAGCAGATACGTGGTAAATTGTAGTTGCTCGACAAAAGCAGAAGAAAAGCATTACAAATATGGTTAAAAGTGCTGTGAGAACAGCCAATCCTAAAAACACAGTAGCAATCTTAAACGGATGTGCAATATCCATAAAGCTGTCCCAGAAGTTTTCTATACACGGTACTGCATTTTCACCCAAATAACACACTGTGTATAATCCAATTTTTCCAGGTTTTTCACCATTTGTAGTACCGATCCATTCAGCTGTAATAAAAACAACTATTGCTATTATAGCGTAGCATATCGTAAATATTGCCCATAAAACTCCTACAGCTTTTGAATTTCTTACGTAGCTGGTAGCGTAAATTTGAGAAGAATCGACGTATTCTATTTTCGAACCCATTTTTTGGGCTGTGATTGTTGAAAAACAATACTACATCGATGGAAAAATGATCGACTGGATAACACAATTCACTTTAACACGGTACTACTTTCTACTCCCTTCCACTCTTGAGATTGTCTTATGTAGGTATACCTCGACGAGGTACCTGCGTAGACCAGGTAGTAATAGTTAAATCGTTAATAATGATGGATTTTACTAAATTATACCTATGAAATTATAAAAAGTAAAATATTAAGTATACATAATTAATTCATTACAATACCTTATAATTTCTATACATCTAATCATAATAATATGTATGTACAAACATAATAATATGGTATTACCTATATGAATTTTAAATCATTAAATTATGATTGCCTGGTCTAATATTCTTAATGTAGTTTTTATTGACAGGTATTTCTAGATCTAAGAATCGGCTGCTTGAAACCAACAATCACAGTTCACTATAATAGTCAAGTTGGGCTGTATTAAACAATTTTCATCGCAGAATATTTCCTTGGGATTACTACTTTGCCAAAGAATACATTATGTACTCTTTGACTTTGCCTATATATACATTAACTTTGAACCAAACGCGTGCGTCTGTATTTCAACAAAATGGTATTCAAACTATTTTACTAATTGTGGGTGTGGAGATATCTTCGACTAAAAGGAGAATTTAAGCAAATCGTGATACAAAATATCTAGTACCTAGAAGAACTCTACAACAAGGAAAAGACTAGACATTGAAGAGATAGTGACTTTAGGTTCTCCTAAATACGGTTAGAGGACTAAGAAATGCTACCAAGAACAATGAAATGGAAAATACAGATGATCATGTCAAAATTTCAACTACTGAAAGGAAGACGAAAAGTTAAGTTGAAACCATAGAGAAATAATATGTAATGAGAGCTCTCGATCCTGTATTAACAGTAGTTGGCATCACGTTGATAGCAGCGCACCAGGAAGGGTTGTCGGAACTAATTTTATTTTGTCTATGGTTGAAACTATTGAAAAAGGAAAAGTAGTACAGAGTCTACCGATTCTGAAACAGAATTAGAAGTTCAAAGAGGCAGAAAGAAAGCCGAATGCAAAATATCTTTAAAAAAATTATGAGTTGAAATCGAAGAGGCCTTGGCCTTGGTTTAACAAGATTTACAGTTACAACCAGTAGTTTGGTCACCAAACCAATAGGTGGCCTATAACTCTTTAGTCACCTACGTAAGTAGTCTATGGTTACCTATGCATAACCTATAATAAGTAAAAGTAACATTACAAAGCGTTTTTGATAATTGCTAAATAATTCTAATTTCTCTAATATTTTGTGAAAATGGAGTGTCTACTTGGTATTAAATTTAAAGATTTTGTATTAGTTGCAGCCGATATGACTGCAGCACAGAGTATCATTGTAATGAAGACAGGTAAATAATCCAATAGTACCTAATGTCTAAAAGTAATAATAAATATTTTTAAATTTCAGATGAAAGTAAACTTCATAAACTATCCAATAAACTTGTTATGGCTGTATCAGGAGAATCTGGAGATACTACACAATTTGCAGAATATATTGCAAAGAATATTCAACTTTATAAAATGAGAAACACATACGAGTTGAGTCCCCAGGAAGCCGCAGCTTTCACACGCAGAAACTTAGCCGATGCACTACGAAGCAGAGTAATACATTTATATAATTGATTTAAAAATTAATTTAATTTTTATTTTTTTGCTTCAGAGTCCCTATCATGTAAATCTTCTTCTGGCTGGATATGATGATAAAGATGGTCCTCAATTGTACTACATGGATTACTTAGCATCCATTGCAAGTGTGGATTATGCTGCTCATGGTTATGGTGGATACTTTTCACTTTCAATAATGGATCGTAATTACTTAAAATCACTGAACAAAGAACAAGGCTATGATCTTTTGAAAAAATGTGTAAAAGAAGTGCAGAAAAGATTAATCATCAATCTTCCCAACTTTAAAGTCCAGTGTATCGATAAAAATGGAATTCAAGATATGCCTAATATTACTGCAAAAGATTTGATATAATTGTATTTTGGTTTAGGTTATTGGCCACTTTTTTTTATAAATATAAATAAAATACTTTTAAATTGTGTTTTCCGTTACAATTTATCTCCTTAGAAAAACTTGTGGGTCAATATTTCTGATGAAAGAAATACTAGATATCTTTTTTTATAATATCCTCCTCAATATCATCCCCAAATGCTGGACTTTTTAAACTTATTAATCACTATAAGAGTATATAATGCAGCATGATCCTTCTTTGGTCATTGATATTATGTTTGCAATACATATTAACTGTGCAAGTATTTTGACCAACACCCCATCAAATTTCCAATGAAAAAGATCAAGTTAAATATTGATTTTCATGGAATAAGATAAGCGGCAACTTTATCTGAATAATAATAAGTGTACCTTTTAACTAAATTTTTGTCAACAAGTCAAATTTTCTACTAATACTCAACTCCCCATGAATCGCATATTATCAGGTTAAATATTTGAATTATATGCAAGTTATACAACAAAGAACTTCAAGTGTTAATATTTTGTTTAGAAGCTGCATTTCATATCATTTTCGCCGGGAAATCACAATTTATATCAAAAAGAATGTACTATAGCGACGAGATTCCGCTCATTTTATAAATACCATATTGTTTCCTTTGTTTATACTATACCATGAGTAGAATACCCCATTAAATGTAGTGGAGCTTAGATATATGTGATAATGGTCAGACCCAACGATATAGAACTATTACTTGGTGGTCAAAAGCTTTAGAGCGAACGGACCAAGCAAAGCTCTCTGGCTTACAGAGACAGGCTTATCTGGCAATTACCGGTGCCATCAGTATCACACCATCAGCAGCCATTGAAATCATTCTGGACCTACCTCTTCTCCATATATTTCTGGAAAAGGAGGCTTGATGGACAACATACAGAATTGCGTATATTTCTAAATGCACAAAACAGGCTATACAGAGCGAAGCAGAATGCTGTGACTGAAAGTCACAGTATTCTGGGAATTACCTGTACCAACAGTAAACTATTACCTGCCTTATACTCTCCTAATTCCAAATAGAGATTAATGGATCCTATGCAAGGATGAACTATTAAGAGCAGACAGCTGTTGGTACATAGATGGCGCTCAAAAACACCCTCAAGCTCTGGTGCAGGTGTATAAGGACGCATAGGATCCTATGCAACTGTATTTCAGGTGGAAATTTACGCCATTTTTTCGTGTGTGAAGAGATTGGAGCAAACCAATCTCACGCATAGAACAATAAAAGTCTTCTCGGACAGCCAACCGGCGTGTAACGTCAAAATTGGTTTTAGACTGTCAAAAGACTCTCCTCAATAGAGTATCGCTGGTCTGGCATGGAGGGAAACGAGAAGGTAGACTCTCCTGCAGGGAAGGGTGTCTTTTTCGCAAAACATTACTGAGCAACCTGACCGATTGCAGGCAACCTCTAGTGGAAGTTAATCTAATGTTTCAGATAGGTTAATAAGTCAATATAATTTCAAGTTTTCTAAATATTTTAATAGAAAATATAAAATAACTTATCAACAACATAAATTGCACTAAAATGTATGATCGAGAACAAAACCATTGTGATTTCATCAAAAGTTTGAATGTGCAAAAAAACAATATTTTATTTTCAAAATTTGGAAGATTTATACCCACAAAAACAGCGACACTATATAAATATATAATTTTTATTCTATTTGGCTTTTTTAGCTTCTTGCTTGGGTTTCGTTTCCTTTTTCTTTTCTTCAGATTTTTCGTCTTCTGGAGAATCTTCATATCTGAAAAAATAAAAATTCATAAGTTACTTACTACATTGTTCAAATGTCCTTATCTATGTTATTACTGAAAATGTGACATGAATAGTCCAACTCATGAGATGACAGATATGATCCACCCCCACTAAACCAAATACTCAAATAAAAGTAGCAACCACAATCATTTAAAAAAAAACACTTTACTTACTTAAACATAGCAGTCAAATCTCCCTTAAGTAAAGCCAAACTAAGAGGAGTGCCAATACAAGCTGGAACTAAGTAAAGTAGTGCCGGTTGGGCGTGTTTAAAAACATGCATGACAAAAATTGTTGCCATTAATCCTAGGAAGTATGCGATCACTGATGCATGGAAGTAAGTTTTAGTCTTGCGTTTCAAACTATTGTCAAATCTCAACAAAAGAGCAATGAATATTCCAGGTATGACAATATCCCCTAATCCTAACATAGCAAAATTATTGGCATTAAGTCCATTTTGTAGGAGATCTTGAGGAAATACAACTAAAAAATATATGCATATATCAAATAAACCAATATTCACTGTGTTCTGATGAGTACTTACGTTTAATAGGAGCTTCAAAGCTCTTAGCTACTGTTACCATCACATCTGTTCCAAATACCCAAAATATATCATAGAAGAACAATCCACATAAGAGTATACAGCCTGTTACAACATTATTCAGATGGAGAAGTTCAACGGCGTTTACAGCAAAAGCAAGACCAAATAAGTTATTAGCTACCCAATGTTTTTGAACCAAGTACCATGCTCCCACCAAAGAGCAAGCTATTAAAGATACAACATCATAAGTTGAGAATCTGTAGTCTATTATGTATTGAGTATTATCTCCTTCACCTTGTTTGAACATAATGTGGAATGGAATATTTGGAATTGCTGCAGGAACTAATTTACTCACTACAGGGCTGCAAAAAAAATTAATTGGTCACATCTCTGACGGGTCTACTGGCTATCAATCAAAAAGTTGACATTTTAAACGTAAAACATTCTTAATATACAATTTATGGTTTACCTTAACAAGTGTGTTAAAGCTAAAACACCCAGGAAAAAGAAATATCCAGTTAATAACAGATTAATATATTCCTTGGAGAATAACTTGAAAACTATGTACAATGCAAAAAGAGCACATGAAGCCATGATGGGAAATATCGCTGCATCTACCTTTGACATTTTTTCTGGTTTCTAAAAGACAATGCAAAATTTTAATTGTTACAGCTTCAGATTTAGAACATAGTCAAATATTTGTTTCTGCTTTATAATAATTCAAGAAAACAAATTGAAGAATCTGATGCTTCAATAATATTATATATTTAACTGGAACTGTAAAATCTGGATAAAATTAGACATCTTAATTATTTAACACAACATACTCATCAACTTTTAAATTGTTGGGCTATTCAATGTTTATGAATTTTAAAAACTCACAATTTTTAAACAAACTTTAAATACACAATACGCTATATTTTTCAATGGCCATCAAAAGCCTAAAGTCACAGGTTTCTGTTATTTTTGATAAAATCTGGTACGACGATACTTACATTTTCCTTATGGTAGACGACAGATCTGTAGGAACCAAAGAATATTGGAAGCATTGCCATTACTACGAGACTCCCATAAGCAACAGCCATTCCCTCGGGTGTACTAGGAGTTTTTTCTGTGGCATTTTTAACATTTTCTGTTAAATTTTCAGTAGCCTGAGCTACGATGAAGTTTACACCACTTGCCATGTTTTAAAAGAAGTGACAACTACACAATTATTTGTCACTGTCAAAAACTCATGCCACGTACTTAGGCGTTGCTTGGAAAAATTTACGAACAGGAAAGCGAATGACGCATTCATAAAAGTTGGTGTAGATTATCTATGGTCGGTGCTTTGTGGACCTAAGCATAGATAACCTGACCTAATACGCGATTACTATAAAAAAATATTAAACGAAATCAATAATCTATTTTCGAATCAAAATTATAATAAGATAATACTGAGTAGTTTTTGCAAGGAAGAATTAAGTGTAGTCGTATTTATGGTATCCCAAGTGTCTTTTCGTAGTGGATACCAACCTTAAGTGAATTTTCAAAAAATTGTATATTTGTATAGCTACGAGGGTAATTCGAAATGTATCCTTTGTTCGGCTGCGAATTTTTGACAGGGTTTCTGGGAATTAGTTGTATTTATTTAATCAAACAGAATAGTCAACAAAGAAGAAAGTTCTATTACTATACTACAAACTTTTATATATAAATCTCTAAATATTTAACAGCAAATATAAAATTTTAACAAAATATTTTATTCCATAAAGTAAATTATTATTCTTTTTTAAATCAAATTCATTTCATCATCTTAATTTATGTTTCTCCAATCAAAACAATCATCGGTAACTAGTGCAGTGTTCAATTGAAAGAAATTATCAGTTAAAAGCTGTTTCTTAAAACTCTTCAATATATCTTGGATTATTACAGTATTAGACTGTAGAAGAGTTTTTAAATCTAATTCAATGACATCTACAGGATCCAAACATTTAGCCGCTTCCTCCTCAAAAGTATCGAAATCTTTAGTGCTATATTCCTGAGAGTCAATACATTCAAGTACATCTATTAATAAACCGGATATTTCTTGATGTATTTGACCCATATTTTCAATGTCTTCTGAAGAGTCTTCCCACGTTTTAGAATTAGTACCTATATTATAAATCACATTATTCATTTTTTTACTATATGACTTCTCTAAAAAAGTACCTAACTCTCCAATTTGTTGTAAATCTTTTTTAATACCAGGATTTACTATATTTTTAATAAAGTTGACACATTTTCCACCATTCTCTTCAATATCTTGGTCATCCACAATCTTTAAAAATTTGGTTGTAAGTTTACATAATTCATTACAACTGTCCTCGAGCATTGATTTATTGGAAACTACACTTGTATTGTTACTTTTCTCATGAACATTATTACCTCTGTGTGGTATTTGTCTTTTCACAATATTTTGCATTGATTCATTGAAGTATTGAGTTGAAGTAATTATATCACTGTCCGATATAAATAAGTTACTACCAGAATTAGGTTTTTTAAAAATATCAGTATCACAAAAAGAATTCGAAATAATAATTTGATTGGAGCTGTTTATTGATAAGTTGGTTGTGCTTGAGGCTTGACTCAGAGAATCATCCACAGACATATTTTCAATACTTATCAACTTCTCTAATTTCTTATTGGTTGTAGACATTTTTTGTGAAGTTTTATTGGTGAAAAAGCATTTCGTAGAATTTTTATGGGGTTTTGCCACAATGTTTACTACTTCTGGTCTATCTTCCTTCCTATAAACTACATATTGTTCTTCTCCATGTGGAATTAGCATCTGATTTGTTTTTATTTGCTCAATAGATTTTTCATCACTGAAAATATCTTCACTATGATTGGAATTATTTTCAAAATGTTGGTTATTATTATCTAAACAATCATCAGGCTTCTTAAAAGGCACATTATTATTTTTCAGTATATGTTGCTCAGTTTGTACATCTCTATATTCCGTAAGAGACAGGGTACTATCAAGATGCAAGATTTTATCAGGATTTACATTAAACCATTCTTCTGAATTGGAGAGAGAGTTATTCGACAACTGTGAATGCTCTTTACTAGAATCAATAAAGTTGTGACCTGATAGCATTTCAGTACAAAAAGAAATTGATTCTACATTATTCAGTTTTGCTTTATCTTTGTTGATGTATGACTGACTGTTCTGTTCATTGGCCAGCTTTAAATCAATTGCATTTAATTCATGGTATAATCCACCAGACAATTGACTAGTATCTGTTACAAAATGTATATCAAACATTGATTGGTTGACGGGTATTGGTGAGGCAGTGTAATTTGAATGACATACCATTTCAGAAGACTTCTTAGTTGAATTATCAAATTCGCTATGGCTATTAATAAAATTTTGATTTGTTAACATATCAGAGTGAAAGGAGGAAGCTTCATTATCGTTAGAAACTGGAAAATGTGTTGGTTTCATTTTATCCTTAGAATTACAAATCATTTGCAGATCTTGTGAAATGCCAAGATCTGTAAAGGGATCTTTTTGAACTGTAAACAATGACTTCGATTTGACCATATTTTCTTCAAAAGTTCTGTTTCTTTTGTAAATCATATTTAAAATGGATTTTAATTTTTCTACTTGATTCTTAGATTTGTAGGTATTTGCTTTATAGCTTGCTATATGTTCCAAATATTGTTTAACTTCATTATTTGCTAATAAGTGTTTTCCTTCCAAATGGGATTGAACTATGTTAGTAATATCTCTTAAAACGGATGAAGGAATGTTTCGTTTTATTTTTTCATTATTTGTTATTTCAATTAAAGAACAATACGTAGAATTCGAATTAAAACTTTCATTCATTTTAGTACATTAAATTTAAAAATAAAAATCATAAAATTCAACTATCAACTATAGCATTGCGCTCTCTCTTGGGAGAAAATGAAAACTTGATAATAGTGTGTTCCGTATTACAATGGCATGCTAGTTTTATTGTAGTGGCAAAATATAACGAGCAACGAATGTATGCGATTGCGAAAATTAAACTGTTTAAGTGTTTAATGTTTATTTAATTTTAAATTCATCGAATGAATTATTTTCTCAATTTGCTAATGAAATGGGGTTTAAAATTTTTTTTTAAATTGGGACCCCGGACCATCGATCTACTTCTACGGACTCTTCTTGTCATTCAAATGACATTTTATTTCTAACCTCAAAAAAATGTAAATACTATGGTTCATTTTTATTACAGAATATGTTTATTTTTTCTGGGGTTGACATTGGGTATACTTATTAAAAAATCCCATATTAATGTTCAAAAAGCAGGACCGAAGCAATCCTACGATGTGTGGCTTAAAAACCAAGGATTGTTTAGAAAAAGTGGATCATGGGATAACTTGAGATACTCAAAACATTTAAACAAATCTGTGATAGAATCTGACTTCCTATTTAAAAAAGTAAATATTTTATGTATTATTTTATTAAAAAACGCAAAATATTCTAAATCAATTAAAGCAACATGGGCAAATGGTTGCAATACAATTCAATTTATAGATATTCAAATGAAGAAAACGATACCCATAAAAAGAAATATTAAAGACTCTTCTTGGGCAAAGCTTTGCATATTTTTAAAAGATGTAGATAATCATGATTGGTTGTTGATTACAAGTGATCTTACTTTTGTGATAATGGAAAATCTTAGATACTTCTTAGCACCATTTGATCCAGGACAACAGCATTACTTAGGGTATCCTGTTGAATTTTGGAAATTATTTTACAATTCTGTTCAAAGCGGAGTTGTAATAAGCAAAGGAACAGTAAAAGCATTTAAAAATGCAATTACTAAGGATGATTGTCTATATCCTTCATATTGGAATAGAGAAGATTATTATCTTGGTAAGCTACATTATGTATAGTCTACTTTTTATGTAATAAACATATAGTCAAATTATTCTTTAAATTATAAAGATGTCAAGTGTCTTGTTATGGGATATGACTTGTTTTTAGGTAAAACGTTAGCAAGCCTTAATATTACTCCAATCAACACTCAAGATCAGAATGGGTTTTCAGTATTTTATCCAGGAAATCTAAATTCTTTAATTTTTCATGAGGGTAATAATTATAAGTCAAGTATATTTCCAATTAAATGTTGTAGTAAACACACTATATCATTTCAAGTAAGTGCAATGCATTATTGTTTGAATATGTTATACAACTTACAATTATTTACTTTCAGGCGATAGATGGTGATAAAATGTATACTTATTACTATTTACTCTACACTTTGCAGCTTTTTACTGAAGGACATATTGGAAATACTCCTCAAGTACAAGAGAATGATGATGAGGTAATTAAATACACTTATATAATATAGTAGTATCTTCCCCAATTTTATGTGGAAAAAGTGTATTTTCACCCTCTGCTTTCTTTCAAAGCTCTGACTCAACAAGGGCATCTCTTCTCTTCTATATATATATTTTTAATCAACACCTCTTACTATCTGAATTGAACCCATCTTCAACAGTACATAACAAAGTTATGATTGATCAGGGTTAATGTCTACAGTTGAAAAAATGTACTGTTTAATATCCCTGAACCATTGTTTAACCTTTGGTACTTAACTAATACGATAATATGCCAATAAGACTCTTTTGAACATTCTCCATTTACAGATAAAAATATATGAAAAAGTGCTTTAATTTTATTTATGATCTTAGGTATGGAAAACATTTCTGAAACAAAGAAATGTTACAAAAGATAATGTAACAAGTTCCGAGTATTTCCAACTATGGGAAGATCTGATTGATGACCCCACATCATTTGCTGCAAAAATGAAAAGAGATACAGTTGATGACCTATAATTGTTAGAGAAAAAAAGCATAATATACTGATATCTACTTTATGTAACTCAGAGTTGGAAATGTTCAAGTTGCAATAAAACCATTAAGAGCTGTTACAACACTTTGCATAGAAGTAGATGTAACATTTTGCCTTAATTCAAACTGTTTACTGCATAAACCTGAGTATTTGTAACATTTTTATTTGACAAAATTGAAAATTTTTTTACTACCTCATACCAATATTTTATAAAATTTTTATTTTAGTTATGCATTTATACATTTTTTATTTTGTTAATTATATATTTTATACTATTTTCTGGTTTGATATTCTTCATCTGTAGCCAAATCCCTACCTGGAAGAAATACCTGTGCAAAGTATAATTATAAGGTAAGTCCACAGATTATATACACAAGGGTAAGTCCAATATCTATGGCCAAAACTGTATAAAAAGACGAAGCACATGGAACAGCAATCACACGTACGTACAAGTCTTCGCGCAAAACTGATCTGTGCAAATTAAAATATTTTCGCAATGCAAACAAAGATTTGTACAATTATATAAATTTAATTGAATAAACAATATAGACATTGTTTAGTGCAAATATTAAAGACTTATGTATGCTGGGCAAATTGTCCCTCGAGATATTACCCAACAAAGTCGAAAAAAGAAGAAGAAGTATTTGAGGTTATTTGAAAATATTTATTTTTCAAACTCGCCAAAACTTGAAAAAAAAAACCAAATGGTAAAAGTAGCATTATTATACAATGGCACAAGAAAATGATGACAAGGTATGTTATTGAACAGTATTTAAAATATCCATCTAATGTATTTTTATCATGAATATTTAGGCCGTTATAAAACACTCTTTATGATTAAAGATTCTTTGATAAACAAAATACATCAAATAGGGTATTTTTTATATTTCCAGATTTTATACTCAAGTATATATGATTAAAAACTCATTCTTTATCATAACATAAATAATCCTGTATTTTTAACAAATTATTTTTTCATTGCAGAGTCTAATACTCTTCGGAAGGGATATCTCAAAAATACCGTGCTTTCGTAATAGTTTAGTTTATGGTATCGGAGGAGGACTTTTTTGTGGATTGGCTAGATTTATGTTTACAAGTCAGACTTTGAGATCAGTTAATTTTTCAGTGTATTCTTTCACAGTAATTACATTAGGCTATTGGTTTCAATGCAGATATAATTATTCTAAGACAAAATTTGAAATGATGCGACTACAAGAAATGTTAAAAACTCATGCAATCTTAGAAGGGAGTGCTGAAGCAGAACTTATAGAAAAACAATTAGGATCAAAGCCTGTTGATATTTGATTATATTATATTCTTATAGTTTTATTAGAAAGCGTTGTAAATAGAAAAACTGCATTTTAATAATTGTATTTAAAAAAAACATAATGTAACACAAATTAACCAAAGCTTTTATTATTTTCCCATTTTCTCAGGAAATTTCTGTTGTACAGTATTCAGCAATTTTGAATGGTGCATAAATAAAACTATTTAAAATATATTTGTGAACTTTAATAAACTTTGTAAATATATATAAAGAAATATTGATTAAATAGTATTGACAGGTTTCGAAAAGCAGCAGGACAAAATCACACAATTACTGTTCAAAATAAAATAAGATCGTGTAGGATTTTAGTACAGAAAAATCACTGTTAATAAAATCGGTAAATGTAAGTCATTTTATTATATAACAGTGTAGATTTCATCACTTAACACAACAAGAGCACACACCAGAAGGTTTGAAGCAGTTATTGCATAAAATGAACAAGTTAAGCAGCAGGATTGTTTTTTTGTTGAACTTAGAAAGGAACTTGTAACATTTGTACAATAATTTTCTTAGCTCTAGCGTCGCTACTTGCGTTTTGGACATTTATTACCCAGTTAAAGGTAATAACATTTCCTGAACAGTTCAAAGAATGGCCAATAACCAATAGAGAAAACAATTCAGATTCTATTTTTGGAGTTTAATGATAGCAGCTGCATTATTATATTATCATTTATAACATGAAGGAAAAAAGTCAGTCTTAAAAAACACCCTTTTGAAAATCCATTTGGCTTTATCGCATTCCGTTTTGCTAGTTCACAACCAAATTTTATCTATAGAACATAATCTAATAGGTTTTTATTCATTTTTCCCAAAAGTAGTTACCATGGCGACTTGTTCTGTTCATACAATAATGGCTTTAAGTGTGTCCCTTTCTATTAAATTTTATTTGTATGACCAGTATCAGTTCTATATGACCCCTTCATAGCATATCACATTCTAGAGATGAAATTTATCTTAAACCAATATAATTAATTGAAAATAATTTAAGGAATCTCTTACATCTGCCAAGCAATAAAACCTCCATAAAATAAATCATTTTAATTAAAATTTTTCCCTTAATAATAAAATATACTAATAGTGCAATGGATGTGTAACAAAGAATATATAATTATTTTTTTGAAAAACACCCTTGCCAGAGCAAGCCTCCACATGATATGGAAATTATAAAATATACAATCACAGTTATAACAATACCAATAATAACATACAGTTTAATATTTTTCCAGAATAAAGATCTTGCCAAATTTCTGCTACTATGCTTAAATGTTGTTGACTGAAACAAACAAAAATGTTAAGATTCAGAAAAACACTTTGGCAATATTCAAACAAATACTTGATTTAAAATACAGCACACTCAAGTTATTAACACTTTGATTACAAGGTCAATAAACATCATTATAAACACCTAAATTATTTTATGTAGATAAAGATTTGTTGAAAACAGTACTCACTCCATTGTTAAGAATTTCTGCTTTGTTGACAAGAAGTTCTAGTCTGTCTCCTCTCATTTGCAAATTATCTAAAAAACAATTTTAGCTACCCTTATTTTGTTCATCATAAAATATATAAATCTACAACTTTTCTTCTATAAAATAAATGTGTGTCAACAACATACATATTCATTTAATGTTTAAGTAAAACAAATTATGAAAAATAATAGATATAAGCAGTAAAACACAAACAAGTTTTTTTCATTGTCAATGAATTTTGGATCTACCATCTTCCTTTGATTTATGTAAACACAATATAATATTAACAAAGAGCTTTCAATTTTTAAAAACTTACCAATATTTTTTACCATTATATTTTTCAACTCGTCCAATTCACTATGTACTCTTGAAATTGTGTCAAGTTCAGGAGATTCCGAGTAGTGCCTCATTTCAGTTTCCAAAACAGTGGAATATTCAGAGTTCATAGCATATGCAAAAGCTGTGTTTGCACTTGATCCATATGTAGCTTGAAACCTTCTTTTAATTTCATTAAGAAATAAAAATGCTCGACTGCGTTCAAACTCCTAAAAATTATTTCACAACTTTAATTAAATGATAAATCCAGTTACTCATTACTAAAATCTTCAGAAAACAATCTTTATTGTCTCAATTTAACTACCCCATTGTTTAGATTTGTTTTCGTTCACAATAATTTATTCTACATAAATATGTTATATTTTCTAATATATCTTTGCAATTCAAAAAGTGATTAATTACTCACATCATCAGTTATGCACATGTAGAGAATATTATTTTCTAAAATATAATGGAAAAGATAATTTCCATGTGAATAGGTAAGTTTTTCGTTGTGAGGTGGAATTTTAGATAAAATTTGTTCTGTAACTTCTTCAAAGTTACCAGCACATGTTGCATGCTTTGCTAAGATAGTGGTGCCTCGGCAGATAACACTGTATAATAGAGGCATCTAGAATTTAAAAAAAAATCATTTGCAATGAATTATTTGCTAAACAATAAACTTCATACCTTGCAGCCACAGTGCAACAATGGAACGCAGAGAAAGTATATACACTTCAAATGTTTGTAATTATATCTGTAGAAGAAAAAACCTTGGTTTTATCACTCAATTCTGCGGATATTCCTCCTAACAAAGGGAATATTTGATATATTTTATTTTATTATTTTTGACACTTAAATGATTCATAAAACAACAAATTTGTTTCTTTGTATAGTCAACAAATACTGTCTATTTCACTCATCATTATTGTACAACTAAGTCCGTCCTTGTTGATTGTCTTTTGGACTCGACACATATGCGACACACAGGGCATGTCAATTGTGTGGTCCATTGTCCACCAGCACCAAATGACAAGTTGACACTAATGACAGTCGTCCTGAGGAAAAACAATCATTTTAGATTTGTAATTTGGTTGTTTTGTATAGATTTAATGGTCATTTTTATTATAAACAGTCAGATATAGCTTTTAAAATACCTAAGCAATTAAAAAAATGTCAAAGAGAGCACCAAATCAAAATTAAATTAACTCGAACAAGATCAACATCACGTGAACTTTGCCCTATACATGGCAATTCTGTCAAAAGTCATTGTCAAAAAGTGTGTTAGCTTCACCTATAAAAAAAAATTGTAATTTTGCAACCATTGAAATGAGCAAAGTAGGAATGGAGAAAATTTAGCCTAGAGGTATTGATGCACAATGATTCTGGATCCGACCCGAAAGTTATTTGTGATATAAATCTTAATAAAATGTATATCACCATAGAAGAAGTTTTCTTATTATTCTTATTCCAACCGCAATCAGAAACGATCAGAGAATAACTAGCCATAGCAAACAACGAGTTTATTTTCGCGTAATTCCTATCACCGATTGCTATGGTCGACTATTCTCAAACAATGATATTTTTTGTCGCATGCGAGATTGTATTTTCGTCAATCAAGAATAGACAGCCTGTTGTCGTTCCTGTTGTAACAGTTGACATCGCGTTGATTGCAGCGCACCAGGAAGGAGTGCCGGAACTAGCTTATTTTTGACACTTTCACTTTGACAAACACAAGCTAGATCTTGTGCTTGTGTATATTATCTCTGATCTTGTGTATATTATCTCTGACTCTCTGAGCTAGATTCACACCAACCAATGTACCATTGCTTTTGTATTTTCGTTGAAGTGTGTAATTTATAACAGAACTGGTATTGATGTTTTTGTTATTCTGCCATTCCCTACACGCCCTACAGGGTGTATCGTTACTTGTGTTGACCGTTCGAATAAAAATGATCCAATTCCTCTATGGAAAAATCTGATTGTGCTTCTCCTTTCACATTCCTTTATGGAGTTATTTGCCAAACAAGTCTTTAGTAGCATGAGAACGTTCTTTCAAGACCTGATCCATCAGAAAGGCAAATATAGACCAAGCAATTATATTTTCTATGGTGAAACTGAAGTTAAGTATACAAAGCATTATATAAACAAATATAAGTAATTGTGACTGGAACTTACCTGTCGTAGATGGAAGTTTGTAGCCAATAGTTAGAAGATGACCCCAGCCAGTAGAAAATATAATCAATCGGTCAAAAAGTCTACAACCGACGAAAGATATTCCCCACCGGCTTACAGGATGTACCGGCTGCAGCCTGCTAGAAATTTATCTTTACTAGCAAAATGCAGTAATAAAAATATACAAACTCAACAAATATACATAAAAAATCGTATGTCAAATATCAACAACATATTAACATCTACCTACATTTATTACAATATTTTAACCAAAAATATTAAACACAAAACACATCATAAGGATATTTTAAAATTAACATATTAACACCCCAATATTACCACTAGGTACTTTACCAACCCCTACCACACTCAAGCTTGAGTATGCAAATATTAAACCCATGTCTTTTGAAAAAATAACCAACTTGTAATAAAAAAGGAGGACAATATTTAGAAAAATGAGGAACGGCATAGCTTACCTATGTCTTTTGAAAACATAACCAGCTTGTAAAGGAAATGGGGGACAATATTTAGAAAAATGAGGAACGACATAGCTTACCTATGTCTTTTGAAAACATAACCAGCTTGTAAAGGAAATGAGGGACAATATTTAGAAAAATGAGGAACGACATAGCTTACCTATGTCTTTTGAAAACATAACCAGCTTGTAAAGGAAATGGGGGACAATATTTAGAAAAATGAGGAACGACATAGCTTACCTATGTCTTTTGAAAAAATAACCAACTTGTAGAAGAAAGAGAGGACAATATTTATAAAAATGAGGAACGACATAGCTTAACCTGTGTTTTGAAAAAATAACCAGCTTGTAGAAGGGAGGACAATATTTAAAAAAATCAGGAACATTTATCTTACCTACGTCTTTTGAAAAATCTAACTGAAATCGAAATATTAGCAAATTACGTTACTTTATGTACACACTGTATATATAGAACAATTGTATTCCCTTCCTCTATACCTAACTATTTCAAGTATTCTTTAACGGGATGCTAGGCGTCTTCTTTTTTTCTTACCTCCTTCACCTCCAAGAAGCATCTTCTTCATGCACCTTCTGTCATCCATCCTTCCCAAGGGCCGTTGAAGTATTACTTTAGGGGGTGGAGGGACTTTGCTTTGTTTATTTATGATTACATGGGAGGGCAGGGGTATTTGTTTTGCTTATTTTTGATGACAGCGGGGTGGGGGGACTTTGCTTTTCTTATTTTTTATGACATGGGGCAGGGGTATTTGCATTGCTTATTTTTTATGACATGGGGCAGGGGTATTTACTTTGCTTATTTTTGATGGCATGGGGATGGGGGGTATTTGCTTTGTTTATTCTTGTTGGCATGGGGATGGGGGGTATTTGCTTTGTTTATTTTTGATGACAGGGGGCAGGGGTATTTGCTTTGCTTATTTTTGATGGCATGGGGATGGGGGGTATTTGCTTTGTTTATTTTTGATGGCAGGGGGAGCTAGGCGGTGATTACGTCAGCAGCTGCTATATACTTTTTTACACAAATGTCAACCCGCACATTGTCTATGCTTGAAAACGGACCGCATTTTCGGGGATTCCCACAAATAATGAACACGTTTAAGTACTTGTTTAGAACTAAATAGGGGAATTACCGCGCACTATTCACTTTTCTAAGTTTATGTCAGCATTTCGGTACGATTGACGATTTGACGTTGTACCTTACTGTATCTTGAAAACCGTGTCGATAAAGTTTGTTTAAACAAATATTTTATCTGCGTTAAAGTCCTCTATCTATCTGCTGCTCATGGAGAAAAATATTTATATATATCAATGTTTACGTAAACACGGAAGAGGGGGGGTAAGGGTTTTATTACTTTTGTTGGCAAGGGTCAAGGGGGGGCGGGGGGGCTGGCGGGTTGAATAATTGTAGTAAATCTGCTTACGTGATACTTGAATTCTTGGATTTCTTTGTTCTTCTTCTCCACTCCAAACTTCACTTCCGTATAACAGGGTAGGTAGTATGATTGTTTTGTATAGTCTGATCTTTGTTGTTCTAGTTACTAATTTTACATTATTATATTTTCTAGGGCTCCCAAGGCTTTTGAAAAAATAACCAACTTGTAAAATAAAGGCAGGACAATATTTATGAGAAACGACATAGCTTACCTATGTTTTTTGAAAAAATAACCAGCTCTTAAAAAAAGGGAGGACAATATTTAGAAAAAAGAGGAGCGACATAGCTTACCTATGTCTTTAGAAAAAATAACCCACTTGTAAAAGAAAGGGTGGACAATATTCAGTAAAATGAAGGAAATAGCTTACCTTTGTCTTTTTGAAAAATAACCAGCTTATAAAAAAGAGAGATCAATATTTAGAAAAATTAGAAACTGCATAGCTTACTTATGAAAATAACCAACTTGCAAAAGAAAGGCAGGACAATATTTATGAGGAACGACATAGCTTACCTATGACTTTTGAAAAAATAGCCAACTTGCAAAATTAAGGGTGGACAATATTTAGAAACATGGAGGACATAGCTAAGCTATATCTTTTGGAAGAATAGCCAGCTCGTATAAAAAGGGAGGACAATATTTGGAAAAATGCGGAACGGCATAGCTTACCTATGTCTTTTGAAAAAATAACCAGCTATTAAAAACCTGTTTAGAGCTGACAGATTTTACTTTGTCTCTCCAATGTTATAACCAATACTGTCTCCTACCCTGCTATTCGAAAGCAATTTATTCTATACAAATTATTAAAATACTCCTTATATCTATACTAGATTCTACTTATATATTAACAAACTTTAACTTTTGTGTTAAATATGCAGGTTATATCAAATGGTTGAGATTTATAAATCTAATCTTGACCTATACAGCACTTATAATTTTGATTTTTTTCAACTCGTAATCTCCGAAAACATTTGGTTTAATCCTCGGTTTATTAATCACGAAAAAAACAAACGCGTTTATTCACTTTTCATCCAGGACCGGACCCTGTCTTTTGAAAAAATAACCTACTTGTGAAATAAACGAAGGACAATATTTATGAGAAACGACATAGCTTACCTATGCTTACCACTCCAAGCTTCACTTCCGTATAACAGGGTAGGTAGTATGATTGTTTTGTATAGTCTGATATTTGTTGTTCTAGTTACTAATTTTACTTTATTATATTTTCTAGGGCTCCCAAGGCTCTGGTGGCTTTTATTATACTTTTATCAATTTCCGCATGTTCATCGCTTTTATCTGTCACTGGTCCTCCCAGATATTCAAAGTGATTTACTTTTTGAAACGAATAGTTTTTACCATTGCTTTTTGATCTATTAAGCTATCTCTTATTATACTTTCTAGCAGCAGATTGAATAGAAATGTCGAAAGTGGATCTCCTTGTCTAGTATTTTATACATCACTTTTCCAGAAGTGCAATTCTATATAGCTGCCGCAAACTCTCGCATCTCCTTTTTAATATGTATTGGGCAGATCATAGTAGTCCTCCATACACGTGGTATTTTTATGGATTAGTTTTCTTATTCTATTTTTCAGTAGGTTGTCTCCTTCTTTTAAAATGTCTGCCGTAATGCCGCTTTCTCCAGGACTGTTGTTATTTTTCATATTAGCTATGATCTCCTCTATTTCCTGGTGTTGTGGTTCTTCAATTAGGATTTTATTTGTACACCTTTTGGTATTTCCGAGAGAGCTTTCAATTCATACTTGTTTCTCATTATCTCCATCTTATCATTTAAATTATTCAGTTCAATCAAGCATTCTATCGCCAATTTGTCTTTCAAGAAACTACCTATTCTATCTTTTAGCTCCTTTTTATTACTCATGTACATAAATAATCCTTGTAGTACAGTATTGCTTTTTCTCTTTTTTCGTCTTCTAGTTTTTCAATTCTTCCATTTGCATTTATGAGTTCCTGTTTTTTACTCAATTTGACTTTGCACAATTCAAGAAACTCAGTTACATCAGTGTCTCTTTCACAGTATAATTGTTAGGAGTTTACTTAATTCAACATCTAACCAGTTTAGAGTTGACCGATTTTACTTTGTCTCTTCAATGTTATAACCAATACTGACTCCTACCCTGCTATTCGAAAGCAATTTATTCTATACAGATTATTAAAATACTCCTTATATCTATACTAGATTCTACTTATATATTAACAAACTTTAACTTTTGTGTTAAATATACAGGTTATATCAAATGGTTGAGATTTATAAATCTAATCTTGACCTATACAGCACTTATATGTCTTTTGAAAAAATAACCAACTAGTGAAAAAGGGAAGTCAATATTTAGAAAAATGAGAAACGGCATAGCTTACCTATGTCTTTTGAAAAAATAACCAGCTATTAAAAACCTGTTTAGAGCTGACGGATTTTACTTTGTCTCTCCAATTTATAACCAATACTGTCTCGTACCCTGCTATTCGAAAGCAATTTATTCTATACAAATTATTAAAATACTCCTTATATCTATACTAGATTCTACTTATATATTAACAAACTTTAACTTTTGTGTTAAATATACAGGTTATATCAAATGGTTGAGATTTATAAATCTAATCTTGACCTATACAGCACTTATATGTCTTTTGAAAAAATAACCAACTAGTGAAAAAGGGAAGTCAATATTTAGAAAAATGAGAAACGGCATAGCTTACCTATGTCTTTTGAAAAAATAACCAGCTATTAAAAACCTGTTTAGAGCTGACGGATTTTACTTTGTCTCTCCAATTTTATAACCAATACTGTCTCGTACCCTGCTATTCGAAAGCAATTTATTCTATACAAATTATTAAAATACTCCTTATATCTATACTAGATTCTACTTATATATTAACAAACTTCAACTTTTGTGTTAAATATACAGGTTATATCAAATGGTTGAGATTTATAAATCTAATCTTGACCTATACAGCACTTATATGTCTGTTGAAAAAATAACCAACTAGTAAAAAAGGGAGGTCAATATTTAGGAAGATGAGAAACGGCATAGCTTACCTATGTCTTTTGAAAAAACCGCATAATTCTACCTTCAACAATTCCAAAGTTTCATGGGTTTGAATCTAAAATGATAAAAAAATTGTTTATGTCAAAAAATTAGTAGGTTTTTCTGTCGAGAAACCTAAAACTGTATTAATTAATATTAATGACAGAATAAAAACCTACTACTTTTTTGACATAAACAATTTTTTTATAATTTTAGATTCAAACCAATGAAACTTTGGAATTAGTGAGGTAATTCAATAGATTATGAAAAACTGAATATAATAATAAGTTATTTTGGAGCAACGTTGCACCCTGGATACTTCTAATCGACTTTTATTCAAATTTTTTTTTTGTAAATCTAACTGAAATCGAAATATTAGCAAATTACGTTACTTTATGTACACACTGTATATATAGAACAATTGTATTCCCTTCCTCTATACCTAACTCTTTCAAGTATTCTTTAACGGGATCCTAGGCGTCTTCTTTTTTCTTACCTCCTTCACCTCCAAGAAGCTTCTTCTTCATGCACCTTCTGTCATCCATCCTTCCCAAGGGCCGTTGAAGTATTACTTTAGGGGGTGGAGGGACTTTGCTTTGTTTATTTATGATTACATGGGAGGGCAGGGGTATTTGTTTTGCTTATTTTTGATGACAGCGGGGTGGGGGACTTTGCTTTTCTTATTTTTTATGACATGGGGCAGGGGTATTTGCTTTGCTTATTTTTTATGACATGGGGCAGGGGTATTTACTTTGCTTATTTTTTATGACATGGGGCAGGGGTATTTACTTTGCTTATTTTTGATGGCATGGGGATGGGGGGTATTTGCTTTGTTTATTCTTGATGGCATGGGGATGGGGGGTATTTGCTTTGTTTATTTTTGATGACAGGGGGCAGGGGTATTTGCTTTGCTTATTTTTGATGGCATGGGGATGGGGGGTATTTGCTTTGTTTATTTTTGATGGCAGGGGGAGCTAGGCGGTGATTACGTCAGCAGCTGCTATATACTTTTTTACACAAATGTCAACCCGCACATTGTCTATGCTTGAAAACGGACCGCATTTTCGGGGATTCCCACAAATAATGAACACGTTTAAGTACTTGTTTAGAACTAAATAGGGGAATTACCGCGAACTATTCACTTTTCTAAGTTTATGTCAGCATTTCGGTACGATTGACGATTTGACGTTGTACCTTACTGTATCTTGAAAACCGTGTCGATAAAGTTTGTTTAAACAAATATTTTATCTGCGTTAAAGTCCTCTATCTATCTGCTGCTCATGGAGAAAAATATATATATATCAATGTTTACGTAAACACGGAAAAGGGAGGGGTAAGAGTTTTATTACTTTTGTTGGCAAGGGTCAAGGGGGGGGGGCGGGGGGGCTGGCGGGTTGAATAATTGTAGTAAATCTGCTTACGTGATACTTGAATTCTTGGATTTCTTTGTTCTTCTTCTCCACTCCAAACTTCACTTCCGTATAACAGGGTAGGTAGTATGATTGTTTTGTATAGTCTGATCTTTGTTGTTCTAGTTACTAATTTTACATTATTATATTTTCTAGGGCTCCCAAGGCTTTTGAAAAAATAACCAACTTGTAAAATAAAGGCAGGACAATATTTATGAGAAACGACATAGCTTACCTATGTTTTTTGAAAAAATAACCAGCTCTTAAAAAAAGGGAGGACAATATTTAGAAAAAAGAGGAGCGACATAGCTTACCTATGTCTTTAGAAAAAATAACCCACTTGCAAAAGAAAGGGTGGACAATATTTATGAGGAACGACATAGCTTACCTATGTCTTTTGAAAAAATAACCAGCTATTAAAAACCTGTTTAGAGCTGACAGATTTTACTTTGTCTCTCCAATGTTATAACCAATACTGTCTCCTACCCTGCTATTCGAAAGCAATTTATTCTATACAAATTATTAAAATACTCCTTATATCTATACTAGATTCTACTTATATATTAACAAACTTTAACTTTTGTGTTAAATATACAGGTTATATCAAATGGTTGAGATTTATAAATCTAATCTTGACCTATACAACACTTATAATTTTGATTTTTTTCAACTCGTAATCTCCGAAAACATTTGGTTTAATCCTCGGTTTATTAATCACGAAAAAAACAAACGCGTTTATTCACTTTTCATCCAGGACCGGACCCTGTCTTTTGAAAAAATAACCTACTTGTGAAATAAACGAAGGACAATATTTATGAGAAACGACATAGCTTACCTATGCTTACCACTCCAAGCTTCACTTCCGTATAACAGGGTAGGTAGTATGATTGTTTTGTATAGTCTGATCTTTGTTGTTCTAGTTACTAATTTTACTTTATTATATTTTCTAGGGCTCCCAAGGCTCTGGTGGCTTTTATTATACTTTTATCAATTTCCGCATGTTCATCGCTTTTATCTGTCACTGGTCCTCCCAGATATTCAAAGTGATTTACTTTTTGAAACGAATAGTTTTTACCATTGCTTTTTGATCTATTAAGCTATCTCTTATTATACTTTCTAGCAGCAGATTGAATAGAAATGTCGAAAGTGGATCTCCTTGTCTAGTATTTTATACATCACTTTTCCAGAAGTGCAATTCCTATATAGCTGCCGCAAACTCTCGCATCTCCTTTTTAATATGTATTGGGCAGATCATAGTAGTCCTCCATACACGTGGTATTTTTATGGATTAGTTTTCTTATTCTATTTTTCAGTAGGTTGTCTCCTTCTTTTAAAATGTCTGCCGTAATGCCGCTTTCTCCAGGACTGTTGTTATTTTTCATATTAGCTATGATCTCCTCTATTTCCTGGTATTGTGGTTCTTCAATTAGGATTTTATTTGTACACCTTTTGGTATTTCCGAGAGAGCTTTCAATTCATACTTGTTTCTCATTATCTCCTTCTTATCATTTAAATTATTCAGTTCAATCAAGCATTCTATTGCCAATTTGTCTTTCAAGAAACTACCTATTCTATCTTTTAGCTCCTTTTTATTACTCATGTACATAAATAATCCTTGTAGTACAGTATTGCTTTTTCTCTTTTTTCGTCTTCTAGTTTTTCAATTCTTCCATTTGCATTTATGAGTTCCTGTTTTTTACTCAATTTGACTTTGCACAATTCAAGAAACTCAGTTACATCAGTGTCTCTTTCACAGTATAATTGTTAGGAGTTTACTTAATTCAACATCTAACCAGTTTAGAGTTGACCGATTTTACTTTGTCTCTTCAATGTTATAACCAATACTGACTCCTACCCTGCTATTCGAAAGCAATTTATTCTATACAGATTATTAAAATACTCCTTATATCTATACTAGATTCTACTTATATATTAACAAACTTTAACTTTTGTGTTAAATATACAGGTTATATCAAATGGTTGAGATTTATAAATCTAATCTTGACCTATACAGCACTTATATGTCTTTTGAAAAAATAACCAACTAGTGAAAAAGGGAAGTCAATATTTAGAAAAATGAGAAACGGCATAGCTTACCTATGTCTTTTGAAAAAATAACCAGCTATTAAAAACCTGTTTAGAGCTGACGGATTTTACTTTGTCTCTCCAATTTATAACCAATACTGTCTCGTACCCTGCTATTCGAAAGCAATTTATTCTATACAAATTATTAAAATACTCCTTATATCTATACTAGATTCTACTTATATATTAACAAACTTTAACTTTTGTGTTAAATATACAGGTTTTATCAAATGGTTGAGATTTATAAATCTAATCTTGACCTATACAGCACTTATAATTTTGATTTTTTTCAACTCGTAATCTCCGGAAACATTTGGTTTAATCCTTGGTTTATTAATCACGAAAAAAACAAACGCGTTTATTCACTTTTCATCCAGGACCGGACCCTGTCATATGAAAAAATAACCTACTTGTGAAATAAAGGAAGGACAATATTTATGAGAAACGACATAGCTTACCTATGTCTTTTGAAAAAATAACCAGCTCATAAAAAAGAGAGGTCAATATTTAGAAAAATAAGAAACGGCATAGCTTACCTATGTCTTTTGAAAAAATAACCAGCTCATAAAAAAGAGAGGTCAATATTTAGAAAAATAAGAAACGACATAGCTTACCTATGTCTTTTGAAAAAATAACCAGCTCATAAAAAAGAGAGGTCAATATTTAGAAAAATAAGAAACGGCATGGCTAACCTATATCTTTTGAAAAAATAACCAGCTCATAAAAAAGGGAGGTCAATATTTAGAAAAATAAGAAACGGCATAGCTTACCTATGTCTTTTGAAAAAATAACCAACTTGCAAACGAAAGGGTGGACAATATTCTGTAAAATTAAGGACATAGCTTACCTATGTCTTTTGAAAAGATAACCAGCTCATAAAAAGGGGAGGTCAATATTTAGAAAAATAAGAAACAGCATAGCTTACCTATGTCTTTTAAAAAAATAACCAAGTTGCAAACAAAAGGGTGGACTATATTCTATAAAATTAAGGACATAGCTTACCTATGTCATTTGAAAAGATAGCCAGCTCATAAAAAAGGGAGGTCAATATTTAGAAAAATAAGAAACGGCATAGCTTACCTATGTCTTTTGAAAAAATAACCAACTTGCAAACGAAAGGGTGGACAATATTCTGTAAAATTAAGGACATAGCTTACCTATGTCATTTAAAAAGATAACCAGCTCATGAAAAGGGGAGGTCAATATTTAGAAAAATAAGAAACGGCATAGCTTACCTATGTCTTTAAAAAAAATAACCAAGTTGCAAACAAAAGGGTGGACAATATTCTATAAAATTAAGGACATAGCTTACCTATGTCTTTTGAAAAGATAACCAGCTCATAAAAAGGGGAGGTCAATATTTAGAAAAATAAGAAACGGCATAGCTTACCTATGTCTTTTGAAAAAATAAGCAACTTGCAAACGAAAGGGTGGACAATATTCTGTAAAATTAAGGACATAGCTTACCTATGTCTTTTAAAAAAATAACCAAGTTGCAAACAAAAGGGTGGACTATATTCTATAAAATTAAGGACGTAGCTTACCTATGTCATTTGAAAAGATAGCCAGCTCATAAAAAAGGGAGGTCAATATTTAGAAAAGTAAGAAACGGCATAGCTTACCTATGTCTTTTGAAAAAATAACCAACTTGCAAACGAAAGGGTGGACAATATTCTGTAAAATTAAGGACATAGCTTACCTATGTCTTTTAAAAAAATAACCAGGTTGCAAACAGAAGGGTGGACAATATTCTATAAAATTAAGGACATAGCTTACCTATGTCATTTGAAAAGATAGCCAGCTCATAAAAAAGGGAGGTCAACATTAAGAAAAATAAGAAACGACATAGCTTACCTATGTCTTTTAAAAAAATAACCAACTTGCAAACGAAAGGGTGGACAATATTCTGTAAAATTAAGGACATAGCTTACCTATGTCTTTTGAAAAGATAACCAGCTCATAAAAAGGGGAGGTCAATATTTAGAAAAATAAGAAACGACATAGCTTACCTATGTCTTTTGAAAAAATAACCAACATGCAAACGAAAGGGAGGACAATATTCTGTAAAATTAAGGACATAGCTTACCTATGTCTTTTGAAAAGATAACCAGCTCATAAAACAGGGAGGTCAATATTTAGAAAAACAAGAAACGGCATAGCTTACCTATGTCTTTTGAAAAAATAACCAACTTGCAAACGAAAGGGTGGACAATATTCTGTAAAATTAAGGACATAGCTTACCTATGTCTTTTGAAAAGATAACCAGCTCATAAAAAGGGGAGGTCAATATTTAGAAAAATGAGAAACGACATAGCTTACCTATGTCTTTTAAAAAAATAACCAACATGCAAACGAGAGGGAGGACAATATTCTGTAAAATTAAGGACATAGCTTACCAATGTCTTTTAAAAAAATAACCAAGTTACAAACAAAAGGGAGGACAATATTCTGTAAAATTAAGGACATAGCTTACCTATGTCTTTTGAAAAGATAACCAGCTCATAAAAAAGGGAGGTCAATATTTAGAAAAATAAGAAACGGCATAGCTTACCTATGTCTTTTGAAAAAATATCCAACTTGCAAACGAAAGGGTGGACAATATTCTGTAAAATTAAGGACATAGCTTACCTATGTCTTTTAAAAAAATAACCAAGTTGCAAACAAAAGGGTGGACAATATTCTATAAAATTAAGGACATAGCTTACCTATGTCATTTGAAAAGATAGCCAGCTCATAAAAAAGGGAGGTCAATATTTAGAAAAATAAGAAACGGCATAGCTAACCTATGTCTTTTGAAAAAATATCCAACTTGCAAACGAAAGGGTGGACAATATTCTGTAAAATTAAGGACATAGCTTACCTATGTCTTTTAAAAAAATAACCAAGTTGCAAACAAAAGGGTGGACAATATTCTATAAAATTAAGGACATAGCTTACCTATGTCATTTGAAAAGATAGCCAGCTCATAAAAAAGGGAGGTCAATATTTAGAAAAATAAGAAACGGCATAGCTTACCTATGTCTTTTGAAAAAATAACCAACTTGCAAACGAAAGGGTGGACAATATTCTGTAAAATTAAGGACATAGCTTACCTATGTCTTTTAAAAAAATAACCAAGTTGCAAACAAAAGGGTGGACAATATTCTATAAAATTAAGGACATAGCTTACCTATGTCTTTTGAAAAGATAACCAGCTCATAAAAAGGGGAGGTCAATATTTAGAAAAATAAGAAACGGCATAGCTTACCTATGTCTTTTGAAAAAATAACCAACTTGCAAACGAAATGGTGGACAATATTCTGTAAAATTAAGGACATAGCTTACCAATGTCTTTTAAAAAAATAACCAAGTTGCAAACAAAAGGGTGGACAATATTCTATAAAATTAAGGACATAGCTTACCTATGTCATTTGAAAAGATAGTCAGCTCATAAAAAAGGGAGGTCAATATTTAGAAAAATGAGAAATGGCATAGCTTACCTATGTCTTTTGAGAAAATAACCAACTTGCAAACGAAAGGGTGGACAATATTCTGTAAAATTCAGGACATAGCTTACCTATGTCTTTTAAAAAAATAACCAAGTTGCAAACAAATGGGTGGACAATATTCTATAAAATTAAGGACATAGCTTACCTATGTCATTTGAAAAGATAGCCAGCTCATAAAAAAGGGAGGCCAATATTTAGAAAAATAAGAAACGGCATAGCTTACCTATGTCTTTTGAAAAAATAACCAACTTGCAAACGAAAGGGTGGACAATATTCTGTAAAATTAAGGACATAGCTTACCTATGTCTTTTGAAAAGATAACCAAGTTGCAAACAAAAGGGTGGACAATATTCTATAAAATTAAGGACATAGCTTACCTATGTCATTTGAAAAGATAGCCAGCTCATAAAAAAGAGAGGTCAATATTTAGAAAAATGAGAAACGGCATAGCTTACCTATGTCTTTTAAAAAAATAACCAACTTGCAAACGAAAGGGAGGACAATATTCTGTAAAATTAAGGACATAGCTTACCTATGTCTTTTAAAAAAATAACCAAGTTGCAAACAAAAGGGTGGACAATATTCTATAAAATTAAGGACATAGCTTACCTATGTCATTTGAAAAGATAGCCAGCTCATAAAAAAGGGAGGTCAATATTTAGAAAAATGAGAAACGGCATAGCTTACCTATGTCTTTTAAAAAAATAACCAACTTGCAAACGAAAGGGAGGACAATATTCTGTAAAATTAAGGACATAGCTTACCTATGTCTTTTGAAAAAATAACCAACTTGCAAACGAAAGGGTGGACAATATTCTGTAAAATTAAGGACATAGCTTACCTATGTCTTTTGAAAAGATAACCAGCTCATGAAAAGGGGAGGTCAATATTTAGAAAAATAAGAAACGGCATAGCTTACCTATGTCTTTTAAAAAAATAACCAAGTTGCAAACAAAAGGGTGGACAATATTCTATAAAATTAAGGACATAGCTTACCTATGTCTTTTGAAAAGATAACCAGCTCATAAAAAGGGGAGGTCAATATTTAGAAAAATAAGAAACGGCATAGCTTACCTATGTCTTTTGAAAAAATAACCAACTTGCAAACGAAAGGGTGGACAATATTCTGTAAAATTAAGGACATAGCTTACCTATGTCTTTTAAAAAAATAACCAAGTTGCAAACAAAAGGGTGGACAATATTCTATAAAATTAAGGACATAGCTTACCTATGTCATTTGAAAAGATAGCCAGCTCATAAAAAAGGGAGGTCAATATTTAGAAAAATAAGAAACGGCATAGCTTACCTATGTCTTTTGGAAAAATAACCAACTTGCAAACGAAAGGGTGGACAATATTCTGTAAAATTAAGGACATAGCTTACCTATGTCTTTTGAAAAGATAACCAGCTCATGAAAAGGGGAGGTCAATATTTAGAAAAATAAGAAACGGCATAGCTTACCTATGTCTTTTAAAAAAATAACCAAGTTGCAAACAAAAGGGTGGACAATATTCTATAAAATTAAGGACATAGCTTACCTATGTCTTTTGAAAAGATAACCAGCTCATAAAAAGGGGAGGTCAATATTTAGAAAAATAGGAAACGGCATAGCATACCTATGTCTTTTGAAAAAATAACCAACTTGCAAACGAAAGGGTGGACAATATTCTGTAAAATTAAGGACATAGCTTACCTATGTCTTTTAAAAAAATAACCAAGTTGCAAACAAAAGGGTGGACAATATTCTATAAAATTAAGGACATAGCTTACCTATGTCATTTGAAAAGATAACCAGCTCATAAAAAAGGGAGGTCAATATTTAGAAAAATAAGAAACGGCATAGCTTACCTATGTCTTTTAAAAAAATAACCAACATGCAAACGAAAGGGAGGACAATGTTCTGTAAAATTAAGGACATAGCTTACCTATGTCATTTGAAAAGATAGCCAGCTCATAAAAGAGGGAGGTCAATATTTAGAAAAATAAGAAACGGCATAGCTTACCTATGTCTTTTGAAAAAATAACCAACTTGCAAACGAAAGGGTGGACAATATTCTGTAAAATTAAGGACATAGCTTACCTATGTCTTTTAAAAAAATAACCAAGTTGCAAACAAAAGGGTGGACAATATTCTATAAAATTAAGGACATAGCTTACCTATGTCATTTGAAAAGATAGCCAGCTCATAAAAAAGGGAGGTCAATATTTAGAAAAATAAGAAACGGCATAGCTTACCTATGTCTTTTAAAAAAATAACCAACATGCAAACGAAAGGGAGGACAATATTCTGTAAAATTAAGGACATAGCTTACCTATGTCTTTTGAAAAGATAGCCAGCTTATAAAAAAGGGAGGTCAATATTTAGAAAAATAAGAAACGGCATAGCTTACCTATGTCTTTTAAAAAAATAACCAACTTGCAAACGGAAGGGAGGACAATATTCTGTAAAATTAAGGACATAGCTTACCTATGTCATTTGAAAAGATAGCCAGCTCATAAAAAAGGGAGGTCAATATTTGGAAAAATAAGAAACGGCATAGCTTACTTATGTCTTTTAAAAAAATAACCAACATGCAAACGAAAGGGAGGACAATATTCTGTAAAATTAAGGACATAGCTTACTTATGTCTTTTGAAAAGATAACCAGCTCTTAAAAAAGGGAGGTCAATATTTAGAAAAATAAGAAACGGCATAGCTTACCTATGTCTTTTGAAAAAATAACCAACTTGCAAACGAAAGGGAGGACAATATTCTGTAAAATTAAGGACATAGCTTACCTATGTCTTTTAAAAAAATAACCAAGTTGCAAACAAAAGGGTGGACAATATTCTATAAAATTAAGGACATAGCTTACCTATGTTATTTGAAAAGATAGCCAGCTCATAAAAAAGGGAGGTCAATATTTAGAAAAATAAGAAACGGCATAGCTTACCTATGTCTTTTGAAAAAATAACAAACATGCAAACGAAAGGGAGGACAATATTCTGTAAAATTGAGGACATAGCTTACCTATGTCATTTGAAAAGATAGCCAGCTCATAGAAAAGGGAGGTCAATATTTAGAAAAATAAGAAACGGCATAGCTTACCTATGTCTTTTAAAAAAATAACCAACATGCAAACGAAATGGTGGACAATATTCTGTAAAATTAAGGACATAGCTCACCTATGTCTTTTAAAAAAATAACCAAGTTGCAAACAAAAGGGTGGACAATATTCTATAAAATTAAGGACATAGCTTACCTATGTCTTTTAAAAAAATAACCAAGTTGCAAACAAAAGGGTGGACAATATTCTATAAAATTAAGGACATAGCTTACCTATGTCATTTGAAAAGATAGCCAGCTCATAAAAAAGGGAGGTCAATATTTAGAAAAATAAGAAACGGCATAGCTTACCTATGTCTTTTGAAAAAATAACAAACATGCAAACGAAATGGTGGACAATATTCTGTAAAATTAAGGACATAGCTTACCTATGTCTTTTAAAAAAATAACCAAGTTGCAAACAAAAGGGTGGACAATATTCTATAAAATTAAGGACATAGCTCACCTATGTCATTTGAAAAGATAGCCAGCTCATAAAAAAGGGAGGTCAATATTTAGAAAAATAAGAAACGGCATAGCTTACCTATGTCTTTTAAAAAAATAACCAACTTGCAAACGAAAGGGAGGACAATATTCTGTAAAATTAAGGACATAGCTTACCTATGTCATTTGAAAAGATAGCCAGCTCATAGAAAAGGGAGGTCAATACTTAGAAAAGTAAGAAACGGCATAGCTTACCTATGTCTTTTAAAAAAATAACCAACATGCAAACGAAATGGTGGACAATATTCTGTAAAATTAAGGACATAGCTCACCTATGTCTTTTAAAAAAATAACCAAGTTGCAAACAAAAGGGTGGACAATATTCTATAAAATTAAGGACATAGCTTACCTATGTCTTTTAAAAAAATAACCAAGTTGCAAACAAAAGGGTGGACAATATTCTATAAAATTAAGGACATAGCTTACCTATGTCATTTGAAAAGATAGCCAGCTCATAAAAAAGGGAGGTCAATATTTAGAAAAATAAGAAACGGCATAGCTTACCTATGTCTTTTGAAAAAATAACAAACATGCAAACGAAAGGGAGGACAATATTCTGTAAAATTAAGGACATAGCTTACCTATGTCTTTTGAGAAGATAACCAGCTCATAAAAAAGGGAGGTCAATATTTAGAAAAATAAGAAACGGCATAGCTTACCTATGTCTTTTAAAAAAATAACCAACATGCAAACGAAAGGGAGGACAATATTCTGTAAAATTAAGGACATAGCTTACCTATGTCTTTTGAAAAGATAACCAGCTTATTAAAAAGGGAGGTCAATATTTAGAAAAATAAGAAACGGCATAGCTTACCTATGTCTTTTAAAAAAATAACCAAGTTGCAAACAAAAGGGTGGACAATATTCTATAAAATTAAGGACATAGCTTACCTATGTCTTTTGAAAAGATAACCAGCTCATAAAAAGGGAAGGTCAATATTTAGAAAAATAAGAAACGGCATAGCTTACCTATGTCTTTTGAAAAAATAACCAACTTGCAAACGAAAGGGTGGACAATACTCTGTGAAATTAAGGACATAGCTTACCTATGTCTTTTAAAAAAATAACCAAGTTGCAAACAAAAGGGTGGACAATATTCTATAAAATTAAGGACATAGCTTACCTATGTCTTTTGAAAAGATAACCAGCTCATAAAAAAGGGAGGTCAATATTTAGAAAAGTAAGAAACGGCATAGCTTACCTATGTCTTTTGAAAAAATAACCAACTTGCAAACGAAAGGGTGGACAATACTCTGTAAAATTAAGGACATAGCTTACCTATGTCTTTTAAAAAAATAACCAAGTTGCAAACAAAAGGGTGGACAATATTCTATAAAATTAAGGACATAGCTTACCTATGTCTTTTGAAAAGATAACCAGCTCATAAAAAGGGGAGGTCAATATTTAGAAAAATGAGAAACGACATAGCTTACCTATGTCTTTTAAAAAAATAACCAACATGCAAACGAGAGGGAGGACAATATTCTGTAAAATTAAGGACATAGCTTACCAATGTCTTTTAAAAAAATAACCAAGTTACAAACAAAAGGGAGGACAATATTCTGTAAAATTAAGGACATAGCTTACCTATGTCTTTTGAAAAGATAGCCAGCTCATAAAAAAGGGAGGTCAAAATTTAGAAAAATAAGAAACGGCATAGCTTACCTATGTCTTTTGAAAAGATAACCAGCTCATAAAAAAGGGAGGTCAATATTTAGAAAAATAAGAAACGGCATAGCTTACCTATGTCTTTTAAAAAAATAACCAACATGCAAACGAAAGGGAGGACAATATTCTGTAAAATTAAGGACATAGCTTACCTATGTCTTTTAAAAAAAAAACCAAGTTGCAAACAAAAGGGTGGACAATATTCTATAAAATTAAGGACATAGCTTACCTATGTCATTTGAAAAGATAGCCAGCTCATAAAAAAGGGAGGTCAATATTTAGAAAAATGAGAAACGGCATAGCTTACCTATGTCTTTTAAAAAAATAACCAACATGCAAACGAAAGGGAGGACAATATTCTGTAAAATTAAGGACATAGCTTACCTATGTCTTTTGAAAAGATAACCAGCTCATAAAAAAGGGAGGTCAATATTTAGAAAAATAAAAAACAGCATAGCTTACCTATGTCTTTTGAAAAAATAACCAACTTGCAAACGAAAGGGAGGACAATATTCTGTAAAATTAAGGACATAGCTTACCTATGTCTTTTAAAAAAATAACCAGCTCATAAAAAAGGGAGGTCAATATTTAGAAAAATAAGAAACGGCATAGCTTACCTATGTCTTTTAAAAAAATAACCAAGTTGCAAACAAAAGGGTGGACAATATTCTATAAAATTAAGGACATAGCTTTGTCTCTTCAATGTTATAACCAATACTGACTCCTACCCTGCTATTCGAAAGCAATTTATTCTATACAAATTATTAAAATACTCCTTATATCTATACTAGATTCTACTTATATATTAACAAACTTTAACTTTTGTGTTAAATATACAGGTTTTATCAAATGGTTGAGATTTATAAATCTAATCTTGACCTATACAGCACTTATAATTTTGATTTTTTTCAACTCGTAATCTCCGGAAACATTTGGTTTAATCCTTGGTTTATTAATCACGAAAAAAACAAACGCGTTTATTCACTTTTCATCCAGGACCGGACCCTGTCATATGAAAAAATAACCTACTTGTGAAATAAAGGAAGGACAATATTTATGAGAAACGACATAGCTTACCTATGTCTTTTGAAAAAATAACCAGCTCATAAAAAAGAGAGGTCAATATTTAGAAAAATAAGAAACGGCATAGCTTACCTATGTCTTTTGAAAAAATAACCAGCTCATGAAAAAGGGAGGTCAATATTTAGAAAAATAAGAAACGGCATGGCTAACCTATATCTTTTGAAAAAATAACCAGCTCATAAAAAAGGGAGGTCAATATTTAGAAAAATAAGAAACGGCATAGCTTACCTATGTCTTTTGAAAAAATAACCAACTTGCAAACGAAAGGGTGGACAATATTCTGTAAAATTAAGGACATAGCTTACCTATGTCTTTTGAAAAGATAACCAGCTCATAAAAAGGGGAGGTCAATATTTAGAAAAATAAGAAACAGCATAGCTTACCTATGTCTTTTAAAAAAATAACCAAGTTGCAAACAAAAGGGTGGACTATATTCTATAAAATTAAGGACATAGCTTACCTATGTCATTTGAAAAGATAGCCAGCTCATAAAAAAGGGAGGTCAATATTTAGAAAAATAAGAAACGGCATAGCTTACCTATGTCTTTTGAAAAAATAACCAACTTGCAAACGAAAGGGTGGACAATATTCTGTAAAATTAAGGACATAGCTTACCTATGTCATTTAAAAAGATAACCAGCTCATGAAAAGGGGAGGTCAATATTTAGAAAAATAAGAAACGGCATAGCTTACCTATGTCTTTAAAAAAAATAACCAAGTTGCAAACAAAAGGGTGGACAATATTCTATAAAATTAAGGACATAGCTTACCTATGTCTTTTGAAAAGATAACCAGCTCATAAAAAGGGGAGGTCAATATTTAGAAAAATAAGAAACGGCATAGCTTACCTATGTCTTTTGAAAAAATAAGCAACTTGCAAACGAAAGGGTGGACAATATTCTGTAAAATTAAGGACATAGCTTACCTATGTCTTTTAAAAAAATAACCAAGTTGCAAACAAAAGGGTGGACTATATTCTATAAAATTAAGGACGTAGCTTACCTATGTCATTTGAAAAGATAGCCAGCTCATAAAAAAGGGAGGTCAATATTTAGAAAAGTAAGAAACGGCATAGCTTACCTATGTCTTTTGAAAAAATAACCAACTTGCAAACGAAAGGGTGGACAATATTCTGTAAAATTAAGGACATAGCTTACCTATGTCTTTTAAAAAAATAACCAGGTTGCAAACGAAAGGGAGGACAATATTCTGTAAAATTAAGGACATAGCTTACCTATGTCATTTGAAAAGATAGCCAGCTCATAAAAAAGGGAGGTCAATATTTAGAAAAATAAGAAACGGCATAGCTTACCTATGTCTTTTAAAAAAATAACCAACTTGCAAACGAAAGGGAGGACAATATTCTGTAAAATTAAGGACATAGCTTACCTATGTCATTTGAAAAGATAGCCAGCTCATAGAAAAGGGAGGTCAATACTTAGAAAAGTAAGAAACGGCATAGCTTACCTATGTCTTTTAAAAAAATAACCAACATGCAAACGAAATGGTGGACAATATTCTGTAAAATTAAGGACATAGCTCACCTATGTCTTTTAAAAAAATAACCAAGTTGCAAACAAAAGGGTGGACAATATTCTATAAAATTAAGGACATAGCTTACCTATGTCTTTTAAAAAAATAACCAAGTTGCAAACAAAAGGGTGGACAATATTCTATAAAATTAAGGACATAGCTTACCTATGTCATTTGAAAAGATAGCCAGCTCATAAAAAAGGGAGGTCAATATTTAGAAAAATAAGAAACGGCATAGCTTACCTATGTCTTTTGAAAAAATAACAAACATGCAAACGAAAGGGAGGACAATATTCTGTAAAATTGAGGACATAGCTTACCTATGTCATTTGAAAAGATAGCCAGCTCATAGAAAAGGGAGGTCAATATTTAGAAAAATAAGAAACGGCATAGCTTACCTATGTCTTTTAAAAAAATAACCAACATGCAAACGAAATGGTGGACAATATTCTGTAAAATTAAGGACATAGCTCACCTATGTCTTTTAAAAAAATAACCAAGTTGCAAACAAAAGGGTGGACAATATTCTATAAAATTAAGGACATAGCTTACCTATGTCTTTTAAAAAAATAACCAAGTTGCAAACAAAAGGGTGGACAATATTCTATAAAATTAAGGACATAGCTTACCTATGTCATTTGAAAAGATAGCCAGCTCATAAAAAAGGGAGGTCAATATTTAGAAAAATAAGAAACGGCATAGCTTACCTATGTCTTTTGAAAAAATAACAAACATGCAAACGAAATGGTGGACAATATTCTGTAAAATTAAGGACATAGCTTACCTATGTCTTTTAAAAAAATAACCAAGTTGCAAACAAAAGGGTGGACAATATTCTATAAAATTAAGGACATAGCTCACCTATGTCATTTGAAAAGATAGCCAGCTCATAAAAAAGGGAGGTCAATATTTAGAAAAATAAGAAACGGCATAGCTTACCTATGTCTTTTAAAAAAATAACCAACTTGCAAACGAAAGGGAGGACAATATTCTGTAAAATTAAGGACATAGCTTACCTATGTCATTTGAAAAGATAGCCAGCTCATAGAAAAGGGAGGTCAATACTTAGAAAAGTAAGAAACGGCATAGCTTACCTATGTCTTTTAAAAAAATAACCAACATGCAAACGAAATGGTGGACAATATTCTGTAAAATTAAGGACATAGCTCACCTATGTCTTTTAAAAAAATAACCAAGTTGCAAACAAAAGGGTGGACAATATTCTATAAAATTAAGGACATAGCTTACCTATGTCTTTTAAAAAAATAACCAAGTTGCAAACAAAAGGGTGGACAATATTCTATAAAATTAAGGACATAGCTTACCTATGTCATTTGAAAAGATAGCCAGCTCATAAAAAAGGGAGGTCAATATTTAGAAAAATAAGAAACGGCATAGCTTACCTATGTCTTTTGAAAAAATAACAAACATGCAAACGAAAGGGAGGACAATATTCTGTAAAATTAAGGACATAGCTTACCTATGTCTTTTGAGAAGATAACCAGCTCATAAAAAAGGGAGGTCAATATTTAGAAAAATAAGAAACGGCATAGCTTACCTATGTCTTTTAAAAAAATAACCAACATGCAAACGAAAGGGAGGACAATATTCTGTAAAATTAAGGACATAGCTTACCTATGTCTTTTGAAAAGATAACCAGCTTATTAAAAAGGGAGGTCAATATTTAGAAAAATAAGAAACGACATAGCTTACCTATGTCTTTTGAAAAAATAACCAACATGCAAACGAAAGGGAGGACAATATTCTGTAAAATTAAGGACATAGCTTACCTATGTTTTTTGAAAAGATAACCAGCTCATAAAACAGGGAGGTCAATATTTAGAAAAACAAGAAACGGCATAGCTTACCTATGTCTTTTGAAAAAATAACCAACTTGCAAACGAAAGGGTGGACAATATTCTGTAAAATTAAGGACATAGCTTACCTATGTCTTTTGAAAAGATAACCAGCTCATAAAAAGGGGAGGTCAATATTTAGAAAAATGAGAAACGACATAGCTTACCTATGTCTTTTAAAAAAATAACCAACATGCAAACGAGAGGGAGGACAATATTCTGTAAAATTAAGGACATAGCTTACCAATGTCTTTTAAAAAAATAACCAAGTTACAAACAAAAGGGAGGACAATATTCTGTAAAATTAAGGACATAGCTTACCTATGTCTTTTGAAAAGATAACCAGCTCATAAAAAAGGGAGGTCAATATTTAGAAAAATAAGAAACGGCATAGCTTACCTATGTCTTTTGAAAAAATATCCAACTTGCAAACGAAAGGGTGGACAATATTCTGTAAAATTAAGGACATAGCTTACCTATGTCTTTTAAAAAAATAACCAAGTTGCAAACAAAAGGGTGGACAATATTCTATAAAATTAAGGACATAGCTTACCTATGTCATTTGAAAAGATAGCCAGCTCATAAAAAAGGGAGGTCAATATTTAGAAAAATAAGAAACGGCATAGCTAACCTATGTCTTTTGAAAAAATATCCAACTTGCAAACGAAAGGGTGGACAATATTCTGTAAAATTAAGGACATAGCTTACCTATGTCTTTTAAAAAAATAACCAAGTTGCAAACAAAAGGGTGGACAATATTCTATAAAATTAAGGACATAGCTTACCTATGTCATTTGAAAAGATAGCCAGCTCATAAAAAAGGGAGGTCAATATTTAGAAAAATAAGAAACGGCATAGCTTACCTATGTCTTTTGAAAAAATAACCAACTTGCAAACGAAAGGGTGGACAATATTCTGTAAAATTAAGGACATAGCTTACCTATGTCTTTTAAAAAAATAACCAAGTTGCAAACAAAAGGGTGGACAATATTCTATAAAATTAAGGACATAGCTTACCTATGTCTTTTGAAAAGATAACCAGCTCATAAAAAGGGGAGGTCAATATTTAGAAAAATAAGAAACGGCATAGCTTACCTATGTCTTTTGAAAAAATAACCAACTTGCAAACGAAATGGTGGACAATATTCTGTAAAATTAAGGACATAGCTTACCAATGTCTTTTAAAAAAATAACCAAGTTGCAAACAAAAGGGTGGACAATATTCTATAAAATTAAGGACATAGCTTACCTATGTCATTTGAAAAGATAGCCAGCTCATAAAAAAGGGAGGTCAATATTTAGAAAAATGAGAAATGGCATAGCTTACCTATGTCTTTTGAGAAAATAACCAACTTGCAAACGAAAGGGTGGACAATATTCTGTAAAATTCAGGACATAGCTTACCTATGTCTTTTAAAAAAATAACCAAGTTGCAAACAAATGGGTGGACAATATTCTATAAAATTAAGGACATAGCTTACCTATGTCATTTGAAAAGATAGCCAGCTCATAAAAAAGGGAGGCCAATATTTAGAAAAATAAGAAACGGCATAGCTTACCTATGTCTTTTGAAAAAATAACCAACTTGCAAACGAAAGGGTGGACAATATTCTGTAAAATTAAGGACATAGCTTACCTATGTCTTTTGAAAAGATAACCAAGTTGCAAACAAAAGGGTGGACAATATTCTATAAAATTAAGGACATAGCTTACCTATGTCATTTGAAAAGATAGCCAGCTCATAAAAAAGAGAGGTCAATATTTAGAAAAATGAGAAACGGCATAGCTTACCTATGTCTTTTAAAAAAATAACCAACTTGCAAACGAAAGGGAGGACAATATTCTGTAAAATTAAGGACATAGCTTACCTATGTCTTTTAAAAAAATAACCAAGTTGCAAACAAAAGGGTGGACAATATTCTATAAAATTAAGGACATAGCTTACCTATGTCATTTGAAAAGATAGCCAGCTCATAAAAAAGGGAGGTCAATATTTAGAAAAATGAGAAACGGCATAGCTTACCTATGTCTTTTAAAAAAATAACCAACTTGCAAACGAAAGGGAGGACAATATTCTGTAAAATTAAGGACATAGCTTACCTATGTCTTTTGAAAAAATAACCAACTTGCAAACGAAAGGGTGGACAATATTCTGTAAAATTAAGGACATAGCTTACCTATGTCTTTTGAAAAGATAACCAGCTCATGAAAAGGGGAGGTCAATATTTAGAAAAATAAGAAACGGCATAGCTTACCTATGTCTTTTAAAAAAATAACCAAGTTGCAAACAAAAGGGTGGACAATATTCTATAAAATTAAGGACATAGCTTACCTATGTCTTTTGAAAAGATAACCAGCTCATAAAAAGGGGAGGTCAATATTTAGAAAAATAAGAAACGGCATAGCTTACCTATGTCTTTTGAAAAAATAACCAACTTGCAAACGAAAGGGTGGACAATATTCTGTAAAATTAAGGACATAGCTTACCTATGTCTTTTAAAAAAATAACCAAGTTGCAAACAAAAGGGTGGACAATATTCTATAAAATTAAGGACATAGCTTACCTATGTCATTTGAAAAGATAGCCAGCTCATAAAAAAGGGAGGTCAATATTTAGAAAAATAAGAAACGGCATAGCTTACCTATGTCTTTTGGAAAAATAACCAACTTGCAAACGAAAGGGTGGACAATATTCTGTAAAATTAAGGACATAGCTTACCTATGTCTTTTGAAAAGATAACCAGCTCATGAAAAGGGGAGGTCAATATTTAGAAAAATAAGAAACGGCATAGCTTACCTATGTCTTTTAAAAAAATAACCAAGTTGCAAACAAAAGGGTGGACAATATTCTATAAAATTAAGGACATAGCTTACCTATGTCTTTTGAAAAGATAACCAGCTCATAAAAAGGGGAGGTCAATATTTAGAAAAATAGGAAACGGCATAGCATACCTATGTCTTTTGAAAAAATAACCAACTTGCAAACGAAAGGGTGGACAATATTCTGTAAAATTAAGGACATAGCTTACCTATGTCTTTTAAAAAAATAACCAAGTTGCAAACAAAAGGGTGGACAATATTCTATAAAATTAAGGACATAGCTTACCTATGTCATTTGAAAAGATAACCAGCTCATAAAAAAGGGAGGTCAATATTTAGAAAAATAAGAAACGGCATAGCTTACCTATGTCTTTTAAAAAAATAACCAACATGCAAACGAAAGGGAGGACAATGTTCTGTAAAATTAAGGACATAGCTTACCTATGTCATTTGAAAAGATAGCCAGCTCATAAAAGAGGGAGGTCAATATTTAGAAAAATAAGAAACGGCATAGCTTACCTATGTCTTTTGAAAAAATAACCAACTTGCAAACGAAAGGGTGGACAATATTCTGTAAAATTAAGGACATAGCTTACCTATGTCTTTTAAAAAAATAACCAAGTTGCAAACAAAAGGGTGGACAATATTCTATAAAATTAAGGACATAGCTTACCTATGTCATTTGAAAAGATAGCCAGCTCATAAAAAAGGGAGGTCAATATTTAGAAAAATAAGAAACGGCATAGCTTACCTATGTCTTTTAAAAAAATAACCAACATGCAAACGAAAGGGAGGACAATATTCTGTAAAATTAAGGACATAGCTTACCTATGTCTTTTGAAAAGATAGCCAGCTTATAAAAAAGGGAGGTCAATATTTAGAAAAATAAGAAACGGCATAGCTTACCTATGTCTTTTAAAAAAATAACCAACTTGCAAACGGAAGGGAGGACAATATTCTGTAAAATTAAGGACATAGCTTACCTATGTCATTTGAAAAGATAGCCAGCTCATAAAAAAGGGAGGTCAATATTTGGAAAAATAAGAAACGGCATAGCTTACTTATGTCTTTTAAAAAAATAACCAACATGCAAACGAAAGGGAGGACAATATTCTGTAAAATTAAGGACATAGCTTACTTATGTCTTTTGAAAAGATAACCAGCTCTTAAAAAAGGGAGGTCAATATTTAGAAAAATAAGAAACGGCATAGCTTACCTATGTCTTTTGAAAAAATAACCAACTTGCAAACGAAAGGGAGGACAATATTCTGTAAAATTAAGGACATAGCTTACCTATGTCTTTTAAAAAAATAACCAAGTTGCAAACAAAAGGGTGGACAATATTCTATAAAATTAAGGACATAGCTTACCTATGTTATTTGAAAAGATAGCCAGCTCATAAAAAAGGGAGGTCAATGTTTAGAAAAATAAGAAACGGCATAGCTTACCTATGTCTTTTGAAAAAATAACCAACTTGCAAGCGAAAGGGAGGACAATATTCTGTAAAATTAAGGACATAGCTTACCTATGTCTTTTGAACAGATAACCAGCTCATAAAAAAGGGAGGTCAATATTTAGAAAAATAAGAAACGGCATAGCTTACCTATGTCTTTTGAAAAAATATCCAACTTGCAAACGAAAGGGTGGACAATATTCTGTAAAATTAAGGACATAGCTTACCTATGTCTTTTAAAAAAATAACCAAGTTGCAAACAAAAGGGTGGACAATATTCTATAAAATTAAGGACATAGCTTACCTATGTCATTTGAAAAGATAGCCAGCTCATAAAAAAGGGAGGTCAATATTTAGAAAAATGAGAAACGGCATAGCTTACCTATGTCTTTTAAAAAAATAACCAGGTTGCAAACAAAAGGGTGGACAATATTCTATAAAATTAAGGACATAGCTTACCTATGTCATTTGAAAAGATAGCCAGCTTATGAAAAGGGGATTTCAATATTTAGAAAAATAAGAAACGGCATAGCTTACCTATGTCTTTTGAAAAAATAACCAACTTGCAAACGAAAGGGTGGACAATATTCTGTAAAATTAAGGACATAGCTTACCTATGTCTTTTGAAAAGATAACCAGCTTATGAAAAGGGGATTTCAATATTTAGAAAAATAAGAAACGGCATAGCTTACCTATGTCTTTTGAAAAAATAACCAAGTTGCAAACAAAAGGGTGGACAATATTCTATAAAATTAAGGACATAGCTTACCTATGTCTTTTGAAAAGATAACCAGCTCATAAAAAGGGGAGGTCAATATTTAGAAAAATAAGAAACGGCATAGCTTACCTATGTCTTTTGAAAAAATAACCAACTTGCAAACGAAAGGGTGGACAATATTCTGTAAAATTAAGGACATAGCTTACCTATGTCTTTTAAAAAAATAACCAAGTTGCAAACAAAAGGGTGGACAATATTCTATAAAATTAAGGACATAGCTTACCTATGTCATTTGAAAAGATAGCCAGCTCATAAAAAAGGGAGGTCAATATTTAGAAAAATGAGAAACGGCATAGCTTACCTATGTCTTTTAAAAAAATAACCAACTTGCAAACGAAAGGGAGGACAATATTCTGTAAAATTAAGGACATAGCTTACCTATGTCATTTGAAAAGATAGCCAGCTCATAAAAAAGGGAGGTCAATATTTAGAAAAATAAGAAACGGCATAGCTTACCTGTCTTTTGAAAAAATAACCAACTTGCAAACTAGAGGGTGGACAATATTCTGTAAAATTAAGGACATAGCTTACCTATGTCTTTTAAAAAAATAACCAACTTGCAAACGAAAGGGAGGACAATATTCTGTAAAATTAAGGACATAGCTTACCTATGTCATTTGAAAAGATAGCCAGCTCATAAAAAAGGGAGGTCAATATTTAGAAAAATAAGAAACGGCATAGCTTACCTATGTCTTTTGAAAAAATAACCAAGTTGCAAACAAAAGGGTGGACAATATTCTATAAAATTAAGGACATAGCTTACCTATGTCATTTGAAAAGATAGCCAGCTCATAAAAAAGGGAGGTCAATATTTAGAAAAATGAGAAACGGCATAGCTTACCTATGTCTTTTAAAAAAATAACCAACTTGCAAACGAAAGGGAGGACAATATTCTATAAAATTAAGGACATAGCTTACCTATGTCATTTGAAAAGATAGCCAGCTCATAAAAAAGGGAGGTCAATATTTAGAAAAATAAGAAACGGCATAGCTTACCTGTCTTTTAAAAAAATAACCAACATGCAAACGAAAGGGAGGACAATATTCTGTAAAATTAAGGACATAGCTTACCTATGTCTTTTGAAAAGATAACCAAGTTGCAAACAAAAGGGGGGCCAATATTCTATAAAATTAAGGACATAGCTTACCTATGTCATTTGAAAAGATAGCCAGCTCATAAAAAAGGGAGGTCAATATTTACAAAAATGAGAAACGGCATAGCTTACCTATGTCTTTTAAAAAAATAACCAACTTGCAAACGAAAGGGAGGACAATATTCTGTAAAATTAAGGACATAGCTTACCTATGTCTTTTAAAAAAATAACCAAGTTGCAAACAAAAGGGTGGACAATATTCTATAAAATTAAGGACATAGCTTACCTATGTCATTTGAAAAGATAGCCAGCTCATAAAAAAGGGAGGTCAATATTTAGAAAAATAAGAAACGGCATAGCTTACCTATGTCTTTTGAAAAAATAACCAACTTGCAAACGAAAGGGTGGACAATATTCTGTAAAATTAAGGACATAGCTTACCTATGTCTTTTAAAAAAATAACCAGGTTGCAAACAAAAGGGTGGACAATATTCCATAAAATTAAGGACATAGCTTACCTATGTCATTTGAAAAGATAGCCAGCTCATAAAAAAGGGAGGTCAAAATTTAGAAAAATAAGAAACGGCATAGCTTACCTATGTCTTTTGAAAAGATAACCAGCTCATAAAAAAGGGAGGTCAATATTTAGAAAAATAAGAAACGGCATAGCTTACCTATGTCTTTTAAAAAAATAACCAACATGCAAACGAAAGGGAGGACAATATTCTGTAAAATTAAGGACATAGCTTACCTATGTCTTTTAAAAAAAAAACCAAGTTGCAAACAAAAGGGTGGACAATATTCTATAAAATTAAGGACATAGCTTACCTATGTCATTTGAAAAGATAGCCAGCTCATAAAAAAGGGAGGTCAATATTTAGAAAAATGAGAAACGGCATAGCTTACCTATGTCTTTTAAAAAAATAACCAACATGCAAACGAAAGGGAGGACAATATTCTGTAAAATTAAGGACATAGCTTACCTATGTCTTTTGAAAAGATAACCAGCTCATAAAAAAGGGAGGTCAATATTTAGAAAAATAAAAAACAGCATAGCTTACCTATGTCTTTTGAAAAAATAACCAACTTGCAAACGAAAGGGAGGACAATATTCTGTAAAATTAAGGACATAGCTTACCTATGTCTTTTAAAAAAATAACCAGCTCATAAAAAAGGGAGGTCAATATTTAGAAAAATAAGAAACGGCATAGCTTACCTATGTCTTTTAAAAAAATAACCAAGTTGCAAACAAAAGGGTGGACAATATTCTATAAAATTAAGGACATAGCTTACCTATGTCATTTGAAAAGATAGCCAGCTCATAAAAAAGGGAGGTCAATATTTAGAAAAATAAGAAACGGCATAGCTTACCTATGTCTTTTAAAAAAATAACCAACATGCAAACGAAAGGGAGGACAATATTCTGTAAAATTAAGGACATAGCTTACCTATGTCTTTTGAAAAGATAGCCAGCTCATAAAAAAGGGAGGTCAATATTTAGAAAAATAAGAAACGGCATAGCTTACCTATGTCTTTTAAAAAAATAACCAACTTGCAAACGAAAGGGAGGACAATATTCTGTAAAATTAAGGACATAGCTTACCTATGTCATTTGAAAAGATAGCCAGCTCATAGAAAAGGGAGGTCAATACTTAGAAAAGTAAGAAACGGCATAGCTTACCTATGTCTTTTAAAAAAATAACCAACATGCAAACGAAATGGTGGACAATATTCTGTAAAATTAAGGACATAGCTCACCTATGTCTTTTAAAAAAATAACCAAGTTGCAAACAAAAGGGTGGACAATATTCTATAAAATTAAGGACATAGCTTACCTATGTCTTTTAAAAAAATAACCAAGTTGCAAACAAAAGGGTGGACAATATTCTATAAAATTAAGGACATAGCTTACCTATGTCATTTGAAAAGATAGCCAGCTCATAAAAAAGGGAGGTCAATATTTAGAAAAATAAGAAACGGCATAGCTTACCTATGTCTTTTAAAAAAATAACCAACATGCAAACGAAAGGGAGGACAATATTCTGTAAAATTGAGGACATAGCTTACCTATGTCATTTGAAAAGATAGCCAGCTCATAGAAAAGGGAGGTCAATATTTAGAAAAATAAGAAACGGCATAGCTTACCTATGTCTTTTAAAAAAATAACCAACATGCAAACGAAATGGTGGACAATATTCTGTAAAATTAAGGACATAGCTCACCTATGTCTTTTAAAAAAATAACCAAGTTGCAAACAAAAGGGTGGACAATATTCTATAAAATTAAGGACATAGCTTACCTATGTCTTTTAAAAAAATAACCAAGTTGCAAACAAAAGGGTGGACAATATTCTATAAAATTAAGGACATAGCTTACCTATGTCATTTGAAAAGATAGCCAGCTCATAAAAAAGGGAGGTCAATATTTAGAAAAATAAGAAACGGCATAGCTTACCTATGTCTTTTGAAAAAATAACAAACATGCAAACGAAATGGTGGACAATATTCTGTAAAATTAAGGACATAGCTTACCTATGTCTTTTAAAAAAATAACCAAGTTGCAAACAAAAGGGTGGACAATATTCTATAAAATTAAGGACATAGCTCACCTATGTCATTTGAAAAGATAGCCAGCTCATAAAAAAGGGAGGTCAATATTTAGAAAAATAAGAAACGGCATAGCTTACCTATGTCTTTTAAAAAAATAACCAACTTGCAAACGAAAGGGAGGACAATATTCTGTAAAATTAAGGACATAGCTTACCTATGTCATTTGAAAAGATAGCCAGCTCATAGAAAAGGGAGGTCAATACTTAGAAAAGTAAGAAACGGCATAGCTTACCTATGTCTTTTAAAAAAATAACCAACATGCAAACGAAATGGTGGACAATATTCTGTAAAATTAAGGACATAGCTCACCTATGTCTTTTAAAAAAATAACCAAGTTGCAAACAAAAGGGTGGACAATATTCTGCAAAATTAAGGACATAGCTTACCTATGTCTTTTAAAAAAATAACCAAGTTGCAAACAAAAGGGTGGACAATATTCTATAAAATTAAGGACATAGCTTACCTATGTCATTTGAAAAGATAGCCAGCTCATAAAAAAGGGAGGTCAATATTTAGAAAAATAAGAAACGGCATAGCTTACCTATGTCTTTTGAAAAAATAACAAACATGCAAACGAAAGGGAGGACAATATTCTGTAAAATTAAGGACATAGCTTACCTATGTCTTTTGAGAAGATAACCAGCTCATAAAAAAGGGAGGTCAATATTTAGAAAAATAAGAAACGGCATAGCTTACCTATGTCTTTTAAAAAAATAACCAACATGCAAACGAAAGGGAGGACAATATTCTGTAAAATTAAGGACATAGCTTACCTATGTCTTTTGAAAAGATAACCAGCTTATTAAAAAGGGAGGTCAATATTTAGAAAAATAAGAAACGGCATAGCTTACCTATGTCTTTTAAAAAAATAACCAAGTTGCAAACAAAAGGGTGGACAATATTCTATAAAATTAAGGACATAGCTTACCTATGTCTTTTGAAAAGATAACCAGCTCATAAAAAGGGAAGGTCAATATTTAGAAAAATAAGAAACGGCATAGCTTACCTATGTCTTTTGAAAAAATAACCAACTTGCAAACGAAAGGGTGGACAATACTCTGTGAAATTAAGGACATAGCTTACCTATGTCTTTTAAAAAAATAACCAAGTTGCAAACAAAAGGGTGGACAATATTCTATAAAATTAAGGACATAGCTTACCTATGTCTTTTGAAAAGATAACCAGCTCATAAAAAAGGGAGGTCAATATTTAGAAAAGTAAGAAACGGCATAGCTTACCTATGTCTTTTGAAAAAATAACCAACTTGCAAACGAAAGGGTGGACAATACTCTGTAAAATTAAGGACATAGCTTACCTATGTCTTTTAAAAAAATAACCAAGTTGCAAACAAAAGGGTGGACAATATTCTATAAAATTAAGGACATAGCTTACCTATGTCTTTTGAAAAGATAACCAGCTCATAAAAAGGGGAGGTCAATATTTAGAAAAATGAGAAACGACATAGCTTACCTATGTCTTTTAAAAAAATAACCAACATGCAAACGAGAGGGAGGACAATATTCTGTAAAATTAAGGACATAGCTTACCAATGTCTTTTAAAAAAATAACCAAGTTACAAACAAAAGGGAGGACAATATTCTGTAAAATTAAGGACATAGCTTACCTATGTCTTTTGAAAAGATAGCCAGCTCATAAAAAAGGGAGGTCAAAATTTAGAAAAATAAGAAACGGCATAGCTTACCTATGTCTTTTGAAAAGATAACCAGCTCATAAAAAAGGGAGGTCAATATTTAGAAAAATAAGAAACGGCATAGCTTACCTATGTCTTTTAAAAAAATAACCAACATGCAAACGAAAGGGAGGACAATATTCTGTAAAATTAAGGACATAGCTTACCTATGTCTTTTAAAAAAAAAACCAAGTTGCAAACAAAAGGGTGGACAATATTCTATAAAATTAAGGACATAGCTTACCTATGTCATTTGAAAAGATAGCCAGCTCATAAAAAAGGGAGGTCAATATTTAGAAAAATGAGAAACGGCATAGCTTACCTATGTCTTTTAAAAAAATAACCAACATGCAAACGAAAGGGAGGACAATATTCTGTAAAATTAAGGACATAGCTTACCTATGTCTTTTGAAAAGATAACCAGCTCATAAAAAAGGGAGGTCAATATTTAGAAAAATAAAAAACAGCATAGCTTACCTATGTCTTTTGAAAAAATAACCAACTTGCAAACGAAAGGGAGGACAATATTCTGTAAAATTAAGGACATAGCTTACCTATGTCTTTTAAAAAAATAACCAGCTCATAAAAAAGGGAGGTCAATATTTAGAAAAATAAGAAACGGCATAGCTTACCTATGTCTTTTAAAAAAATAACCAAGTTGCAAACAAAAGGGTGGACAATATTCTATAAAATTAAGGACATAGCTTACCTATGTCATTTGAAAAGATAGCCAGCTCATAAAAAAGGGAGGTCAATATTTAGAAAAATAAGAAACGGCATAGCTTACCTATGTCTTTTAAAAAAATAACCAACATGCAAACGAAAGGGAGGACAATATTCTGTAAAATTAAGGACATAGCTTACCTATGTCTTTTGAAAAGATAGCCAGCTCATAAAAAAGGGAGGTCAATATTTAGAAAAATAAGAAACGGCATAGCTTACCTATGTCTTTTAAAAAAATAACCAACTTGCAAACGAAAGGGAGGACAATATTCTGTAAAATTAAGGACATAGCTTACCTATGTCATTTGAAAAGATAGCCAGCTCATAGAAAAGGGAGGTCAATACTTAGAAAAGTAAGAAACGGCATAGCTTACCTATGTCTTTTAAAAAAATAACCAACATGCAAACGAAATGGTGGACAATATTCTGTAAAATTAAGGACATAGCTCACCTATGTCTTTTAAAAAAATAACCAAGTTGCAAACAAAAGGGTGGACAATATTCTATAAAATTAAGGACATAGCTTACCTATGTCTTTTAAAAAAATAACCAAGTTGCAAACAAAAGGGTGGACAATATTCTATAAAATTAAGGACATAGCTTACCTATGTCATTTGAAAAGATAGCCAGCTCATAAAAAAGGGAGGTCAATATTTAGAAAAATAAGAAACGGCATAGCTTACCTATGTCTTTTGAAAAAATAACAAACATGCAAACGAAAGGGAGGACAATATTCTGTAAAATTGAGGACATAGCTTACCTATGTCATTTGAAAAGATAGCCAGCTCATAGAAAAGGGAGGTCAATATTTAGAAAAATAAGAAACGGCATAGCTTACCTATGTCTTTTAAAAAAATAACCAACATGCAAACGAAATGGTGGACAATATTCTGTAAAATTAAGGACATAGCTCACCTATGTCTTTTAAAAAAATAACCAAGTTGCAAACAAAAGGGTGGACAATATTCTATAAAATTAAGGACATAGCTTACCTATGTCTTTTAAAAAAATAACCAAGTTGCAAACAAAAGGGTGGACAATATTCTATAAAATTAAGGACATAGCTTACCTATGTCATTTGAAAAGATAGCCAGCTCATAAAAAAGGGAGGTCAATATTTAGAAAAATAAGAAACGGCATAGCTTACCTATGTCTTTTGAAAAAATAACAAACATGCAAACGAAATGGTGGACAATATTCTGTAAAATTAAGGACATAGCTTACCTATGTCTTTTAAAAAAATAACCAAGTTGCAAACAAAAGGGTGGACAATATTCTATAAAATTAAGGACATAGCTCACCTATGTCATTTGAAAAGATAGCCAGCTCATAAAAAAGGGAGGTCAATATTTAGAAAAATAAGAAACGGCATAGCTTACCTATGTCTTTTAAAAAAATAACCAACTTGCAAACGAAAGGGAGGACAATATTCTGTAAAATTAAGGACATAGCTTACCTATGTCATTTGAAAAGATAGCCAGCTCATAGAAAAGGGAGGTCAATACTTAGAAAAGTAAGAAACGGCATAGCTTACCTATGTCTTTTAAAAAAATAACCAACATGCAAACGAAATGGTGGACAATATTCTGTAAAATTAAGGACATAGCTCACCTATGTCTTTTAAAAAAATAACCAAGTTGCAAACAAAAGGGTGGACAATATTCTATAAAATTAAGGACATAGCTTACCTATGTCTTTTAAAAAAATAACCAAGTTGCAAACAAAAGGGTGGACAATATTCTATAAAATTAAGGACATAGCTTACCTATGTCATTTGAAAAGATAGCCAGCTCATAAAAAAGGGAGGTCAATATTTAGAAAAATAAGAAACGGCATAGCTTACCTATGTCTTTTGAAAAAATAACAAACATGCAAACGAAAGGGAGGACAATATTCTGTAAAATTAAGGACATAGCTTACCTATGTCTTTTGAGAAGATAACCAGCTCATAAAAAAGGGAGGTCAATATTTAGAAAAATAAGAAACGGCATAGCTTACCTATGTCTTTTAAAAAAATAACCAACATGCAAACGAAAGGGAGGACAATATTCTGTAAAATTAAGGACATAGCTTACCTATGTCTTTTGAAAAGATAACCAGCTTATTAAAAAGGGAGGTCAATATTTAGAAAAATAAGAAACGGCATAGCTTACCTATGTCTTTTAAAAAAATAACCAAGTTGCAAACAAAAGGGTGGACAATATTCTATAAAATTAAGGACATAGCTTACCTATGTCTTTTGAAAAGATAACCAGCTCATAAAAAGGGAAGGTCAATATTTAGAAAAATAAGAAACGGCATAGCTTACCTATGTCTTTTGAAAAAATAACCAACTTGCAAACGAAAGGGTGGACAATACTCTGTGAAATTAAGGACATAGCTTACCTATGTCTTTTAAAAAAATAACCAAGTTGCAAACAAAAGGGTGGACAATATTCTATAAAATTAAGGACATAGCTTACCTATGTCTTTTGAAAAGATAACCAGCTCATAAAAAAGGGAGGTCAATATTTAGAAAAGTAAGAAACGGCATAGCTTACCTATGTCTTTTGAAAAAATAACCAACTTGCAAACGAAAGGGTGGACAATACTCTGTAAAATTAAGGACATAGCTTACCTATGTCTTTTAAAAAAATAACCAAGTTGCAAACAAAAGGGTGGACAATATTCTATAAAATTAAGGACATAGCTTACCTATGTCTTTTGAAAAGATAACCAGCTCATAAAAAGGGGAGGTCAATATTTAGAAAAATGAGAAACGACATAGCTTACCTATGTCTTTTAAAAAAATAACCAACATGCAAACGAGAGGGAGGACAATATTCTGTAAAATTAAGGACATAGCTTACCAATGTCTTTTAAAAAAATAACCAAGTTACAAACAAAAGGGAGGACAATATTCTGTAAAATTAAGGACATAGCTTACCTATGTCTTTTGAAAAGATAACCAGCTCATAAAAAAGGGAGGTCAATATTTAGAAAAATAAGAAACGGCATAGCTTACCTATGTCTTTTGAAAAAATATCCAACTTGCAAACGAAAGGGTGGACAATATTCTGTAAAATTAAGGACATAGCTTACCTATGTCTTTTAAAAAAATAACCAAGTTGCAAACAAAAGGGTGGACAATATTCTATAAAATTAAGGACATAGCTTACCTATGTCATTTGAAAAGATAGCCAGCTCATAAAAAAGGGAGGTCAATATTTAGAAAAATAAGAAACGGCATAGCTAACCTATGTCTTTTGAAAAAATATCCAACTTGCAAACGAAAGGGTGGACAATATTCTGTAAAATTAAGGACATAGCTTACCTATGTCTTTTAAAAAAATAACCAAGTTGCAAACAAAAGGGTGGACAATATTCTATAAAATTAAGGACATAGCTTACCTATGTCATTTGAAAAGATAGCCAGCTCATAAAAAAGGGAGGTCAATATTTAGAAAAATAAGAAACGGCATAGCTTACCTATGTCTTTTGAAAAAATAACCAACTTGCAAACGAAAGGGTGGACAATATTCTGTAAAATTAAGGACATAGCTTACCTATGTCTTTTAAAAAAATAACCAAGTTGCAAACAAAAGGGTGGACAATATTCTATAAAATTAAGGACATAGCTTACCTATGTCTTTTGAAAAGATAACCAGCTCATAAAAAGGGGAGGTCAATATTTAGAAAAATAAGAAACGGCATAGCTTACCTATGTCTTTTGAAAAAATAACCAACTTGCAAACGAAATGGTGGACAATATTCTGTAAAATTAAGGACATAGCTTACCAATGTCTTTTAAAAAAATAACCAAGTTGCAAACAAAAGGGTGGACAATATTCTATAAAATTAAGGACATAGCTTACCTATGTCATTTGAAAAGATAGCCAGCTCATAAAAAAGGGAGGTCAATATTTAGAAAAATGAGAAATGGCATAGCTTGCCTATGTCTTTTGAGAAAATAACCAACTTGCAAACGAAAGGGTGGACAATATTCTGTAAAATTCAGGACATAGCTTACCTATGTCTTTTAAAAAAATAACCAAGTTGCAAACAAATGGGTGGACAATATTCTATAAAATTAAGGACATAGCTTACCTATGTCATTTGAAAAGATAGCCAGCTCATAAAAAAGGGAGGCCAATATTTAGAAAAATAAGAAACGGCATAGCTTACCTATGTCTTTTGAAAAAATAACCAACTTGCAAACGAAAGGGTGGACAATATTCTGTAAAATTAAGGACATAGCTTACCTATGTCTTTTGAAAAGATAACCAAGTTGCAAACAAAAGGGTGGACAATATTCTATAAAATTAAGGACATAGCTTACCTATGTCATTTGAAAAGATAGCCAGCTCATAAAAAAGAGAGGTCAATATTTAGAAAAATGAGAAACGGCATAGCTTACCTATGTCTTTTAAAAAAATAACCAACTTGCAAACGAAAGGGAGGACAATATTCTGTAAAATTAAGGACATAGCTTACCTATGTCTTTTAAAAAAATAACCAAGTTGCAAACAAAAGGGTGGACAATATTCTATAAAATTAAGGACATAGCTTACCTATGTCATTTGAAAAGATAGCCAGCTCATAAAAAAGGGAGGTCAATATTTAGAAAAATGAGAAACGGCATAGCTTACCTATGTCTTTTAAAAAAATAACCAACTTGCAAACGAAAGGGAGGACAATATTCTGTAAAATTAAGGACATAGCTTACCTATGTCTTTTGAAAAAATAACCAACTTGCAAACGAAAGGGTGGACAATATTCTGTAAAATTAAGGACATAGCTTACCTATGTCTTTTGAAAAGATAACCAGCTCATGAAAAGGGGAGGTCAATATTTAGAAAAATAAGAAACGGCATAGCTTACCTATGTCTTTTAAAAAAATAACCAAGTTGCAAACAAAAGGGTGGACAATATTCTATAAAATTAAGGACATAGCTTACCTATGTCTTTTGAAAAGATAACCAGCTCATAAAAAGGGGAGGTCAATATTTAGAAAAATAAGAAACGGCATAGCTTACCTATGTCTTTTGAAAAAATAACCAACTTGCAAACGAAAGGGTGGACAATATTCTGTAAAATTAAGGACATAGCTTACCTATGTCTTTTAAAAAAATAACCAAGTTGCAAACAAAAGGGTGGACAATATTCTATAAAATTAAGGACATAGCTTACCTATGTCATTTGAAAAGATAGCCAGCTCATAAAAAAGGGAGGTCAATATTTAGAAAAATAAGAAACGGCATAGCTTACCTATGTCTTTTGGAAAAATAACCAACTTGCAAACGAAAGGGTGGACAATATTCTGTAAAATTAAGGACATAGCTTACCTATGTCTTTTGAAAAGATAACCAGCTCATGAAAAGGGGAGGTCAATATTTAGAAAAATAAGAAACGGCATAGCTTACCTATGTCTTTTAAAAAAATAACCAAGTTGCAAACAAAAGGGTGGACAATATTCTATAAAATTAAGGACATAGCTTACCTATGTCTTTTGAAAAGATAACCAGCTCATAAAAAGGGGAGGTCAATATTTAGAAAAATAGGAAACGGCATAGCATACCTATGTCTTTTGAAAAAATAACCAACTTGCAAACGAAAGGGTGGACAATATTCTGTAAAATTAAGGACATAGCTTACCTATGTCTTTTAAAAAAATAACCAAGTTGCAAACAAAAGGGTGGACAATATTCTATAAAATTAAGGACATAGCTTACCTATGTCATTTGAAAAGATAACCAGCTCATAAAAAAGGGAGGTCAATATTTAGAAAAATAAGAAACGGCATAGCTTACCTATGTCTTTTAAAAAAATAACCAACATGCAAACGAAAGGGAGGACAATGTTCTGTAAAATTAAGGACATAGCTTACCTATGTCATTTGAAAAGATAGCCAGCTCATAAAAGAGGGAGGTCAATATTTAGAAAAATAAGAAACGGCATAGCTTACCTATGTCTTTTGAAAAAATAACCAACTTGCAAACGAAAGGGTGGACAATATTCTGTAAAATTAAGGACATAGCTTACCTATGTCTTTTAAAAAAATAACCAAGTTGCAAACAAAAGGGTGGACAATATTCTATAAAATTAAGGACATAGCTTACCTATGTCATTTGAAAAGATAGCCAGCTCATAAAAAAGGGAGGTCAATATTTAGAAAAATAAGAAACGGCATAGCTTACCTATGTCTTTTAAAAAAATAACCAACATGCAAACGAAAGGGAGGACAATATTCTGTAAAATTAAGGACATAGCTTACCTATGTCTTTTGAAAAGATAGCCAGCTTATAAAAAAGGGAGGTCAATATTTAGAAAAATAAGAAACGGCATAGCTTACCTATGTCTTTTAAAAAAATAACCAACTTGCAAACGGAAGGGAGGACAATATTCTGTAAAATTAAGGACATAGCTTACCTATGTCATTTGAAAAGATAGCCAGCTCATAAAAAAGGGAGGTCAATATTTGGAAAAATAAGAAACGGCATAGCTTACTTATGTCTTTTAAAAAAATAACCAACATGCAAACGAAAGGGAGGACAATATTCTGTAAAATTAAGGACATAGCTTACCTATGTCTTTTGAAAAGATAACCAGCTCTTAAAAAAGGGAGGTCAATATTTAGAAAAATAAGAAACGGCATAGCTTACCTATGTCTTTTGAAAAAATAACCAACTTGCAAACGAAAGGGAGGACAATATTCTGTAAAATTAAGGACATAGCTTACCTATGTCTTTTAAAAAAATAACCAAGTTGCAAACAAAAGGGTGGACAATATTCTATAAAATTAAGGACATAGCTTACCTATGTTATTTGAAAAGATAGCCAGCTCATAAAAAAGGGAGGTCAATGTTTAGAAAAATAAGAAACGGCATAGCTTACCTATGTCTTTTGAAAAAATAACCAACTTGCAAGCGAAAGGGAGGACAATATTCTGTAAAATTAAGGACATAGCTTACCTATGTCTTTTGAACAGATAACCAGCTCATAAAAAAGGGAGGTCAATATTTAGAAAAATAAGAAACGGCATAGCTTACCTATGTCTTTTGAAAAAATATCCAACTTGCAAACGAAAGGGTGGACAATATTCTGTAAAATTAAGGACATAGCTTACCTATGTCTTTTAAAAAAATAACCAAGTTGCAAACAAAAGGGTGGACAATATTCTATAAAATTAAGGACATAGCTTACCTATGTCATTTGAAAAGATAGCCAGCTCATAAAAAAGGGAGGTCAATATTTAGAAAAATGAGAAACGGCATAGCTTACCTATGTCTTTTAAAAAAATAACCAGGTTGCAAACAAAAGGGTGGACAATATTCTATAAAATTAAGGACATAGCTTACCTATGTCATTTGAAAAGATAGCCAGCTTATGAAAAGGGGATTTCAATATTTAGAAAAATAAGAAACGGCATAGCTTACCTATGTCTTTTGAAAAAATAACCAACTTGCAAACGAAAGGGTGGACAATATTCTGTAAAATTAAGGACATAGCTTACCTATGTCTTTTGAAAAGATAACCAGCTTATGAAAAGGGGATTTCAATATTTAGAAAAATAAGAAACGGCATAGCTTACCTATGTCTTTTGAAAAAATAACCAAGTTGCAAACAAAAGGGTGGACAATATTCTATAAAATTAAGGACATAGCTTACCTATGTCTTTTGAAAAGATAACCAGCTCATAAAAAGGGGAGGTCAATATTTAGAAAAATAAGAAACGGCATAGCTTACCTATGTCTTTTGAAAAAATAACCAACTTGCAAACGAAAGGGTGGACAATATTCTGTAAAATTAAGGACATAGCTTACCTATGTCTTTTAAAAAAATAACCAAGTTGCAAACAAAAGGGTGGACAATATTCTATAAAATTAAGGACATAGCTTACCTATGTCATTTGAAAAGATAGCCAGCTCATAAAAAAGGGAGGTCAATATTTAGAAAAATGAGAAACGGCATAGCTTACCTATGTCTTTTAAAAAAATAACCAACTTGCAAACGAAAGGGAGGACAATATTCTGTAAAATTAAGGACATAGCTTACCTATGTCATTTGAAAAGATAGCCAGCTCATAAAAAAGGGAGGTCAATATTTAGAAAAATAAGAAACGGCATAGCTTACCTGTCTTTTGAAAAAATAACCAACTTGCAAACTAGAGGGTGGACAATATTCTGTAAAATTAAGGACATAGCTTACCTATGTCTTTTAAAAAAATAACCAACTTGCAAACGAAAGGGAGGACAATATTCTGTAAAATTAAGGACATAGCTTACCTATGTCATTTGAAAAGATAGCCAGCTCATAAAAAAGGGAGGTCAATATTTAGAAAAATAAGAAACGGCATAGCTTACCTATGTCTTTTGAAAAAATAACCAAGTTGCAAACAAAAGGGTGGACAATATTCTATAAAATTAAGGACATAGCTTACCTATGTCATTTGAAAAGATAGCCAGCTCATAAAAAAGGGAGGTCAATATTTAGAAAAATGAGAAACGGCATAGCTTACCTATGTCTTTTAAAAAAATAACCAACTTGCAAACGAAAGGGAGGACAATATTCTATAAAATTAAGGACATAGCTTACCTATGTCATTTGAAAAGATAGCCAGCTCATAAAAAAGGGAGGTCAATATTTAGAAAAATAAGAAACGGCATAGCTTACCTGTCTTTTAAAAAAATAACCAACATGCAAACGAAAGGGAGGACAATATTCTGTAAAATTAAGGACATAGCTTACCTATGTCTTTTGAAAAGATAACCAAGTTGCAAACAAAAGGGGGGCCAATATTCTATAAAATTAAGGACATAGCTTACCTATGTCATTTGAAAAGATAGCCAGCTCATAAAAAAGGGAGGTCAATATTTACAAAAATGAGAAACGGCATAGCTTACCTATGTCTTTTAAAAAAATAACCAACTTGCAAACGAAAGGGAGGACAATATTCTGTAAAATTAAGGACATAGCTTACCTATGTCTTTTAAAAAAATAACCAAGTTGCAAACAAAAGGGTGGACAATATTCTATAAAATTAAGGACATAGCTTACCTATGTCATTTGAAAAGATAGCCAGCTCATAAAAAAGGGAGGTCAATATTTAGAAAAATAAGAAACGGCATAGCTTACCTATGTCTTTTGAAAAAATAACCAACTTGCAAACGAAAGGGTGGACAATATTCTGTAAAATTAAGGACATAGCTTACCTATGTCTTTTAAAAAAATAACCAGGTTGCAAACAAAAGGGTGGACAATATTCCATAAAATTAAGGACATAGCTTACCTATGTCATTTGAAAAGATAGCCAGCTCATAAAAAAGGGAGGTCAAAATTTAGAAAAATAAGAAACGGCATAGCTTACCTATGTCTTTTGAAAAGATAACCAGCTCATAAAAAAGGGAGGTCAATATTTAGAAAAATAAGAAACGGCATAGCTTACCTATGTCTTTTAAAAAAATAACCAACATGCAAACGAAAGGGAGGACAATATTCTGTAAAATTAAGGACATAGCTTACCTATGTCTTTTAAAAAAAAAACCAAGTTGCAAACAAAAGGGTGGACAATATTCTATAAAATTAAGGACATAGCTTACCTATGTCATTTGAAAAGATAGCCAGCTCATAAAAAAGGGAGGTCAATATTTAGAAAAATGAGAAACGGCATAGCTTACCTATGTCTTTTAAAAAAATAACCAACATGCAAACGAAAGGGAGGACAATATTCTGTAAAATTAAGGACATAGCTTACCTATGTCTTTTGAAAAGATAACCAGCTCATAAAAAAGGGAGGTCAATATTTAGAAAAATAAAAAACAGCATAGCTTACCTATGTCTTTTGAAAAAATAACCAACTTGCAAACGAAAGGGAGGACAATATTCTGTAAAATTAAGGACATAGCTTACCTATGTCTTTTAAAAAAATAACCAGCTCATAAAAAAGGGAGGTCAATATTTAGAAAAATAAGAAACGGCATAGCTTACCTATGTCTTTTAAAAAAATAACCAAGTTGCAAACAAAAGGGTGGACAATATTCTATAAAATTAAGGACATAGCTTACCTATGTCATTTGAAAAGATAGCCAGCTCATAAAAAAGGGAGGTCAATATTTAGAAAAATAAGAAACGGCATAGCTTACCTATGTCTTTTAAAAAAATAACCAACATGCAAACGAAAGGGAGGACAATATTCTGTAAAATTAAGGACATAGCTTACCTATGTCTTTTGAAAAGATAGCCAGCTCATAAAAAAGGGAGGTCAATATTTAGAAAAATAAGAAACGGCATAGCTTACCTATGTCTTTTAAAAAAATAACCAACTTGCAAACGAAAGGGAGGACAATATTCTGTAAAATTAAGGACATAGCTTACCTATGTCATTTGAAAAGATAGCCAGCTCATAGAAAAGGGAGGTCAATACTTAGAAAAGTAAGAAACGGCATAGCTTACCTATGTCTTTTAAAAAAATAACCAACATGCAAACGAAATGGTGGACAATATTCTGTAAAATTAAGGACATAGCTCACCTATGTCTTTTAAAAAAATAACCAAGTTGCAAACAAAAGGGTGGACAATATTCTATAAAATTAAGGACATAGCTTACCTATGTCTTTTAAAAAAATAACCAAGTTGCAAACAAAAGGGTGGACAATATTCTATAAAATTAAGGACATAGCTTACCTATGTCATTTGAAAAGATAGCCAGCTCATAAAAAAGGGAGGTCAATATTTAGAAAAATAAGAAACGGCATAGCTTACCTATGTCTTTTGAAAAAATAACAAACATGCAAACGAAAGGGAGGACAATATTCTGTAAAATTGAGGACATAGCTTACCTATGTCATTTGAAAAGATAGCCAGCTCATAGAAAAGGGAGGTCAATATTTAGAAAAATAAGAAACGGCATAGCTTACCTATGTCTTTTAAAAAAATAACCAACATGCAAACGAAATGGTGGACAATATTCTGTAAAATTAAGGACATAGCTCACCTATGTCTTTTAAAAAAATAACCAAGTTGCAAACAAAAGGGTGGACAATATTCTATAAAATTAAGGACATAGCTTACCTATGTCTTTTAAAAAAATAACCAAGTTGCAAACAAAAGGGTGGACAATATTCTATAAAATTAAGGACATAGCTTACCTATGTCATTTGAAAAGATAGCCAGCTCATAAAAAAGGGAGGTCAATATTTAGAAAAATAAGAAACGGCATAGCTTACCTATGTCTTTTGAAAAAATAACAAACATGCAAACGAAATGGTGGACAATATTCTGTAAAATTAAGGACATAGCTTACCTATGTCTTTTAAAAAAATAACCAAGTTGCAAACAAAAGGGTGGACAATATTCTATAAAATTAAGGACATAGCTCACCTATGTCATTTGAAAAGATAGCCAGCTCATAAAAAAGGGAGGTCAATATTTAGAAAAATAAGAAACGGCATAGCTTACCTATGTCTTTTAAAAAAATAACCAACTTGCAAACGAAAGGGAGGACAATATTCTGTAAAATTAAGGACATAGCTTACCTATGTCATTTGAAAAGATAGCCAGCTCATAGAAAAGGGAGGTCAATACTTAGAAAAGTAAGAAACGGCATAGCTTACCTATGTCTTTTAAAAAAATAACCAACATGCAAACGAAATGGTGGACAATATTCTGTAAAATTAAGGACATAGCTCACCTATGTCTTTTAAAAAAATAACCAAGTTGCAAACAAAAGGGTGGACAATATTCTATAAAATTAAGGACATAGCTTACCTATGTCTTTTAAAAAAATAACCAAGTTGCAAACAAAAGGGTGGACAATATTCTATAAAATTAAGGACATAGCTTACCTATGTCATTTGAAAAGATAGCCAGCTCATAAAAAAGGGAGGTCAATATTTAGAAAAATAAGAAACGGCATAGCTTACCTATGTCTTTTGAAAAAATAACAAACATGCAAACGAAAGGGAGGACAATATTCTGTAAAATTAAGGACATAGCTTACCTATGTCTTTTGAGAAGATAACCAGCTCATAAAAAAGGGAGGTCAATATTTAGAAAAATAAGAAACGGCATAGCTTACCTATGTCTTTTAAAAAAATAACCAACATGCAAACGAAAGGGAGGACAATATTCTGTAAAATTAAGGACATAGCTTACCTATGTCTTTTGAAAAGATAACCAGCTTATTAAAAAGGGAGGTCAATATTTAGAAAAATAAGAAACGGCATAGCTTACCTATGTCTTTTAAAAAAATAACCAAGTTGCAAACAAAAGGGTGGACAATATTCTATAAAATTAAGGACATAGCTTACCTATGTCTTTTGAAAAGATAACCAGCTCATAAAAAGGGAAGGTCAATATTTAGAAAAATAAGAAACGGCATAGCTTACCTATGTCTTTTGAAAAAATAACCAACTTGCAAACGAAAGGGTGGACAATACTCTGTGAAATTAAGGACATAGCTTACCTATGTCTTTTAAAAAAATAACCAAGTTGCAAACAAAAGGGTGGACAATATTCTATAAAATTAAGGACATAGCTTACCTATGTCTTTTGAAAAGATAACCAGCTCATAAAAAAGGGAGGTCAATATTTAGAAAAGTAAGAAACGGCATAGCTTACCTATGTCTTTTGAAAAAATAACCAACTTGCAAACGAAAGGGTGGACAATACTCTGTAAAATTAAGGACATAGCTTACCTATGTCTTTTAAAAAAATAACCAAGTTGCAAACAAAAGGGTGGACAATATTCTATAAAATTAAGGACATAGCTTACCTATGTCATTTGAAAAAATAGCCAGCTCATAAAAAAGGGAGGTCAATATTTAGAAAAATGAGAAACGGCATAGCTTACCTATGTCTTTTAAAAAAATAACCAACTTGCAAACGAAAGGGAGGACAATATTCTGTAAAATTAAGGACATAGCTTACCTATGTCTTTTAAAAAAATAACCAAGTTGCAAACAAAAGGGTGGACAATATTCTATAAAATTAAGGACATAGCTTACCTATGTCATTTGAAAAGATAGCCAGCTCATAAAAAAGAAAGGTCAATATTTAGAAAAATAAGAAACGGCATAGCTTACCTATGTCTTTTGAAAAAATAACCAACTTGCAAACGAAAGGCTGGACAATATTCTGTAAAATTAAGGACATAGCTTACCTATGTCTTTTAAAAAAATAACCAAGTTGCAAACAAAAGGGTGGACAATATTCTATAAAATTAAGGACATAGCTTACCTATGTCATTTGAAAAGATAACCAGCTCTTAAAAAAGGGAGGTCAATATTTAGAAAAATAAGAAACGGCATAGCTTACCTATGTCTTTTAAAAAAATAACCAACATGCAAACGAAAGGGAGGACAATATTCTGTAAAATTAAGGACATAGCTTACCTATGTCAATTGAAAAGATAGCCAGCTCATAAAAAAGGGAGGTCAATATTTAGAAAAATAAGAAACGGCATAGCTTACCTATGTCTTTTGAAAAAATAACCAACTTGCAAACGAAAGGGTGGACAATATTCTGTAAAATTAAGGACATAGCTTACCTATGTCTTTTAAAAAAATAACCAAGTTGCAAACAAAGGGGTGGACAATATTCTATAAAATTAAGGACATAGCTTACCTATGTCATTTGAAAAGATAACCAGCTCTTAAAAAAGGGAGGTCAATATTTAGAAAAATAAGAAACGGCATAGCTTACCTATGTCTTTTAAAAAAATAACCAACATGCAAACGAAAGGGAGGACAATATTCTGTAAAATTAAGGACATAGCTTACCTATGTCAATTGAAAAGATAGCCAGCTCATAAAAAAGGGAGGTCAATATTTAGAAAAATAAGAAACGGCATAGCTTACCTATGTCTTTTGAAAAAATAACCAACTTGCAAACGAAAGGGTGGACAATATTCTGTAAAATTAAGGACATAGCTTACCTATGTCTTTTAAAAAAATAACCAAGTTGCAAACAAAAGGGTGGACAATATTCTATAAAATTAAGGACATAGCTTACCTATGTCATTTGAAAAGATAACCAGCTCTTAAAAAAGGGAGGTCAATATTTAGAAAAATAAGAAACGGCATAGCTTACCTATGTCTTTTAAAAAAATAACCAACATGCAAACGAAAGGGAGGACAATATTCTGTAAAATTAAGGACATAGCTTACCTATGTCAATTGAAAAGATAGCCAGCTCATAAAAAAGGGAGGTCAATATTTAGAAAAATAAGAAACGGCATAGCTTACCTATGTCTTTTGAAAAAATAACCAACTTGCAAACGAAAGGGTGGACAATATTCTGTAAAATTAAGGACATAGCTTACCTATGTCTTTTAAAAAAATAACCAAGTTGCAAACAAAGGGGTGGACAATATTCTATAAAATTAAGGACATAGCTTACCTATGTCATTTGAAAAGATAACCAGCTCTTAAAAAAGGGAGGTCAATATTTAGAAAAATAAGAAACGGCATAGCTTACCTATGTCTTTTAAAAAAATAACCAACATGCAAACGGAAGGGAGGACAATATTCTGTAAAATTAAGGACATAGCTTACCTATGTCAATTGAAAAGATAGCCAGCTCATAAAAAAGGGAGGTCAATATTTAGAAAAATAAGAAACGGCATAGCTTACCTATGTCTTTTGAAAAAATAACCAACTTGCAAACGAAAGGGTGGACAATATTCTGTAAAATTAAGGACATAGCTTACCTATGTCTTTTAAAAAAATAACCAAGTTGCAAACAAAAGGGTGGACAATATTCTATAAAATTAAGGACATAGCTTACCTATGTCATTTGAAAAGATAGCCAGCTCATAAAAAAGGGAGGTCAATATTTAGAAAAATGAGAAACGGCATAGCTTACCTATGTCTTTTAAAAAAATAACCAACTTGCAAACGAAAGGGAGGACAATATTCTGTAAAATTAACGACATAGCTTACCTATGTCTTTTAAAAAAATAACCAAGTTGCAAACAAAAGGGTGGACAATATTCTATAAAATTAAGGACATAGCTTACCTATGTCATTTGAAAAGATAACCAGCTCTTAAAAAAGGGAGGTCAATATTTAGAAAAATAAGAAACGGCATAGCTTACCTATGTCTTTTAAAAAAATAACCAACATGCAAACGAAAGGGAGGACAATATTCTGTAAAATTAAGGACATAGCTTACCTATGTCTTTTGAAAAGATAACCAGCTCATAAAAAAGGGAGGTCAATATTTAGAAAAATAAGAAACGGCATAGCTTACCTATGTCTTTTGAAAAAATAACCAACTTGCAAACGAAAGGGTGGACAATATTCTGTAAAATTAAGGACATAGCTTACCTATGTCTTTTAAAAAAATAACCAAGTTGCAAACAAAAGGGTGGACAATATTCTATAAAATTAAGGACATAGCTTACCTATGTCATTTGAAAAGATAGCCAGCTCATAAAAAAGGGAGGTCAATATTTAGAAAAATAAGAAACGGCATAGCTTACCTATGTCTTTTGAAAAGATAACCAGCTCATGAAAAGGGGAGGTCAATATTTAGAAAAATAAGAAACGGCATAGCTTACCTATGTCTTTCAAAAAAATAACCAAGTTGCAAACAAAAGGGTGGACAATATTCTATAAAATTAAGGACATAGCTTACCTATGTCTTTTAAAAAAATAACCAAGTTGCAAACAAAAGGGTGGACAATATTCTATAAAATTAAGGACATAGCTTACCTATGTCATTTGAAAAGATAGCCAGCTCATAAAAAAGGGAGGTCAATATTTAGAAAAATAAGAAACGGCATAGCTTACCTATGTCTTTTGAAAAAATAACCAACTTGCAAACGAAAGGGTGGACAATATTCTGTAAAATTAAGGACATAGCTTACCTATGTCTTTTGAAAAGATAACCAGCTCATGAAAAGGGGAGGTCAATATTTAGAAAAATAAGAAACGGCATAGCTTACCTATGTCTTTTAAAAAAATAACCAAGTTGCAAACAAAAGGGTGGACAATATTCTATAAAATTAAGGACATAGCTTACCTATGTCTTTTGAAAAGATAACCAGCTCATAAAAAGGGGAGGTCAATATTTAGAAAAATAAGAAACGGCATAGCTTACCTATGTCTTTTGAAAAAATAACCAACTTGCAAACGAAAGGGTGGACAATATTCTGTAAAATTAAGGACATAGCTTACCTATGTCTTTTAAAAAAATTGCCAAGTTGCAAACAAAAGGGTGGACAATATTCTATAAAATTAAGGACATAGCTTACCTATGTCATTTGAAAAGATAGCCAGCTCATAAAAAAGGGAGGTCAATATTTAGAAAAATAAGAAACGGCATAGCTTACCTATGTCTTTTGAAAAAATAACCAACTTGCAAACGAAAGGGTGGACAATATTCTGTAAAATTAAGGACATAGCTTACCAATGTCTTTTGAAAAGATAACCAGCTCATGAAAAGGGGAGGTCAATATTTAGAAAAATAAGAAACGGCATAGCTTACCTATGTCTTTTAAAAAAATAACCAAGTTGCAAACAAAAGGGTGGACAATATTCTATAAAATTAAGGACATAGCTTACCTATGTCTTTTGAAAAGATAACCAGCTCATAAAAAGGGAAGGTCAATATTTAGAAAAATAAGAAACGGCATAGCTTACCTATGTCTTTTAAAAAAATAACCAACTTGCAAACGAAAGGGAGGACAATATTCTGTAAAATTAAGGACATAGCTTACCTATGTCTTTTAAAAAAATAACCAAGTTGCAAACAAAAGGGTGGACAATATTCTATAAAATTAAGGACATAGCTTACCTATGTCATTTGAAAAGATAGCCAGCTCATAAAAAAGGGAGGTCAATATTTAGAAAAATAAGAAACGGCATAGCTTACCTATGTCTTTTGAAAAGATAACCAACTTGCAAACGAAAGGGTGGACAATATTCTGTAAAATTAAGGACATAGCTTACCTATGTCTTTTAAAAAAATAACCAAGTTGCAAACAAAAGGGTGGACAATATTCTATAAAATTAAGGACATAGCTTACCTATGTCATTTGAAAAGATAGCCAGCTCATAAAAAAGGGAGGTCAATATTCAGAAAAATAAGAAACGGCATAGCTTACCTATGTCTTTTGAAAAAATAACCAACTTGCAAACGAAAGGGTGGACAATATTCTGTAAAATTAAGGACATAGCTTACCTATGTCTTTTGAAAAGATAACCAGCTCATGAAAAGGGGAGGTCAATATTTAGAAAAATAAGAAACGGCATAGCTTACCTATGTCTTTTAAAAAAATAACCAAGTTGCAAACAAAAGGGTGGACAATATTCTATAAAATTAAGGACATAGCTTACCTATGTCTTTTGAAAAGATAACCAGCTCATAAAAAGGGAAGGTCAATATTTAGAAAAATAAGAAACGGCATAGCTTACCTATGTCTTTTAAAAAAATAACCAACTTGCAAACGAAAGGGAGGACAATATTCTGTAAAATTAAGGACATAGCTTACCTATGTCTTTTAAAAAAATAACCAAGTTGCAAACAAAAGGGTGGACAATATTCTATAAAATTAAGGACATAGCTTACCTATGTCATTTGAAAAGATAGCCAGCTCATAAAAAAGGGAGGTCAATATTTAGAAAAATAAGAAACGGCATAGCTTACCTATGTCTTTTGAAAAAATAACCAACTTGCAAGCGAAAGGGTGGACAATATTCTGTAAAATTAAGGACATAGCTTACCTATGTCTTTTGAAAAGATAACCAACTTGCAAACGAAAGGGTGGACAATATTCTGTAAAATTAAGGACATAGCTTACCTATGTCTTTTAAAAAAGTAACCAAGTTGCAAACAAAAGGGTGGACAATATTCTATAAAATTAAGGACATAGCTTACCTATGTCATTTGAAAAGATAGCCAGCTCATAAAAAAGGGAGGTCAATATTTAGAAAAATGAGAAACGGCATAGCTTACCTATGTCTTTTAAAAAAATAACCAACTTGCAAACGAAAGGGAGGACAATATTCTGTAAAATTAAGGACATAGCTTACCTATGTCTTTTAAAAAAATAACCAAGTTGCAAACAAAAGGGTGGACAATATTCTATAAAATTAAGGACATAGCTTACCTATGTCATTTGAAAAGATAGCCAGCTCATAAAAAAGGGAGGTCAATATTTAGAAAAATAAGAAACGGCATAGCTTACCTATGTCTTTTGAAAAAATAACCAACTTGCAAGCGAAAGGGTGGACAATATTCTGTAAAATTAAGGACATAGCTTACCTATGTCTTTTGAAAAGATAACCAGCTCATAAAAAAGGGAGGTCAATATTTAGAAAAATAAGAAACAGCATAGCTTACCTATGTCTTTTAAAAAAATAACCAACATGCAAACGAAAGGGAGGACAATATTCTGTAAAATTAAGGACATAGCTTACCTATGTCTTTTGAAAAAATAACCAACTTGCAAACGAAAGGGTGGACAATATTCTGTAAAATTAAGGACATAGCTTACCTATGTCTTTTAAAAAAATAACCAAGTTGCAAACAAAAGGGTGGACAATATTCTATAAAATTAAGGACATAGCTTACCTATGTCATTTGAAAAGATAGCCAGCTCATAAAAAAGGGAGGTCAATATTTAGAAAAATAAGAAACGGCATAGCTTACCTATGTCTTTTGAAAAAATAACCAACTTGCAAACGAAAGGGTGGACAATATTCTGTAAAATTAAGGACATAGCTTACCTATGTCTTTTTAAAAGATAACCAGCTCATGAAAAGGGGAGGTCAATATTTAGAAAAATAAGAAACGGCATAGCTTACCTATGTCTTTTAAAAAAATAACCAAGTTGCAAACAAAAGGGTGGACAATATTCTATAAAATTAAGGACATAGCTTACCTATGTCTTTTGAAAAGATAACCAGCTCATAAAAAGAGGAGGTCAATATTTAGAAAAATAAGAAACGGCATAGCTTACCTATGTCTTTTAAAAAAATAACCAAGTTGCAAACAAAAGGGTGGACAATATTCTATAAAATTAAGGACATAGCTTACCTATGTCTTTTGAAAAGATAACCAGCTAATGAAAAGGGGAGGTCAATATTTAGAAAAATAAGAAACGGCATAGCTTACCTATGTCTTTTAAAAAAATAACCAAGTTGCAAACAAAAGGGTGGACAATATTCTATAAAATTAAGGACATAGCTTACCTATGTCTTTTGAAAAGATAACCAGCTCATAAAAAGAGGAGGTCAATATTTAGAAAAATAAGAAACGGCATAGCTTACCTATGTCTTTTGAAAAAATAACCAACTTGCAAACGAAAGGGTGGACAATATTCTATAAAATTAAGGACATAGCTTACCTATGTCTTTTGAAAAGATAACCAGCTCATAAAAAGAGGAGGTCAATATTTAGAAAAATAAGAAACGGCATAGCTTACCTATGTCTTTTGAAAAAATAACCAACTTGCAAACGAAAGGGTGGACAATATTCTGTAAAATTAAGGACATAGCTTACCTATGTCTTTTAAAAAAATAACCAAGTTGCAAACAAAAGGGTGGACAATATTCTATAAAATTAAGGACATAGCTTACCTATGTCATTTGAAAAGATAGCCAGCTCATAAAAAAGGGAGGTCAATATTTAGAAAAATGAGAAACGGCATAGCTTACCTATGTCTTTTGAAAAAATATCCATTTTGAAAAAGAATGGGTGGACAATATTTAGTAAAATGAAGGGCATAGCTTTACTATATCCTCTGAAAAAAGAAACAACTTGCAAAAGAAAGGGTGGACAATATTCAGTCAAATGAAGGACATAGCTTACCTATGTTTTTTCAAAAATAACCAGCTTGTAAAAAAGGGAGGTCAATATTTAGAAAAATGAGAAACGGCATAGCTTACCTAGCATAGCTTGTAAAAAAGGGAGGTCAATATTTAGAAAAATGAGAAACGGCATAGCTTACCTATGTCTTTTGAAAAAATAACTAAATGCAAAAGAAAGGGTGGACAATATTTAGTAAAATGAAGGACATAGCTTACCTATGACTTTTGAAAAACTAACCAGCTCATAAAAAAGGGAGGTCAATATTTAGAAAAATGAGGAACGGTATAGCTTACCTATGTCTTTTGAGAAAATAACCAACTTGCAAAAGAAAGGAAGGACAATATTTAGAAAAATCAAGGACATAGCTTACCTATGTCTTTTGAAAAAATAACCAGTTCGTAAAAAAATGGAGGACAATATTTGGAAATTAAGGAAGGGCACCTGTCTTTTGAAAAAATAACCAATTTGTAAAAGGAAGGCAGGACAATATTTAGAAAAATGAGGAACGGCATAGCTTACCTATGTCTTTTGAAAAAATAACCAACTTGCAAACGAAAGGGTGGACAATATTCTGTAAAATTAAGGACATAGCTTACCTATGTCTTTTGAAAAGATAGCCAGCTCATAAAAAAGGGAGGTCAAGATTTAGAAAAATAAGAAACGACATAGCTTACCTATATCCTTTGAAAAAATAACCAACTTTGCAAAAGAAAGGGAGGACAATATTTAGGAAAATTAAGAAGGACATAGCTTACCTATGTCTTTTGAAAAAATCATCAGCTTGTAAAATAGATTGTTCAATATCCCGGAGTTGCATCAGAAGACTTTCGAAATCGTAAAATTGCGCGGCAATCTAGCTTACGATTTCCACAAATCATATCGAGTTCTGCCGTTAACCGCCAATCATACGTCAGCATAGAAAATAAAGTAGGGATAGAACAATGTTATAACAGTTCAGACGATTCTCTTAACCTAACTTAAATTTAAATACTTATTTCCAAAATTGTTTTCCACTTTCTTTTGCGAAAATGTCTAAAAATAAAATGCGGCGAATGAGTTTTTGTAAAAGTTTCACTGCGTCATTCCACGAAACAACTGTCTTTTAACACCTTGCCACCCGGTAGCGGCGACACCTTCCAAAAGCATGGGAAGTCCGCGTAAAGCATTTTCATGGAGCTCGAAGTACAATTTTTATACGTACAAATACTGTCTATAAAATGCTGCCACGTGAGATTCACTTGAACCATTGAAACGAGTCGTACACTTTGCAAAATTACCGTTTGATTATTATTAGAAGGATTGACCAGAAAACTGAAAGTTTTTTAAAAGTTCTTTTTTGGATTGTTTATTCGAATTACTTAAAGCATTAATTAAGACCCATAATCATTGCTCACACATTACCTATAATAGAAGCGGCGTCTCCACCATTATGTTAATCTTTTTTTGGCGGCATTTTATAAAACTTGCCACTTAAAGCTTGTCGATATAATAAAGTTCAAATGATTGAAATGAATGTTCACTCTGTATAGGTATAACAAAACAGATTTGAAATTAAAAATTGGAAAGGACTTACTTCATTGCTGATGTTTTCAAATCTTAACCTCTGTTAGATCCTTAAAAGCACATTTCAAAATGCTTAATGCTGATGTTACACAAAACACTTATGAGTTATTGTCCGAAACCTTATAACCGTATATCACTAAAACAAAAGTTTTTGCAGTTCTTAAAAACTTTCTAGGTATAGAATTTTCCTAGCAACGAGTTGGAGCGTCAGTGTAAAAGGTTGACAATATAAATATCGTCGGAGGGTTGGGTTGGGTACGATATTATTCGGTATAACAACTCACAAAAACTTAGCAATACAAATAGGTGATGAAAATATAAATTAAAGGTGATTGACAATAAAAGGCGGGAATGAGAAAAGCCGGTAAATGAAAAAGACTTTTGACATGTTCACCCTTTAAAACTAATTAGCACACTAAAGAGTAAAGACAAATGTTACACCATGGTTACACTACTCTAATCCAACGGACATTTCAAAGGGTGGGTCACCCAAAAAGCGCAGTTGCCACGTTGGTTTCATAAGAAGGGGATCTTGCTACAGGGGACAATATATTTAGAAAAATAAGGAACGATACATAGCTTACCTATGTCATTTGAAAAAATAATTGACTCGTAAAAGAAAGGGATGACAATATTTAGAAAAATGAGGAACGGCACAGATTACCTAGGTCTTTTGAGAAAATAACCACTTTGTAAAAGAAAGGAAGGACAATATTTAGAAAAATGTGGAACGACATGCTTACCTATGTCTTTTGTAAAAATAAGCAACTTGTAAAAGAAAGGCAGGACAATAATATTTAGAAAAATGTGGAACAACATGCTTACCTGTCTTTTTTTGTAAAAATAAGCAACTTGTAAAAGAAAGGCAGGACAATATTTAGAAAAATGGGGAACGACATATAGCTTACCTGTCTTTTTGAAAAAATAACCGACTCGTAAAAGAAAGGGAGGACAATAATTAGAAAAATGAGAAACAACACACACAATCGCTTACCTGTCTTTTTGAAAAAATAGCCGACTCGTAAAAGAAAGGGCCGGAGGACAATAATTAGAAAAATGAGGAACGGCGTAGGTTATTCTATGTCCTTTGAAAAAATAACCGACCCGTAAAAGAAAGGAAGGACAATAATAAGAAAAATGAGCAATTAAGGCTAAAAGTTAACCCTCGTAGATGAAAGTTTGCCCCCATTACTGGAAGATGACCCAGCCAGTAGAAAATATAATCAATCGGTCAAAAAGTCTATAAACCGACGGAAAATATTCCCCACTGGCTTACAGTACGTTTCCTACCGGCTGTACACCCTGCCATTAAGGTCGATTCAAACACATCAGTCACGCCACAGTTCCGACGCCGAACCGGTACCGTTCCGTCACAGACTGATTCGTTCCGTTTGTTCGCACACACCCGAATGTATCAGTCTTCGGCGACCAATCTGTAAAAAAGATGGCAAGTTTTTCCGATGAAAAATTAGCAATAATTGCTATATGTTTGGACGAAGAGAAAGAAGCGGAAACAAGCCAAGCAAAAAGATATCGAAGGAGAATACGCGACACTGTATAAAGAACTGCTTCATGATGATGTCAAATTTCATCATTATTTTCTTCATTTGTACCGCCCGACATGTTTCCGGCAAAACCAAAAAATATACTCGCGGAGATTCAAAAATCGGCCGGACGTGAACCGAGTCGAAGCCTGACTGTTTGGAAACTGTTCGGCAACGGATAAATGTGAACGCCGCCGGATATTTCTATTAAAGAATATTTTTTATGACGGATTGTTCGGTTCAGCGCCGGAACTGTGACGTAGCGGTTCTGATGTGTTTGAATCGACCTTAAGTCTGTCTTTACTGGCAAAGTACGTAGGAAAAAAAAATGTACAAACATGAACAAATAAATTCAATATCTACGAACAAACCTATTAAGAAGAAAGAGACTAAGGTGTATCGTTTTATTTCTTCTTTTTCCTTTACAGGGGAAATATTTTATTGCAGCAGTGGCTACATTTTCAGTTTAAAAATAAGGAATTTCTACTTATCAATGTCAGTTAATTGTTTTATTGATTAAATTAGAATATAGGTCATTCAAAGCAAACCTTCTTCTGTTATTTGGCAGTATTTATTGTTGATACTGTCGTGTTATGTTAGAGTATTGACAAAACCACTGAATATTGGACAAAACGGGTAAAAATACAACCAAATTTTTTGATACATTTTATTGAACAATAAATATATATATGGATATTTATAGACATATTGTAAAACTTGTCATATGCTATACAAATGGCAATTTAAAAAAAATTAAAGACTGCCAATTAATTGTTATTAACCAGTTTCCCAAAGGTATATAAACGTGTGTTTGCGGATGAAACATAAATTTAGGATAATTAAAATATACCATCAATAACATTTAATCGGAGTCTTTAACAATATATTCATATTTCATTGGTCAAAAACTTAAAACCTTATCCCTAAAAAAAAACAACAAACTAAAATCGCAACCGTTCCAATTCCATCTGTTGCAAGATAAAATAAAATAGTGGAAACAAAAGCTCTCAAGTAAACAGCCCTCGTTGAAACCTTATACAGAGTCAGTCTATCTCTAATTATGAATAATATACACAGACACGTTTCCATTACATTATCATTCTGTCAATATACAATTTATTTAAATAGACTACAACTAGACATCACAATTTTTTTTATTTAATATTATTTGAAGATACCGTAAAAATACTAATAGTAGGATAATTCAGCAAGACTTTGTATATTATTTATTCATTTTGATAATTATTGAAAAATTCTACAGATACAACTCAAATTCGACTTTTCCAACACTGAAAAGTTAGTTTTATACAGAGACTTGCTAATATATGTATGTAAGACACTTAATAATTAACATACTGTTACGTGTGCCGAAACTTCCTACCTTTTCACATCCTTTAACTCCCATATTCCTATAGTAAATCCATTGTCGCATCCCCCAAAATATGCCCCACAAGTCATAACTTTTTCACTACCCACGCAAACGTGCGAAGACCGATTATTCTCGAGACGCCGGACTACTCGAGAATCTACTGCGACGGAGATCCTGACCTTTGGCGAGAGATTGGAGAAATGTTCAAGAATTATTTTCTGTATATATGCAGTTTAATATAATCGATAGAGAGATAGATGAATGGACTACTTACTACTAAAAAGACAAGACAAAAATTGAAGCAACTGAAACAATATTTCTTCTTATAAAAAGATAATCTGAATAAAATCAGAAATGATATTATCCGGCACTTCCCAGACTTGTCGGCACGATACGATAACGACATGTGACATGTGTGTAGGTGAAGATATTTTCGGCATCCCCTCAAACCGAGATCACAAAAATACATTAGAAAGTCAAATGCAATGGTACGGATAAATTCAACGAATGGATAAAGGGGCCACAACCAGAAAGAGTTAACGAAAGAGGTAGAGAATCAAAAATTTGGTGAATCTACAAGGGAGAGTGCTATTAAAATAAATTCGAGCACATACCGATTTGCGAAAAGTCTATTCGCGCCATACGATTTACACAAGTACGACAAGGAAAATATGAGCAAAACTACTTGAAAGAGAGAGAAGAATAATTGTGTGCTCAGCGATGGGCGTGTAAAAGTTTAAAAGTGAATTTTCTCTGTAAAGGACACTGTTGCCGGATGAAAGTGTTTAGTTTTACCTAATAGTGCATGAGCTCGAAAAAAAGTTAACGATAACGAGACAAAATAGTATATTGTTTTATTAGGAGTAAAAGTATAACTTTTTGTGGCGAGTCTGAATGTTTGATGGCCGAACGTTAGTGAGGCCGACAATTTCAGACGAGCCACAAAAAGTGCTTTTGCTCCGAATGAAACATGCTATTTTTTCCGCAAACGGCATCCAGACTATAGAACTAATTAATATTTAAATAAAAATTCAAAACGATTGCAACGAAGTTGATAAATTCAGAGAATAATAATTAGAAAACTGCGCACTACATTTCCGTGGTTACTGGTCTTGTGATTGCCAAGTCAAAAACAAATTTGACAGTTCAATAATATTTTATAATGTCAGAAATCTTGTAAGTGATTTAAAGTAACAATTGGACTGTGCATTTTTGGTGAGTACTTGAGCATCAAAATTTCGTTTTTTGTAGTAAAGTGTACTGAAATTTTCTTTTACATTATATTATGTCGGATTCAGAACCCAACTGTACACCGCCCGACGTTGTTGACATTGCTACGGCCGTCAGCGTACAAAAAAGTACTTTTTTGTCCGCTCACGGCCGTACAAAAAAGTAGCGTCTGTGAAATCATACTTCAACATCATGAATTGACGTTAATAATGTCTACTTTTTTTGACGTTTGCGGAAAAAGATCATTTGTACAAATTAATTTGCGCTTCTGGTAACAGAGGTTAAAATAGGGGGGCACTGAACACATCCCCAACTGTTTTTGGTAGCTGGAACTGAACACACGCCCATCGCTGAGCGCACAATTATTCTTCTCTCTCTATCTCTCTCTTTCAAGTAGTTTTGTTCATATTTTTTCCTTATAGTCTTTTATATAGACTTTTCGCAATCTGTATAATAACACGGTTTTAGAGAAGCGTAGGATATTCAGCAAAGGACAAAAATTGGAATGTTTAGAAGACATTAACTGAGAGAATTATGCATTTTTCGGTAGCCCAAAGAGACTATGCAGACAGACTACCTTTTTAACCCATGGAATTAAAGCAGAGTGCAACTGCAGTCGACACACGACACCACAGCCATTAGTAGATATGTTAGGCCCAGTAACTTGTTAGTTGGCACATATGTCAAATGTCAGGCATATCGTGTTAAACGTCAAATGTTACACAATTCATCTCTGTAGCCATGTGGTCACTCGAAACCGTTGGTTGATAATATTAAGTGACTTACAAGTATTTAAACACAACTTATAATTAAACGGTATCTTTAGAATCTAATATTTATATTTTTGGTAACTGAGCAAGATATAAAATCACAAAAATCTTAAAAATTCACATACATGATTTTATTGGCTTATATTCCCAGAGAATTTTTTTTTTCTATGATGCAAAAATTATTAATAAGGATTTCTTTTCCATGAAAACATTATCCTTAATAATACTTGAGCTTCCAGGAAGTAACTTACTACGCGATAACGAGAGGTTCGTCATCGGCGAATCCTCCGATATGAGGGACGTCGTCTTCTTCTAAATTATTATCGTCAAAAGTGGCAGCCTGAGACCTCGTGTCGTAATGAGAATTACTAAAACGCGAAAAGCTGTTTTGTATCTTCTTATTTCTGATAACTAGGAATGTTATAACGGCTAGTAGCGCCAACACTACTATCATACTCGGTACTACTACGGCGGTCATGTTCGATGGCACTTCCACGTAAGGATTTTCCCTACTTATCAATTCCGATGTTTGCGAGTTCAGTCCTTTTGCAGTTTTTATTCGAACAGCGAAAGTGTATGTGTTAAAAGAAGAATTAGTGTAGACGAACGGAGATTTTTCTACTGTAAACTTCTCAGCCAGTGTTTCGTTTAAAACGTTTCCGTTTTGTACCAAAACTTCGTATTTGTATTTTCCAATATTTTTGGGTAGCAAAGAATCCTTCCAGTCCACCACATAACTGCCGTTAAGTTGAGCCGATACCTGAAATTGATAATTCGAACTCAATAACCACATAGTAACTATCTCGCGATATGTTTTTACATATTAATTTTAAATTCAGTTTCAAATTTCGCGCCGCTAAGTCCTTGTATAATTACAAATATTTAAATAGGTTAGGTTAGGTGGTGTGTAGAGCTAGCGTTAGCCTTCTGTCACTGAAGTAATTGAGTAATTTGAAAAGCCTTACTCACACCACTAAAAGTTACCAGATTAGTTACTAAAGGGTGTGTTCCGAGAAAATAGTCAACAGTCGTGTTCCAAATCTATTAAATATGCCTTGATGGACGAAGAAATCAGCCACGCCACCAACTGTTTGAGACATTTTGGATTTAACATGAATATTTTTGGTTTTTCATCCAATATATTATATTTGTTTACACACATTTATTGTACATTGTTTTTCTGAGAGTCCTAAATAACCTACGTTCAGTGTTTACATTGTTTTGCCGGCCTAGTAAGCGAAGAACTGTACTCGAAGTAGAAGGATCCATAATTGCAGATATTCAATACAATTGCTTACTGAAGGTTTTAAAAGAACAGTTTTAACGAAATAGAGTGGAAACTAAGTAAAAATAATAAAATAACAATATCGGATGATGCAATGACAAAAATAAGCATATTCATCTGTCAGAATTGTCAAAAATGTCAATGATACGAAGTGTGTGAAACTGGGCGGAATCTGACCAATCAGAGGTCTACAGAATTGCCAACTTAAATTCAAATTACTCCTCCTGGTTTTTAAATGAGGTATAAAGTACTTCATCTAGTTTTAATCTCCATAGCCTTAACAAAGGTTTTTCGAGGTAGCTTGTAGCCCTTGATTTTTCCTTGCCAAGTTCTAGAAAACGCAGTCTTGCGAGGCCTTCACAGTGGCACAACACATGCTCTGCCGATTCCTCTCCTTCTCGACAGAACCTGCAAAGGTCTGTTTCTGCCAATTTTATAACACTCATATGACTGTTGAGTCTGCAGTGTCCTGTCAGTAAGCGCCAATCATTTAAATCACGTTTAAATGCACCCGCACACAAACAAAGCAGGTCGGTGCTTGTTGTCAGTGCGGATCGGCGCCGACTTTTTACCGGAATGAATCTGTAGTTCTTGGTCGCTTGCTTTCGGAGCTGCACGAGCGATAATTGATGCCGAATTACCGATTTCTGCGATTTTTCAAACAAATGCATTGTGGGACAAACGACTTAAATCCCACAGCAACAGGAATATAGTGCAGAAATTATGGATGGAAATTTCTAATGAAATAATAATAATACAGTTTTCGTTCACGATTTACTGGATGTATGCCTTGCTTTGTGCGTTGCATCCTAAGAAATGTATTTTCCGTTAATAACAAGTCTTCATTTGAATATGAACCAGACACCTTTGTAGTGTGGAAGTTGCTTTTAAACTGGCCGAAAACCGGCGTTCATTGTGTACTAATGAGATGGCTTGTAAGCGCTGATTTTCGGCGCCGAAACTAGGCGCTGATTCACCTGCTTTTTTTGTGTCTGTACCCTTACCTTGGCCGATGGTCTTTTGATGAACTCTTTGGCCTGTCTCTGTTCAAGGGTTGTTCTCCACCATTCCAGAAACTTAGTTTGCTTCCATTTTTCCATGACTGCCTTTTTGTATGCGTTAGCTACACCGCAGAAGGGTTCGGGGCCAATGCAAGGAGCATTTGCTCCTTCTCGAGCCAGTTCGTCAGCTTCTTCATTCTGTTATGACTTGCTAGCTCAGATAGGGCACGCACGCAGTCCCATACCAGTCGTGAATTGACCTGGCAGAAATCTAGTGCCTTTAATTCAACCTGGCTGTCCGAGTAAATAACAATTGTTTTGTTATTCACTCCCCGCCTTGCTATTTCTTTTGCACAGTGTTCAATGGCAGTTACTACTTTCGCCTGGAACACTGTGGCATAGATTCCTAATAGACTTTTCCATTGACCGCACTGGTGCGCACTGAATGCGAATTTTGCAAGTTCCGCGTGTTCCGTTGTCTTCATGACCCGTCGTGGAGCAACGTTATCGTGTTCTATTGATGATTAACCAAGCGCTCTCAGCTCAAACTTTTCAGAACCGTCGATAGACTAGAGTGTAGGATACATAAACTATTTTTATTAGCAAGTGTAATACGCTATATTTGTCAAAGAGGTGAATGGAACATGAACAGCTCCGCGCGAACTAGAACTAAAAACGTGCGCACCAGCGTGGGATCGGTGTAATTTTGGATCGCGTTTGCATCGTGCTGGTGGGAGGTCAATGGAAAACGCTATAAGCTTAATATTTAAATAATACACCGGACAACTTTTAGGTATTATTACACTTACCCTGATCTCGATTGGTGCTTGGATAATGGGTGCATAGTAAACCACGGGTTGCGAGTAAATAGCATCGGGTTCACCAGTAGCTACTTTAATTTCATAAATACCTCCATGTAGAATTGTAAAAACGTAACTGTTAACGTGAGATCCGTTTACTTTGCGAAGAGAAGTAAGGGTAGTACTCTGTTCTTGAATCAGTATCTGAAAAACAAGAATTAAAATGTTAGAGGAAATAACCGGTTGTCAAACGTCACGTCAAAGATGTCTCTAATACGTGCAATTATCGGTGAATATATTTTGTAGCAATATTATAATAATTGTTTCAATTTAACGTGAAGTACCTTATAAAAATCTGGTTGAATCGATGGACACGGTGGATCCCATGTTATTTTCATCTTAACGGGATCATCTCCGTCTGCTTCTACTTGAAGCCGTTTCGGTGGAGCTTTCGAATTGCCAGATGTCGTAATTTGTTGTATATAACCCGATAAAGGACCATAACCAACAGGACCCACCAGACCGATAGAAAATATGTAACTTTCGCACGCGTCTAGATTTGTTATTGTAATGCTTTCAGTAGTGGTTGTATTTCGGGGTTCTGAAAGGATTTTAAAATTTATTCACATAAAATATTAATTGATAATTTTTAAAAACAATATGTCAAAAATGTCTTATTTGTAATCGGCATACGAAGGACTTGTTTTAACTGGCGGCAACATTGTAAAATTAACGTACTGGTAGGTACAGAAGATACATGAGTAGTTCAAATGAACCATGAGACCAAAAGAGACTTTTAAAGCTTCAAATTTAACTTTTACATCATGTACATTTTCATTTTAGTCGTATTTTAAGTGTAATTTTATTAGATGATACTTACTTTCAAACAATTGGTCTTGATTGATTCCGTAGTAAACTCCGTACAACCAATTTAATTTTTTCAGATATTTCGGTCTTTCCCACCTCAGTTTCACGCTAGTACCGATATCTTTCAATAGAATAACTTGTAAAGTATCTATTTCTGGTAGGGGATTACCCGACTTTTTAACGGTAATCCATTTGGTAGCACCCAAAAGGTCTTTTTTGAAGGCCTCAATCTAGAATATAAAAAAAACACTTTTACAAAGTTCTAAAGCCATAGTTTTTTATTTTAGCGCAGTTAGCACAATTTATGGTTTTTAATAAAGATGCAACCAATAGTCGTTTGGAATCTGCTTGCTCGACCTGAAAAACACTACTTTCCGGTCTTGTAACGTAAATTACTATTTCCTAATAATCTTACGCAATTACTTGAAATTTTAATATTACAAACAATACTATTTCAATACCTACGCCTATGGCCGACACCGAAATTGAGCCGATCTTGACGGAATTCTCCATTTTATTAACCTATACCTTTCCGAAATAGACTATAGTAAAATTTTCAATGTAAACAAATCTTACCTCAATTTTATAGCTCGTTCCTGACGCTAACTTCATTGTAATATTTTTTGTCTTCGTTATTCTGGCCGGTAAATCAGGGTAAGGCCTATCCGCAAATGCCCGTACATTGAAACCATCCGCGTCTCCTTCGTATATCCACGTAAGCGAAATGGTATCGTCCGATTCCACTACCGTTATATTTTTCACCATAGACATATTCGTTTCTCCATCGAATATCAGTTGGGCGGGGGCTGATTTGACACTTTCGTACTTTCTGTTGTGGGCAATTACCTGAAAATTTGACATTTTTAATAATGGGTCGCGAAAATTTCGAATATTAGTCATTTCGAAACGTATTTTATATCCGTACTGAACTGAGCTTGCGTAGAGCCGATACGCTGACAGCTCTACGTACCCTTACACCGATCTGTCAAAGAAAGCATTGTGTCATTTTTTTAACCATAACTCGGCCTTAACCTTAGTTTTTTCTTTGCATATTTTGGTTTGGTTTATGAATTTTGAAAAAAGGTGACGGCAAGTTTTAAAATATCGTCACCCTAATTATCAAACCTCGTAACTCCAAAATCACAAAATTTACAGGAAACACTAAAAACATTCCAAAAAATTCAGATAAGTCGCTATCATTTGAATTTTTTTGTAGTTTTTTTAAAGTACTTTAATTACTATAAAAGTAAGTAATTTTTTCTACTCCTGTTTTATAATATACTTATTAAAAGACTAAAATCTGTATCATAATGATATTCATTATGATACAAATTTTCATTATGATACAGATTTTTAAGCCAATAGGAATGCGACATTCGCACAATATTTAATATAGCCATGGATACCTGGTTGACATTTCTGAAATTAATTATATTAGGTCTGTTCCCTGCAATAAAAGTGTAGCACTGAGCTATACGATTTTATTTAATTTAATTATGTTTTAATGCTTCTTGCAGTATACAAATGCAATATACATAGATAGTTCCAAATTTAGCAATTTTACACGCATTTTTTCACAAATAGACCTGAATTTTTCAAAATTATATAGCTCAGTGCTACACTTTTATTGCAGGCGAACAGACCTATTAAGTGACACTTAATTTGACAGCTGTCAAATTAAATGTACAGTACAAAACATTGGAATAAACAAATTTGGAAACTTGGGCAAGCAAATTGCTACCTTTTTAGGGCTTCCCAATCCCAATTTATATACGGGACATCTGCAACCGTATTGGTAGATGGCAGCGGTGACGATATTACCACCTAAAAAAGACACGGTGGTTGGAAATCTACTACGATTGCAGAGGGTTATATTGAAGAAAGTATTCAAAATAAAATAAATGTATCGAATAAAATTTTTAATTCAATTGAAAATAGGAATGAAACAAACTTTAACATGCCCTCCAGTTCAACAACCATCCGAACAGGATCAGCCCCCCAAATAAATTTTACAAATTGTACAATAAGTAATTTATACATGCACAAAGAAGATTAAAGAATTAATATTATTATGTTCAAAAGTTTTAAATTTATTTGTTGTACAATTTGTAAAATTTATTTGTTGAAGTTCCTTTCATTGTTCTTGTTTTTTATAATAAATGATAATTATTAATTAAATAATTCTTATTAATCGGAGTAGAAAAAATATTGTATGCAACTTTCATGTAATGGCCATTAATACACTCGCATATTATATACGAAACTCGCCTGCGGCTCGTTTCGTATCCTACAACATGCTCGTGTCTTAATGGCTATCATTACATGATCGTTGCATAAAATACTATTATATTATTATATTTAATTTTAATAATTTTTCGGTAGATACGAGTTTTTCTGGAATTAAAGCTAAATAAATATAGGAGGAGATTTTATTTTTGTTTAAGTTTAAAAAATTGAAAACTTTACTTATTTATTTTATTTTATACAAAAAAAAATTAACTAGTTATTACAAAAAATTAAACGCTTTTTTTTTATAAATTTACAAAAAAAATGTTTGCCAAATTACTCGTGAGGTAAGGAATCGTAAAACCCGTGGTAATCGGTGTCAAGACTTTTTTTTAGTTGTTGCAAATGGTTATATTTTTCGGTTTTAATTTTCAACCTAGAATCATATAATGGTGGAATGTTGTCACTCGTAGTAGTAGTTTTTCTATTTATTCGTATCGGAAGCTCCTTCCATTCTTCAGAATACCTTAGTTTAAAATCAATGGTATACCACTTGGATTATACTTCAACGCACGAATATCTGTTACAACTAGATCTTCCACCTTCTTACCTGGTTTCTTTCAAAATAGCTGATATCTCTTCTCTTGAAGTCCTTTTATTTTTCTGCCTTGCTCCTTTATCTTCCTGCCCAGTAACGTGCTCTTCTTCATGAGCAGCCTTTTCTTTTTCCATGAGTTTCCATTAGCGTACCGTCCATTCCCCTATATCCATTGTGTTCAAACACATTTTTTTGCACACCTTGATCATCTCATTATCTTTTCGTAAATAGTAGATAAATGAGTTGGTTCTCCTTGATTCGTTTTCATTTTTTCTATCTCTTTGTCTTTTAGTACTGGACACCTTTACATGCAGCTGAATAAATAAATGTTTTTCCTTCCAATTCAATTGCCAAAAGACATTAAATAATTTTTTTCTATTGTCTTCTGTGAGCAGATAACATTTTAAGGTGTTTTTTCTTGTTTTTTCCGTTATTTTTTCAGAATTTTTACATCTTATTTTCATATTTCGCTTTTCTTTTGAAACATCGTACTTCCATCCAGTGTCTACCAGTTTTTTTCCATTATACTCCTTTCCGGATTCACGATTTTTTTTATTTTTCTCTCTTTTCCAAGTACTCTGTTTCACATGTCTTCTTTTTCTTCTTTTTTTAAAGGTTCCTCTTCAGTTTCACTTTTGTTTCCAATGTTGGTAGATACATTTTCATGATTTGGATCTTCACTCTCTATTGTTGCATCAGGGCGTTGTACATTATTTAACAAAGGCGCAGTCACCATCAGTATTTACAATACTGGTCCCAGTAACAGAATCTTCAAAAATTAATTCATGTTGGAGTGCCATTTCCAAAATTTTTTAATCGCGAGACATTCTGAAAGTTTATTTACGATTTGTTAACGCTATTGAACAAACGTAATAAAAGTTACTCACCTCTCTTTTTTTATTATTTAACGTAAAGCACAATTAATACACTATTAAAGCTTCTATCAAACCAAATATTATCATAAATTTCGTCTTTTAAAATTTTTAGGTTAAAGATCATGGAGTTACGAGGTATTCTAGGGCAAGCGGTTGTATATGAAGTTAAGAGGTTTTCTCTTCTTTCCATATTATTAAAATAAAGTAATGTGGAGTTACATGGTTTTCTCCATCATAGGTAGTTTTTTTGTCTCTCACAGATGGCACCAAAATCTCATTTTTGACCAAAATTGGAGTTACGAGGTTTGATAATTAGGGTAACGATATTTTGGTTTGGTTTATGAATTGTGAAAAAAGATGTCGGCAAGTTTTAACATATGTCAAAACACGATGTTTAAAGAATGTGTATATGTTTGCGGATACCGCTAAAGTTTTAAAAGTCTCCATTAATAAACTTACCCAGAAGGTGTAATTGAGCCCGTGTTCGAAATCTTGCGTAAGTAGATGCGCTGTCTCGTTGCCAGATAGTTTAAGTTTAATTTCAGCGGATTTGCGAGAAATCCAACATAATTCGTAAGAAGATATAATGCCGTTCGGAGTACGCGGTTTGTTCCACGATACCAAAATATGAGATCCGTTTCGTTGTTTCACAGTCACATTCCATGGTTCGCTTGGAACTCCTTCGGCAGTTGAAGATATATTATACATGGCCGGTGGAAATATAAGACTTGTGTTGTAGATTTTAACGTAAACTGTAAGATTGTATTTTGTAAATGGTTGAAGATTCGTGAAGTTAAAGAAATTTTGACTGGTCCAAGTTTCGTTTTTCCAATTATCATCACCGATCTTCTTAATTGAAGGGAGATACTCGAATTGGATTCCGGGAGCTTGCGGTGTCCACCAACGAAGATAAAACGAGCTACTGGTGGTTAATCTAAAAATATCAATAATTAAAATATTGACGGTTTATTGAAAATTTAATTTTATTACCTTTCGTCGACCTCCATTTGTACTTGGTAAACTCGAGATTTCTTCGAACAATTTTTTTCGTCATATCCATCTTTACAATCAACTTTTCCATCACAAAGTAATGATAACGGATAGCAAGTTTCATCGCAAGGGAATAGTCCTATGCTGCAACTAGGTGCCTCCGGACCGTCAGGCAAATTGTGTTCACAATACAGTTCATCAGTCTTATCCACGCAGTCAAAATGGTTATCACAAACAGCCGATTTCTGAAAATAACAACGTTTTAATAAGGATTGTGCGTTATAATATTTAAAATTCTACTTACCGCAATACACTTTCCATCTACCCGACATCTAAATTGTGCGAGAGTGCAATTCCCAAAGTTACGACAATTCTTTTCGTCTTCTCCATGCAAGCAGTCCTCCATACCATCACATACCCACGAAGCTATAATACAATCTCCTCTATCACACTGGAATTGGTTATTACCACAAATCGTGTTCGGTCGTTGAGAAGTCGGTTCGATCGGCGGATAGTCTGGCGTAGTACAACCTACTTCATCGCTACCATCGTCGCAGTCATCGGCACCGTCACATTTCCACCAAAACGGAATGCAACGTTGAGTTCTACATTTAAACATCCAAGGGTCATGACAAGTACCGTTCTGTAAAAGTAAAACACTCGCATCAAACCTAATTAATCTCAATAATATACGAGTTAAAGTCTAACTAAAGTCAGTGTGATGAACCATATTTTTAATCCCCTTGAAGGAAAAAGCCGCCCAAAATTCATAAAATTTGTAATACAATAATAACACGTTTTCCTCTAGAACACGGAGTATCTAAAGAACAGTTTTTTGTATCGTCAACCCAACCATACTTGACAACATCATGCGTATCAAACTAAGTTTCGTCTAAATAAATTATAGTACTATTTCAATCACGATACTCTTTTATTTTGCGCAAATACTCCTGTCTTAGTTCAACGATACGCCGAGGCTCCATTATCACCATTCGATTATCTAACTTCTTTTATTTGAATCCACAATTCAATAAAACATTGATAAGTATATTCAGGAATATTCCGCAATTTATCACGAATCAGTTCTAAACTTGGTACTATTACTTTATAAATCGTTGTAAACCCGATTAACGTTAATTCGTGAATTCTCGCGATAACCGCATTATCAGAAATTTCAGAATTTTCTTTTTTCAAACACGCGTACATATTTAAAACAACGCGTTGACACTGAACATGTAAATCTTTGTTCTTAAATTCGGCCCTATCATCGGTATCATTTATTGCTAAGTCATTTGCGTTTGTTTGTGGCGCCAAATTATTAGATTCCCGCGCATCATCTTGGACTGCCGTTTCTCCAAAATGCTATTTTAATTAATTACAAAGAAATTATAATCATAAAACTCTAACGTCTACGAACAAATAAATATTATATTGATATCAATTGACTAAACTCACTCGACCAAGAAATAGATACTAGATATTTACTACTATTATTTTAAATATTCCTTTAAAACAAAATTCACACACGCCCCTGAATCGACACACAACACTAATATCTCTCTAATATCGCAGGCCACCCTCGGAGTTTAATTTTTTTTTTAGTTACAGTTAGTCCGCCTGAGTAAGTGACCCGTTACTCCATTAAAATAAAAACAATAATGTACTTGATGATTGTATAACGCTGAACACCTGCAATGCGTTGCCAGATATACAAAATTTTCTTAAATATAGTAGGCATACAAAAAGTTGTTTTAATTAATTTCTCTTTTTACAGCATTTTCGAGCGACTTTTTTTAATGCTTACTAATAAATTTATATTATGTATTTTTTTTTAAATATTTCCAAACTAGCTTTCTGAGAACATCACGAGCTAACAGTTTACTAAAGTAATGGGAAACATTTGTATAGTGAGCCCAACAATTTTAGACTTTAGTTAGACTTTACTTACTTTACTCTCGAATTCGCCCGGTAGCAAAGGTACTTCCATAGTACTGTACGAACAATTTTTTTCGTCTCTTCCATCGGCACAGTCTCTATCGCCGTCGCATATCCAAGTTTCGTAGATGCATCTGTTCGTAGGGGGACCGCAAGCCATTTGCGAGTCGGTACAAGTATTGTTTGAACAGGAAAATTCGTCAGAGCCGTCGGTGCAATCTGATTCGCCGTCGCACTTCCACGTTGTTGGTATACACGTTACGCCGCCGGCTTTACAAGTAAATTCGTCAACTAAAACATTCAACATTGACATGAGAATTTGGTAATTCTAAAATATTGCTGGGTACGATGAAATATTTTTGTTAATAGTACCTTTGCAGTTGGTGGGTTTTCCTTCGTTACAATTTCGTTCGTCAGATCCGTCTCTGCAATCGTTTTCTCCGTCACATCTCCATTTAGACGAAATGCACCTTCCATTTTCGCAAGCGAATTGACCTGCGGTGCAATTTTGTCGCGGACATTTGGCTTCGTCAGATCCGTCTGCGCAATCTGAATCATAGTCACATCTATAAATATAAGAAATATATTCAGATATTGTTCCAAACAGAATCAATTACAAATAGTACCTCCAATAATTCGGTAAACATTTTCCATCGCCGCAAACAAAGAAAGTCGGCGGACAAGTTCCAGTTGAACACTGATATTCGTCGGAGCCGTCTCCGCAATCGTCTTCGCCGTCACATTTCCATCCCTTCGGTATACACACATGATTATTACATGTGAAATGTCCAGTACTACAGCTATTTCCAACTAATGGACAAGTCATGTTAACCAGTGCTTCCACATTTCCTGGACACATACATTTACCATTTTGCATTGTTAATCCATCGGGACAAAGACAAGCATGTCCGCCTTTAGGTAATCCGACGCAAATGTAAGGACAATCGGATTTCGTACACACGTTTGTACCGATCTGAATGCCGTGAGCGAAAACTTTTAGGTCCATAAGACCGGGCATTTGTTTTAAAATTACTTCGACGCCTTCAAAATTGTCTTTGTCGGCGGTGAAGATGGAGTTTCTCTTCCAGTCATCCCAGTACATGTTGTTCTTGAAAACGGAAATAGCGAACGGGTGAGAAACTACGTCGGTGTCGTGAACTACCTTGACAAATCCATCGCCGTGTAAATCTGAACTACCTATAATAAAAATATAAAATGATTTTCCATCAATAGTACAGGAAAAAAGGTGTACCCATACATGCGGATGTTTTTTTTTGGTATACAGACGGGTCAAAGACGTTAGACGGCGTAGGAGCCGGTATAGTAGGGCTAAAGCAAGGGATAGCCTTCCCAGTAAGCCTATCAAGGAACGTCACAATTTTCCAGGCGGAAATGACGGCGATTCACCACCGTGTGGAAGAAATTAAAAGGCAGAAGAGAACATATCGTTCAATTGCCATCTTCACATGGGTACCGGTAAATTATTCGAAATCAATTGTTCGAAAATCAATTTTTCGAATGACCGATTATTCGAAAATCAATTATTCGAAACTCAATTGTTCGAAATCAATTTATCGAATAGGTGGCAGGTTCCTAATGGTGATAAAATACGAAGGTGGTTTGGTAGGGGTAGGTTTGGTTGGGTTATTATTGGAAATTATTATAATTTATCCTTCAAAAATTGACTAAAAATACGAAGGTGGTTTGGTAGGGGTAGGTTTGGTTGGGTTATTATTGAAAATTATTATAATTTTTGTATATTCTATTCAGAATATTGAATTTCGAACAATAGATTTTCGAATAATTGACTTTCGAAGAATTGACTTTCGAAGAATTGACTTTCGAAGAATTGATTTTCGAATAATTGATTTCGAACAATTGACTTTCGAAGAATTGTTTTCGAACAATTTACCTAGATCCATCTTCACATACAGCCAAGCAGCGCTAAAGGCACTCAACTCCGTAGAGGTCAATTCTAAGCTGGTATGGGATTGTGTGCGGGCCCTAAACACACTGGGTGAGCGTAGCAATGTTACGGTAGCCTGGGTATCGGGGCACGAGGGGCATAAGGGCAACGAAAAAGCAGATGAAATGGCCAAGCAAGGCTCATCAATGCCATTCGTTGGGGCCGGAACCCTTCTGTGGCGTTCCATAACAAGGAAATAAACAAAGAAGAGGGTCTTCCACAAATCCTGAAATGGTGAAGGAACTCACCAGGACAGAGGCAAGCGAAACAGTTCATATTAGAACACTCGCCAAAATTTACAGCAGATCTGATGGCCAAAGACAGGAAAACTGTCAAAGCTGTAGTTGGTCTGTTAACGGGGCACTGTAAGCTCAATAGGCATTTAAAGCTGATGGGATTCACAAACGAAGATACGTGCAGGTTTTGTCACCTAGAAGAAGAAACGGCAGAACACATTCTATGTCAATGCGATAGCCTGGCAAATGTGCGGTTTTTTGCATTATGCGAAGAAAAGCCATTGGCAGAGAGCTACATGAAAGGTTCAGTCTCCACGCTAATAGACTTTTTAAAAAGAGTCAGGCTGGAGAATGTAATCTAGAGTTTAGAGGACCACAATAGATCTGAAAAGGTCGCAGTGGATTAGGCCAAAAGCCACCTCATAAAATCTAATCTAATCTAACAGTGCAGGAAAAGCATTTTATTGAAATGTCGACTAAAGATGACATGCGTTCCTAAATACTGAGCTAGTTAGTTTTCAGCTTATACAGATTGCGAAAAACTTTAATGGATCATACGATTTACAAAAGTACGACAAGGATAATATGAACAACACTACTTGTAAGAGAGAGACAAGATCAGTCCCCTTTACCAAAACACAACGAATAAAAGTAAGGAGAGCAATGAACACACGCCCACCTGTTTTGGACTGAGCGAACAATTCTTCTCTCTCTTTCAAGTAGTGTTGTTCTTATTATCCTTGTCGTACTTGTGTAAATTGTATATCGAGCTAAGACTTTTCTGAATCTGTAGAACTAGACAACTGTTAGGTAGTAGTGATGGAGTCTTGAAAATCCTGTTAAAAGGAAATAAGCTCAAGCTGATGTGGTTTTCAGAAAAACTAAAACTGTTTATGTGGAAATGAAAGTATTAACGAACTTACCTATGTAGTCTAATCTAGCGTCGACCCAGTATAACCTGTTGGCAATATAGTCAATTGTTATTCCATTTGGCCATTCAACTTTATCTCTTCCAAATAAAGTTAAGTTGTTGCTACCATCCAAATTGGCTCGATTCACTGAAGGATTTTCAGCCGACCAATCAGTCCAAAACAAATAGCCGCTTTGAGGATGTAAGACAATGCCTCTTGGTTTGTGTAAAACGGTAGAATTCAAAATAGTTCTTCTCATTCTTCCACTATGATTTATATCGGTTCTTATTAACTCTATCTTAGCTCGAACGCCGTCAACGAAGTAAAGAGTCTTTGAAATCCAATCGAATGCCATGCCTTCTATGGAAGCGAGATCGTTAGACACCAGCAATTCGAGGTTAGTACCGTTAGAGAAGCACTGTCTTGATATGGTATCTTCAGCTATATCCGCCCAATATACGCAATTTTCAGCTGTATCGAAATCCATTGTAATGACATTCTTTAAATTAGAAATCGGTAGCTTTTCTAATTTTTTCGTTACCAGATTATATCTCGATAAACGTTCGCGTTGAGCGAAAAGAATAAAATCGTCGATTTCTTTGAAAGGACACGGTACCAAATCGGGTAAATAGTGAGATTCGAAACCTCGGATACATTTATCAATAGATATTTTACGATAACCTTTGGTGCGATTGAAGAATCCCCCTGGTTTACAAGAAGCGGGTACTTTGTAGACGTCTATAGGTAATGAATTGTCTCGAATACAGCGAGGTGGAGAACCAGAACGGACAAATCCAAAGTCACTGAAAATGTCAAATTATTAATAATAGTCTATAAAAATATTCACTGACAGCCAGGCTCTGCTTAAAGCTATCAGTAGTCCAACAACTAGGTCTAGACTGGTAAAAAACTGTAAAGAATCTCTCAACAGGCTGGCAAGCGCAAGAGACAACAAAGTGTCTCTAATATGGGTGCAGGCACATGAAGGGATTGCAGGTAATGAAATGGCTGACCAGTTACCTAAAGAAGGTTCTGAAGGAGACTTCATAGGTCCGGAACCGTTTTGTGGAATCACAAAAGATTACATAAGAGGGGAAATCGGGAACTGGCTAGATAGGGAACACCAGCTCAAATGAAGGGCACCTCCTTACAAAGAGTTTACTGAACAAGGTAGACAAGGAACTCTCAACCAGGCTATTGAAACTGAGTAAGAGACATTTGAAGACAGTTACCGACCTGGTGACTGGACACTGCACAAAATGGGCAAAGTTAGTGAACCTATGTGCAGGAAATGTGAACTCTATGATGAAACACCTACTCAGCACTTTGGAGAGGAAATAAGACAACCATTACAACTACTGAAAATCCCTCCAGTCAAACTAGTGGCCTACATAGAAGACACAAAGCGTTTGGAATAGAAGTAGATAACATGGGAAATGGTACAGAGATTCAGTTCAAGTGCCTGGGATGTTGAGCACAACCCAATCGAATGAATGAATGAAGTTTACTTGCTAAAAGAATAAATTTATAATTCTAAAACTAATGTTTGTATAACTTAAAGAGAAATGGTGTGGGTCATGTCACAGATAGATTTAATAAAGATTCAGGTGGGTAGTATATCTAGCAAGATATTTACCAAAAATATTGGCACAAATAGTGATAAATTGGAGTAAAATTAGGCAGGCGCCGATGATACAAATGAAATAACTGAAAGATATCCATGACTTGTGACGGATGGAAAAGAAAAAATGCATTTAAAATTTGTTTTCTCACCATTCAAAATCTAGAAGATCACATTCGCAGTTAACTATCGATGTAGGTTGTACGTAATCCAAACCATTCAAACAATTGACAAGCGGCATTCGTCGTTGATAAGTAACTTGTTGTCCCAAAATACATGGGATATAATTACGATTTTGCTCACTGTAACTAGGATACCACATCTTATAATCGTCCTAGAATCAAATAAAACAATCAGACCTTCCGAACAGTATTCAGCATTACTGTAACTATGCTGGATTGTCAATCTTATACAGATACATGCAACGAGAAACGGAACATAGCTGTTTAATGTATTCTCCAATCTAAATAGTCCACCGACAAAAAATTTCTATAAATTCACTTCAATAAATATCAAGTATTTAGCTGGACAGCTGGATTTAGAACTACTGTAAGAAACCCCGCCCCTTCTCCTTCCAATATTTGTTAGTTATGATGTAATCACCTAAAATTCCCGTCCACACATCAAGTTTTTGTAGATATTGCGTACCAATGGGAATACTTCCCACGGCACAAACATCAACTTCTCTATTTATTCGTTGTTCGCTCATTTGCCTTACAGGTGGTTGACCGAGATTACTGCATTTGTTGCAGTTTCGTAAACATCCACATTTACGAAACTTTTCAATTATTCGATCAACTGTAGATTGTGAAGGCGCTGGTCGATTAAGTTTACTGTTTCCCTAATCGAGTGACCTCCAAAATACCACGATATAATTTTTCCTGAAAGGCGTGTACATTCTAATTTCTCTACGAATTTATTTTATTTTCAAAAGTTATGGGCTTAAACAGTACTCGGATATCGACTGCTGTTTACTGACTGTCTGACGCTAATTAAGGAGCGCCCACAGTTGGGACTACGGAGTGGTTGGAATTGTACGATATGTTGTAGGTGTCCAAATGAACGATTGTGATAATCGTGTTTTTAATCTATTGAAGCTTGATATTGGTCGACTAGTTCAAAAGCAGTTCTGATACAATGCTTAAAATCCCTATTTTCCGTTTCTCATTGGATGTATCTGTATATAGTAGGGTGGGTCGAAAAAATCAACTTTGCATGGAAATAATTGATTTCAAATGTTAAACTAATCGATTACTGTCAAACTGAGCTTACCTTAGTGCAAGTACGATTAAACACCTTCGTAAAATCCACTTTAACAATAATCCACTGATGTCGTTCAGGCAGAGATCCAAACATAGTGAAAACGGTCGTATTTTCTCCTGGTTCAGTCATTAAACCATACAATCTTAATTCTTCATTATGAAATTCTGTTCGGTTCCAAGATCTACCTTCATCAATAGAGTATTCGATATGTCTTGTTTCTCCTTTAGTTTTATAATACTTAACGGCCGATAGAATGCCTCCGTGATCACCCATATTAAAAAAATACAAGTCCATCAGTGTATGACGCCACGTTACACCACCATCCAAACTTATGTGTACCCCATAATGTCCTTTCAAATGTTTACCCAAAACACCTGAAACAACAACATATTATATCAGATTTAAATATTTTTAATATTGTAATGTCCTTTAGGCATGAACCAGATTAAGAAATAAATCCATTCGAAATTATACAAATGATCAAAAACGTGATAAAGTCAAGTTCAACGCTGAATAAGCAGTATGTGATTTATTAAGGTTACACGACAATAAATAACAATAATATTACATCAGTTTGAACTTGAAGTAAAATATATAGTATGTGCTATTATATTGGTTAGGATTCATTCTTATTTGATTCTTAGTATGATTTAGTTGATATTAAGTTAATATTAATAGTATTATAATCTTTAAGTTATGTACGAGGATATATTGAAAAATTCTTAGCCTACTATAGAACCAAACAAAATTTCAATGTCAAAATATTTTATTGCTCAACATATTCTCCTCTTAATTGGATAAATTTACTACAGCGAACCTGCAACGTCTCTAGACCTTTCAAAAAAAATGTTTCTTCTTGCTCTGCAAACCAGACCTCCACAGCTTTTATTACCTCCTCGTTGGAAGAAAATCTACGACCTTTAAACTTTTTTTCAGTAGAGGAAAGAGATGATAGTCGGACGGAGCCAAATCTGGTGAATAAGGGGGGTGTTCTAGTAATTCAAACCCTAAATCAGGAATTTTTTGCATGGCAGCATGAGATTTGTGTGCAGGGGCGTTGTCCTGCAAAAACAAAACACCTTTGGATAGCTTTCCGCGTCTTTTCTCTTTAATTTTTTCCCGTAGAGTGGTCAGTAATGTTGAATAGTAATCTCCAGTTATTGTTCTAACCTTATCCAAAAAATCAATCATGATTACTCCATGGCAATCCCAAAAAACTGAAGCAAGAACTTTTCCTGCAGATTTTTGGACACGAAACTTCTTAGGTCTTGGAGAATCCGAGTGTCGCCATTCCATCGATTGTTGCTTTGTTTCTGGATCGTAGAAATGTACCCAAGTCTTATCCATAGTAACAATTCAGTTTAAAAAGTCTACATCGTTTTCAAATCGAGCACAGATCGAACGCGATGCTTCTACCCTTGCACGCTTTTGGTCAACATTCAAACATTTGGGGATCCATTTTGCAGCAATTTTTCTCATGTCCAAATTGACGTGAACTATATGATGAACGAGTTCGTATGAAATATTCAGTGCTTCAGATATTCGTTTTAGCCCAATTCGACGGTCTGATAAAATCATGTCATGAACTTCATCGACACAGAAACTGGCCTTCCCGATCGGTCATCATCTTCAATGGAAAATTTACCTCTTTTGAAGCTTGCAGTCCAATTTTTCACGGTCGCATCCGAAGGACGTTGATCACCAAGGGTATTAAGCATATCTTCGTAAATCTGCTTACCTCTTAACCCTTTTAAATACAGGTAGTTGATGATGGCTCGATACTCACGATTTTCACAATTTCGGTGGACATATTTTTTCCTTTAATTTATTGCGTAACTCTGAATATAATCAATAATGATAACCCATTTAATACAATATAATATAGTAACTAACCTGTAGCCATGATTATACCAGGAGCTGATTTACTAGATAATATACCAACTGATCTAGTATCTGGTAGCAATTGATTAAATTTCTGACTCAAATGTAAAGAGCAATTATTGGTGCGTGCACAACCGGTTGATTGACCGTCTACGTAGAAGGCGGGAGGTTGGATTAACCTCCAAGTAGCTCCGTGATCGAAAGTTATAACAGATCCTAAATGTTGAGGACCCAAGTGACCACCAATAGGTTTAGAAATTACTTTTGATGCTATGTAAATCCCAGTAATACCCTCAACTTTATAAACGTCAGCGAAAGCATCCTCGGACATGTGACTGTAAAAAGAAATAAAGAAATGACATTGTTTAATGTACGTATTTTAACTTACTGTAACCACGTATCTTGCCATGAGCTGGAAGGGAAGAAAACGAAAACATCTTCTAAAGATAAAGTGAATTTCACCTGTTGCCCATCACCGGATAAATTTTCTGATGTGTATAAATGGGATGTTGTATTTGTATGACCTGCGGCAATCAATGCTCTCGTATTGGTGACGTCTACGATGAAGTAGCTTTGAAATTTTTCGGTAGAATCGAAGACACATTGCTGACGTGGGGCGAATTTGTAGGAAACATACAAATTTAACTCTCCCTGAAACAAGTAGTTGGTAAATATGGTTCTGAACAGTTCTACAGTGTCGAATCATTTGATATATTAATACTATTTACCCAAACTAATAAGAACACAATTAGTTCTGTATGGAATTCTTGCATTGTTGGTGTTAATTTAAGTAAATATTTGCGTTCCTCTAGATACGGAACATTTTCAATGGAAAAATATCATTGGTGAATAGAATATTCCAAAGTCTATGCTCTAGCCATTTTATTTGATATAACGGTTGACCTATGTAAAAAAAATCTAGGACAGGAGCACAGCCTGTATCTAATCTGGTCGAAGGCAACTAAAATTTATTTCTCGAGTGATAAATATAAGAAGTATTTCTATTAGTCGAAAAGTTAAATATGATTATTCAATCAATTTAAACCCTTCCTCACACAGCACGGTACTGTCTGTGTATTGCTATCCTTGTCGTTATGCGAGTTATTCATCTAGTCCAGGGGTTCCCAACCTCGTGCCCGCGGGCACCATAGATTCGTATGTGCCCGCCACTATTCGACAGATAGAATTTTTTCATAAACATTGATTAAAAATGTGAATTATGTTTATTTATTTGTTAGAATTTTAATTTTTTTGAGTGCCTTGGTTCTCATGTTTGCTATATTGTATGTATGAGTGGTTTCTTTGCTGACAGTACTTGTCGCAACTTGTCTAGCGGCGAGCCAAACTGCACTGCACTCTTCAAGCTAGCCTGGAACGGACTCACTTCGGTTTTTCGGCGTGTACAAGGAGTGATGTGCAAATAGCATTCAACCGTTTTGTGGAATCACAAAAGATGGCATAAGAGAGAAAATCAGGAACACAAACTCAAGTGGAGGTCGACTCAAGAGGGCACCTCCATACAAAGAGTTTACTGAACAAGGTAGACAAGGAACTCTAAACCAGGCTATTGAACCTGAGTCAGAGACATTTGAAGACAGTTACCGACCTGGTGACTGGACACTGCACTCTGCGGAAACATCTGCACAAAATGGGCAAAGTTAGTGAACCTATGTGCAGGAAATGTGAACTCTATGATGAAACACCTACTCAGCACTTTGGAGAGGAAATAAGACAACCATTACAACTACTGAAAATCCCTCCAGACAAACTAGTGGCCTACATAGAAGACACAAAGCTTCTGGAATGGTTGAGCACAACCCAATCGAATGAATGAATGATGTCCACTGGATTAATAAATAAAACCCAACCGGCTTGAACAAAAAATATGAAAATTTGACAGTTGCCTGCCAGGTAATAACAGTTATTGTTATTTTTAATAGAAATCTATAAAATTCTTAGCCGAGTGATGAGAACAAAAAAACCCACGCCAATTCTTTGATTGATAATTTTATTGTAATTTTATCAACACCCTGTATACTAAAAATAATAATTTCTCATTGTAAATTATATAACACAAAGTGATACATAACACCTGAAAAATTTAAGCTTTCACCCAAGTTACACGAGAAGATATTCAATTTTATATTCAGGGTGTACCAAATTTAGCAGGGCATTTCGAAAATTAGAGGAGATAAAATGAAAGCAGAAAGGATATCATGATAGGTTTTTTTGTTAAACAAGTCATGGTCCAACCAGATCATCAAAAAGTTGTTTCATTTTCGAGATTTAGGGCGATTTTCCAAAATTTACCCAAACTACTATTTCAAATATCATCTTTATCTTACCGGATATGAAAATAGTACAGCTTTTAATGATAACCAACCATGTTTTTACCAAAAAAAAATACAATTTGACGTCAAAATCGAATATCTTCTAAAATCCTATCATGGTTAAGAGGTTTTTAAATTGAAATCATGTTTTTCCCAACCGCAATTGTGATTATTGTGTGATTAACTGAGTGTTTTAAATTCAAAGCGAAACAAGTTTATCGATACATGATTAAATATAATACAATAATGGATTTTTCTAGAATTCTTTGTGATTCCCATATAACGAGTGTCTCTTATAACTTAAAAAAAAACAATAATTACCGATTTACCATATAAGTACTTAATATTTAAAAAAATATTTATCAATTTATCAATATCTTATCATTTCAATATTTTATAATTGTCGCAAGATTTATAATAGATACAAAAAAAATATTTATACAAAGGAATATACATCAAGTGGTAAAAAAAAAGGATAATTCTACTTACCTTAGCATTGTATCTTGTAGTGAAAAGATAGTCGCCTTTTATAAAAAAGTCCTTAACGTTCGTGCTGTAGATTAGAGAGGCAGTATTTTGGAATAAATTCGTAGAGTGTATTATTGAACTTAAATTATTCGGTTCAGATCTCTGTACTATAATGTGGTAATTTTGACTTTCATCTTTCATCCAAAAATATGCTTTTACAAACTCTTGGACTGGTCTGAACGTTTCTCCAAAATCTTCAGTAACCCAAAGCTGAATATTTGAAAATATTATACATCAAAATGATCATGGCGAAATTTGATCGATTCAGAGATTTTAGAAAATGACTAACTTTTGTTTACATTTATCATGTTTACTATGAAAATTGTTTTTATTCATTCTATGTGTAAGATTGGGAAGGTAACTTATAATAATAATAAAACTCGGTAATACTGTAACTATCCAAATTTACTGGTTTCAGTACAACGGCTATACATAGACTAAACATTCCAAAATAATCCAATTCCCAGACAGTCCACTTCACCTCTCAAAAACCCTAAACGTGTCCTGTCTTCTTTTCAAGCTTGGTCGTATATTATATATTTTATTACCGATGATATAAACAAAACGACACGTGTTCTAAAGTATATTCCATCTTTGTTAAAGAGTCTTGTATACTAATAAATCAAGTGAAGTGATCCTTGGTATTGGGTCTTGTCTAATAAATAAAATAGGCAAGAAATATGATATAACATATGTTATAGAAATTGTAGAGAAATTTGAAACAGAATTTAGTAACAAGTAGGAATAGGATCCCAACGTCTTGGAAATAATGCCATTCAATGGTATGCAAACGGTTCAAAAGCAATAGGACTGGGATAGGAGTGTACGGGCTAGGTACCAAAACACTCCGAAAACACTATTTTTGATAAATAAAAAAAATCTCTAGGTTAATCTTATTTACCAAAACTAACCATTTTTTAAATTATTTTTAACTTGGTACTCCTAATATCTGAAAAGTTATTGGTGACACTCTAATATTCTTCCATATCATTTTCTCTAAACAAATATTGTTTAGCAGCTGTCTCAGCATAGTAACAAGATATTTGTTCTATAATGTAACAATAATATTGACTTTTTCTGTTACGAAATTTTTTTAAAATATTTTTTCCATTTGTATGAACACAAACATTTAATCACAATGACAATGATAAACAAACAGGTTCTAAACCATTATATTTCTTTAAATGACGGTATAATTTTTGAAAAAATATTTAGAAAACTTCAAAGATCACTTCTCTTGATTTATTAGGTATACAAGACTCTTTAACAAAGATGGAAAATACTTTCGAACACGTGTCGTTTTGTTTATATCATCGGTCATAAAATATATAATATACGACCAAGCTTGAAAAGGAAACAGGACAAGTTTAGTGTTTTTTAAAAGTAAAGTGGACTATCTGGGAATTAGATTATTTTGGAATGTTTAGTGTATGTATAGCCGTTGTACTGAAACCAGTAAATTTGGATAGTTACAGTATCACCGAGTTTTATTATTATTATAGGTTACCTTTCAAATCTTACAGAAAAAAGCCGACAAGGGAGACCAACACTCTGCAATTAATTTTGAACAAACTTTACCAATGTATTTACTCTATAACAATTTTAGAAATGTTTTTAATTGATAAGTAACAAATGAAATAATATATCATCCTTTTATCAATGTATATATAAGTACAAAGGATTATTGATGTTTGTTCAATTTATTTTCATTTCATAAATTTAAATTCTAGACAGATTTGACGCACATACCTACTTTTATGTTTGTAATTGTTTATTACCAATAAGTGGGGAAATAAAACTTACCTTATTCTTTGTGTGATTTTTATCCAAAACCAACATTGTAGATGGATACAATTCGTGGAATGAAACTTCAGAAGGTGTAAAATTCAAATCTCTTCTGGTAAAAGTGTTCCCATAATCAGTTGTTACATACATCACATTATGTTTAATGTCAGTGACAACAAACTGAAAAGAAATGAATAAAATGTATAGAAAATTGTAAAAAAAAGTTGGGAATATAAAATTTTTAGATAGATATTGCTAGGAGTTGAATATGTCAGCTGAAGAGACTTGTAATGTCTTGGAACTAGGTCTGTAACTTGATCAGGCTCTAGGTAGACATGTTCCAGGTATTTAAGGAACAATTACTCAATTGCAATGAGGTTTAAACTTATCAAAAATATGTTACCTCAATGTTATTGGTGGACAATATCATAACGGGGCAATTCATTATTTTGAATGCTATTATTTTCACAAGGTTTTTATATCAAGTTGAAAATTCAACTTTTGGGACATTTGAATAGTTCGCCATTTATGCGGTGACGTACATTACCTAAAAGAGAAGTTAGCTACATAAGGGTTGACATAGGACCACAAGAAGATGGAAGTCTATGTTTATGAAGCAGCTGAAATTCTTGCTTTGTCTTTCGCTAATGTTTTTACACATGAACTACCTGATGATGCACTACCAGCCTTGTTAGGACCTCGTATCGAATCATCACTTCACAATATCACCTTTCCTCAAAGCCAAATTCTAGATCGCCTGTTACATCTCAAAAAACCGATTCCTCCTCAGGTCTTGATGGATTGCCTGCATTATTCCTTAAAAAATGTGCCACACACTATCATACCCGCTGTTCAAAATCATGAACACCTCATTTTCGGAAGGATGTATACCGCCAACCTGGAAATTAGCATCAGTCACCCCAATATTTAAAAAAGGCAATAAATTGGATCCTAACAATTGGAACCAAACACTCTGAAAGCTTGGGAAAAACCCCAAGTATCTTTCAAGCGGAAATTCACGCAATAAGAAAGTGTGCCCAGTTCAATATTGACAAAGGATATAGAAGGCAAAGGATTATCATAATGTCTGATAGTCAAGCAGCCATTAATGCGCTGAGTTCTTGTGTAATCAGTTCCAAAATGGTGTGGGAATGCCTAGGCAAACTTAATGAACTAGGCGAGAACAATATAGTCACCTTACTGTGGATTCCAGGACACACTGGAATAGAAGGAAACGAAATAGCAGATGAACTAGCGAAGAGGGGGACTGAAATACCCTTTTGGGGGCCGGAACCTTTTTGCGGAATCAGCTCCAATGTAATATTGGAAGAAATAGGTAAAGCCGAAGAAAAGAGAAGATCTGACAATTGGAAAGATCTAGTAGGGCTTAGGCAATCAAAGATTCTTCTGGGTGACTACAACCTGTTAAGATCAAATGAATGCATAAGTCAAAGCAAAAATGCACTAAGAGTTTTAACAGGAATCCTAACGGGACATTGTCGCCTGAATGGGCACCTTAAAAAGCTCAAAATAGTGGAGGAAGAAGATTGTAGGTTTTGTGGAATGGAAGAAGAATCCTCCATCCACATACTTGCGAACTGCACAGTAATTCAGAATCCTAGGGCACAGCACCTGGGAGACTACTGGATAGAAGAGGGACAGGTACCTAAGTTGAAGCCTGCAGATATCCTAAAATTCCTCGGGGAAATAGGACTAAAGGAGCTACTAGTCTCTGAGACTTTCCTCAGGAACTAAGTAGAAGTAAGGGGGCACAATAGATCTTTTAGGTATCAGTGAATGTTACCCCAAAATACATGCATACATCCTAACAATTACCGTCCGATAAGCCTCTTACCCATTATCTCCAAAGTAATGGAATCCATTGTTGCCGACCAAATGGTCGAATTTTTGTTGCAGGATAATGTAATCCCAAACTTCCAACATGGTTTCTTGAAAGGTCGATCAACTTTAACCAATTTACTACACTGTACCAACTATTGGTCCAAAGAACTCGATGACAGACATCCTTTAGACATAATTTACATTGATTTATCTAAATCCTTTGACAGAGTGCCAAAACGTAGACTTCTACTAAAGCTCGATCATATTGGCATAAGAAGTACTCTCAACAAATGGTTTTCAGACTTCCTAACAAACCGGTTATTCAAAGTCAGAGTTGGACAAAAATTCTCCGAGGAAAGACCCGTAACTAGCGGTATTCCACAAGGTTCCGTTCTTGGACCCTTACTTTTCATCGCATATTCCAGTGATATTTGATACTGTCTGTCAAGCTCAATTTCGGCTTATGCTGACGACATGAAACTTTACGGAAATCCCACCATCAGTTATTTAAGTTTGCAGAATGATCTTAATAAACTACAAGAATGGTGTTCCAATTGGTTGATGCCTCTGAACATTGATAAATGTGTCGTGTTACACGTCGGAAACAATAACCCGCAAAATCCGTATTTCATCAGTGGACAGACATTAAGCACGGTATCTTCACAAACCGACCTTGGTTTATTAGTAAACTCGAAACTTACGTGGAGTGATCATATTTGTAAACGCGCGAACTCTAAACTGTTCCTAATACAAAAAACTTTCTCTAAAGCTTCTTTCGAAACATATTGCAAACTTTACAAGTGATATGTCCGACCCATACTTGAATACGTCGGGCCTTCGGCAGTTATTGTTCAATTTATATACTGTAAATTATTATGGGCAAAATAGGACTTGATCCTCTGCCCTTATCATGTAATAATAATAATTATATCATCTCTTTTTTTAAATCGTATAGGTTATGCTTATGTTGTATTGTTTTTATATTGAATCACGTTGTAGAATAGCTGTTGTATTAGTGCAGTATCATACAAAACAAGATTTATATGATATTAACATTATTTCATCTCGAAAAATTGTAGTGTAATAAATAAATTTGAAAGAACCTGTGGTTTCCACTAAAGACCATTGTTGAAAAGGAAAAAAGGTAATGGCGTTGACAAATGTATTATTTCAATATTTTAAGGATAACAATTCCGTACGTCGAAGAGTATTACTTTTATTCTAATAATGAACAAGTATATGTATTTATAAAAACACCTTATCTCTTCTTATCTTCATGACAAAAATAACTTTATAAATATTTTCATTCAAATACCGTCATTAAATATGACACAATTTAAATTTGACTCGTCTGGAATCCTTTTGTTTTATTTTTTCCAAATTACATAGTAGGTATGTATTTCTTGACAGAGCAATTGAAGTCAATAATCGTATGGAGAGTGTATTAAATTTAATATGAGGATTGAAAGTTGCAATTTAGTTATCACATTGATTCAGAAAAATACGTTCATTTCCTTGATGAAAATATAATTTGGTGAACGGGGGTATTTGTTCAGTGATTATAAAATACTTTTTAAATGTTTAATATAGAAAATAAAGGAGTATATTTATACTATTGAATTATTTTTGTTAAAAACGCTTATTAAAGATGATATCAGAAATACAATTCGAATCTAATTGTTAAAATAAGAGAAAAAAGTCTAATTGTTGAACTTTGTACAGAACATTTTCAAACTTCTTCGTATTTTCGTACCACTAGCTTTCACATACCCTCGTATACAAAATATCATAGATACGATATTGCTGTTTTTTGTCCATATTCAATCATTATTTGAGAATGAGTATTTAAAATTTCAGATCAAAATTCCCATAAAAATTTCTAAACTCAGTACTAAGAATTTTTTTTCTTTGGATTTTCGTACCTCTAACTTTCACATACCCTCGTATACAAAATATCATAGATACGATATTGCTGATTTTTTTCCATATTCATTCATTATTTGAGAATGTGTATTTAAAATTTCAGATCAAAATTCCTATTATTATAGGCTCTATGTTTTTTTGACTGATTGCGTGTATTTTTGACTATAGCATTATCTCAATTTGAAATTTACAAAATCTGACCTAAGTTTTTTCATACACTTTGATAAATGGAAATCCACTAATTTGTTACCGTAGATTACGAAAACGCCCATAAAGATTTCTAAACTCAGTACTAAGAATTTTTTTTCTTCGGATTTTCGTACCTCTAACTTTCATATACCCTCGTATACAAAATATCATAGATACGATATTGCTGATTTTTTTCCATATTCATTCATTATTTGAGAATGTGTATTTAAAATTTCAGATCAAAATTCCTATTATTATGGGCTCTATGTTTTTTTGACTGATTACGTGTATTTTTGACCATAACATTCTTGCTTTTTTTTTAATTTTGTCTAAAAGATCTTGTAGTTCAAGCATATTACCCAATATCGAGTTATAAAATAAGAGAATTGTTATCACAATAACAGTGTTTATTATTTTATTTAAAATTCAATTTTGTTACAAAGATAAGCACAATATTTTTATCACTTTCAACATTTGACCTAATGAATTTTATTCACCACGCTGAATCATCCTTTTTCTGAACTACAATGATTAATAAAAGTTCAATATTATTATTACTCATTTCATAATGATATTTTCCATTAAGATAAGCAAATATTTTAATGTAGCAAAAGCTCTTTCATTTAAATGCAGAAACAAAAAGAACATTCCCTTCAAAGTTATGTTTATTAAATATGAAGATACAAACTATACTTTATGATGAAAACATCAATTATCCTAATTGAAAACCAAAAGGTTACGAATAGTTAAAATTGGAATAAAGAGAGTTAGGACACATGAAAATTACAAATAGAAGCTGTATTGGTGAAGAATGTTTGTTGTTGAAATTATGTGAATGTTCTAAAGAAATCTTGAAGCAATTGCTTGGGATATTGCTGAACTAGATATGTTTCTCGCAGTCAACCCTTAGCCTAGTCAAAGTATACATAAAACCTCACAAAAAATACAAAAAACTTAAAAATTCAAAATTGGGTATTTAAAAGGGTGGTGTTTAACATGAGAAAAAGTTTACAATGTTAGGCATGCAATTTTTTTCGCTCTAATTGTTTAAATAATAAATATACAGAAAAACTTCCAAATCAAAATTTGTAGCTGATGCATTTATCTACAAATTTTGTCTAAAAAGTTTTTCTGTAAATTAAAAAGTTTACGAGATAAAATTAATTTCAGTGGTAGTCAATTCGTGGTTACGCGCGAACCAAATTTATTAACCGCTCGACTTAAAAGTTAATAATTTTGAGCTTATAACATTCTGAAAAAATAAACTCATGTAAAATGTAATGAAAGTTCTCAACTTTAAATAGAAATACTTTCAAATTTGAAAAAGTAGATTTTCTGACTGTAATATCAGTTTATTATAATTCCTATTTAATTAATTCTTATCCCAGCGAAAATTCCTTTAGGATTTAGCATTGCAAATGAGCATAAAACATTATTATTATAAAAGCAAAGCCATCAATATTTAGAATTTTAAACGAATGCTTCTTAAAAATCTGTTTTTTTGTATGCTTAATTTTACTTGTTTTTTTTAGACTTCATTCAATTATATCTTTTTTCGAAATTAATATAATTCAATGAAACTTTACTACTAAACACTTTGAAGCATCTACTTTCGAAACTACTATACAGTTTTTCTATAAATATCAAATTTTTTAAATAATAGACAATTATTTAAAATAAATACTTAAATCAGGGGTCTTTCAGCAAACCTTCTATAACTTTTTATACCGTTTATGATATTATCTAAAAATTTGTGAAGAATTTTCAAGTTTTTTGTGTTTTTTGCGGCATTTTAAGGATATTTTGTGTACTTTGACTCGGCTACCTCCAGAAATCAAACAATTAAAGGGTACCTATTAAAATTTCGATTGAGGTTTAGATCGAATTAAGATAATTTTCTATCTATATTATACATAATGTTTTTGAAGTTCATCAATTTATAAAAATGCTTTGTTCTACTCGTAATATTGGTAGTTAAGGTTTGCCTTGTTTTTCCACATAAAGTTATATATTAAGAAGATACTAATATTTATTTAATGAAGCAAATCTCATCTCACTTTGAGGTCAATAACCATATATAAATACTACTTCCATATATTGAAAAAGCAATAGTCATGTTAACATATTTAGTGTTCATATATTTTCTATTATGGTATGTTATTAAAGGTAGTATAGGTGAATAATTTACATTATTATCGTCATTGTTGTTATCGGCAAAAAGTTAAATTATGCAAATTTTTTACTTTATGTACATAACTTAAAAGAAACAAACAAATTATACAGGTATTTAAAAAGTTATAGATAGACATGTAGCCATCAAGGGTAAATAATTTCCAATAATAAATTTGTTATGAAAGCTCAATTTCCCATTTTTTGTTCTTCAACTCAGGGTGAGCTTTCTTGATCGTCTTGCTTTCACTATTATTATGAAATTCAATATATTTATATCAGATTCCATCACATTCAATAAGGTCATGCTATGACACATGAAAACTTGTACTGACACCTAAAGGCCCCCATTCACTAACAGGTCGCCTGCAGGCTGTGAACTGACGTCCATGTCGACAGGCAACGGCCGATTGAGGCCACACATTATTCAGTCCGATTTTAAGGTAAAATCTTCAGGCATCGGCCCTACAGGTCGCGATCTCAAATTTCTCTACACATTGTTGTAGTTGATCCAGAGGTCGAAAGTGCTCTCCGAGAAAATGAATTCCTTAAGGAAACACAGAAAATTGGCTGCTTTATTAATACTTTTGTTATTAATGGAAAAACCAGTTAGTCAGAGAAAACGATTTTGGGTAAAAGATTGATCTGATGTAAACAAAAGCAACTTGTAACACCAAAGTTTCGGTACATATATAGATCTTCTGAACCACTACCAAATTTTTTACTTTTATTTACTTTTTTTAGTTCTTTTCGAAATGAACTTCTTAGATTATTTAATTTATTTTTCACTGTATCGATTGTGGCATTTTCATCTACAGTTTTATAATATTGTAATAATGACAGGTATGCCTTTTCTCGCATTAATCTGTTAGAATAATTTTTTGACTTTATTTGCCATAAGCAGGAATTAGCTCTATATAAATATCTATCAATCCTGTTTTAAAGTCAGGCTGATTACACGTAGTTTCGCTCATGTTTATAATTATTAGTAAAATTACCAAGCCCAAAAATATGTTGATCCGCAGACCAAATTTCCAACTGCGCTAAAGATCACGCCTTCGGGCCGAGACTGACAATGAATCGCCACACACAGTGAGGTTTCGTAGGACTGCAGGTCCCAACCTGTCCCTACTCGCCCTACTTTCCAATGGTCAGATCTTCTCTTTTCTTCGACTTTGCCTATTTCTTCCAATATTACATTGGAGCTGATACCACAAAAGAGTTCCGGCCCCCAAAAGGATATTTCAGTCCCCCTCTTTGCTAGTCCATCTGCTATTTCATTTCATTCTTTTCATGTATAGGTAATTTTGGTTTGAAATTTTTCAAAGTTATATTATTTTTTACAGAACCAATAAAATGTCTGTAAAAAATCTTGATCATATACTGTTACTCCTAATCATAAAAATCATCAGTTGTTTATCTACATAGTAAAAACCTTAGACTAATATAAAATCCACGTTGCTTTTCTTATCATATTTTAATATAATTTCTCGTTTTCACTAAACCCAGTACATAGAAATTGGAAAAAAAGGAAACTTTATTTTAAATATATACTATACACTAAGAGATATATGAACATTTTTGAAATAAATGTATATTTTTTAATTCATTTAGATACTCACGTGGGTGTGAACTTTGGGGTGGTTATAAAATTTCTCCAAAATCGCGTAACCGCCTTTTTCCAATTTGAAATGATCCGTTTTATTCAGGTAGCTATCACCATCGTCATAAGATATAAAAACTGTTGATGAAGACGGAAACGAAAATCCGGAGATCAGCGGGGCTGGATCCCGAGCTAAACATATTATTATTTTGCTGTTGTCTCCAACCCAATGTACCATCAACTGTTTGTGGGTATCATTCAGGAAATTGATCTGAAAAATAAAAATAGGGATTTAAAAAGATTATCATAATAGTGTATTACATAACGAGAGTTGTAATAAGCTTGCTTGGTTGGTAAACAGACGAAACAGGTCGGGTTAGTGGGCCCCAACACTGCAGCCATTGGCTTATTGTATTGTCCTGTCTGTCTGCTAGTCCGTGAGAAGATTTGTGACCTTGATGAGATCTAGAAGTCTCTTCACAGTATCTCTTTTGGTGAGGTTGGATACAGGGTCATCCGGCCCTAACTGTCTATACCTCCACCAACGTAGAGCCTCACATTCGAAAATTATATGGGTGGCTGTTTCTTCCTCCTCACCACATAATCTAAATATAGGTTCTTCTTGGAAGATCCCCATTGTGTGAAGGTGCTTTCTCAGGCCGCAGTGTTGTTTAACCATCAGTTTACTGTGTTTGAGCTTCGAAATTGTTTGCCAGTATTTGAGGTGTTGTTTGTGCACCCACTGGTTTAATGTGGTTCTTACCGAAGCCTTTGTTACACCGGTTGCCGATCCTTCTCTTGCTAGGGCGTCTGCTTTTTCATTCCCTTGGATATGGATGAAGTGAAATATATATTTGAAATTTTTGAAGACTTTCTAACAGAGATGATGAGGAAGATAGAATAGAGACTAGATTACTGGACTGATAAAAAATACATAAAAGAAAAAACTGTTCTTCCTCTATTCTTATATATTTTAACAGTCATCATTGCGTTTTAACCCGAGAGTTAACCCTCGGGGCAACTCGAGATATTTAACTCTACTTTATTAAACCGGGCATAAACTGTGGTAGTGGGTAAACGTAAAGTGAAAGAAATAGGGTTTTAAAAATGGTTAATGTTGACGTCATTATGACGTAGTTGCCTCCCACCACCTTCACCGAGATACTCTAACCGGGTTTAACGGGGAATGTGAATGAAATATGTCTAAGATCTACATACTTTGGTTTTCATATCAGGTATTTTAACCAATAACATGGTATTTAAATAATCAATATCACTAATTTTAAGATTTTTAACACTTAAAATAAAAGTTGTATAAGTAGGTACATTCCTTCCCCTTTTGGAAAATTCATTCAATTCACCCTTCCCCTTTTTGATATAATTTTTCCTTTCTCTTCTTAAAAAAAATCTCATTCCAAATTTTAGTTTAAGGAGCCTTGAGTGTCTTTTAGCATCTCGTCATTCAACTGCTGCATACCAAAGTTTATCAGGTTATCTTTAACTATTTTAGAGTTACAGCCTGTCTAAAAAATTGTGGTATACCCTGTATATTCATACAATTTGAAAGCATGCTCAGTGTAAATGTACTTCCTTGGAAGGATAATAAGTATAATTGCCAGTTTTCGTGATGCTGTAATGCTGTAGGTATACGAGTATATATTGAAAAATTCTTAGCCTACTATAGAACCAAACAAAATTTCAATGTCAAAATATTTTATTACCCAACATATTCTCCTCTTAAGTGGATACATTTATTACAGCGAACCTGCAACGTCTCTAAACCTTTCACAAAGAAAGTTTCTTCTTGCTCTGCAAACCAGACCTCCACAGCTTTTATTACCTCCTCGGAAGAAAATTTACGACCTTTTAAACTTTTTTTCAGTTGAGGAAAGAGATGATAGTCGGACGGAGCCAAATCTGGTGAATAAGGGGGGTGTTCTGGTAATTCAAACCCTAAATCACGAATTTTTTGCATGGCAGCATGAGATTTGTGTGCAGGAGCGTTGTCCTGCAAAAACAAAACACCTTTGGATAGCTTTCCGCGTCTTTTCTCTTCAATTTTTTCCCGTAGAGTGGTCAGTAATGTTGAATAGTAATCTCCAGTTATTGTTCTACCCTTATCCAAAAAATCAATCATGATTATACTCCAAGGCAATCCCAAAAAACTGAAGCAAGAACTTTTCCAGCAGATTTCTGGACACGAAACTTCTTAGGTCTTGGAGAACCAGAGTGTCGTCATTCCATCGATTGTTGCTTTGTTTCTGGATCGTAGAAATGTACCGAAGTCTCATCCATATTCGGTTTAAGAAGTCTACATCGTTTTCAAATCGAGCACAGATCGAACGCGATGCTTCTACCCTTGCACGCTTTTGGTCAACATTCAAACATTTGGGGATCCATTTTGCAGCAATTTTTCTCATGTCCAAATTGACGTGAACTATATGATGAACGAGTTCGTATGAATAAAATCATGTCATGAACTGCATCGATATTTTCGGGGACTGACACAGAAACTGTCCTTGCCGATCGGTCTTCATCTTCAATGGAAAATTTACCTCTTTTGAAGCTTGCAGTCCAATTTTTCACGGTCGCATACGAAGGACATTGATCAACAAGGGTATCAAGCATATCTTCGTAAATTGCTTACCTCTTAAACCTTTTAAATACAGATACTTGATGATGGCTCGATACTCACGATTTTCACAATGTCGGTGGAAATCTTTTTTCTTTTAATTTTTTGCATAACTCTGGTTTACTTTTTTGACGTCAAACTTCACACTGACCCTTCTAATGATTTATTGTTCGTTGCTATGGTAACGTAATATTTTGTTTATGCATGGAACTGGTCTAGGCTAACTAGAGATCAATACATCCTCCTAGTATTCTTCCAGATGCAATTACAAAAGCTTGAGCTTTATCTCCTTCCTGATTTTTTCCTTTAATGTGGCATATCATGGAGCATATGCTGGAATAAGTCGGCAAGGGAGACGAACACGTGCTTTAGCTTCTGCAATTGATTATGGATAAACTTTATTATAGTATTACCAATTTTTGTAAAATAAATGGTAGTCTAAAAATGGATTCTATTTTGTTGAAATATAACAAAAGAGTTGACATTTTATTTATATTAATTGACTGAAAGAAATTGTAAGTAAAAATAAAAAATCGAAAATAGCATAGCTGGTGTATTTGCCAAAGGTCAAAGGCAATTACGTATATTATTCTACAGAGTAGCAACTCAAAAATACCTACCCACTTACTCATTTATATAATTTTATCAGTATGTTTTAAATTGTTTAAAGACCTAATTATACTGCAAACAATATTATGTTGCTCTGACACACACAAACAATTTTAATTTCAACTAGAATTTTAGTTAGAAAATAATAATTGTATATTGGCTTACAATTATTTTATATTGGATACAAAAATAACATGAACTTTTCAGAACATTATTTATAGCTACCCACATTGTTGTTTTAGCCATTCAGCTAAATTATTTTGAACATAAATACAAACCTACTGTCATTAGGCTATTTATGATTCATGGTACAAAGTACATTAAGCTGTTTTTGAGAGCAATACTTTTTATAAGTTAAAAAGAAATATTGCAAAGTTGTTGAAAGTAAAAAGTGAAGAGTCACAGTTATTGTCATTGAGAGGGAATAATAAAAAAAACCACTTCCTGGCTTTTTAGACATCAGAAAAACTGGGACATGCAACAAGATGGTATAGCATAACTTTTCAAATAAATTAAATATGGAATTAAGCAACAAGAAGGAATGGGATCCCAATACCATTACTAGAATTGGATAATTATATTTCGAGAAATAGGCAAGCTTAACTAGAAAAAAATGCAATTAAATTTAGATCACAATTAGTGGCTTTTTAGGTGGGTAAATGCAAAATTAGGGGCAGTCACGATTTTCGAGAAATTAACCAAAAACCAAGGGTTTGCCTGATTTTCAAAATCTGACTGGCCTATGATCAAAATATATTGTTTCCATGACAAAACGTAGAAATTAAGTGCTCCAAGAAACTTGTTGGAAATGGAAAACATTTAATAAAATGCTTTCATGAAATCTTTGTTGATTTCAAAAATTTTTACCACTATACAGATTCGGCAAATAATTATATTCCGTATTGCCATTCTGCGAGTGAAAGAAAGAAATCTATAGAACAACAGAAAGACAATGTTGCATTCCCCTCTCCAGAGAGTGTATCCAGACCAATTGAGTCTAGAGAGGTGGGTGTTTCATGGAGGGGAAGTATTTTGTTCTCTCTTGTACATATAGAATTTTATGTATAAGTGCTCACTGTTGTTCCTATATGAGATTCTACATACACAAGATAAATATTTGCGGAACCTGTATACTTCAAAGTTAGCTATCACCACTTTGAAGAAAACAACATTACTGTTTATTGCATGCCAATATATCCAGTGTGTTTTCATTGAAATTGAAGTGATTTTGGTATTGCAGTTTATTAAAATGAACTGCATGGCAAAATTTATGTGGTCTGGAAGAATCCACATACTTGTGAATTGCAAAGCAATTCAGAATCCTTGGGCACAATACCTAGCAGACTACTGGATAGATAGAAGTCTGCAGACATCCTAAAATTCATCCAGGAAATAGGTCCAAAGGAGCTACTAGTCTCCCAAGACTTTAGGTTTCAGTGAATGTCACCCCAATACACTTACAGACATACATATTGTCATTGAGCTATCTGGATCTTTGCCAGAAAAATGAACACCATTTTTGGTAAATAAAATAATCGAAAATTTACTGATTTCAACTATTATACTATTTTTGGTGCTTTATAAAACTAAATATAATAGGCATCTGGCCCTTATTTCTCTAAATTTTTGTTGTGTTTATATTATACTTAAAATCAATATCCCAACTGTCACAGTTGATGGGAAAGTGATAAACATACTACTATAAGATTTATTATTTATACAACTAAGCCTATAGAAAAGAAGAATATTAATTTTTGTTTATTTCAATATATTTTATAACTGTCAAGGCTTAAATTGCATTTTAGTCTGTACAGGAATAATAAATTTAGCCAAACAAGCAACTTTATTTGAAATTCCTATATTGGTAGCATATTTATTTAGTCTACCACAAATTTTCTTAGAATTTATGTAACTTGATATTTGAAATAAATCCTTTTGACCTTAAATAAACTACTTGTGTCCACTGTCAATGCTGTTAGATAGATAAGAGCTTAGGTGTCACATATCCAAAATATAATTTCTATCATAAAATTACATTTATTAAGGGCCAATTCTACAATGCCATTATGAAAGTCAGAATAGTTATTGTATAGCTAGATTTATAAGAATAACTGGTTGTTGTTTCTACAATGGATCTTTATGAAAGGTATACTTAGTTATTCTGAGAATATATCACTGGTAGTTCCATTCAAACAAGGAATTTCTGACATTTTAACTAACCACAACTCTAATTTCTCGGTTTGTAATGAAAAATTAGGGAGTGGAAGAGAATTCACTAAATTCAGAATGCTATTTTATTTTGGTTCAAAAATATGAATAAAACAGATGTTAATCAATGAAACAATAGAAATAATTGACCAGAGCACCTTTATGGTTCTTCAACATCAACTCCCATAATCCATTATAAAAAAAAACCACAATATTTTTTGTATTTTTATTTCAACGTTTCAGCTACCTTATCAAGAATAATTAAGTTTTTAAAATTTTTGGTTGACACTACAAAAAATGTTAAAATAAAATTACAAAAAAATATTTTGGCTTAATTTCCCAATAAATTAACGAGAAAGAATAATGAATACACCACAAGGAACATACAGAAGATGTATGTATGTATGTATGTATTTTGGGGTAACATTCACTGAGACCTAAAAGATCTATTGTGCCCCCTTACTTCTACTTAGTTTCTGAGGAGAAACATACAGAAGATATCCAAGAAGAAGTTGAAATTTAGCATTTATTTCAAAATATTATTTATGTAACCACAAAAATGTATTTCTTTTATGCCGGGTTGCAAGAAGGCTTATTAAAAATGATGAATGATTAACGGCTAATCAATAAAATAATAACTCGTTAATTCTTCAAATCAATCACCATTTACACATCAAAATGAAAGGGATAGGTACCTGCAATGATGAATAATCAATTGACCATTATTTTTTTGGTACAATCAGGTTCCCATTGATGGTTCATCATTTTTTAATCAACCATCACATATTGAGAGATTTGATTAGCGTTCTTGCAACAGGGCATTAGAATGATACAGCATGCTTAGGGGTCAAAATAAACTAAATTATGATTGGGAAAAAACAAGTACTACCACTATCAATATGTAATTTATGTATATCCTGTTCATTGTAACTCCCATATTATAATTATGTAAAACTTATTTTCCCACAAAGCTACTTATCTTATTAAGACCACAATGTGACTACTAAAAAAATATATGGAACTAATAGTAGATTTCATTCAATACCTGCAGTTTCCCTGAATTTATATTTGTCTGAATACAAATTTAGTGATACTACTGAATAAATAATATCTGTCCATATGGATACATTATAAAAATTACGAATATATCGGGGATTTAAGAAAATTAAAGAGCTAATATATTTCAATTAATCTGAGGTCTTATTTTGGGCAAGAAAGTAACAAAAAAACTACTCCTAAATGTTGTATGCCAAGAAATTTTAAATATTATAGCTACTATGAATAAAAAATAAGGATATAAATAAAGCATCAGTAAAAAAATCAAGTAAAGTGGTTGAAGCAGGAAGTATACTTAATTTTTCAATTACCTTTGTCACTACATTAGATACAGTACTTGGTATGTCTCTTCTTTCTCGAATAATTGTTTTAGAGCTGGCTAAATCACTGGGGACTGCTTCAAATAGATGAGTTTTCTGACCTTTTTGGACATTTTCAACATTTCCAAAAAGTGTTTTCACATTGCTACCTTGGTCTATAGTTGATAAAATTGCCGATTTTGTAAAAAGTAACAAAAACAGTACCAAATACATTTTCTTTGTTTACATTAAGTTAACAGTATAAGAAGTATCTATGTCTATTTATATAATATAACAAAGAATTTTATTTTAACCCGTATTGTTTTCTATGCAATTCAGATTTATAAAGTTTTGTTGACGTCTAATATTTTCTTTCACTACCAGTACCACCTTTGTTAACAAGGAAACAACGACTAATTTATCGGTAATCTATGGACTAATGTCAGACAGATCCGAGCTTATCTCTGTGTCGTGTGTCAGAGTCAGAGCAGAGACCACAGATAACATACTGCAGAGACCAGAGACAAGAGATGGACAAAGCAGTGGCTGAAAACACAAAAAATAAAGAAGGCAGAACCAACTGTCATTGCTACAGAAAACCATAGATATACAAAACCACATAATAACAGGGCTGCACTGGACACATCAGTGTACAGTATACTTAAGCCATTTTTCTTTGAACTTAACCACGCAAACCTGGCTAACAATACCACGACGTCATGGTAAATTTTTATGACGTACGGTTTGGGGAAAGTGGAAACTCGGAAATAAACAAACACCTAACCTCCAATAAGATAACTACTTTGTCAAACTATCTCAATGAGCTGGTTTGTTTGGTTAGTTAACTGTTATGAGTGTTATGTCATAGTTTGGAACAGTGATGGGTATTAACCGGTTAATAATTTTGTTAACCGGTCACTGGTTAATAACTAGTTATTAACTACCAATTTTTAACCAAAAAAAAATTTTTATTAGATATTTGTGTTCTACCCACTATTACAAACATTTTGACATAATTTAAGCTTATTTGAGATGTAAATAAAAGCTCCAGAACTCAGTCGACAGTCGCGGACGTCAGGAGTCTGCGTAATGCTATTTAATAGACATGAAAAAATTAATGCGCAAACTCCTGATGTTCGCGGGATATATTTTTATAAAAATCCTTCTTTTTTAAGTGGCCGCCTAAATTGTTAACCGTGGTTAATTTCAAACAATTTTTAACTTGGCGTTAATTAACGCTAAAAACTGGTTAACAACATAGGTGGTTATTAACATTACCCATTACTGGTTTGGAACACAAGTCGAAGAATATTGACTGGTTAACTTATAGTTAACCTGGTTTGTGTGGTTAAGTTCAAAGAAAAATGGCTATACAATTCATGAGATTGGTACGATGCATTGACATTTGACAGGAATTTCGGTTCCATAGATTTGAGGAGATTCAAAAATAAATTTTGAATTAAACGGTCTGTGTTAAAAACGTAAACAAAAACCCTTTAGCTGAGTTTTTAGTTATACAATCAGTTTCAATACGATTAGTCGAATGCTTAGACTGCTACGAAATGGCTGAACATAATCTAGAAGGAAAATTATCAAAGTCGTCGGTAAGTATTATTTTTCGGATGTATTATAAAAACTACTTTATATAACCCATCTTTCATTGTATTTTAGATTTTAAAACCTCGTAAAAGTGTAATTGAGGCTAATGAATCAAGTTCCGATTGTAGAGAACCAAGAAGAGTTAGTTTTGCCAGTAGCAATTTTGTTAAGTGAGTTATTGTTCCTTAAATTGAAATTTGTTTATTTTCTGTATGTTCCTTATGGTATATTTATTATTTTGTTGGTTTTATATGGGAAATTATGTTTTTAAACCTTGTTTTCAGGCCATTTGCAGCTGATGCAGAAACAAATACAATATGGGATAACACTTATGAAGAGGAAGTACTACTCACTGATTCAACTAGATCTCTCGATCATTTTGAAACCGAGGAAAGTGTAAAATTCAAGAGTGCTTTTATAAATGAGGCAAGCAGTTTGGAACAAGATATGGAGTTAACAAATGTTTTGTCAAATGATCCAATAATAAATAAAAATATAATGCAAACTGCGGGTGAAATCTGTACTAAAGATTTTAATGAAAACAGTCAAGAAAAATGTGGACAAATCTCCAAGAAAGTAGAAGTAAATCATTCATCTTCAAAAAAATATATTGCAAACTACAATTTGGATGCTAGTATTATGGATATAACATATACTAACAAGAATGTTGATATCTCCGAAGATATGGAATTTACATGTGCATTTCCAAATACTCTAATATCAAATATAGATTTCAAAAATAAACAAATCAGTAAAACTGCATCTGTTCAAAATGTTACTGAAGAACTCAACGAAACTAAGAAACCAACTAACATAGCTGATACTATCAAGAACAATACTAAAACTTTACAGTATTCAGATCAGACAAGTTTGAAGACATACAAAAAATTGGAAGGTAATGACAGCTATAAGAAACACCACATATATGAGGATAAAATACTTAAATGTTCCAAGAATCAAAGTAAAATTTTTGAAAAAAGTTCAAATATATCAAATTTACAGGAACAAACTGTTGCAAATGTTACCTCTAATAATTACTTTGACACTATGGAATTTACCTGTGTGTTACCACAGTCACAAGCAATGAACACATCTGCTGATATTTTAGAAAATGACATGGAATTCACATGTTCTTTTACAAATTTTCCTAAAAAACAAAAAGAACTTTCTTCTTTTTATATTTATCAAAGTAATAGTAGTAGTACTGAAGTTAATGATGGAAAAATTGAAACTTCTGAAGATACAATGATTATTGAGAAGGATAAATATCAATCAATACCACAGATGTTACATGCTGAAGAATCTTCAAATTCATCTTATGCAATTCTTCTAAATAACAGTCTTCATCCAGGAAATCCAGGGGAAAATATATTCAGTGTGAAACCATCCAAAATAACGTCAAAAATTAATGGTAAGCACACTTGCGAGTTATCTTAATTGAACTTATACTATTGCTGTTTTAGATCCTAAAAAAGATGAAATTAAATCAAAGTGTAATGGATATCAAACAGAAGCAAAAACATCATATTTAAATATATCTACAGAACCTGAAGAAGAGATAGCACAAAAACATTGTCCAAGAAATGAGAATGGTACTGATACCACAAACAAAGAAAACTCTATTTTATGTGACTATTTATTGGATACAGTGTCAGTAGAAATTCCTCCAAGTGTTGGACTACTAGAAACTAGTATTCCATATTTAGAAGATTCAATTGAAGAAGTTGTAGGAATGGACAATAGTATTACCGTCAAAAAAGATCCTCATGGTATCCTCAAGCTTCTTAAAAAAGGCAGAGAGATGTTAAATTTGCCTAAAATTGAAATACCTTTATATCCTATTGACCCATTATTGGAAAAACTAGATGAAATAGAGAGTCTACATTGCCGGTTGTTGGAAAAGTTAGAGCCACCTAAAATAAAACTTATTGACTTGGAAGAATTAGAACGATTAGAAGAAGATTTTGATGCTAGTGTAAGTGGGTTCAGTGTTGAAATAGTAAGTACTGACTCTAGCTTTTCTGATATTCTTGCCCCTAAATCATTGGAAGAATTGGTTAAGGAGGCTGCTCCAAGGTAATAAAACGGGATCAAATGGAAAATATCTTGATTTGTCAGTGAAATTATTATTGTAGGTCTAAAAAATATTGGGAGTTTGTTAAATTTGAAAAGGATTGTTACTGTTTCCACATCGCTGAAGGAATGGTATCATTTAAAGCTAAAGTGCAGCCAGCTATGGGACTGGTTGATGAAATTCGCTTATATAATAATTTACCAGGTAAGAATTTGAAATTTTGTTGGTACTAAAACATTAATTAGATTATACCTTTGTGTTTTTTTGAATATTTATTTGTTTTTTTTTTAGATAATGAGAGACCACATGTACATTACATTGCACAATATCTGGAATATAAACTTAAAATGGAAAACTTACGATTACCTCTCGGGGACAAATTTGATCTACTTGCTTTACTCGATTATGTATGCATTTGCGTAAGCGACGTTAAAAACTTTTATGATGAATTTGAGAAGTTAGTGGAGGAGTATGGTTCAATTAATAAGTTTAGAATGGATCGTGACTTGCAGTAAGTAATATTTTTATTTAAGGGGACAATTATATCTGTTACAAGGGCAGATATATTCTTGAAATAAACAAGAATAAAATTAAAAATAGACCATCATGTGGTTCTGATAGTATGTCTGGAATTGTCATTAAAAAAATCGCAAATTTTATAATGGAACCTTCTCATTTAAGCAACATATAGGTACTTCAGTTGATTTTAAATTTTGATGTAATTTTTAATGTACCTGATTTCAGCACACCAGTCAACGGCTTTGAGTCCTCGGCACCTCAGCCAATAGACTTTTTGTGCTATTGCTTGTGCCGTTTATGTGAAATGTTTATCGATTTTAGTGTTATAGTGGAAGTTATGAAAATCGACCTTGTTATATGGTGGGTAATTACCATTAAGATATCACCAACGAGCCTAGGGTGCATAACCGAAATCAGTGCGAAGTCTGTATATGAAGACGTTGATGAAAATCAAGTTCGAAGTATAAAAAATAAAGTAGAAGGACCTAAATACCTCAGACATTTCATTTTACTTCTGCAAGAGTATGTAGAAATTGTGGGCAAACAAGTTAAGGCTAAAAGAGAAATGGAATTTTTGAATATTTGATATTTTTTTATATTTTTTGTGATTGTCTTATTTTATAATACCTATGTATGAATTTATTATTATTTTTTAATAAAAAGTGTATATATTTTTTTATTCATTTATAGTACAAGATTCTTTAGAATAGGAGGAAAAACCTCCATTCACATACTTGCAGAATGATAATTCATTCTAAAACATATACTGGGTGGTCGAAGGTCTTCTTGCAATGTTAGTTCATCGTCTTGGACCGTTTCTCCTTTCATACGTTTTCTGAATTCCTTCTTTCCTTTCCTTTTTTCAATTGATATATCAAGTCCACATATTTTTCAGTTCTGTAGGAAGTAGCTCTTGTCATTATTTTCGTTTGCTTTCAATTACTAAAGAAATATACAGGGTGAAGTTTTAGTATTATTCCAAACAGCTTGTGCATCTTGATAGCTGTATTATTAAAAATGTAAAATCAAATGACCACTATAAAATTATTGTTTGAACAAAAAACTACATTTTTGACAGGAAGATTTATGTTTTTAAATGCATGGTTCATTTTGCTCAACTTTTAATTATACAGAGTGAAATTTATTATAAAGAATAGCATTTCACTCTATACCTATTATAACGGATAAATAACAGAAGCAGACGATTTTAATGGTTATTTAATATTCCCAATATGAGGTAGGAGCATGTACAGTTCCTCATGACTAGCCCAGTATACATAAAATTTGTCATAGCTATTTCAAATTAACACAACACTAATGGTCATTTTAAAATTTGTGTTTCAGGAAAGTAAAGGGAAAAATCTCAAGATTATTTTGCTGGAATATGAAAATATTAGGACAATGCAATGGAGGAACTGTATTTTGGTAAAATTTGACTGTAAGTATATGTAATTATTATTGATATTAATTACCCGGAAGTAGAAATGACAATGGACCAAAGCAAATAGAGTTTTTTTATTGAAAAATACTTATCATATTAGTATATAATTTTTTCAGTTGAATCTATCTTGGCTAAATATAAAATAGGTCTTTTTGTTCTATCTTCTTCCTCCAATGATTGAATTTTATTTGTGTCTTGAAATATTGTGAATTTAACTGTTATAACAAATTGATAGTTTCAACCCTTACTACGTGGAATCTTTCAGTATTCCTAAAATAAAATCAATCACTGTATAATCTGGTATAATTTCATGTGTAGTGTAAAGTGTTTGCATGTGTAGTTGCATGCCTATTAGGGAGGTAGCTTTCTGGCCTGGTGGCTGGCAGCACTGAACAATATTTGTGTTGATTGACCTATCTCATCGTGGTATTCTGTGATTTACATTTCCGGAACTTGTCATTCTTCTTCTTATAAATTACAATGGCCTCCTATCCTACAGGACATCCAGCCAGTATTGAATTTGTCATTATTAGAGATGGAAGTAGAAATGACGGACCTAAGCAAATAGAGTTTTTTATTGAAAAATACATGTCATATTAGTATATAATTTTGTCAGTTGAATCTATCTTGGCTAAATATAAAATAGGTCTTTTTGTTCTATCTTCTTCCTCCAATGATTGAATTTTATTTGTGTCTTGAAATATTGTGAATTTAACTGTTATAACAAATTGATAGTTTCAACCCTTACTACGTGGAATCTTTCCATAATTCTAAAATAAAATCAATTATTGTATAACCTAGTATAATCTGGTATAATTTCATTTGGACACTCTGTATCACAACTATACGCAACAAGGAGGTATGCAACTGAACAGGCAGTAAATGTATGTTTGGTTGCATACCTATTAGAGAAGTAAATTTCTAGTCTAGTAGTTGGCAGCCTCGAATAATATTTGTATTATATATAGCCATTTTTCTATCAACTTAGCCACGCAAATCGGGTTAACAATACTATGACGTCACGGCAATTTATAGTTAACCTGGTTTCTGTGGTTAAGTTCAAAGAAAAATGGCTTAATTATCGTGGTATTCTATGATTTACATTTCCGGAAACTGTCATTATTCCATATTTGTTAGAAATGGTGAGGTGTCTTCACGGAGGAAAAGGCCGCTTATCTTTTACTATTTTTGTGCACGCGTATCTATTTTAAAGAATTTTTAGGTGAATTGACACTGGTAGAATAACACTATTAATATTACCGTTCGGGAATTACGCTTGATCCAGAGGCGGTAGAAAAATAGATACATATATGTTGAAATAGAGGTTAATATATTAATTTGATATCTTTTTAGTCTTCTCTATAAAAACTGCCTTATATAACATTACTAAAGCAGTTAATAATCATTCAAACCAATCATTTTGTGAAAATCGTCATGTTAGATAGCATCGAAGGAAGAAAAAGGTCTGCTGAACTATATTTATTTCAGGATTCAAATTATAAGCTCTTAGAAAAGCAAATAGACTATTTGACCTTCATTCCAAAATGATTTCTCAGTAGTAATTGTCAATATTTCATTCTATTTTAGATATATGATTGTCTACAAGTTTTCCGTCGATACAGATTGTACCTTTTTATTGGACCAGTAGGGTATTGTAGAACAACAGATGTACAATAAGCAATAATAGGAGCACATCCAGTATTAACAATTATCTGACTAAATTCTAGTAGTCATTGGTAAGTGTCTTATTTGTAAATTCAAGTACTTACTTTACCACACTGCCAGTTGAAATCATTTCAATATTTGTTTGTTTTATGGAAAAGAAATCAACAACACATTCTTCAAACTCTATTATTGTCATATGAAAATTTTGAAACACCAATGGAATTAATGCATGTTAAAAAATGCTAGACTGTAAGTACCTATAGGCAATTATTGTGTATAATCAAGTATTATCCTAACCTATTTTGAGAAGAAAATAAAGGTTGTTTATTAAAAAATAATATATCTCATAAGTATTGGAATATAACTTTGCACTTGAATTTTTGCCAAATATTGTTTCTATTACAACTAAAATGAATGTTTTTGTGTTTTATTTTCGGTAATATGATATAGAATGATTTCTCTTCAAGTTGAGCATGGTATTCTCTTGATTTGCTTCCTCAATGTAATAGTCATTTAAAAATTTGTGTGTTTTCCAGGGAAGTGAAGGAAAAACAACAACAGCATATCAATATAAGTTTATTTTGTTGGAATATGAAAATACTAGGACAATGCAATGGAAAAACTGTGTGTTTCAATAAGACTTGGCTGTAAGTATACATAATTATTATTGATATTTTAACATTACCAGGAAGTAGAAATAACAATGGAGCTAAGCGAATAGAGTTTGTTTAATGAAAAGTACATCTCATATTGGAATATAATTTGATGCTTCAACCTCGTCAGCTGAATTTTTCCAAAATCTTGGCTAAACCTGAAATAGAAGGTCTTTTTGTTCTATCTTCTTCCAATGACGGAATTTTATTTGTTTCTTGAAATATTGTGAATTTAACAAATTTATAGTTTCAACCCTTACTACGTGGAATCTTTCCATAATTCTAAAATAAAATCAATCATTGTATAACCTAGTATAATTTCATTTGGACACTCTGTATCACAACTATAAGTAACAAGGAGGTATGCAACTGAACAGGCACTAAATGGTTGTTTGGTTGCATACCTATTAGAAAGGTTACTTTCTAGTCTAGTAGTTGGCAGCATCGAAAAATATTTGTATTATATATAGCCATTTTTCTATGAACTTAGCCACGCAAATCGGGTTAACAATACTATGACGTCACGGCAATTTATAGTTAACCTGGTTTCTGTGGTTAAGTTCAAAGAAAAATGGCTTAATTATCGTGGTATTCTATGATTTACATATCCGGAAACTGTCATTATTCCATATTTGTTAGAAGGGAAGTGAAGGAAAAACAACAACAGCATATCAAGCTAAGTTTATTTCCTTGGAATATGGAAATACCAGAAGAACTGTGTTTTATAATATTTGACTGTAAGTATCTACCTACACATAATTATTATTGATATTCTAACATTACCCGGAAGTAGAAATAACAATGGACCTAAACAAATAGAGTTTTTTTTTTTAATGAAAAATACATCTCATATTAGAATATAATTTGGTACTACAACCTTGTCAGCTGAATTTTTCCAAAATCTGTCTTGGCTAAATCTAAAGAGGTCTTTTTGTTCTGTCTCAATCCTCCAATGATTGAATTTTATTTGTGTATGGATACATTATGATTTCAACTGCTATAACAAATTAATAGTTTCAACCCTTACTACATGGAATCTTTCCATAATTTCAAAATAAAATCAATCATTATAATATAACCTACTATAATTTTATTTGAACACTCTGCATTACAACTATTAGTGATGATTGAGAATATTCATTCAAAGCTATAAGCAACTGAACAGGCAAGCTGATGTTGAAATAAACGTAAATATATTAATTTGATAGCTTTTTATTCTTCTATAAAAACTACATTATATAATATCGCGAATGCAGTTAATAACCAAGTGTTGGTTTTCCTCTGCCTTCCTTCCTTTTTACCAACTTGATTGCGTCATTCTAAAATTACACAAAAATGGGAAGTAACATAATTAGTTAGAAATTGGAAGCTTCTATTTATGTTAATTTGCATTTTGCTGTAAATTTTCTGTACAAAAACGTACATATAGAGTTCGGGAATGGGCATAGTTGACGGTGACCATTACAAATCGGAAATTGCTGAGTATATTTTTTCTCCTAACCCTGTGTATAATACCGTACTTACATCGACATCGCCCACGTTGCCTTATAGGTGCATGTGTGTGTGACAGTTGGTGTGTAAGACCAAATTTTAACGATATTATAGGGGGGCGACCATTTATAGTAATTGGAAGCTGCTCCGTGATTTTCGTTAAAACGGTACCCATTTCTGTTTGAATCTTCATCAATTTTCTCAACACTAAGTAGATTTCAACCTGATATTTACTTTGAACATTCCCACTGATAATATTTACATCTTACTTATTAGAAATATGTTCACAAGAAAGATTGAGATTGAAATTATTATGGAGCTTATGTGCTTCTAATAGCCTCTCTAAACCTTGATGTTATGCTCAAGTTGTTTGTCTAGACCCGTCCTTACTAATAGACTCTGTATGCTAATCCTGGGAAGGTTGTGGTTATTCAACCATCGTCGAAAACCTTAGCCTGGTCAGGCCTCCTCAGTAACACAATATGTGTCTAAGAAACCTCATCTTGACAAAACCTACATATGGTTGAGTCTGCCAATCCGATGGTGTTCATATGTTTGTTGAGCCTACAGTACAGTGGTAGTTCGCCTATTCTAGCTGAAAGGGTACTTCGTGAATTTTGGCGTTGAATCTTTGCCATGTCTTATTCCAGGGTCCAGATTCTTTACTGATGAAGTAGAGCTGTCCGATAAAACAGATATTTTGTCTTCGTTATAGCACTGACGAACTCAACAACTGCTGTTTGTTTTTGTAACGCTTTCACTATACCATAGTATGGTTTTGGACCGATGGAAGCACATCGTACCCTTTCTGGGGCCTCTTCACTGCCCTTGTGATTGAGTGGCCTGATACCCAGTTCACTCAATCTATTCATCTATTTTTGACTGCCCAACAAGAGTAAGCTTTTCAAACAGTCCTAAACGAATTTGAAGCTAAATGCTGGATGTCGAAATCTTTGGCTTTTCTATATATTTACAGGGTGTCCCGGGACTAATGGGTAAAAAGTCAGGAGTCTGAGCCAAAATAATGTTAGTACTTCAAAGGTGAGTTCGGAATGGATTGTGTAGTGCAGAGTTTAGTCACGTGCTGATGGTGTAAGGATGGAGTGATCGACGCTGTAACACCTAATACACCACCATTTTGTACCGAGTAAACGGTGTCCCACCATGTTTACACCATTCATACCCCAAAGTATTACCGAACGCAATAATAGTGTGCACTATATTTTCTCTGACCAATTAACGAACGCAACAGTGTCAATAGTGCCAAAAGAGTTGACACTTTTTACCATTCCGAACTCAGCTCAACTTTTTCTATAAGGCACACGTTTTCGAGTTCTAGGCCTCTAAAGTTTCAATTTTTTGTACTAGTTATTTGATCTTTATAACATTTTCGGCATGACTATAATGTACGTGTATGTTTATTTTGTAAAGGTAAACAGATTTACAGTAGTACCTTGAAGCCAGGGACGGACTACCCACAATGGTTAGTGATTCAAATTTTTTGCAGGGATGGCACACCACCCTGTTTGAAATTATCGAATTTGACTTCTGCGCACATTAAGCTAACGAAAAGGTACTCTTGTTGGAATTCGATAAAATAACCCGTTTGGCTAACATTTGCAGATTTATTAATGCATTGGTCCTGTGAGACCCTATTTCTACACCTTTCTCGATTTTCAGCCATCTGTGTAGCAGGCCAATTCAGTATCAACTGGAGATCCTGCCTTCTATGCGCCTATGCCTGTTATGAAGTTTTTTTTTCCGAAGTTATACTTAAGAAGCATCTTGTTCGTTGACGACGTTGACTAAAAATCTGATTAATTTTTATTTTGATATATCCTGAAATTTTATACAGTTGTTTTTCAGATTTGAACATCGCCTTTTGATTGGACTAGGAGTTGAACAATAAAGCGAGGAAATCACGCAACGTACTGCGGCTGTTTGTCAAGATAAAACACGAATCACTCTCCCATTTTCGTAATCGTTTGTATATTGTCTTTGAATTAACACTAAAAATTAAAAAAATAACATGGATTTTCACGTAGTCCAACAATGTTACATTTTCTCTAATTTTTTTGAAAATTACATTCTTCGTATTTTGAGACTCACAGCACGAAAGATAAAACTGAGCAAAGCAATACGAATAGTGTCATTTTACAGAAAGTTTAATTAAAAATTCTATGGAACTATCGTGATCCACTAGCATCTCCAGCTTCTTACCATTATTGGCAATGGTAGATGACAAACAGCTTTAACGTTGACATCAAATTATTTCATTATTTTTATCCACTTCATTTTTTCGTACTTGTAAGAGAGCAAAAGAAAGCAGAAGAGGTGAGATGATCGAAGAAGATCGACAGAGACCAACAGAAGACATGGAGAAAATGAGTCACGATGACTGTATACGCGAGTCGAAAGTAGGTAACTAGAAAGTGTAATTAATATACACTCAATCAACAATGTGTGTCAGTTATAAACTGACATTGTTAAGTGAGTAAAATGTAGATGGCGCTACACTAATGACACTTTCTAACTACCTATCTTTCTACCTCAGACCTACTTCTGATCGCACTATAATACGATCCATGGAGGTATGTAAAACCATTAAGTAGGGGGGAATAAAATATTTATATCGATAAATGTAGTTTTCGGAGTTTTCACGCATTTTCTTACCATTGTTATCTGAAAAGTAACCAACTTATGTATGCAGGCGGTAAAAACTTTGCCATAAAGTCGCGTACGAAACTCAAAACTGCAATTATCTTCATGCGTTAGAAATTTGTTTGTGTTTCTCTTTGATTAAATATAATTCGAAAGGAAAATTAGCTTGTTTTTATTATTTTCCCTCTAACACCTTCTTTCAACAAAAGGTACTCCAAAGTGTTCACTGAATTGTTGACGAAAAATTAGTTCACAGGTATTTTGATAGATGGCGCCACTTTTGTGTGAATCCCAGCAAAAACATCGCCATCTATGAGAAATTCCAAGAACTAAAGAAAATTAGTTCGCAGTTTTTTTGATAGATGGTGCCACTTTTGTGTGAACCCCAGCGAAAACAGCGCTATCTATGAGAAATTTCAGGAACTAAAAAAATTAGTTCACGGGTTTTTTGATAGATGGCGCCATTTTTGTGTGAATCCCAGCGAAAACAGCGCCATCTATGAGAAATTCCAGGAACTAAAACAAATTAGTTCACAGGTATTTTGATAGATGGCGCCACTTTTGTGTGAATCCCAGCGAAAACAGCGCCATCTATGAGAAATTCCAGGAACTAAAACAAATTAGTTCGCAGGTATTTTTATAGATGGCGCCACTTTTGTGTGAATCCCAGCGAAAACAGCGCCATCTATGAGAAATTCCAGGAACTAAAACAAATTAGTTCGTAGTTTTTTTGATAGATGGCGCTGTTTTTCTGGGATTCACTCGGAAGTGGCGCCATCTGTCAAAAAACTTGCGAACTAATTATTTTTAGTTCATGGGGTTTCTCATAATTGTCGCCGGTTTTTCTGGGATTCACAAAATTGTAGCGACATCTATAGAGTAGAAAAGGAAACATGAATAAAAATACAATAAAATAAGAAACTTTTATTGAAAGTTTGGATTTACAGATAGTTTTACAACGAGTTTACTTACACTATCTACAAAACTGACATTTTCACATACCTTCGTGTTGCGTTGGATCCTATCGTAGTGCGACCATTGAAAACACATGCATATATATATAGGAATGAACCAATCTGTCGGTTGAGCATGGAATAGGAGGAAACAGACTCACACACATAATCTTCGATTGTGAAGTATTATCTCACTGGAGGTACGGACTCAGCACCCACGGGAGGATTTATCTAAGAAGGACAACGTGAAAGGACCGTTGAGCCCGATAAAGGCTATAATTGGTCTCTTCACATAAACGGTACAACTCTGACTGTGGTGATCCCGAACCGAGCAATCAATTATAGTGCGACCTTGCGAAACTAGCTCCGAGGTAGAAAAATAGGAGCAATTAGAGTGGTGCCATCTACATTTCACCTACTTTTCTACCGCATACCTGCTTTCGAAACGCACCGCTACATCGCACCGCAATACGATCCACCGCAACATGAAGAATGTATAGTATCCATCACAAGCGTGTCAGTCGGATCTGAAAAAAAAAATTATTTACAGCGAACGTTTTTTTTAAAATAATTTGAAGAAAACTCATATGAGGACGTCTTCTTCAAAGAGCTGTAGCTCCCTTAGGAAAATTTTTCGGATCAAGTTAATTTGAGCTAAATCGACTTAAAATCACCTCCACTAACTGTAGTTTCCGTTTGGCAGGAGAGTTTCTGGACACTCTGTATTTTTAGACGGTATATACACAACTTGGCGATATTTTCTATTTACGGCAATCCAACTTCACCCCAAATGATTCTTCTTAATTGAATTCACCTACTTCGTATGTCCCTATGAACGCTATCAAGTCCGAGATACATGCCGATGTCGTTACTACAAAGAAAACGTGTAAATAAATATAGTTTAGCAGACCTTATTTCTTCCTGTGATGCTTTCTATCATAGCATCAAAATGATTCTCGGAAAAATTCTTTAAAATAGACAAAAATAGTAAGAGATAACTAGAAAGTTATCTCTCTAATGCTGTGTTGTATCTCACACCTAAACTCGGTTTAATTATAACTGATGTTTAGACTGTGACGTATTGATTTATTTATTATCATTAATAATTACATCAGTCTAAACATCAGTTATAATTAAACCGAGTTTAGGTGTGAGATACAACGCGCCCTAAGGGCGCGTTGTATCAAACACCTAAACTCGGTTTAATGATAACTGATGTTTAGACTGTGACAGATTGATGCACTCATTATTATCAATTACATCAGTCTAAACATCAGTTATCATTGAACTGAGTTTAGGAAGCATGCATTATTGCCTCTTCAGTTGCATACCTCCTTGCTGCTTATAGTTGTAATACAAAAGGTATTATAACAGTTAATTATCCAATAAAATAAATAACACATCAGAAATATAACATATATGTACAAGGTGTCCCAAGTTATCGTTTCCTTAATTTAAAAGATAATCCAATATTGTAAAAACTGTTGTGAATGCCATCAAAATTCCTTCCTAATGGCGTATCAGAATTTCTATTTCACTCAACAGTCCTTTGACAGTCACCCCTCAATTTCTATTATCAAATGACAAATGACCAAAAAATAAATATTTTATGATATTTTGCTCAACTTTATTATCCTTAGGTGCTTGCGCCACTGTTTTTCAATACATCACGAGATAGAAGTAGATTAATCATTTGTTTAAAAAAAATGATGCAATTTATGTAAAAAAATGAATAATAATAAGTGAAGAATAACAATCATTTGCGAATAGTACCTAGGGTTTTTCTTTTTGTTAACGTTTTTGGAACTTAAACGACAATCTTTTTGGGGTATAAATGTAAGGTGTGGGTTATTCAATGGTCATTTGATTAGGCCATACTTTTACGAGAACACAGGTATTTAGATCTTTTTGAAAACAAAGTACCTGAACTTATGGAACTATCGACACTGGACTATTTTTGATGGATTATCTTATAAATTAATATATCAAACACAACCTGTAGATTTAGATGATCTTAAAGAACGCATTAGTGAGGCACGTCGTAGTATCACACTAGATATTAATCAGCCTGCGTGCACAAGAGCGCTTTTAAGACGTTTTGAAGCTTGTATGGAATTTGCTAGAAATAATTTTGAATACTTTGTAATTTTAGTCTTCATTATTTGTATTCAATTTTAATAAGGAGATTTAGGTATTACAAAATGTCAAGTTTTTACATTGTTGTATTCCAATAGTGACAAGCGATTTTCAACGAAAATATAGAGGGGGTGCCATTTAAAATTGAAAAGTGAGGTGTGGCTGCCAAACGACTGTTAAGTCTGATACGTCATTAGTAAGGAATTTTGATATTGCCTGTGAATGATAACTTTTGAAGTACTTGAATTTACAAATAAGACACTTACCAATGACTTCTAGAACTGAATCATATAATAGTTAAGACTAGAGGTGCTCCTATTATTGCTTATTGTATGTCCATTGTTCTACAATACCCTACTGGTCCAATAAAAAGGTACTCTAGTTATTGAAGCAGTTGATGGAAAACTTGTAGACAATCATATATCTAAAATACAATGAAATATTGATAATTACTACAGAGAAATTATCTTGGAATGGAGGACAAATAGTCTATTGGCTTTTCTAAGAGCTAATTGGAATTGTAAAATAAATACACTTTAGCAGACCTTGGATGATATCTATCATAAAACCATAATGAACAATTGAAAGGTGAGAATGATTATCAACTGATTTAGTAATATTATAAATTGTAGTTTTTATAGAAGAATAGAAAGCTATCAAACTAATAAATTAACCTCTATTTCAACATATGTATTTATTTTTTACCGCCTCTGGATCAAGTGCAATTTTCGAACATATTAATAGTGTTACCAAAAATTCTTGAAATAAATAATCTTGCACAAAAATAGTAATGGTTAACCGCATTTCTCCCTGTGAGGACGCCACGCAAATCATAGAATCGTGGGTAACAGAAATAAGACATAGAATAAGGTACCATTTCAAATCAAATATGTCGTAATGACCATAGATAACATAATTGATAATGACTAGGGATTGGTAAAAACTATTGATATATCAAAATATCGATATTTTTTAGGAAATGATCGATAAATATCGGTCATATTTTTATTTTGGAAATATTTATAATCGATATTACCCTACACCCTACACCATATACTATGGTAATTGGGTTTTTGATAATATATATATATATATAATCGATATTTATTCAAGAATATTTCACAATTTTGCCACTAATCGTGTCTCAAGGTAAAAATATCGAATATCGATATTTTTTACTCCTCCGACAACGATATTTAACAATTTCTCATATCGCTCATCCCTAAGAATGACAAATTCAACGCTGGCTGGATGTCCTATGGGATAGGAGGCCATTGCATTTTATAAGAAGATGAACGACATATTCAACGCTGGCTGGATGTCCTATGGGATAGGAGGCCATTGTAATTTATAAGAAGAAGAAGAATGACAAATTCCGGAAATGTTAATCACGATAAGATAGTTCGGTGCTGCCAACTACTAGGCTAGAAAGTTACCTCTCTAATATGTATGCAACCACACTTGCATTTAGAGCCTGTTAAGTTGCATACCTCCTTGTTGCTTTTAGCTGTGATACTACTGAGTGTCCAAATAAAATTATACAATGATTGATTTTATTTTAGGATTATGGAAAGATTCCACGTAGTATGGATTGAGACTATTAATTTGTTATAATAGTTAAATTTACCATATTTCAAGACACAAATAAAATTCCATCATTGGAGGAAGAAGATGGAACAAAAAGACTTCCTATTTTAGATTTAGCCAAAATAGATTTTGGAAAAATTCAACTGACAAAATTAAAATACAAAATTATATACTAATATATGTATTTTTTAATAAAAAAATTCTATTTGCTTTGGTCCATTGTTATTTCTTCTTCCGAGTAATGTTAGAATATCAATAATAATTATGTATACTTACAGTCGAATCTTATTAAAACACCATTAAAACCATTGCATTGTCCCAATATTTTCATATTCCAACGAAATAAACTTAGATCGACATACTATTATTGTTTTTCCTTCAGCTTCCTGAAAAACACAAATTTGAATAAGACTATTACAAAGGGTTGCATTCCTCCGAAAAAGGTACTCAAACTTATGAATAAAGCTTACTGAGCTCACCAAATCGATTAATAGTGAGTTTCTCTTATCAACAAAACCATTCCCATTTGATGAAACCAAAATTTCAAATGTTTTACATATAAAGAAGACTACTAGTATAGGACATGTATACCTACCGACAAGTTGAAATTAATGACAGTCGCCCTGAGGATAAACAATTATTTGGATAGATTCAAGATTTGTAATTTGATTGTTTTGTATCGATTCAATGATCCTTTTTATTATGAACATCAGATATAGCTTTTAAAATACCTAAGCAATTAGAATAATGTCGAAGCACGCACCAAATCAAAACTAAATTAATTCAAATACGATCAAGGTAACTATAAGAATCAAGTTGTGTAGAGAATGCTAGTTTATCATATGATTTATCAGGACAAAGTTTGTACCGGTATTATAAAGAGTTAGAAAAAACATTTACAGGAAAATGCAAATTAACATAATTAGAAGTTTCCAATTTCTAATGGTCATAGCTAATTATGTTATTTTCAATTTTTGTGAAATTTAGAGAGATGTCAAGTTGAAAATATAGCTGTGTACAGTGTATGTATGTATAGTATGACACTCATTGAGGAAGCAAATCAAGAAAATACCATGCTTGACATGAAGAGATATCATTCTATATCATATAACCAAACATAAAATACAAATGTTACATTTTAGATTTAATAGAAACATATTTGGCAAAAATTCAAGTGACAAACTTACAATCTAATATGAGATATATTTCTCAATAAACAACCTCTATTTGCTCATAAAGTTAGGTTAGGATAATATTAGAATATACAAAATAATTGTGTATAGGTACTTACAATCTAGCATTTTTCAACATGCAGTAACTCTATTGAAGTGATAAGATTTTCATGAGCATATAATAAACTTTGAAAAATATGTTGTTGATTTCTTTTCCAGAAAACAAACAAATATTGGAATGATTGCAACTGACAGTGTAGTATATTATTATTTTGAAGTAATAAAATTTACAAATAAGACACTTACCAATGACTACTAGAACTGAATCATATAATAGTTAAGACTGGAGGTGCTTCTATTATTGCTTATTGTACATTGAAGCAACACTGTATCGACGGAAAACTTGTAGACAATCGTATATCTAAAATAGCATAAAAATTTTTATAGAAGAATAAAAAAATATCAAATTAATATATTAACCTTTCAGCATAAGTATCTATTTTTCTACCGCCTCTGGATAAAGTGTAATTCCCGAACGATAATATTAATAGTGTTACCAAAATTTTAATTCCCGGAAAAATTCTTAAAGTATATATGCGTACACAAAAATAGTAATAGATAAGCGGCTTTTTTCACCGTGAAGACGCCACGCCATTTCTAACAAATATGGAATAATGACAATCATAGAATAATACTATGACAATTTCCGGAAATGTAAATCATAGAATACCACGATAATTAAGCCATTTTTCTTTCAACTTAACCACATAAATTAACTATACATTACCGTGACATCATAGTATTGTTAACCCGGTTTGCGTAGTTGAGCTCAAAGAAAAATGGCTATAATACAAATATTGTTCGATGCTGCCAACTACTAGACTAGAAAGTTACTTCTCTAATAGGTATACAACCAAACATGCATTTCGTGACTGTTCAGTTGCATACCTCCTTGTTGCTTATAGTTGTAATACAGAGTGTCCAAATAAAATTATACTAGATTATACAATGATTGATTTTATTTTAGAATTGTGGAAAGATTCCACAAAGTAGGAGGATGAAACTATTAGTTTGCTATAACATATAATTGTAAATTTAATATTTCAGGACACAAATAAAATAAGACACTTACCAATGACTACTAGAACTGAATCATATAATAGTTAAGACTGGTGGTGCTCCTATTATTGCTTATCATACATTGAAGCAGAACTTGTAGATAATCGTATATCTAAAAAAGAATAAAATATTGATAATTACTACCAAGAAATTATTTTGGAATGAAGGGCAAATAGCCAAAATAAATAAATATGGTTTGCCCTTATTTCTTCCTTTGATGCTACTATCTATCATATCATGATGAACAACTTTCATAAAATGATTAAAGGGTGTGAATGATTATCAACTGCTTTAGTAATATTATATATTATATTACTAAGTGTTGCAATCATCAGATATAGGTACTTGAACTTGTAAATAAAACTTCTGAACCCACTAATTCAATTAGTGAGTTTCTCTCATCAGCAAAATATAATCAATGATATACAATTTTCACCATCAATTTCAATTCTGATCTTTTCCAAGCCCTATGTACCTCGTTGTGCCTATAATTTACAAAAAAATGCAAATTTACCTATATAAAAGCTTCCAATTTCTAATTATCGTATTTTCTATTTTTGTGTAATTTATAGACACGTTAAGTTGAAAGTATTGCCATGTACATATAATAGAAGTAACACTCATTGAGGAAACAAATCAAGAGAATATCAAGCCTGACTTGAAGAGAAATCATTCTATATCATATAAACAAAAATAAAACACAAATGTCCCATAGATTTAATAGAAACATATTTGGCAAAAATTCAAGTGACAAACTTGGGATATATTTTTCAATAAACCTCTATTACCTCCTCAAATTAGGTTAGGATAATATTAGAATATACACAAGAATTGCAAATAGTTACTTATACTTACTGTCTAGCATTTTTCAGCATGCAGTAACTCCATTGATGTTTTAAAATGTTCATGACAATAATAAACTTTGAAAAATGTGTTGTTGATTTATTTTCCTGGAAGAAAAACAAATATTGAAATGATTTCAACTGGATTGTGGTATGTTATTATTTAGAAGTACTTGAATTTACAAATAAAACACCAATGACTACTAGAACTGAAGGTTATTATATTATAATAGTTAATACTGGAGGAGTTCCTATTATTGTTTAGTACATCTGTTGTTCTACATTTTATAATACCCTATTGGTCCAATAAAAGTGGTACTCTAGTTATTGATGCAACACTGTATCGACGGAAAACTTGTACACACATATACCTACCTAAAATCCTAGAATAAAATAGGTATTTACAATTACCACAGAGTAGTCATTTTGGAATCAAGGACAAACAGCCAATTAGCTTTTCTAAAAGCTTATAATTTCAATCGTAAAATAAATATAGTTTAACAGACATTATTTATTCCTTCGATGCTGTCTATCATAACATCGACATGAAACATTATATTGAATATTGTTAAATGGTATAGGAATATTTTATGTAGTAGTTTTTATAGAATAGAATAATAAGTTACCAAATTAATATAAAAACGTACTCACGAACCTTTTTAGTAAATGATACAAACGGTTTTTCTCTATGTATTATGTAATTATAGTGAATACACCAGCAACAATAACCGAACTTCGGATAAAACCGGGCCTACAGACGCCATGTTTTTAATTAGTCGTCATCATATGTCATACGTCATACGTACGATTACCTGTGGGCCTCTTTCTTATGGTCTTTACAAACCCAAGGTTTTCACAAGTGGGCCTCTTTCTTGTGGTCTTTACATACCCAAATTAGATTGAAATTATTTTTTCAAATGATCTATTTCACGTGTGTATTGTCAACGAAAAGAAGTACCTACTGATGGAAAAATACCTATATAATACATTTGATAAAACATAGCACAGAACTTTTTCTCAGTGTGATTCGAGTAAAGCTATAAGCATTTATCATGGTTCTCAGTGTATGCCAGAGTTAGCTGTCACATTCAATGTTATTTATTTTTGTCCCTTCAACATCAAAAGATTTTCGCCTTCTTGTTGCTGTTTGTATTCTTTGACGCCACTTAAAATATCAAATCTAACACATAGGTAACATAAGGTAGGTTTTAATCGAGTGCGTCAGAAAATCATATAGGGAGAAGTATGTTATCTGTGGGGAGAGCCGGAGAAACGTTTCACCCTGTAATGTACCCCTACCCTATATGAACTCTTAATAATACAGGAGCGTGCGTTTATGCTGGTTTAGGGCAGCCGTCGCAGCCGATAAGTTTTTAAAAAACAAACTATCGACCCTCATCTCGAAAACGTCGGATTAATACAAAATCTCAAAAATCTGTCATACAATAGCGTTTGGCACTTGTTTAAAATACTTTAGTTACATGTGGCTGGCAGCATAGATGAATATATTTTTTTAATTTCTCTATGGCTGGCAGCATATCTGTGGTTGTCAGTTTGTTGTTGATATTATTGAGAGATTTTTAATCGGAGTTAAAAAAGTGCAATTTCTCATCGTAGGTACAAATTCATGTAATATTAAGATATTTCATCAATGTTTTTTAGGATTGTTGTATATTTAAAACTGTTCTCTGATAACTACTTATCAGTTTTTGGATCAATTGTGTGGTGACGTTTTTAAATAGCCAACCTCTCGTCAACAGTCAACGTGTAAAAAATTACACAAATCCAAAAGATAGATGAAACGCAATCAATTCGAACATGCCGAAAATATTAGCTTTTATTTTATTGAATAACGTTTTAGTTAATGCGTTTTATCTGCCAGGGCTAGCTCCTGTAAATTATTGCAAAAAGGATGATGAGTCTGAGACTTGTAAAGTAAGTTTAAGAGGAAAACATTTGCTTATAAAATATTCGTTTTGTCATGTTATACCTTGAGATAATTCTTTTATTTTCAGTCTGAAGTCAAATTATTTGTGAATAGATTAAATACAGATGAGTCAGTAATACCATATGAATATAGTCATTTTGATTTTTGTCTACCTGATAGTACCGAAAAATCTCCGGTTGAAAACTTAGGACAAGTTGTTTTTGGAGAAAGAATAAGACCATCCAAGTACAATATTGTCTTTATGAAAAATGAAACTTGTAACCTTGCTTGTACGAAACAATACTCTGGAGATAATAATGATGATAACCTGAAACTAGGCAGATTGAGAAAAGGTATCAGTCTTAACTACCAACATCACTGGATAGTAGATAATATGCCTATTACTACTTGCTACGATGCTGATGATTGTAGAACTGGTTTCCCAATGGGCTGCTACTCTAGAAATGGCAGACATAATTGTATAAGAGATGTAGGCAGAGATGATGCTTATTATATTTACAATCATGTAAATTTAACTATTACATATCATTCTGGAGCTAAAGAAGAATGGGGTACTCAGTTTCAAGAAAATGGGGGAAGAATTATTTCTGTTAAAGTTATTCCCAGAAGTATTTCTTATAAAAGGTGAATATCAAAAGTGATTTATTTAAATATAGGTTTAAAGAAAATAAATTAGCATTGTTATGTAATTTTAATACTATATAAAGAGAACTAATTCATTTGTTGACATACAGTATTTTTTACAGCCCAGATTGTTCCCTAAGTGAAACGGAGCCACTTATGATACCGATGAAGAATCTTAAAAGTGGAGAGACATTTGAAATTAAGTATACTTATAGCATCAATTTTGTAGAAAACAATCATGTTAAATGGTCTTCAAGGTGGGATTATATTCTGGAATCAATGCCACATACTAACATTCAATGGTTCAGTATCTTGAACTCACTTGTTATTGTATTATTTTTATCTGGTATGGTGGCCATGATTTTGTTGCGTACATTGCATAAGGACATTGCAAGGTACAATCAAATTGATAACGGAGAAGATGCTCAGGTACAAGCTTTACGTTGTTTATGACAAACCCAATCTAAAACCTCAAATATTAAGACAACAATTATAGCTTTCCTTCCAAAATGTTAACCCAAATGATCGCCTTTCAAAAATATTAACCCAAATGATGGGGTATAAAATGAAATCAATTATGTAGAATATAATCATCTCAAATATTTAATTTAGTTTCAGACAAACAATAAATAAACCAAAGATTTACTTTCACTCTCATCAATATTTGCATATAACATTATTTTTTGTTGACATTTAAAAATTGTTAAATATTTTTTTATAGAAACTGTTATTTTGTTGAAAACAACAACCACATTGTCAGTAATCATTGATAGCTGATTTGAATAGTCAATTTCACAATCAATTTCATTAGTACATCAAGTGGCACATTCTAATTATTTATATAATGTTGTTATCTAATAAAATAAGTTTGGGTGAAATTGTTTATATGCTACTCATTGTTTTCACCAATAGAAAAACATTATAGTGAACAATCTTGTCAAACATTAGATCACAATTGTTTATTTCATTTTAATATGACAGTTTTTGATAGAAAACTTGAGAAATGCATTGAGATAAGGCATTCAAACCTTAGATACTTCTATGTCTTTACTATAAACTAGATTAAATTAAATTTCTAGTCTACCTAATAGGTGGAAATAGTTTTTAGTTGTACAGTCAAACATAGGGAAGATGTGAGCTTTTCGCCATGACCCTTAGTGTGCAATGCGGTTATTAGTAAAGATCAAAGAGTGTAGTTAGTGAAAGTATAGTTTAGTCAAACAATTCTGCCGTGCTTACCGCCATCTCTATTTCCATGTCTCTTTCTATGTTAATTTTTTTGTTTTGCAGGAAGAATTTGGCTGGAAACTTGTCCACGGAGATGTTTTTAGGCCACCACGAAAAGGCATGCTTCTGTCAGTACTGTTGGGATCTGGAGTACAAGTATTTTTCATGAGTTTGGTAACTCTGGCTTTCGCATGTTTAGGATTTCTTAGTCCAGCAAATAGAGGAGCACTTATGACTTGTGCTATGGTATTGTATGTCCTGTTGGGATCTCCTGCTGGCTATGTTTCTGCCAGAATTTACAAAAGTTTTGGAGGTGAGAAATGGAAATCGAATGTATTATTGACTTCTATGCTAGCGCCGGGGTAAGTTAAATGTTTAATAATAATCTAATCAATTGTTGAAACGATTTAAAGTAATATTGGTATAAAAAAATCTTACTATTATTGTAGAATCGTTTTTGGACTGTTTTTCATCATGAATTTGGTATTATGGGGAAACGATAGCTCAGCTGCTGTTCCGTTTAGTACTTTAGTAGGATTATTGGCTCTCTGGTTGCTGGTTTCAGTACCACTTACCTTTGTTGGGGCATTCTTTGGTTTCAGAAAACGGGTAAGCGATTTTTGTTTGTCAATAAGAGTAGATGCAGAGCGGAAGAGAGATACTTACATTCCTTTGTGCTTCATGGGTTTATCTATTTTTCAGGCATTGGAACATCCAGTACGAACCAACCAAATACCAAGGCTGATACCCGAACAATCAGTATACACTCAACCAATACCAAGTATAATAATGGGTGGGGTGTTACCATTCGGTTGCATCTTTATTCAACTATTTTTCATTCTAAAATCCATCTGGTCTTCACAAATGTATTACATGTTCGGATTTCTTTTCCTAGTCTTTATAATACTCGTTATAACTTGCGCTGAAACGACAATTCTGTTGTGCTATTTCCACCTTTGCGCTGAAGATTATCATTGGTGGTGGAGGTCGTATCTAACTTCCGGTTTTACAGCTGTGTATCTATTTTTGTACTGCTGTCATTATTTCTTTTCGAAGCTTCAGATTGAAGACAGCGCTTCGGGTTTTCTTTATTTCGGCTATACAATGATTATGGTATTTTTGTTTAATCTTTTGACTGGCACGATAGGTTTCTTTGCTTGCTTTTGGTTTATTAGGAAGATTTACAGTGTAGTTAAGGTCGACTGAAGATATTTTATGAACTTTTTATATTATCAAGAATTATATGTGGTTTGTTTGAACACTGTTGAATGATTAAGTCCTAGCTGTTGGCGCTTACTGTCCTTTTGTGAGTAGTTATTTTTTCATTTATATTTTATATAAATATATATATATAAAAAAATTGTGGCTGTGGAGTATTAATACAATAACATTTTACTCTTGATGCGAGTCGGTTCTAATAATGAAAGATTTGAAAATATCAATTAAGGGAAACAAGGGAAGAAAATCGTTTATAAAAAATTGTTAAGCTTACAAAAATCGAAGCAGTTTCAAATGTATTCTTGGTTAAAGTCGTCAGTCTATAATTTTATTGCAGTTTTATTAATAAAGGTTCCAAATTTTACTTACTTGTTTTGAAATATTTGCCAAATAAAGACCACTTGACATGAAGCAATAAAGTTCTTACAAGGTGCGTATAATGCAAATGATGAATCTAGCATGCTATTTAACATCATGTATCATTGCAATATTGCTGCCAACCCAACCAAGACAAAGAGAAAAGTAGATATTAACCTCAAAAAATAATTTATTCAAACATAATATACACATTTATTTTATCATTATTTAAAATATAGTGAAAGTGAGAAAAGCTCAGAAAAAAAAACTAAGTGCATCACTGTCAATTATCATATTATCACAAAAGACAAAACGTCAGATAATACAATCAGCAATCAGCTGATAGGTATCATTTGATTGGAAACAGTTAGTTGGTTGGTAACACAAAAGAAACTAGATGTCTCCCTAGAATTGAGTCTTGCAGGCAATAGAAATGGCATAAGACCGATATAATTGCAATTGTATCGAATTGCAGAAATTAATCAGCTGGGTTTCAACTCGCATACTTTCAATCAAGAAATCTTTCATTGCATTATGAGTTGTATTGCTTCATATCAAGCGGCCTTGAAACTTATTAATACTTGTTTATAGGGTTCATATTTTATTATTAATACTCTTTTTTGTTTAAATCTGTTATGGCAAATGTAGTGACTTTCATTTTTTATTGGCATTTGACAGAATAACTTTTCACCTCGCCTCCCACTTCCATCTACTAGCAATAAAACTACAGTTTGCAACATTAAAATGGCCTTTGTCCTCCTTATTTTGCAAACCATCTTCCCCTACACCCCGTAATTATTATTATTCATTACTAAATTTTTTCTAAAGCATAGACAATGTAAAAAAAATAATGTTTGTGTATTTAAATATACCCAAGTTAGTTTCAAGTAGTATTACTATTATCAATATTTATTCTTTAGTGGCCATTGCAAGTGTATTAAAATTTATTTTGTATTATTATATCAAATACATTTTGTATATCAAGAGAGTTTTGTGTTCTAATCAGATTTCGTACAAGATTGTACCTGAAGATTGGTCCAGACCACAGAATAAACCACTCACGCAGAAGCGACACATTTTTAAACTTCCATAAGAAATATAAGCCATATTTTTGCGATCTAGCGCCTTTAAGCGGATTAACAGTGTAGCTTAAGCGTGACGTCATAATGGTGACGTCACGCTTAACCTCGCAAAAGTGGAAATATCTAGCGATATTCTGACATATGACAATGAAATTTTTCTTTCTGAAATTCTTAATCTCTAGTAAGCAAAATAATATTATACCTAAATAAAATTTTCCATCAACTATCAAATAAAATATTGGAGTTTAAGCAGTACTTCCTTTTTCATAATAAAAAGGTTTCCTGGTCTACTTCCAACATTAGACCATTAAGGTCAACTTTATACATTCCTTCAGACAATCCAAAATCGTTCTTTGATACCTCGCAACGACCCCGCAGAGATATAAATGTTTGGAAAAAAAATTTCAAATAAAATTTTTTGTTATCTATGAGTTTGTTGATAAATTCATGATATTATTGCCAAACAAAAAATAGCTACACCATTGGTCCACTCTCTATCAATGTATTCTCTCAATGCTGTCAATTACCGCTTCAGTTTTCTGGCGCACTCCCGACCACGCCAGTTTCCGCTTCAAGCGTTTTTAAGCGTGACGTCATTACTTATTCGCGAAAATGAATCGCTTTAATCCGCTTTAAGACGCTACATCGCAAAAATATGGCTATACATTGTTGTTAGAGTAAGCGATTTCGTTTTGACATTGACGACAGTATAGGCACCTCTGTCAAAATAAATTACACTAAACTTGAAAAGTATGTAAACATTTATATTGTAAGTTAACAGGAAAACTACACAAATGAAACGAAAAAGTAGAGTTTACTTTATGGCAAATTCAATTCACTTATGCAAGATTTATACGTGTTGCAAGTGGCATGGGTTGTCTACTTTACACACACCATCCGTTAACAATAAAATGACAGTAGCGGTACCGAATAATTAAGGTTGTTTTTGATAAGAACGAAGGTGTCGCTTTTGCGTGAGTAAGATATTTTGTGGATAAAATAGTGTTTTTTTTGGGAGGGTGGAGGAATCAATAATAAAGTAACAAATGTGAAATGAAAGTATTTTATTTCATGCAGTCAAGGCCAGAGCGTTAATTATTATTAATAAAAGTAGCCGTTAATTAATAGTTAATATTATTTGGACGCTACTAAACTACTAGAAATAAATCAAAATGGAAGCTTTTTGATTTTGCAGCATGTAAGCAAACAATCATGACATAGTTGACAGTCAGAATCACGGAACACCACTTTCTCGTATTTAACGGTATGTTCCCTGGTTAACATCATCTTGACAGTGGCATCTAGGATAGCCGAAAGTTGATGCAGCTAATGTAAGCTGGCAGTTGATTAACACAACTTGATTTAGCCGAAGCTTAGGCTACATTCGTAATCAATTCGCTTGCCAAGTGGTACTTTGGCACGCAATCTAAGCAAATCTATTTCAGTATGATCGTTCACAACAATCACAACGCAATTTGACGTCAGAGTTGAAGTTGAAGTCGTCGAAATTTCTTGCAAGCTGCAAACTTTCACTTCGACTTGCACTTCGTGCCGGCTATGGGACATGCGCAGCATTAATTTTTGTTATTTCATCGAATTGATCATCATTGAATTTATACTCCGCGATAGAGTCGATAATTTTTTTTATCATTTAAAAAGGACAGTAAGTTGTTCAATATGAAGGCGCTTAATCACCAAAAAAGCAAGCTAGTGAGTACCTGCTAATGAGCGAACAAAACGAACGATAGATTTTGTTAAAAAAAAAAACGAGAAGAAGCTGGTACATCAAAGACAATACTTGTTAATACTCATTAGTTGTCGGCGAGAAATGCTCGACATTATTATAGAGTTATTTGTAATTGTAAAATGTTGTAAAATGATAGGTGCTCATAGGAAATAAATAGATCAATTGAAATGTGGCCTGTATGTCGACGAACATGAGCAAATCTACACAAACAAGAACAAATGTTCGTTTATGCTCGCTTCTTTGGCGAATATCCGCCTTAATACAAGCCTAAAGGCGGGTACTCACCAAAAATCATTCGCAAACATCGTTTGCAAACATTTGCAAACTGTTGTCCCCACTGATAAACATTTGTACAAACAGTATTGTTTGAATCAATTTGTCGCAAAGTTTGTGAAGGTTCCATTTTTTAAATGTTGAAGGTTATTATTATAAAAGGTATTACATATTGATACCTACCTTTACCTGTTCCTAAACTATTTTTTTCCTTTGCTCCTTCCCTTCTAAATGAAGTTGTCAAGGAATTTAATATAGAAGCTATGTTGTGGATCCCATAATTCATGCTTTAACTTGTATAATTGTATAAGTTCTAAACATCATTCATGATCCCACTCCATTGTTCAGTTTCAATTAATAACAAGAAATACATTTTTTTTTTATTATTTGCGTGACCTGTTGACAAACCGTCCACACCGAACTATTTCGCAAATTCAAAACAAACACAGTATCACTGCAAATCCTTTGATCTTTCCGACTTTACATGGAAACGATACAAACACACGCAAATGTGTTCAAGCATGTGCGTCCGTAGTACATACCAAACAAACACTGCCTTTAAAATCGTTTGTGACGGTTTCTAAACATTTTGCTTGTCTGGTGAGTACCAGCCTTAAGAGGTTTTATGTTTCGGACAATTAGATAAAAAGTTCGCGGTCAGTAAATGATTAGGTTTTGCAGCACGTTTTGCAATAATTTTAACAAAATATAAATTCAATACGTACAATTTCGTTTTTCCAAAAAAATATTTAATCTTTTTTTTAAACTTTAACCACTAAGTAAGTTTTCCTTGATAATATTGTTTTACGATAATGGTCCTCATGCAATATTCTGAATAAGAAATCTTAACTGTCGACGTTATTTTTTAAAGAATTTAATCTTGGAGTATAATATATTTGGACACAATCAACCATAAGGTATTCATCAGTGACTGGCACCAGTGGCGGATTTAGGCTTCCTGCCGCCCTAGGCACGGTAAAAAACCATGAGAAAACCAGTGAACGTATTCGACTTTTATCCTCTGAACTCAAGTAACCCTCCTTTGAAATCTGCCGCCCCTAGGCCGTGGCCTATACACCAGGACTGCCTGGCACAGTGACAAATCAGTTCCAAAGCGTCTAACGCAAGACGTTAGTAGAGAGTAAAATCATCTACCGTGGAATGGCCAATATACAGTAGAAACGGTGGAGCTTTACCATCACGTGACTGTTACTATGCGTATTAACGTATACGTATATACGTATAGTAACGTATAGTACGTATAGTAACGTATATACGTATAGTAATGTATAGTAACGTATATACGTATACGTATATACGTATGGTAACAGTCACGTGATGGTAAACCTCCACCGTTTCTACTGTAAGTCACTTTGGTAGTTGCACTCCTCACTGACGTCACTTTGCAAGAAAAGGAGTGTCATTGACCTTATCTGGTGTTCTTTGAATCCAAGTTACTAGTAATGGATGATTCCAGTAGTATTGCCACTACACAGTTTTCAGGTCTAAAACGACTGACATTTTCTAGGCCTTTTTGGGTACTATTCAAAGTCGAGACAGAACTAATTTTTGATTTAAATGCTTTCTAGATGTTCCCGAATATCTGAATCGAGCTATTAATGTTGTTACTGAAAAAATAAAATATCCTAGGGGACTTGAATATTTACGTGTTTGCTGCATGGACGAAACCTGTCAATTCAATGTCACATGTCTTGTTTTTGACATTTGAAAACAATGTAAAACAAGCTAAGACAACAATTAGCCACAAAATATACTAGATTAGATCACAAATTACTCTGAATTACTCACTCAGATTAGATACTCGTTCGAGAATGAACGAAACCGAAGTTAATTTCAAATGTCAAAAACAAGACATCTGACATTAAATTGACAGCTTTTGTCCATGCAGAAAACGTAAAAATTTAAGTCCCCTAGGTTATTTAATTTTTTTCAATAACAACATTAATCGCCAGGTGATATTCGGGAACATCTAGAAACCTTCGAAATCAAAAATTATTTCTGTCTCGGCTTTGAATCGTTTCCAGAAAGGCCTAAAAAATGTCAGTCGTTTTAGACCTGAAAATTGTGTAGTGGCAATACTGAATGGACTACTGGAATCATCCATTGTCGAAAGTGACTTTATGGTGCTATTAATATGCGTACATAGGTCGTGTCCATCCCAACAAAGTTTATCAGTTAGCGATATTAACTGAGGGATAATCTTAGAAATAGGTGGACACTTTTGATTTTTAAAAATATTACTCAAAATCGTGTGTTTCTGGATAGTTTATCGGACTCGGAGTACATAAAAAATGTTTTTCCCAAGCCACCGGCTCAAACTAATTTGCACTAGCTCCTAGTACGCCTAGTGCAAATAAATGCTGGTTTCAGTTTTTCTTAGTTTGATTGACTTCAACGTAAGTGATGTATAGCTTAACATTGTAAGTTTGAATGAATATTACTATGAAGACTATTCTTAATCTCGGTTCAGTTTGATGTATTAAGCACAAATCTATTATCTTACAATATGTATTTAAGAGTGGTGCAAGCATATTTTGTGGTGATATTTTTAATTATTTATGTAAAATAGAATGATAAACAATTGTATTATTTTTCAAAACATTAAATAGGTATCTTTAGCAGTTTTATATTGATAATCATGAAGTAAACACTTGAATAAATGTAAATAACTGTATTACTGTATAAAATAAATTACAATTTCATTAGTATTTATTCATTTGAGTATGAGTTTCTTGCTTTTACGACAACATCGTCACCTTACTAAGTGTTTCTGGACACATTGGAGTGGAGGAAATGAAATGGCAAATGCGCTATTATAGAGAGGGACTAAAACGACTCTTTTACAGTATCAGTTCCAATGTAATATTAGAAGAAATTGGCAAAACCGAAAAGAAGAGATCTGACCATTGGAAAGATCTAATAGGGCTTTGATAATTACTAATACTCCTGGGAATCTACAACCAAGTGAGAACATTATACATACAGTTAATACAAACGACATTGACAATTAAATTGAAGATGCTATAAATGTGTTCTGTCTACGCATATCATATAGGTACGTGGACTTGCCCTATATATCATGCCCTGAGGAATCTGACACGGAATATACAACATGTTCCGTGAATCTGTTGATAATGTCCGGTTTTATAAGCTCGGGTTACCCCTGCCCCGACAGTTAACTCTGTGACCGGTGGGTTATACAGCGTTTTATAAAGCGGGGTTAGAGTTGACCCTGTCCACCATTTGGCTCGGCTTAACTATCGAGTCAGCGGTTGTCATGCGCAAAATGCTTTAATGTCAAGAAAAGAAAGGTTAGGTTAAAAACATAGATATATATATATAAATAATATTATATGATACTTATATTTTCAATGTGAACATGGATGAAGTGAGAGATTTATTTGAAATCTTTGATGACTTCCTAACAGATGTAAAACCGGCCCTAATACAAAGAAGATTTGAAAAAATGTGAGGTTTTAGGTTTTGTTGTACCAGACTCATAGAAGAAAACACTGTTTTATGGCCAGACTTTCTCTTCTTTTATATATTTTTAAAGTAATACGCCAGTGGTCTTTGCATTTTAACCCGAGAGTTAACCCTCGGGGTAACTCGAGATATTTAACTCTATTTTATAAAACCGGGCATTTTAACAATGTCATTTTTCTTTGAACTTGACCACGCAAACCAGGTTAACAATACCATGACGTCATGGTTAATTTTTATGACGTTACGGTTTGTGGAACCCTGAAATAAACAAACACCTAACCTCCAATAAGATAACTACTCTGTCAACCTATCACAGGGAGCAGGTTTGTGTGGTTGGTTAACATGTTACGTCATGGTTTGGAATACAACTTGACTGGTTAACATATAGTTAACCCGGTTTGTGTGGTCAAGTTCAAAGAAAAATGCATTTTCTTTACTACTACTACTTTTCTCCACTACTTTATCGTTACTTTTGCTTCTAAGTAACGCGTCACATATTCGTTACCGTTACTTTCTTGAAAAATAATTGATACCACAGTGTGCCTGGTACATGCAAGAAAAAATCGTCTATTGGTAGCAGAAGATTGGTAGATATAGTGATATATAAGTATAAAATTTTGTTGAATTTAACAATGGTTTTATTTATGAATAATTGATAATCGAAGAAATCCTCCTTCATTTCAAAAATTTGTTTTTTTTTATTGGTGGGTTATATGAATAAAAATGGCTGTTACATGCTTAAAACATTTATTTTAACAATCGGTATATGGGTAAAGTAAAAAAGTATTCATAGTTTAATGGGTAAAAAATTAAAATCGGTATAAACATCAAATTTCAGACGAACCTTTTCCAGTATAGGATACGGATAAAGCGGATCTAGGGTCCATTAAATTACGGTGGAGGTCCAACTAAAAAAAAATAACATATCACTCAACAGACTTCCCTTCAGGTCGAGCACTTTTTGGTCAAATAATAATGACAATGTGACCGTAGAGATTCATCGCTTCTACATAGTGGTAATTATATCACAGAAAAACCCACTTATAGAGATGCGACACCACTGGCGCACCCAGGGGGCTACAGCCCCCCCCCCCCGAGATTTATAATAGTTACAAAAAAGTAATAAGCCCAATGGTCATTAATTATGGTGTACCGGGGGTTTTGTAACCGAAAATTTATTACAATCTGAGTATATGCTGTGGATCGATGAATATAAAATGATTATTCACAATGCTGGCAGTGATAAGAAATATCAAAGTCCAATCGAGTTATTAGCATTCATTAACAAACAAATATATCCGATTATTTCTTTCGTCTATTAAATATCAGTCAACAACCAATGATACGTTTGTTTCCTGTTTGACAGGACCAATCAACACGCTCTATATTAGCGACTATTTACATGGTGCACAATAGTCAGATACTATTCAGCATGATACCTATATATCAATGAACCTGTGCATCTGACAGTACTCTAAATAAATACATCTTAAACGTCAAATAAAATCAATCGTGTTGAAGCTGTATAAGTATTTGAAAATGAATATATATGATATAGAGAAGTGGATTCAAGAAATAATCTTCACAAATATAACACGACCTCGATTAATTGTCGACTATTTTATTGCTGCTAAATTTCTCTTGTATTTATTAATTTTACTCGACATTATTTTGGCATTAATAATCAGAGATGAAAGCCATCGAGCTTCGCTCTCGCTAGAGAAAAACGTCTTTTGGACATAAATGTTACAAATTCATTTAAACCCCCCCCCCAAAAGTTAATCCTGGGTGCGCCCTTGTGCAACACCTTCATTCTTATTAAAGCAGTTTCCATCATTGGGTACTGATACTGTCACTGAATTGTTTATATATGGTTGCTAGGTGGAAAGTAGACAACCCACACTTCTTGTCACACACATAAATTTGCCATTTTGGTGAAAATCTCCAATACTGTCAATGTCAAATCGGTTACCCCACCAACAATGTATTTCTTAAGGAACTTTCAGAAGATGTGAGGAGATTATTCTGTGGTTATATATTTGCAAATACCTACTTACATCACAGTTCTGCTGATTCTGAGTATAATACTGTTTCTTAGAAGGCTGAAAAGAGGAGTCGAGAGGCGATAAAAGAAGTGGCGTTAGTTCATTGGAAAAGCTAATGCTAGAGCTTCTCCAGGATTCGCTGATACCACTGTCAGGATTGCTTTCCTCCTCAGACCAGACCGTTGTTTTAAGAAGAAAGAATGTGGTGGTGAAAATTCCCTAAAAAAATAAATCATTACAAACTAACTTGAAGCGATGTCAAGGTTCATCTATACAAAAATATTTAAAGTAAGTTTACCAAAGAAAATGTTAGTATCGCCATTACAGTTGAACTAATTGGAAAACCATATTTTTCCAAAAGAAAACCACCAAGGGCTGGTCCGATAACTTCACCTAAAGAATACATACAGGACCAAATACCGGCTACTACACTGTATGTTACTAGACAATCTTCATAACCTGCAGTTCTGAAGAAAATAAATAAATCAGAGTTAAGTTTTCATCGAATAAGACTGAAGATGTCAGAATAATAATACTTACGTAGCAGATGTTAAGATACCTAAAAAGGTTGGCATTAGTGCCAAAGCTACTGAGATTCCCAGAATTGACAGAGCTACCAGATCTAACCATAGATTTCTGTGAATAAATATTGCATTAATTTTAATATGATTCTATTCCCGGTAGATCATTGTTTTTGTGTCAGTGAGATTGGCAAGTTTATCTGAAGCCGTGAAAGGAATGCAGTCGAAAACATTCGATATTGCCACGTTTGACTACGAAAAAGATAAAGTGCTAAGTATGTAGTGATAATAATGAGAAAATCCACGAAAATCTTATTATTAACAATTTTTTAATGTGCTTGTTTCCTTGATTTTTGTCTATTAACATTATTTTTTCAATTTATGAATATTAAAAGATGAACACTTTTCCAAATTTGTTATGGGCTTCTTCAAAGCTCTGGCAGCGTTGTGCGAAAACCATAATTTTCACGCCCTCCGAACTAACTCAATTGGTGAAATTTATCGAAAGGTCTTCGTTGCTTAATAGCGACCAGCTGACTTCCTATTGGCAAGCGCGTGCGTGTGTTCTACCCTCTCACTTTGTCAGTTGACTGACATTGATTATCCAGTGGCGTTGGTATTGTCAGTGTTGGATTATATAATAATAATTATTATTTTTAATACTTTTATAAAAATAGGTACCGTACGCCATTGGTACATTCACTGGACATGATAAATAAACCATGGATGAACAGTGGATGTCCAATGGACGTTCATCATTTAAATAAATCTTCATATCCAGTGGTGAACGAGAACTGAAGGTCCAGTAAATGTCCCCAAACAATATCCATTGTACTAGTGGTAAATGGACATCCATTGGATGTACATTCTGTGTCAATGTCCATGTGGACCAATCGTTGACATTATATGGATATCCATAGGATATCCTGTGTTTACTGGGTTATTATATTTTTTTGACACAATTATCCTTACTGAAGGACTGTCAAAATCCGACATAAATAACAAGGGCGTCGATATGGGGGGTAATGACCCCACCAAAAATAATAGATAGTAAATTATTATATTTTTTTAATAAATTTAACAATTAACTTGGGCGTCGCTTTGTGTTGGTGGCATGTGAATTTGCAGATTGCAAACGTGGTTTGTAGGATACTTTGGATGCATTTCTTAGTAAAAAAACAAAGTTGTTAAAGATATTGCTTTGTTTGTTTCACATTTTTATGATTACTGGTACGCAAAAAGATTTTATTAAATAACATAAAATAGAAACTAATTGAAATTGAAATATAAATTTAGCTACAAACATCAAAAACTTTGTATAGCCTGACAACATTGACATTTCGCCATACATAAATATTGTTGTAGTTAAAAACTAACTGTTGCATTGATACTTACGGAGATAATCCTGGAAGAAGAGGAGATGGTCCTAACAACAATAATCCTAATGTGCTCATAAATAATCCAGCAACCATCATAAACCAATGGTGACTTACTTTGTCAGCTATCCAACCCCATACTGGACTAGATATTCCATACAATGCAGAAAACAGAAGAAATATCAAACCAATTTTTTCTGGACTCAAATCGAACTAAAAAAAAATAATGATTGTATAGGTGTGAGTAGAATTAGTTTGTACTACAAGAAAATAATGGGGCAAATGAACGGTGCAAACTAATTTTATCCACAACTATATATAGCTTACAAAATTATGCGAAATACTTCCCAAGTATAGTTTCGGAATAATCTACTAGATAGTTATGATATCCGTCTCTCTCTGACTCTGTGATCAGGGCCAGCCCTAGACATTTTGGCGCTCCGGGCAAAACCTTAATTTTGCGCCCCCCCGTTTTTTTAAAGTAAATCTCATGCGACCATATCAGGAAGTCAAGAAAACATTGAAAAAAAATTTAAAAAACGTTTTATTGAAAACTCAATCATCAGATAACAATGTAGCACTTAAGCCAAAATAACAAACCCTACAAAATTCAAATAAAACAGAACACAGAGCCAGGTGCTGCAAATGCAATACGCATATATACAGATGGTTCAAAAATGAAAGAAGGCTCAGGATGTGGAGTTTACTCAAGAGCACTAAGCCTAAAGATGAAGTGGGGAATGGGAAACAATACCAGCGTAGTTCAAACAGAACTGGCTGGTATCTCAATTGCCACAAAAGAACTAACCAGAAGAGGAATTTCTGGCAAAAACATAATAATCTGCACTGATAGTAGACAAGCCCTATTAGCCTTAAACAGACAACGTGTTATATCGAGGCTAGTCCTAGAGTGCCACCAAGATTTAGCTGACGCCTCGGCAGATAACAATATTATCCTGAGGTGGGTTAAAGGGCACGACAGGAGTAAAGGAAATCGCATTGCTGATTCTTTAGCCAGGGAAGCCGCTGGACTAAAAATTCTAGGACCCAGTGACCAAACGCTACACCTATACTCAATCCCTTAAGAGATGGGATGGAATCAAAGGATGCAATCTTGCCAGGATCACCCTGGGCGACCCTGGGAAGCTGGAGCCGAAGAAATATTTGGCGATGACCAGGAGAAACCTACGTTTAACAGTAGGATTTCTGACTGGTCACTGTCAACTAGGGAAACACCTCCATACTATGGGGCTAGTGGACACACCTCTATGCAGGATGTGTGAACAGGAAGATGAAACTGTCAGGCATGTCTTATGCGAGTGTCCGGAGTTATCGTCAATAAGAGAGTGTGTGTTCGGTGAGTCTTGGCCTACACCTGCCGATATAAAGGAGATGTCTCCTAGTGACCTGTCCACCTTCCTGAGAAGGACAGGATGGACAATGACCTAGGAAGACAACTCCTCGGGAGGATGTACAATGGGTCACATGTGGCCTAAGTACTGTGAGCCTACACTCACCCTCCCTACTCTACAGATACAGAAGCCAAAATAACAAAAATGAAAATGTAGTAATGCTAACTTAACTAATATCCCATATTATAAATAAATTCTAACTAACGAAAGTAATTAAAATGCCCTTTTTCTAACTTTTCCTTCGGCAAACTCATGAACCAGTGATTTCAAGTATAATTTGTCACCAATTTGGTTTTCTATAAATAACTATCATTGCCAAATCCATTGAGACGATTTTGCGTCTGCATCGTTCTGAGATAATTTTTTATTATTTTTTGTTTTGAAAAGCTTATTTGACTGGCAATGTAAGTAGGATTCTTAATGCTATGCTGAGGTTTGGTGCGAATTTAAGTGTAGCGAAAAACTTAACAGGGGTTTCCTTTTCCAGTGTGATACGCAGTCGCGTAGTTCACTAACACAAAAACGTTTGTTATGCTAAAGTGTAATAAACACTTTCATTATGCGAGTCATGAAAACACCTACGTCTCGTAGTTTCACAGCTGTTGATACGATTGGCTTTGTTCACTCAGCGAATTACAGATAACTAATTTTGATATGAGCGAGTTAGAAAAGGGGGAGTACTTAGTCGATTTGATATTCCTAATTCAAGTGATTGTTATGTATGACGAGACGACGTCAAGAACCCTAAAATGTCCTTTGTATCAAAAATTTGAATTATACTTACATCTCTTAAATGCGGCTCTAGTGTAGGATCTAAAAAGGCCCAAACACTCGAGACGACAACTACAACGAGACCAGTAACCACTACGGCGGGAATTTGTATTAATTTAAACATGGACGTTGTTTTGTTTGTTACAGTATCACAGTCTGGAAAAGTTGAAAAATTTGTTAAAATATATATAAAGTTAAACAACAAAATACTTTCTAGAAAACGAAACAAAAATGTAAAATATTTTATATAAAACAATTAAAAAAACATATTATTTGTGTAATTTGTAAATATTGTATTTTGTGTAAATATTTTTATTTTAAAAGACTTATTTGATCTTACCTTCGACGTTTGGTATCAGCGATATATTTATAAATGCTATAACAATCATAGCTATTCCCAAGGTATAAAAAGGCACGCTAAATCCACCGAGCTGTCTAGAAAATAACATTGGAAATACATCCACATAGTGTGTTCCACGAAAGATGAATTTTTGTCGTTAAGATTTCCATCAAAAAATCATCTGTAATCGTTGAACCCTTTTATCATACATAAAACCACATCAATAGCGGCGCGACACACATATTCAAACACTGTGATTATTGTAAGAACGATAATTATTTAGACTGTTTCGCGCATGCGTGGCGTGTACTGTGGAGTGAAACTATACCTTATGTTTATTAGTATATACTATACCTCATTTGAAAACCAGGAGGAGTAATTTGAATTTAAGTTGGCAATTCTGTAGACCTCTGATTAGTCAGATTCCGCCCAGTTTCACACAACACTTCGTAACATTGACATCAGCTGATAATTTATTAATTTCTATTTTTGACAATTCTGACAGATGAATATGCTTATTTTTGTCATTGCATCCCCTGTTGTTATTTTATTATTTTTACTCAGTTTCCACTCTATTTCGTTGAAACTGTTCTTTTAAAACCTTCAGTTAGCAATTGTATTGAATATCTGCAATTATGGATCCTTCTACTTCGAGTACAGCTCTTCGCTTATTAAGCCGGCAAAACAATGTAAACGCTGAATATAGGTTATTTAGGACTCTCAGAAAAACAATGTACAATAAATGTGTGTGAAAAAATATAATATATTGGATGAAAAACCAAAAATATTCATGTTAAATCCAAAATGTCTCAAACAGTTGGTGGCGTGGCTGATTTATTCGTCAATCAAGGCATATTTAATAGATCTGGAACACGACTGTTGATACTTTCTCGGAACACACCCGTTAGTAACTAATCTGGTAACTTTTAGTGGTGTGAGTAAGACTTTTCAAATTACTCCTCCTGTTTTTTAAATGAACTATAAAGTTTAAGATGTGTTTTTTTTAATAGTGAGATAATGAAGATGGGAAAATATTGATTAAATAATTTTTTCGTGCATACCGAATACAATATTCCTCCTACAGCTGGTCCGATGCTCATTCCTAATCCAACAAATGTTTCTAAAATACCCTAAGTACATAAAAATCGTCAGTAAATTATATAATATGGATTATTTATGATAAAAAGTCGGTGACGTTTTTTCCTTTACTAGAAATGTTACTCTGGCACTCTTCTTTTTTATTGCCCTGTACCTGGTAATAGATGAATTGGAGCTGTTTATTTACAAGAAAAAGGCTTATGTTATGGTCTCAGATTTATATATTTATGTGAAAAGTATGAATGATATACAAAAAACAGTACCTATCCAATAATTCTATATGAAAATATATCAAGTTTTATCTTCTCGACCTAACATTGAAATAGTTCAATCTTCTACGTTTAAATATATAACATTATAATAATATTATAACTTAGGTCTCTTACAGTATAAAGCGTGAAAAACGGTCCCCCACTTTGGCTTTTTCGTTCAAAATAGCTTAATAAAGATGTTCCTATCTCTTGACATTGACTGTAAACTTTTTGGGCATTTTAATGCGTTTAAGTACATACTGCAGATTTGTTTGAATAATTAGGTTGAAAATAATACTTAAGAAACAATTAATTCAAAATCTAGTAAATACTTAGAGGATAATCGAGTGTCAATAAATGTCTTTCAATATATTCAAAGGTAAATGTCAAACTGAACTGAAGAATTTTACCAATACGCGCATTTAGTACGCGTCATCAGTTGTCATATGTCAAGTTTTTGGACGCAAACAATCAATTTTGGCTATTTACTTGATTACAGTTTCATGTAACAATTGTCATATTTAAGTAAAGCGTGTTATAAATAGAAGTCAAAATAATAGTTTCACACTATTATTTTGACTTCAATTTTGGCTTTTGGCGTTACAGAAATATATTTGCTGTATTATTATGTTAATAATATATAACGATTAGAAAGGTGTAAACATGATATTATATTTAACACAATAGAGGAGTTCAGTCTAAGGTCAGTGTGGCCAACAAAAAGTGGTTTTTCTGACAATAATGACAGTTAATTCATTCAAAACATAAGATTTTTGCAGGTTTTTAATCATTACGAACATCTAAATTGCTTTATTAAGACAATGAATACACCCCCGAAGCCTGAATCTTAAAATTAAAAATGACGTTTTAGCTGAATACTCAACGCATTGGTGGCCAATATTTCTAGGATCTTTTGACAAGTCACCATTTCATTTCTGTCATTATGTCACTAGTTATGTCATATGTCACTGGAAAAAGCAACCAGAAGAATTGAGAGATACAACTAACTAGAATTAGAAAAGTCTAATTGAAAATAAACATGAACAATTAAACGAATATCATTAAAAACAAATAAAACTGACATCAGACATAACTAGTGACATAATGACAGACATGAAATGGAGAATTTCCAAAAGTTCCTAGAAATGCGTTGAGTATTCAGCTAAAACGTCATTTTTAATTTTAAGATTCACGCTTCGGGGGTGTATTCAATGTCTTAATAGAGCAATTTAGATGTTCGTAATGATAAAAAACCTGCAAAAACCTTATGTTTTGAATGGTAGACATTAACTGTAATTCTTGTCAGAAAAACCACTTTTTGTTGGGTATACTGACCTTAGACAGAACTCCTCTTAAAAGTTTGTTTGCATCCAAAAACTTGACATATGGCAGTCGTGATGTTTTCACTAAATGCGCGTATAGAGAAGTTCAGTTTAAGGTCAGTGTGGCCAACAAAACCTGGGTCAACCATCTAAAACGTAAGATTTTTTTAGGTTTTTTATCATTGCGAAGCGTAAATCTTGAAATTTAAAATGACGTTTTTATTGAATACTTAACGCATCGGTTGCCAATAATTCTAGGAACTTTTGGATCCATTGTATTTGTTGCTGGTAAATTTATTCCGATAAGCAGGAAAGTAACTAAGAATGACGTCATCGTCTTTTTATCGCAAACAAACCATAGTATAAACGTTTGTTTTACTTACTATCACTGCTCCAATGTTTTTTGGAAAATAATTAACTACAAAAATATAACTAGCTGTGGAAAAGGCACTAGCGCCTAAAGCTTCGAATCCTCTTATTAATATACATAGGGCGGTAAAAAGTGAATATGTTTCTATATATTCCAATAACCTAAAAAACATTAATCCATATTGAGTAGGTATGATCCGTATATAACTTTGGTTACTTTGGTTAGTAACAGGGTGGTCCGTATATATTAAATTCTTGAAAAAGCGGTGATCATTTTCTGAAACTTGGGTGTATTATATGTCACCAGAGCAACCGTACTTTTATTCTGGGAAGTTTGCTAACTACTTGTCATTTGTTATTTTGGTTTATTGTTTGTTTGTTTATTTCTAAATTAAAATTATCTGAACTGGAAAAAATTAAAAATTATTCATTCAAATGACTTTGGAAGCTGCAGACAATCCTGCAGAAACACCAGAAACAGAGGTAAGGTAATATTGACAAATGACAAGTGGTCCGTGTATATAGCTCATCCGGTGTAAAAACCATTTTCCACGTGACAAAGTGACTTTGTATTATGTCATTTGTTTGCTTCTGTCAATTCACTGTCAATCACTATGGTTAGCCGTTTCAAGTTTAATAAATATTGAAATTTATAGGTCGCATGTTATTAATAGATATTTAAAGAAACATTTTGTAATTAATTTCAAACGAAATATACCTAATTCGTTGGATAGTTGAATATGTAATTCAGTTTAAGATTAATGACATTTTAATTGTTGGCAAAATACATATTTGGTTATATTTTAGTTTCGTAATTTGATTGATTTGTATTGTTTTAATTATAACTAGAAGTTGGTTGTGGTAGTACCTAATTATCACTAGGTAAAGTATAAAAATGTGGAGATGTCAAAAAGCCGCAGAAAATCTCAAAATAATTACAAACATCACTAAATCAAAACCAAAAAGACTCAAGACGATCAAAATAAACTGTTGACAGACATGCGTTGTGTTGAAAACGATTGTTTTACCTCAGGGCGACTGTCAGCTGACATCGTGAGAACTTTCAGTTTTTCTGATATTAAAATAACTAAAGTTTTACTCACCCAAATAATATATTACACGTAGCTGCTACGAAAATTCCAAGAATAAATAAAAATTTCGCTCCAAACATTGGTAGCTGAAAAAAGTTAAGATAAATAATGTTACTTTTTTTTTAGATGAATTCAGTTACGAACTTTTAAAATGGATACTTCAGAATCCCTCATATTATCGAGATGTGTCGGTATTTCGAAATCAGAGATATTCTTGTATTTTTGTGCATGGACAATATTAATGCAGATTTGGTACGATCATTTTTAAATACTACCGAATATTTTCCTATTATTTGAGCTAATACAATTTTCTAATACGTTTTCACCGACTTCAAAAAAGGGGGTCTTCAATTGGAAGTATATTTTTTTGTTTATGAACCGAATTTAATAATTTATTATTTTTGTATTATATTCAGTATAGCTCCAAGGTTACCGTGATAGGTTTCTCTTATAAATTAACCGTTTTCCATTAAATCAAGCTCCATCCGATGTTCAAACTATCAGCTTCCAGTCAAATCACAGAATAGCTAGTGATTAGCTCTATGGTTTTTATAGAAACAAACATAATTGATATGGCACATGACAGAAACTGTCACCAGCAAAAGTTGGGGATTTAGAGGTAGCCAACATTATTAGCACTCATTTCTTCAATCATCAAATTTATGAAGAAACTAAAGTTATTTGTTGTTTGTATACTTACTATTTTTCCAAAAACTGGAGACGATAAAAACATGACTAGAGCATAGAAACTAAAAACGAATCCGGTCATTGTATCTGACATTCCCTTTTTGTAAGCTTCTTGTGGAAAAAATGGAGCCATTATCGACATTGAGCAGAAACTCATAAAATCCACCAAAGCCAGAGATATCAGTGTCATAATTTGAAATCTACTCAAGTTTCTTAAACTTGACGTAGTTATACGTGGATTCAAGCTAAAAGTAATAAAACAAATTGTAAAACCTGTTGGAGATATTTTACTTTTAAAACAGTGTAAACAGAGCTTGTGATTGTACAAATTCATTTTGATATAATAAAAATACGATGTTTTACTGTATTTTCGCTAACTTGGTATATTGTTTTCATAAATGAGTAAGAAGCTCTGTACAATTTTTTAAAAATCAATTTCAAAATCGCTAGTAGCGACAATTCACGTATTACGATTATTTCCAAAACCCACAATATTACAAAGAATCTGGGTTTGTAACAAATTACATCGTATTCATTGTTTAAGTCTTTAAATTTATAGTTTTTATATGTTAAATCTTGGATTTTATTTAATCTGCTCTTTCTATTAAATTTTATTTTAACAGTACTGCATCCCAAAAATGTATCTACCAGAATATGAGCATTAGAAACTTTGAAATGTCAAATTGTAAATTGATTATATTGCATGACTAGCTTTTGCCTGCGACTTCGCCCGCGTAGAAGTCGAAAATGGTTCTAATATGACAAACTATTCGTTAATTTACGGTGAGATTCAGAATTGTTTGCTCTATAAGATAAACCACAAGAAGATTCGCATTTGGGCGTCGGCCCAGCACTGTAGTGGAACGACTCTGATGTGATAATTACAGTGAAGCAGTGTCGAGCGCGGTTAGTACTTGGATGGGTGACCCACTGGGAGAAACCGTGTACATAGCCCATACAGCCTGCAGCGGAGTAGAGCATATCACAGCTCGCAGGTCCATGGATTTTGGGCTCGATAAAAAACCCTACCACTGGTTGGAACACCAGTGGGTACGGCAAAATTTCCGGTTAGGGATAGAGTGCTCGGTGATTAGCCTAAGTTGCAGAAATAGACCGACGTTAAAAAATAACCAAAAAAAATGATTTGCATTTCAAAGCATCTGTTGACAAACAGACTTCATTGCTTTTTCGAAATTTGTTTGTTATTTTGTTGAAAAGTGTTCAACTACTGTATCTACGTCATCACTATTATTGGAAAAATTAATTTATTGTAAAAGACGATATGGATTGAAGATAAACACGCCAAAGCCAAAGGTCAGGATAATAAATGCGATAAAGTCAATACATTTCTTGGGAGTAAGGCTGATGTACTGCACATAAATAGCTGCTAGAAATTTATCTTATTTTAAACAGATATACTGAAGTGAATGAATTGAAAGAAAAATAAATACAGTAAGAGCAGCAACAGGAAAAATATAAAAATGCTGCAGATAACCTTCATCAACTCGAAGAACACACAGACTATACAAATTTTATAAAACATAGGTCATATGTTCATCCCAACAAAGTTGATCAGGTAGCGATTTTTGGAGTGATAATCCATCGTTTCTTAATTCTTCTGAACGTGCTTATCTTGATGTAACACCATAACCTAATTTTATTTGATATATGACTTCAATAATTATTCTCCCATTTTCGATTTCAATTCAGTTTAATAGTTGCTACTGGTCATTTTTAAGATACAAATGGCTTAAGGTCATTTTTAGATTAGACAATTTTTCGTGCAATATTTATGTAGTTCAAGTTTTGGAACAATATTTGGAATAGATTTCTTGTGTGAAATATATAAGTTTTTAAAGCTATTTTAGACTATTCCAATTTATTGAACAATATTTACTTCAAGATTCTGCGCAGTGATTTGATCTGATGATAAAATAAACATAACCTTTTCAAAAATTTCATTAGGTTAGTTAATTATGGACTCGCAGAAAGAAACGTGCAGTCTTCAAAGCATAGATTAAAAGCGAGTATGCATGACGGTACACCTATTCAAGACAAAAACCAAAACATTTTGTTTCGGTATCGCGCGACGTCACTATAGTTTGTGGTGAATCTCTTGCAGAGTTGTATTTACATCGGAAAATGCGAATCCGTTTGGATGTAATTTTTCCTTATCTACCAACAGATTTCATACAAACGAGCACGTTGATTTCTAGTGGGGGAGAGGATCCAGGCTTGAGTTTTCATAAATAATAAACACATATGGCAGCTCGGAAAAGTAGAAAAGAAACTTGGGAAACTCCATTATCTGGTCCCTCAAGACCGTAGAATTTTTTCTGCCAAAAACGTCAAACGGAGTATACTTCGGATATTTCGTTATATTGCGATGAATACTGCTGTTGATGATTGGTTGTTTCGAAGTCTTGACTGCACGTGCAACACGTTGCCAACTCTTCAAAGTTTTCTTAAATATAGTAACATATAAAAAGTGGTTTTAGTTAATTTTTCTTTTTTCAGTAATTTCAAGCGACTTATTTTAATGTTTACTAATAAATTCACATTATGTATTTTTAAAAAAATATTTCCAAACTAGCTTTCTTATAACATCACGAACTAACAGTTTACTGAAGTAAGAGGAACGTTTGTGTAGCATGCCTAACAATTTTAGAAAATATATCTGACAACATTGCTTTATTTTATGGTCATCACACTGACTTTAGTTAGAGTATAACAGTATACAGGGTGTCCCAGAATTTTTTAGACAGGCTATAACTCTAAAACGGCTGAAGATAACTTCATAAAATTTGGTATGCAGCAATTGGACGGATTTTCCAATATTGCGAATCCCTCATGACGTCAGCGAAATCTTCAGCGTAGCTATGACGTCATGTCTTTATAAAATATCAAATGTAAAGGTGGTCGTGTGACTGCTTATATTAAAGGTCTTTTTATTCTGAATTCAACCATATAATACACTTGATATGTTAAAATTTATTAGTTGTGTATTTTCGATCAAAAGGAGTTTAACAAAATAAATAAAAAAGTTTAATAAACAAATTTAATCACATGAAAATCAAGGCAATAATACCATTATTCTACAATCTCGATTTCAAACAAGGTGGAGAATAAATGTTTGGTGTGGGGTATTTAATGGAAGGTTGACAGGGCCTTACTTTTATGATGGAACATTAACTGGTGAACGTTACTTGATGTTTCTGCAAAATGAGTTGAAGTTGAAGTTTGTGTTTTTTGACATAAGGTGTAAGACAGTTTGTTGTCAGACAGACTTTGTAGAACAATGTCAATGTGATATTTTATTAAGATAAGAAAAACTTCACAAATGAATAAATCAAAAATTTATTCAATTAGAACTTTTAATTTCGAAGGTTAATTAAAATTAAAATTACCAATAAAATCAGAAAACTAGCAGCAGATTAAAATAAAAATTCAAAACGGATTGTATTAAAAGAGCGCTCAATATGTTTTTATAAGGTTAGAATATTTATCAGAAGTCAAAAATGAGTGACTTTTCTGCATTCGCGATTAAACTTAGCTAAGAAATTTTGTTAAGCTAAAAATCCGGCATACTTGGCAGAGGCAAGGGGGGAGGTCAGTTGATCTTAGTAAATCTAACTTCATTGGCAAAACGAACGCTAACTCAGCTAAGTTTAACTTAGGATTGGTAGTAGAAAAAAAGCAACTAACACATGGCGCAGCAGTTCTGAATAGAATATGAACTGAGTACCCAGAACAATATCGCCGTCTTCCTGGAATATTTGGCATAACTGACAATTAATGCATAGATCGGTAGCGTAGAGAATTTCAATTCTGTTAATAAAAATGGTGACTGCCACCACAACACTGATCGCTCCGGTAGCGACTATATTTAAGAACTTACCTAACCAATTTTTCGCGCATACTTCTAACCTCTGCAGCGGTAAACGCTTCTGGGAAAACGCAAGACATGGATTTGCTTCTTTGAATAGTTCTAAATATTGATTGACTCGTACCATTTTTGCTAGATGAACTTGAACTACTGTTATCTGTATAAGTAGTAGATTTTCCTGGGGTAAATAAATCTTTATCCATTTTTCCTTAAACTAACATTAAATATTATTATTTGTACCTATATATATTTTTCACAACAGTGGGAAATATTGTAGCAAGAGGAACAGCCCAGCGCGACAATATTGCCAGTGTGGAAAATTACTTTCGCACAAGTGATGTACACTATTTTTCTTACGACTAATGTCAACACATAATAATAAACTGATGTGTTTATCTAGTTTCATATAGCTGATATAATGAAACTTTTGATTAAGTTCTGAAATACATAAAAGAAGACCTGTAATATACACAGAATGGTCCTTAAGTCATTGTACATAGAAGTAAAATACATCACAATCTTAACTTTAAAATATTGCGATTTGAACCAATATCAACATTTTATTAATAAAATTATTATTATAAATAATAAAATGTTGATATTAAAAGATATGCAGGGTGTCGAACATGAGATTTAAATTTTTGTTTTTTTGCAATAACTTTAACGATTTTTGACGTGTACGCACAAAAATATGACGGTGTTTAACTTAGCGCCACTTCTGTAACAATATATTAAAGCCACATCATTTTAATAAAAAAAACGATATATTTGTTAGTATCCCAAAATCTTAACGGTTTTAGAGATAATCTCCTCTCCAGCAGTGCAGGAAATTTATCCGTTCAGAGGTGGTACAGTTGCTTTTTGGAGAGGCATTTGTTTCAATGGGCGTACATGATTGTAAGTGGTTGATGGGAACATGACTATGCAGATTTACGTACAACAAGTTATTAACACTGTTATAGGATTGTTTTGTGCTACTTTTGGAGCAACTTTCCTCTTGTTAGATGATAATGATTGTGCCTGAGTAGCCGAAGACGCTGCGGACGTCTATAGCATTTGGCCCTGTCCCCTCGATCGCTCGAGCTTGCTTTGGACCAGCTACAAAGAATCTTGAATTCCCAGACACTCCAAGTGCTTAGACAGCTTTTACTCCAACTTTGAAGACAAATCGATCACGGTTACTTCAGAGACTTTAATTTTTAATACACTTTGTGACCAAATATTTTATTAAAACCCAATCTCCAAATTTATTAGCTTCCTTAACTTTTGTGGACCAACTAGAATTGATATTATTTTAGAAAGATCAAGAATTTTGTCTTCTACATTGAGGTAGTTTGGATTAACAATTGTTAAGAAATTGTAGGTCGTCAATAATATTATTAGTGTTCGGCAGGTATTTTTACATGGATATTCAACAGGAATGAAAGCACTATCATCGGAATAAGAAAAATATTATTCATGACATATTTTGGGGGAAAAAAAATGAATTTTTGGATCGTAGATTGTTTCTTCCTTTCAGATTCAGATCCAACCGTAATGGTGACGAATACAGGAATGTCGATGTCTTCGAGGAATATTGCGAACCGATGATTAAACCTATTCTAGAAGTTATAGTCGTGGAATATGTTGTGGATAGCATGGCAAGAAGCAAAAAGCGAAGGAAACTGCTCACCGATTACCACACGCTTATGCAAATCATTTTTCTTTAGGACCTCGCAAAACTTTCCAATGCTGTCATATAAAGTGACAACAACTAAAGCATTTAGAATATTTTATTTTCGGTAAGTCCAATATATTAATGAAAATAAATTTGTTTTCCATTTTGGAAAAAGAAAACTTACGTTTCTCATCAAGATCGAAGAAAATAGTTGACCACCGGAAGCACTCATTCACCAAACACGATAAATTCTAGAATAATAATGTGTAGCGTCTTTATGATACTAATATCTTTGTAAACAAAAGTTTATCAAGCCGCGGTTATCATTAAAGTTCAAGACATTGTCAATTATAATTTATTAATTACGTCTAGATCACAATTGCATGTGTGCATACATCTTTAATTACCGAAAAATGAAAATGTTAACCACTCGTGTCGTTATATTAACAGTTTTTTGACAATATCTCATTTCCGACTAATTTTATTATGATTATACAGTGTGTACATAAAGTAACGTAACTTGCTAATATTTTGATTTCCTTTAAAAAAAGTAGTAGGTTTTTCAGTCATTAATATTAATTAATAAAGTCTTCTCGCCAGAAATTCCAAGTTTCCCGCCAAAATTTCAGATTTCCTGTTAAGAATTTCAAGTTTCCCGCTCAAATTTTTGGCGAAAAACTGTTGCCCCGTTTAAAATTCGTTTATCAGGTAAAACTTTGACATTTCTCATCTGGTTTCTGCAACTTTTCTGGTTACTTCCGATGTATTTTATTTCGTTCATTTAACAATTGATTTTTTATTTTAGCGTTATTAAATTACAATTATTTTGAACAAGAATATAATAACAATGGTCCATTGAAACATTGATGCCCAATTGCACCCATTTTAATTTAATCCAGAATTAGTTAACTCAGAGTTGAATGTTACTCGTGGATTAACTGCTTCTGATTTGCACGGTAGTCAAAGCAAGTCGGGTTAGGTAATCCCAGATAAAAACGACAACATTATGCGGCAACAGTGCTTTTTCTGGGGAATTTTTGTTCAATTGGTTGTAGTCTTGTAGTTGGCAATCTGAAAGTTACAAAATTTGTTGCTTTTCGTCATTTTCGGTTATAGACTATTGTTTTCTCTCTTGATAATTATATTTACCATTTTTTCCATATTATTTACCATATTACGTTACGTGATTTTTTCGCAATGGATAATAATGAAGAAAAACAAATAAGCCGTAAACGGCAAAGGGGTTCCAATTTTAATTATGAAGAAAAAGAAAATTTAGTTTCATTAGTTGATACTTTTAAAACGATCATAGAAAACAAAAAAACGGATAGTACAACTAACGGAGAGAAAGAAAACGCATGGAAAAAATCACTGATTCATTTAATGCTAAAAGCAGTAATACCTATTATAGATCCCCTGAAAATATATAAACTATAAAAACAAACCAAACCAAAGTAACCGAAAACACAAAAAAGTTTGTTTTAAAGCTGAGAGACCATTGACAGATGCAAGACATTTCGTTTTTTCTTTTCCGATTCGAGAGTTAATACTTAATTCGAATTCAATACCTCATTTTTCTAAGATTAAAAATAATCCTAGATTTACGAAATAGTCATAGATTAAAAATGCGGTGCAAAAAAAAGTTTTCAGTTAACTCATGATTATTGGTTAACTCAGAATTAAACCAAGATTAAACAATCGGTGCAATCGGCCATTAGTAAGTTAGCGATTATATCTTAATATGTAAAAACATACATATTTTTTTTAGCGTGTAGCAGCAGCACCTAAGTTGAATGTAGTAAATGAGAATAATAGCTCACTATCCGTGAAGCGTCATCATCGTTTAAAGTTTGTTTGAAAACAAAAACTAAAACCGTAGCTAGACACAATGCTAAAACCAGCCTATAACCAAATAAAAAGAAGAATATTTGAATAACTTCATTTGACATTTACTGGATACTCATACCAAAGAATACACCAACTAACCAAGAAGCGAAGCCCGACGCAATCTCTTTGATGTTTTGGTAACAAAAATTTATGACCTTGAGAGACCGACGTTGACAGATAACTTACTAAATACACTGAGAAAATGATCAAATTTTTAAATATCGGCGATATAATTGGTCGACCAAGTGAAGTATGACAAGTATCTCATTATAAAAATGGCTCCTTTCAAACATGCGCATACAAAAAAAGGAAAGGCAGCTTCGCTTCTTGGTTGCTGGTATTCTTTGCTCATACTATTTCAAATGCTTGGCAACAGTTATGACAGACGTCATGTAAAAAGGTTTCTGTCCACGAACACTTAATAATAAGACAATATTTTACTTCCTAGGTATATGGTACCCATAGGTATATCTACTAGAGTGAATTATGAACTCATAATTCACACTTTTCCATTTAAATAACATGCCATGACAACTCAACACTCACATTTCGGTACGTAGGTGACAATATGAAATAAACTATTAAATCTGCTGCGTATTTTGTTTAGGAAATTTGTTACTGAAATATATCGTATCGATAAAATATTAACATTTTTAGTATTGATACTTTTCATAACGATATTTTCTAATATTGATATTTTTAAAACACTATCTTGATAAGGGTACGGAGTATCGATACTTTACACAGTATCGCCCGTCTCTATATGTCACATTATTTGACGTACTCCAGAAATTTATTAATTTATTAATAGAATTGTCAATAATACAAAATACCAAATTATTACTTTCCGTTCTACACTCGTATTATTCCTTGCAATTTACGGCCATTATTCACTCTGGTGACTTGCGCTATCATAAATTGCTTGTTTAATAATATACTATTATACACTGTTTAATTGATATTTTCAGGCCGTTTTTTTTTTATAATAAAAGAATACAAAATTTCAATTATTTTTATTTTATTAATTATATTACAACTAATATTTACACGTTAATTGAGAAATATCAAAACACAGTTCATTGATATTACTCATATTAATTGTTTTGTAGTTTTCTGATAAGTATATTTTTCTTCTTTGGGGGGATAAAAAAAGGAACTTTACTTATATGTACAGAACGTTAAAAGCTGCTCTTGATAAATACAATGTTTTTTTTTTAAATTAACTCTCCAGATAACACATGTTCATGCCTTTTTTACGAAATAAATAATAAAGTTTCGTTGCCCCCTTTTTGAAACTACTTCATGACACTAAAAATATGTTTTGTTGCGATATTTTTCAAAAGAATTAAAAGATAATGTTGTTGTCAAAAAAATGTTTAAACAAAAAGACAAATATAGATCATAAAAATAACTTATTTTGGCAAAGAGATTACGAATTTCACTAAAGAATGCATTTTGATGGTGAAATATCAATTTAAAGAAAAGAGCCATCAACTAGAAATGAAAATATGGTGAGATTTAATTGAAGTTTTGTGGTAACAACTAGAAGACCAAGTCTGTAAGAAAATTGAGGTTAAAATGAAGTGTATTGTCGGTATTATAGGTTATTTTGATTTATTCTGTTTTAATAACCGAATGTAGGTATATTTCGTCTGTAAGAAAATTGAGGTTAAAAATTACCTTATAGAATGCATGGAAAATATGTGGGTAGACTTAGAAAACAATTGGAAGATGAAGTATCGCAGATTAGAATGAGGGCAGCAGCAAATAGATTGGAATAAAGGTTGCAATTAAATAGATAATGAAAAATTTAGGATAATGAAAAGTACCTAATTTACATTAATGATCGTCAAGGTATTTCAGATAATTAAGTTTTGGTTGTCACCCATATTTAAACAGTACGATGAAAAAACTCTAGTCACATGAAAGTTCACATGTGCCACTAACAACAATGTGTGAAACAAATACTATAAGAGAACATAACAAGCTAGAAAGACATATTGACATAATTATGGTTGTTGATACATAAAAACAGATCAAACTAAAACTTTAGATTATCTATCTCTCTATAAAACATTGATAACGTCATGTGCATTGAGTATTGTCTCTAGGACCATTCTCTGTATTTGTTTGAAGAATATTTCAGGAGCACTAGGGAGTTTTAGCAAGTAGAGTAAAAATAGAAAATTAACTAGAATTTCGGTTCACGGCAGATCGTTCAACTAGGAGCGCATGAATGATATATCGTGTCCAGTAGAAGCTTACCTAACTTCGACCCTCACAAGTGGGAGTGAAGTTAGGTATAGTTGACGTAAAAGATATAATGTGAACTTGAAGTTGCCGGCTTTTTGTTTGACTCTAAGACTAAAAGTATAGCGTCATATCCCAGTCAATATTATAATTTGAAATGCTTACTTAGTTGACGATAAATTCATTTGATGTTATAATTTCAACTAATAATCGTAAATAGTTATTTAATAAACTAGTTTGTTAATGAGGGCGATTAATAAACGAAACTGTTTAAAGCACGAACGAGCGATAGCATTTAAAAGTTTGACTGAACTATAACTATTTTTGAGAGAGATTTTGCAGGTGTTCTCATTAGTCGGTGGTCTGACATGAAGAAAGTGTGTGTATTTTTGAGTGGAAATTGTAAGTAAGTATACATACATTTATTAGCAATTATCTATTTGGACGAAACTCGGTATGATACACACGATACGGTGAGGAAAGAATGGACTGATGGGTCAAAATACAAATACAATATAGAATTATGTTTGGTAAGTAGACGAAAATAATGTTAATACCTTTCAGAGCTTAGCTCCGAAACATAACTTAAAGGGGATATACGATTAGATTGCTGCACTATATTTTTTACGTCAACTATATCTGGTGGTGGAATCAAGTATAGTCAAGACCGTTTCAAAATAATTTTGCCTACCTGCAAATACATTTTTATGTGATCAGAGTTCCTTTCTCATATTGGATAGTGTTATGAAGTAGACAGATTGCGTTTAAGTATTAGCAAAAGTAATGAACAGCAAATATTGACACCTATCAGGAGGTACGATATACAACGATCAACGTTATATAAATTTGACGATTCCAGAAGGAGTTGAAGAGCATCGGGGCTTTCAAATTGACCACGATAGTGTCTAACAGCCGATTTTTTAATTTTCCAACCTTAATTTTAAACAAAATAGACAATTTATCTTATTTTTGTTGGAATAGTGGTATTTTAATAAAATACTCTCCTAGAGGATGCTTTTTTTGTTATATATATTTTTTTTAATTTCCTATAAATAACTCATGGATTTTCATGTGATGCTGGTAAGGATTGTATTTTTTTTTTTATAAATAAAGGAACGTTATGAACATTTAATTTGAGCTGTTTAAAAAACGAACGATCCCAAAAATTTTGTGTATGTGCATTATTTTTCGTCATTTAATAAATACAAATTCACAAATAAATACTAAAAGGGAGGCACAGTAAAATCACTACTGTTGCATTTAACAAAGCTTTTTTCTTATTTAGTTTTGATATTTTCCGTCCTTTTCTGCTCTTTTTCGATTATAACGTCGGCAGTGCCGTTTTGATAAATTTCTGGTTTTGTAAAAACGCTCAAAATATTTCCTTTGAATGATAGTTGTTTTCTATTCATTAGAAATAGCGTTGTGAGGGCTCCTACGATTAAATTTAACGCCGCAAATGTCGCGCAAGTGTTGGAAAACTCGTAATGCTGCATCAGGCTTCCTCCAAGAACTGGACCAAGGACTTCGCCTAGCGAATAGACAGACGACCACAAACCGGCTATCACTGAATGGGTACCTATGTCATCAGCGTATCCATTTTCTCTGGAATAAACAATAAATAATTACATATCCACAATTGCTAACAAAAAGTGGCCCAAAATAAAGAAGTACATTTTTTAATACAAAATAACTTTTTTGTTTTTTTAAGACGATCTATTTTCATTTTACAGGGATAATAACCCAATAAGATTCCAAGATTAGATAAGTTACAGATTTACATAACCAGAATTTTTTTCTTTAATGGTGCATTTAAGCTCCAAATGGATGTCGGAACTGCTCACCACCAGAGTAGCAGAGACGAGAACGAGCAAAGACATTGTCTCCATCTGCACAACCAGAGGATGCCCACAGGGAGGAGTAGCATCCCCATTAATGTGGAGTCTGACGGTTGACGAACTCCTGTGTGGTTTGACAAGCCTCGGAATATCCTGTCAAGGATATGCCGATGATATTGTCATAACAGCCAGGGGAAAATTTGAAAACACCCTTTGTGACATCGTACAAAAGGGTCTGAACTATACAAATAGCTGGTGTAGGCAAGTGGGACTCAGCATCAACCCCATCAAAACCATCTTGATAGCCTTCACTAAGAAAAGAAAACTCAACCTCAAAACCATTAAACTTGATGGGAACGACGTTGAATGGAGACAAGAAGTCAAGTATCTAGGTTTGACTCTAGATAGCAAACTCCTGTGGAACAAACACGAGAAGGAGATTACATACAAAGCAAAAATGGCTCTAATGGTGTGCAGGAATCTGGCAGGGAGAAACTGGGGTTGTAACCCAAAAATCCTGAGCTGGATGTACACTGCCATAGTGAGACCAATTATCACTTATGGAGCCATTGCGTGGAGTAGTAGAACTAGCCTCTTGACGACGAGAGAAAACCTCTCTAAAATTCAAAGACTAGCCTGTATATGCATAACAGGAGGAATGAGTACATGCCCAACGGCAGCAATGGAAGTGATTCTCAACCTCACACCATTACATATGGTGGTGGAGAGTGTTGCAGAAAGAACAAGATACAGACTAAGTAGAGAGGGAATCATTAAAAAGAAAACCACCTCTTCACTTCTTAGAAATCAGACAACCTGGGACATGCCACAAGATGGTATGATGAAAAAGTATAACTTTTCAAAGAAATTCGTTACGGAATTAAGCAACAAGAAGGAATGGGATCCAAATACCATTACCAGACTTGGAAAGAATGCCATTCAATGGTACACAGACGGCTCAAAAGCAATAGAAGGAACTGGGATAGGAGTGTACGGGCCCGGCACCAAACACTCTGAAAGCTTGTGAAAAACCCCAAGTATCTTTCAAGCGGAAATTCACGCAATAAGAAAGTGTGCCCAGTTCAATATTGACAAAGGATATAGAAGGCAAAGGATTATCATAATGTCTGATAGTCAAGCACATTAAAGCGCTGAGTTCTTGTGTAATAAGTTCCAAAATGGTGTGGGAATGCCTAGGCAAACTTAATGAACTAGGCGAGAACAATATAGTCACCTTACTGTGGATTCCAGGACACACTGGAATAGAAGGAAACGAAATAGCAGATGAACTAGCGAAGAGGGGGACTGAAATACCCTTCTGGGGGCCGGAGCCCTTTTGCGGAATCAGCACCAATGTAATATTGGAAGAAATAGGTAAAGCCGAAGAAAAGAGAAGATCTGACAATTGGAAAGATCTAGTAGGGCTTAGGCAATCAAAGATTCTTCTGGGTGACTACAACCTGTTGAGATCAAATGAATGCATAAGTCAAAGCAAAACTGCACTAAGAGTTTTAACAGGAATCCTAACGGGACATTGTCGCCTGAATGGGCACCTTAAAAAGCTCAAAATAGTGGAGGAAGAAGATTGTAGGTTTTGTGGAATGGAAGAAGAATCCTCCATCCACATACTTGCGAACTGCACAGCAATTCAGAATCCTAGGGCACAGCACCTGGGAGACTACTGGATAGAAGAGGGACAGTTACCTAAGTTGAAGCCTGCAGATATCCTAAAATTCCTCGGGGAAATAGGACTAAAGGAGCTACTAGTCTCTGAGACTTTCCTCAGGAACTAAGTAGAAGTAAGGAGGCACAATAGATCTTTTAGGTCTCAGTGAATGTTACCCCAAAAGACATACATACATACATACAAGCTCGTAGTTCACTGACAGCTAGGCTCTGCTTAAAGCTATCAGTAATCCAACAACTAGGTCTAGACTGGTAAAAAAGTGTAAAGAATCCCTCAACAGGCTGGCAAAAGACAACAAAGTGTCTCTAATATGGGTGCTGGCACATGAGGGGATTGCAGGTAATGAAATGGCGAACCAGTCAGCTGAAGACGGCTCTAAAGGAGACTTCATAGGTCCGGAATCGTTTTGTAGAATCACAAAAGATTGCATAAGAGGGAAGATTGGGAACTGGCTAGATAGGGTTTACTGAACAAGGTAGACAAGCAACTCTCAATCAGGCTATTGAAACTGAAACTGAAAATCCCTCCAGTCAAACTAGTGTCCTACATAGGAGACTCAAAGCTTCTGGAACGGAAGTAGATAGCATGGGAAATGGTACAAAGATTCAGTTTAAGTGCCTGGACTGTTGAGCACAACCCAATCGAATGAATGGACCTTTCGGTAAAAAAATATCTGAGATAACTGTTTTTTTTTAAATATTGTTTATAGTCATCTTAAAATATACTTACAAGGCACTGTCCAAAATGAACTGATACGTAGGCATTAACGACATGCCTACTGTTATCCCTAAGAGGGAAAGACTCACCATGTTCAGCCATAAAGACCTAAAAAGAGTATTCAAGTTATAGTTTTTTTTTAAAATAATTTATTGATTACATATCGTTGGTCTTTAAAACACAAAATGACCTTAATATTTATTTTTTCTCCTCCCTATATATTGTAAACAACGCATTTTGACACTGTTTTGAAGGACATAAGTAACAATTACCAAAAAGGTATCGATTGTCCTTAACGACTGGTTATAAACACCTAACCTAACCTAACTCTTGAGTGGTAATAATTTACGCTATAAAAAGTTATCTTATTCATTCATATGAATATTGATAGTACAATTATGAACATTATTTACAAAATTGTTTTCTCGTTTTTCATCAATTTGTATGGAATGCTCTTTCTCCATCACTATCCAAGGTTTCAGATACTCTTGAAGTACTTCAGGAGACTTCTGGCTTCGTTATATTGTATAAAATTTTAAATGCAGCTTCTTTTTTATTGATGACGCTCTCCGCTAGAAAACTTTCAGCATCAGTTGAGACATTAACTCCAGTATTCGCTAATAAAGTGGCCTACGTTCTGTTAAGAGAGTGTCCAGAATACTCTTTAAAGTTCTCAAAGCTCAGAAATTCAGCACTTTTACTTGGAACTGAAGAAGTCGAGTTTTTTCCAACAGGCTGGTCTAAGCTTTTCCAGCTTGATATCGTATGAAGAAGCGAGGATTCAAATTCGTCATGTGGGATCTTATAACAATGTAATTTCGAACTATTTTGAAATAACAAACCTTCTCATCGCCACTTTTAGTCACTGTAAAGTTACGTTTTGTAATTTTTGGAATCAGAAATAATAACAATTTTGACTTCATGCTTTAACCTTTAAATACCTACTACGGGTCATCGAGAGACCCCATTACAATATATTCCCTAATATTTGTCAAACTAAACACAATTATTAGCAGCCGCGCCTCTAGCTATGTGCTTGAGATCACAAGAATAGTCATGTGTTAGTGTGAATTGAGACGTCGTTACGAGAGTGTGAAGTTATTACGCCTAGCCTTTTTTGCAGATTTTGGTTTGGAATGGATCGTGAAGAAACGCGAGCTGAGCTTGAGAATATCGCTGAAAACCTGAATTTTGACAGTTCTGACTCAGAAATTTATGAATCGGATGAGTTTTTTTTTTAAAGGAGCCGTTCCTTCGCCGGCACCACCTCAGCCTCTTGGGCTTATTCTGGATTCTCCTAATGTTCTGACTACAGCCTATTCAGCCAATCCGTTCCCTGTATTAGCTCATACAGGTTCTTTACTGGTTGGTTGAAGTCTTCTGGAGTCATTTGGGGTCTTCCATACAGTTTTTGCCTCCTGTGGTCCACTGTCTCACAGTTGCATAATACGTGCAGAGCTGTTTCGGTGTCCTTTTTGCATCTTCTGCATGTAAGGTCTCCATTATACAGCCCTATTTTGTTCAGGTGCTCCTTTGTGGGAAAGTGTCCCATAAGAAGTTCTTTCGCTACTTTTTCTGATGGTTCTCGGATGAGTTACATGAGGAAGATTTACATGAACTTATTTCATAAATTGATTAAATAGAAAGTGAAGAAAATTCAGATGAAGAGCCTACACGTTCCAGATATGAAATTGCCCGAATTTAAGTCGAAATCTGGTCTAAAATGGCAAGCTGTTCCATTTGTCCGTTCCAAACAACATAGAAGAAATATTGTGAGCGCACATCCAGTGCATCCTGTACAAAATATAGTATAGATGCAAGCACACCATTGGATTTTTTAAATTTGTTTTTTACAAAAGAAATCAAAGACTTAATTTGTCATCACACCAAGAATATTGTGTTGTTTTTGTTCTCTTATTTTTATATAAGGTGTTTATTTTTTAAAAGCAAAGTTGCTAAGTTTGTTAAAATGCTGAATTCTATTACATTTTTTAAAATCGACCTAGCCAATAATTTAATGTCCATCCATACATTTCATGCAGGGTCCTTGGAAGACCCCGAATCGGCATTCACGTTAATTTTATAAGCATAGACATTTAAAGGTTAATTCAACATTGTTCATTTTAGCAGCAGATTTTTCGTGCTGCACGGTTTCTGAAAATTCAGTAGCAGTTTTGTTTTACACCATTTCTTGAAGTAAGATACGTTGCTTCATACCTTTTCTTTGATTTTCCTTGCAGCAGCGACAGACAAAAGATATTTGCTGATTCTTCTATATCCATTTGGCTGTTGTAATATACAATTCAATTTCTCTCAATTTTATGATAATAAACTGTCAGCTTGACGTTGTTGATAAAATAACAATGCTTAGGACGCTATAGAAACCGGTCAAAGCTGTCCCTAATTTAATGCGAAAAGTATCAAATTAAATTAATAAAAATGCAAGAATAAATTCTGCAGGGAGGAGAAAAAATCTTATATACTGTGTAACTATTAACTCTTATTTGATGAAATTATAATTGTTTGTACTTACTCTGGCAGAAAGCTTAAACATGGTCCTAAAAATAATAATATCACAGAGTTTCCAATCAACCCGACGGTCATTAACCACCAATACACATCTAGTTTGTCCGTTAACCATCCCCAAAATGGACAGGAGATTGCATACGTACCAGACATCATTAGGAATAACAATCCTATCATAGTATTGGACAACGAAAATTTCTATAATGAAAAATAATTAAATTAATGCGTGACTTAAGTCTATTTTTGACGCTGCAACTCGAAAAAGTTGCATGCAAATTGGCGTTTTTTTTTCGTTGGACGCGTCGGTCGCATGAATTAGAACTTGCTCTATTTTCGAGCGAGAAGTCGTTGCGACTTGGTAACTTTTCTGGTGGATTTTGTCGCACCAACCCAAAATTTATATTGGCTGCTACGCTCTGACATTGCTGTCACAGGATTTCTTCTACGTTTTGTTCTCGTAGAGCAGCACAGGCCATAATACTAATTACTGTTACTAAAACAATGCCCTCAACATTTTCCTCTTCCATTCTGTTAACTTCAAGACTTGATTCTAGAGAAACTACTACCATTTGGTTTATTTTCACCTGCTATTTTTTTTCACACTGTGAGGTTATGAAACCAGAACTGCCAATTTTTTAACAAAGTTGGCAACACGTAACGTTTCCCCTATGCCTGGATGAGTCGCAGCAACAAATTATCGATGTGCTGATTGTACTTTTTCTCGCAACGATTTGTCCCAGCAACAAGTCGCTGTGATTTGTCGCAACGTGGAAAATATGCTTTAGACATATGGTTATAGGCGAGCTATTTACCCAAATTATTTTGAAATGCGACTAAATGGATCTTTTAGGTCACAGTTGACATAGATAGAGGAGCGGGACACCCCCAAATAGTCGTCTAGAAACTAAAAACCGACCAACCTCGTTCTTGTCTCTAAGAACAGTCTATCTTTATATTTTCGAGGGTGCTGAACACAGATTTTTTTTCTAAAATTGGGGGAACATGGTCAAATTTGACTTTTAAACTAAAAATGCGAAAAAAAAAAACTATTTCCGACGATCAACTCGCGGTTTCTCGGCGAATAATTAATATTTTTCCACGAAAATTTAATGACGAATTCTCCAACCAATTCTAGATATAATGAAACTAGTCTGAAAGCATTTTACATTCGAGCAATAAATTGAATTTTTCTTTTTTCTAATTTCTGACATTTTCCGTATAATGAAAAAAGTTGAGAAAGGAAGATTTTAATTGTTTATTTCTGAATACGCAGTATTAAACTTCAGAAATCGAAGAAGGTAGTTTATCGATCGAAACGGTTTTTGCGATTGCAGGATGGTATCTCAAAGAATTAATTGAATTCCGCGTGGCTTTTAATTTATTGATGGATCATACAACTTAGTTACTTACAACTTCTAAGGCAGTTTTTTTAATGAATAGTTAAACAAATTATACGTTTTGAATAAAAGTCACATTTTAAAATGAGAATAATTCGTGACTGCTCGAGATTAGTCGGTGTGTGAAAAAAGGGGGTAGTTTCTTTCCTCTAAGACATACATACCTTACTTAAATGAGGTTCCAGCGTGGGATCCAAAAATCCCCAGGTCATTGATACCACGATCATGATGAAACATGTCATCATTATTGGTGTTAATTTCAAAAGACTAGTTAGAGAACCAGAGTTTGCGTCTATCTTCGATTCTGTAAGGAGAGATTGGATTAGAGCTAGTTCAAATACGCCACAACCAACGATAGTCAAATTCCAAAAATACGTTGGTGTTGACGAACAAGGTTATATGAATTTTTCTTTTTGTGTTCAATGATCTACGACAGCGGTAAAAGTGTTTTCTCCCTCTTTTCTCTGCAGCATCGTATGGGAATTTAGGCAAAAATGGATCATTTTTAATACCCAATAATAATAATAATTTTTAAAAAGTTATCAATTCAATAAGTATTGGAAATATTTCAGTCTGTATAAATCGGATACTATTATAATTTAATAGTATAAAAAGCCAATTGTTAAGAATGTTATCGAGTTGTATTATTCGGTTTTAGGCTTATTAGAATTTAGTGTGAAAGTTTTCCGGTGACAGAAGTTCGTCACGTTGACGTTCTTGGAAAAGGTTGATGTCAACACACCCTTCCTAACATACACACGCAGATGAAGTGACATGTAGACGCCGTGAAATTTTCAATTTAAGAAATACCAGACCATCTTTGGGACGTTCAAATTTTACAAGAGTACGGCATTTTCAATACGAATTCAAAATCAATGTTTGCCGAGGGGTAATTGGTGAACATTTTCTAGGATAAAACGAGTTACCACAAATACTAAACGGTTACAATTGTTTACATTTCTAAAAAAATGGGTTTATTCATGTGCTGGATTTACCCCTAAATTTAAAACATACATGTTGTTTATGCAGGACGAGGCTCTTGCACATTTGTTGGCATTAATGATAAGTTTGATATTGGCGAACCTGCAAGGTTGTCAAAGATGTCATACAGATGACTTTTGACGTAATTTAGTACTATTAGTCGATGTCAGACATATCTTGTTAGGTTGATGCCCATTTGCACCGTTTACTTTAAGACATTCTTAAAATAGAGTAATATTAAAAAGGCTAGGTATCTAAGTATTCCTTAAACTAGTTAAGGAACATTTAATATTAAGTTCCCGATTGAGTCGACTTAAGTTTAATGTCTTCAAAATAATAAACTTGCTTTCCACTCGATCTGATCATTTCCGCGACATAAAGGAAATTGTATTGATAATCTACTCTTGATGGATAAGATCCGTTCACTTTAAAATCTAAATAATTGAACAGTATTCCATTTTGGAACGAATAAAAGAGAAGTAGAGTGTTTTTAATGGAGCAATATTTTGAAAACCTCAAAATGAAACACTAAAACCTAAATGCCTCGGCTACTTGAGTCTTAATATGTTCAAAAATAATCCCCAGATCCTTAATATATGGATGCTGAGTTGCGAGTTTATTTATGGAACATTGTTTTTTTATTATTTATATTTTATTGTAGCAAGTTGTGTCAGATCTTAATATTTTGAGGACGATCATCTTCAAACTCAGCTTGAACCATTACTTACGGACCACCCTGTATATTATCTTCTTCAACGCTATTTTTTGTGTTAAAAGCCACCTCAAAAAACCAGTGTATTCATTTTTATTATTCATCGTTTAATAATTGACTGAATCCGGTCTTAATTTAGCTTCCTTTTTTAATGAAGTCTATTTTCTTGATGTTGTGGGTTTGGACAAATTACTTAATTAAAAATTATGTTCCTAATTTTACTTTATTTGTTTACCTTTTCCATTTACAAATAAGTTGCTAATTCACAAAGGCAGCGGTATTAATATTACAGCTGAAAAAAATTAGCTTCTTAGTTAGCACAATAAGTGATAATATTCTTTTGGTATATTTGTTGGAAAAAGCTAAATCCTTAAAGGGTACAACTTTATGGAGTAGATTCTCAATGATATAAGGTTGATTGGCAATTAAAAAAAATGTGGACGTTACTAAATTGCCAAAAACTATTGTATTTCTCCAAAGACAAAGTGTTGTTTACACCCCGAAAAAATCTAAAGTATTAAGTGTAGACCAAGTTGCCAAATTCATCCTTGAAGCTTCAGATGACAAGTGGTTATTAACTAAGATGACCTAATCCGTTTAACTTTGGAAGACGTGGAAGATAATGGCCGTTTCTTAGTGGCATTCCTTATATTAGAGACGGCAAAACTCACAGATCAAGAAGCATCACAATTATAAAGGAAAAATGTCCCTTTGACCCAAACACTTTGTATCGTAAATATATTAATTTAAGACCTATTTATTGTATATCGCAACGGTAGACGCTATACTCAACATACAGGTTGTCATACTATAAGTGGTACAACATAACAGAAAGCAGAATATCTTAACTTTAAAAGTCCTGAAGAATATACGGGACAATCCAGATTTTAACTACATTTGAGAAATGGATGAACTCCTAGATATGGATATAAATAGTTATTTGGTATTTTGATACAGTTTTTGCACCAAAGAGCAGATGGATGCTTCCAAAAGTTAACATACCTATAAATATTTTGAATTCGGCTTTGTGCTGAGAGTAGGATCTACTTTAGTCAATGAAGTTTCTGTTTTCTAGACCACACCGGCATCCATCCGTCCGATGGATGGACGTCCGACCTCGGACGTCCACGGAGCGCTCCGATTCACACCGAAAGCATCCATCCAGTGGACGGATGTTTTCATAAATCTCTTCATCAACGAATATTTTGTTCACTTTTGTCAGTAGCAGTGCAGTCAGTGCATAAATAATGTCGCCTTGGTGTGAAAGTGATTTGTCAAAAAGTATCCCGGGGCTTGATGACTGCAGCTCTAGTGACGATGATGACGACGATGAAACCATGTGGATTAGGGTAGTTTTGTCTGATGCCGAGTGGAGCGCGTGTGACCAAGCCCAGAGCTCATGTACAGGAGAAACGTCCATGCGGATGCGAAGGAAAAATCGCTCCCCCGGCGATTCCAAAACATCCATCCATTATCTACGTATTTGCATCGCAGAGGCATAGTATATAGACAAATGTCTTGTCTATATACTATGGCAGAGGCGACGGATTTTTGGTCACGTGATCACATATTAATCTGAGGAAATTGCTATTAACGAACGGCCCGACCAACCAGATCTAAACAAACTACTAACCTGTGTCTTTCATTAACGGACTACGATTTTTTTTGCTTGATGTTTTCGTTCTTTTAGTGTTTTAGATTTTATTATTCATTAGTTACAGCTGAGGAAATTTTAGTCGCTATTCATGGTCAACAAACACTACGAGATTTGCTAATGACAGTAGTGACTACAACATAACCTCATAACGTGACAGATAAACAGATAAATCTTTCTCGTCGGACAAAATATTCCGAGCAAACAGATTTACCTCGGACGGATCTGAGCTGAATTACCGAACAGTTCAGATTTACCTCCCCTACCTCTAGATGTAATAAACGACCGATTCAGACTAAAAAGATTGATCGTACTCAAATAACGAACGCAGCTATTGGACGTTTTAAACGTCCAGCGGACGGGCGGATGTCGGTCTGTGTTGCGCTATTTGCCAAGCTGGCAAACGATCTTTTTTGAACATCCAGCCCGTCCATCAGAAGGATGGATAGATGTTTGGTGTGGCTTGGCCTTTGTAGGCAATGTAATACTTGAATTGATTATTCAGATTATAGATTTTTCCGTTCCTAATTAGTTGCATCACTTTGTACTGCAATTGTTTTTGACATAGCTTATTGATGCAGATACTCAATATCTTTCAATTTGTTAAATTACCTTAATTGCTTTTATTTGTCATAATTTGAAATATCCATGATTATTTTTCCGACCCAAATATCGACCAATAGAATTGCACCATTCGACGCCACGTGGTACAACCTACATGGTATTATACTGATTATTTTTCCGACCCAAATATCGACCAATAGAATTGCACCATTCGACGTCACGTGGTACAACCTACATGGTATTATACTGATAATTTTTTGAAAATTTTCTCTGGTAGTTGCTATATATAAAAATAAAACATGATCCAGTCAAATTAACCACACGTCAAACTGACAGGTTGAATTCAATTGTGAAAATTGGAGATTTTGCATGAAAATGAGTCGATTTGGAGTTTGTTCTCTGTCCACCATCGATAAAAAAGTCAAAGGAAATGTTCCCATTAATACGGAGAAGGCAAAAAAACAATTCTATTGGCCGACATTTGGGACGGAAAAATAATCCCCCGAATACCACACGAGCTTCTAAATTATCTGGTATTTCCCTCAAGGTTCCCTGCAAACAAATAAAGTCGTCAAGTTTTTCAGGAAAAATCACTCGCGCTTCGCGCTCGTTATTTTTTAACATGAAAAACTTGACTCCTTCATTAGTTTGCAACGAACCTATCGGGAAATACCCGATAATTTTGAAGCTCTTGTGGTATTATATATGATAATTACGTTATAAATAATGAAATAAATAATTATCAGTTTTTGTAAAAATTGAACTACTTAAAATTATAATACTTACTTTGAGGTTTTTCCAGTATGCACAAATTTATTGGGGCTATTAGTACCAAAACTATTCCTACTACATAAAATGGTAGGCCAAAGCCTCCGATCTTCCTAGAAAAAACGCGTTAATAATTTTTGAATTTAATTGAAAAATTTTTATTATAAAAAAATAATTTAAATATCCGAAATAAACAAAAACATTTTATTTATATTTCATTACTAATTGGAAATTCTTTAATTGTACAATCCTGATCTCAAAATATCTTTTGCATGAGTTACAGGATATAATTGTCATATTTAGTGGCATGTGAAGGTACTATTCGCTGTGTGCGGACCGTTGGAGGGGATAGGCGAAACTATCCCAGCGCGCGCAGTGGTGAATTTTCGCAATTCGGTCAGAGACTGACGTGGTATATTGTATATAAATAAAGGGGAAAATGGGGCACGACTGTTGTTCTGTTGTTAATTGTAAAAATACAGGATATAATAACAGTCATGTGAAATATTACAAGTTTCCTACTGCGCAACACAAGTTGGTACAAAGGAAAAAATGGATTGCAGCTGTAAAAAGAGTAAAGTGAGTGTCTTAACCTCACTTCAAAATACAGTGTGCACTGATACAGTATTCTATACGTCATGTTTTCTCCATCAATTTTATGTAGTTTGTTTATGTTTTCATAAATACATTTATTATTTCAGTCCAGACGGATCAACATGGATTGAAAATTAATTGAATAGACCTACAAAGATTTTTGTAGTGTAAGGTGTAGATGTGACTGCAGTTTGTCTGATGATTTTAGATTGAATTAAGTAGCTTTTTCCATATTCTCTGAATTCATGTACATCTCTTACATGACTAGATTCCACCAGAGATTGACCTTTTGGCTGCGAGTTGGGATGAAAGTTGATACCGTGTGATATAAGCTCAAACCCAGTTTATAATTTTCATTGTAAATAGTGCAAGTTCAAAGTCCACAACAAATATATACAGAGCTGAAAGCCATAAATATTCATTAAGCAATTGTAGATATAATATGATGCGTTTGTTCACTTTTCATTTAGCAGAATGAAAAATGGAATAATCGATTTTTATTAATGATTTTAGGCAACCTGTATCTCCGTTGATTCTAACCTACAAATCTACACTTAACATAAAAAAATACATTTTAAAAACGATTACTTACCTAGTCGCTTATAAAATACTGAACATTATGTCATTAGGCACTTATATTTTCAAATTATTTACATTGTAAAAGCTAAAAGGCTCCTTATCTTTATAATAATTGTTGCTTCCATAAGCTTTACGTGCAAATCTCTGTCGTAACTTGCGTTTTTAAGCCGCGAGGGGGCGACAGTAGGTACGCACATAGCGAATACACGCTACTAAATTATGTTAAATAAGTGTTTCAGGCTAGTACCAAACGCCTACGCCAGGGGCAATTTATTTTGATTTGAATGTGTATTAATTATGTTTGCAGATGAACGGAGAGGTTAAGGTCCTAGAGGCTAGAGCCAGGAACAAACGCTGGAAGGGTGCGACTATAGAGAAAATGCAGGAATGGAAGGAGGAGGAAATGGAGAGAAGATGGGCGGAGTACGAGGGCGCGCTAAAAGGATTGATTGGGAGTAGGAGAGATTGGATGGACCGGAAATTCGGGGAGGTGAACTACTTCTTGACACAGATGCTCACTGGGCATGGGTCAAGAGTAGGGTACCTCCACAAGATTAGGAATAGAGAGACTGGAGTGTACGAGCGGTGTGAAGTGGAGGATGATGTAGGGCATGTGTTTAGATGCTGGAAAAACGAGGAGGTGCTGAAGAAATTTGAGAAGAAACTAGAGGTGGTGTATTGGGAGAACATGGCGGAGATAATGTTGAGGGGAGAGGAGGAATGGATGGAGGTAAGTGGCGTAGTGGAGGGAATGATTAGGGGGAGAGAAGGAAATGATATGGGATGAAAGGTAGGAGTGATAGAAGGGAGAAGATGACGGAGTGTGTGTGTGAGGGACCACCGCCCGTCTCGAAGTATGCTAGAGTAGTGATTCGGAGGCGGGAGTAACGGCGAGTATTGAGGTGGGTTTGGTTGTTAGGCATCCCTTGGGATGAGTCCAACACTGTCTGGGTGATGGATATGGCCCATTTGAACATGAGTTTTCCCATCATGGCTCGAAAAAAAAAAAGATAAAATATTTCCAATTAGTAATGAAACACCCTATATATTATTAGATTATTTTTTGTAATATAATACGAATAAAATAAACCAAAAATATTGAGTTTAAAGGGGGAAAAAGACAAGTTTAGTTCCAACAATTTTCTTAAGGTTTTTAAATGATGTAACCCCTCGCCAGATGGTCTCAAAATGAAGGAATTTTCTTGAAATAATTTGTTGACAAGCTTTTTATTTGTAATAGTTGAAATATCGATGTTTTGTCTTTTAACCCCTTTTTGAAAAACCTTCAGAAGGGACTTGAAAGCGATCCTTAGTCTTATGCAAAGGAAAAAAGAATTTCTGAAAATTTTGTTCATTACTTTTAGTTTTTCTCAAATAAATAGAACCTAGCATCTATAAATAACCACTCATGTGTTCAAATTTAAATTATCTTCACGAGGTACAATTTTCACTGTAAATATTTTCCAACAAAATTCACCAAAAACTTCTTTACGAAAACACGAGTTTCTAACTTTTATTGAAAAACTTATATTGCTTGTATGTATTATTGAGATTTATAGTTTTATTAAAAAAATATTTGAAACTCACATCAAAAAGTACACCGCCAATTCCTGGACCTGCACATAGTCCTAATCCCACAAATGTTTCTAATATTCCCTAAAAATAAAATGTAATGAAACAATGTTAAAAAAATATTTTTTGTCGACTACTTCTGAAAGTAGCACTTTCTGTATTCATTTACGTATCGAAAGTTACGTTTTGCAAGTTCCATGTGCTGAAAGTGACAGTTCCGTACTACAAAACACTTTCTGGACTCTCTGGGGTAGTCAGATTTAACAACTACCTAGATGTAACTGTCCCCACGTCAATGTTGACAGTTCTATTCACACAACCTTCAATTATTATTAATTTCCTTCTTCATCCGGTTCAATATATTTTAATAATTGCCCTAGCAAAAAAATGTGTATGCCACGGCTGAAAGTGTTAGTTTGTTGGAGTCGCCTGTAGCTCGACTCGTTTCACTCGTCTCGCAATTTTCAGACTCGTCCAACAAAGTAGCACTTTCAGTCCTTGGCATACAAATAACTATTTCACCATATTCAAAAACGAAACAAGTTAAGGAGATTTTTTGAATGAAAACTCTTTTAGGTTCTGCCCAGACGAACGAGTCGGTGGAGTCACTGAATGGCGCCACTCTGTGCTGTGCAAAAGCCTGGTATTTAACTCACTGTAAAAATGAGCCCAATTTCCAGACGAGCGTTTGTGACGAGGGACTGTGGCAAAGAGATCAAGTGGCGACACACACCCGCTAGAACCGGACCACATTTTCGATGACTTCTACAATTATTGGCAGACAACATTTGATTTTTTTTTGTTAGAATTCACATTTGAGCAATATGTCATTCGATGCAGATAGATTTATTATCGAAGTAGAACAGCATGCTGCAATTTGGAAAAGCAGATCGAAACATTACAGACCTCCTTCGCCTGGTACACTTAAGCCCGATTTCATTTTCATCATTTCCTATAGTTAGGTAATGCCTAAATAAAATTGAGGAACTCCTAAATACCATTTACGTTTCACCACGTGAAAAGTAATACCTAAGAGTAATGAAGCGTTAGAAGGAGTACTTCCTCGTCTGAAGCAATAATGACAAAGAGGAATTTTAAACAAAGGGACGTCGACCCAGCACTTTAGTGGAACGCCTCTGATGCGAAAATTACATTGATGCAGTGTTGAGCGCGGTTAGTACTTGGATAGGTGACGGCTGGGAAAATACCGTCGTGTAGAGCTCATTCAGCGTGCAGCATATCACAGCTCGCAGGCATTATACCAGTAGATATGCGGTCTTTCGGAGGAGACGTAAAACCAAGTCCATGGATGTTGGGTTCGATAAAGAACACTACCACTGGTTGGAACACTAGTGGGATCGGCAAAATTTCCGGTTAGGGGTGGAGTGCTCCCTTCGTCGATGATTTGCCTCAGTCGCAGAAATAGACCAATGTTAAATAACCGAATAAAAAAAACATGACCAGCCGAGTCGTTCATCTGGATCAAATTTATTTGTAAAAAAGTGTACTTACTCTGATAGCGCCAGCATTATCAGGAAAAATATTCATTACTATCACATAAGCGGCAGTAGAGTAGGCACTAGATCCTAAGGCAGCGATTCCTCTTATTACAAATGACAGTGCTGTAAAGCCACTGTAGTCTTCTATGTGATGCAACGTTCTGAAATAAACAGTATTTAACGTGTTGTTAGTACTTTCATGCCTTATTTTATATGTGACGACAAATTCAGTCTACAAACAATTTACTACAAAATATATCCAATAAATTTAAAAAATTCAGCGTGACAAAATGAATAGTAGATATTCGGCCTGATTCTATAAGGAAGGGGCTACAACTTAACCACATTGATTAAGGTAACCACTTTATCGGATTTCGGATTCTATAACACCAAAGTGTTTAATTTTTTAACCATTCTAACTTCCAAAATGTGGTTAGTATTAACCACCAGGTTTCTCTGGTGGTTGTGCTTTAATCGCTCTTGCTTGTCATTGTAAAAGTGATTATAGTGAAGCAATGAAAAGTATATGATAGCTCGTCCATTCTTTGCAAAATGGAATTAAATTTGTTACATATACAATTTTGGAATGTATTGGAAGAAGTTGTAAGAAGGTAAATTAGTAGTGATAGCTGTTACGTTTCTCAATTCTTGCACTCTTTAATTTTTGAAACTGCAGGAGAGTGCATCGCGTTCGCTGTAAAATTCTGAGGGATGTTTCCAATCCTTTCCAAATTTCCCAATCGCAGTTTATGAAAATGTATAGGTTGCTTCAAGCAATTGTATTGGAAGTACTTATACCTGAGGTTCAGCCTTTCGCACGTCAAGGAATAAGAGCAAATTATATTCTGCTATACATAAGGGTAACTACTACTTCACTGTTCAATTGTTCGTTAGTGTGTACTAAACTTCCCTTTCAACTTCTTCTGGATCTATTTCTTCAGGCAAACCTTTACAACCATCAACTGATACCCAACCAATTAGACCCACCAATTTTTGTTCATCCCCAGTTGCATGCAGAGCTATGCTGAAGTCTCTCGATTTCTTTTTGACACGAGCTTGGTACTCGACAAAAAATCTGCGCCAATTTTCCCCAGTTTTTTCCAGGCCTCTAACGGTATTTATGATTTTGCTGGCTGATTCCCACATTTTCGATATCTCGAGTGTACGGAATGGATGTGGCTTTAATGTTAAAATGGCCCGATTTTCGGGCAGGGCCAGAAAATCCATTATAGTACTTATTTGCTCGATGCTGACCTTGGGGCCTCGACTTTTTTTGGGAGGTGCTTCCATTTCATCAATAATTATTGTTCTTGGTTCTACGAAATTATTGCAATGTTACGAAAATAAATACATTAGGCATTTTATATAGAACTAGGTACTTACCACAGTCAGTATTCGGAGTCTGAGTACTTGTGAGGACCTGTGCCCGCATAACATAACCCCGTCGAATTTGCAATTTTACGTTGACGTTAATGCATTTCGGCGCAAGTTATGTCAAAAACACCAGAATCGGCTAACTTCGCATGATACATTCGAACTACTTTAATCACGGTAATTAACCGTACGAAGTTTAATAACCGTGTTTGAGTTTGGTTTTATAGAATCCGAAACATGGATGGCGTGACTAGACGATTAAAATTTTATCCCCAACCACGTCATTACACTAATCACTCTTTTAACCACTTTCTTATAGAATCAGGCCAATTATGTTATTTCATTTTAATTTAATGCTTGAATATTACAAATAATGCATAAATAAAAGTAACAAGTGATAACTGATTAAAAGAAGACTCACCCAAATATCACAGTACAAATCCCTGATGTGAATAATCCCACTATAAATAAAAATTTAACTCCTACTCTTGGACACTGAAAAAAAAGATGCTTTTGAACGACAATATTTCAATAACTGTATAAAAATACAAAGTATCGTACTATATATTATATTTGCAGCAACACAAGAAAATTCCAGTGCGCAAATACTTCCTAAGTCGGTAGGTATAGTAGAAGAAATTGATACAGTGATGCAAGCGGTGCTGACAAAATCTTTCGTCTGTTATTATTAACGTGCTGAAAAGAGATAACAAATTCAGCCGGGCTGGTGTATAACGAACAGGTGTCTTAGATTATGTTCAATTTGGTGTTTAGTTTGGTTCCATATCGAACGGACCGGAAGGCATCTTCTGCAGATCTCCTTTCAGAGTGGATTCTTCTCGCATTGTTGGGAAGTCCGTTTGTGAGGTATTTCTATTTCAAATCTAGCAACGGGTAGTTCAGTTTGGTAGCTATTTAGTTTGTTTTCATATCTAAAATGGTTTCACTCACGATGTTCTTAGTGGATCTGACTGTTTTGTTGCTCAGACTGTTTTGCAACCTACATAACCCCATTATTCCTTCTCCATTTGTCGCACATTCTTTTACAGACTGCTAAATTTCCTCCAGTTATGGTTCTTGGTCTCCCAAAAAATTGTTACCCTTCTCCTCCTCAACTATAGATTCCGCATATTCGTCAGCTATCACTTTTCAAAGCTATCAAACGTCAAGTGTTACCTGTCAAACGTCAACTGTCACGTGTCTAACGTCATCAAACTACGCAATCTGGCATTTCGCTGTCAAAGCTCCCTCTACAAAAAATTGCTCCAGAGGTATTAGGTAGGTAGGTTTCCATGAACCGATCACGGTATTTTAGTTGTAAATATAATTTGGTCATTGACTTGCAAATTATGCTAACTTTATTTTAATAATATGTATAGACAGAATTTATTTATACATTCATATAAATTAAAAATTAATCAGATTTAAAATAACAGCTGTAAAAGATTTTATTTTATAGTGAACGATTTTTAAACATAAACGATTTTAAAACCTGAATGAAAACAGGTAAGGTGACTAACAGACTTCGCTTCACATAAGAAGAAGAAACTATCTCGAAAAGCTTCAAAGGATTCCTAAATATGTTTTATTTAAACTATACATATAATAAATGCATTTTTAATATTCTAATTTTGTGTTAAACTACAAAATGTAAAAACGTTAAGCTAAAGCTGCTTCCTCACCGAGTTGACACTGTCGATCGACAGTGTCGACTTGGAGTGTACGTTGCGATCGACGGTGTCGATAGACAAAATAAATCGATCGACATGTCGAATTGTTTTCCATTGACTGTCGGTAAACATGAAAGAGCAGTCGATCGACTTTAGTGTGTGAACGTGTTTTCGACGTTCGACATTCGACAAAATGAGTACTCAGTGACATCTTGACGTTGATGTTGACATCGTAGTCGTGTATTTTCGTTGAAAATGGAATCAGAACAAGACAAAGTCATAGCTTTTATTGAGGCGTAGAGATTAAAATCAAATCTATGGGATTCCAAAACTAATAACTATAAAAAAAACATGAGGCCCGATGTCATTATGGAAATTGCTAATGAATCTTCGTCAGACAGGTTGATAAGACTGATCGACAACATTTCTGTCAACTCTGGTGTGGACGGATGCAGTTTTGTCGACTTGTTGATCGACAGTGCCACCAAATTTATCCACCACCTCGAAACAGCGGTGGAATGGTTTGCAATTTTGATTGATGCAACAGTAATAAATGAACGCGTCATGTCTTCAATCTATAATCCACCAATGAATATAAAAACGCAGTTGGTAGATTGGTGGATCTACCGGTGATTAAAAAAACATGCCTAATATGGCACTGGTTTTGACAACAAGTTCGCGCATAGGACTGCAGCTTTAAGAGGGCTCTTCTTACTTGAAACGGAGTTTACTACTTTCTCTAACCTAACATAGCTTTTTGCGCATTTTTGTTATGTTCTGTTTTGATATTTTGTGTTGTTGATTATTGGTATTTTGAAAGAAAACAAATATTAAAAATGAGGGAAGCAAAAGGAGGTAATACAGGTATATTAGATTAGAGTTTGATATTTGTTACACAACAAACGAATCAACTGACATATCGATCGTTTGCGCATGAGCGATCGAACCGAATTTTCAGTCCTCATTTAAATCTGAGAACCGCTAGGACTGATTACGAATCGAATATGAACCAATCCTATATGTCGCGCGAACTATTATCAATAATTTGGAATTCTCTCAACCGCGAACGCAACTTTTCAGACTTATTATTGGTTCGGAATTGCAACCATGAACAAACCTATTCATTATAGTACGATAGATTTTACTGTGGTAAATATAATAATGTACTTACAACTTTACCGAACACCGGTGATGAAAGAAAAACGACTAAAGCGAAATATCCGAAAACGAAGCCAGCCATCGATTGGGTCATTCCTCGATTTGCAGCTTCTTGCGGGTAGAATGGTGCCATTATCGACATTGAGCAATAACACATAAAATCCGCCGCAAGTAACATAAGCAGCGAACATTTTTGTTTCCATGTAAATTTTTTGGTTAAACTGCAACAAAAATAAATACTTATATAAAATTGTAAAATATATAAAATGTAAAATTTTTAAGGATCAATACTGACAAAGGATATAGAAGGCAAGAGATTATCATAATGTCGGATAGTCAAGTAGCCATTAAAGCACCGAGCTCTTGTGTAATCAGTTCCAAAATGATGTGGTAATGACTAGGCATATTCAATGAACTAGGCGAGAACAATATAATAACCTTACTGTGGATTCCAGGACTGAAAGACCCTTTTGGGGGCCGGAACCCTTTGGCGGTATCAGCCTCAATGTAGTATTGGAAGAAATAGACAAAGCCGAAGAAAAGAGAAGATCTGACCATTGGAAAGATCTAGTAGGGCTTAGACAATAAAATATTCTGATGGGTGACTACAACCCGTTGAGATCGAATGAATGCATAAGTCAAAGCAAAACTGCACTCAGAGTTTTAACAGGGATCCTAACGGGACATTGTCGCCTGAATAGAATACTAGAGGAAGAAGAATGTAGAGTCTGTGGTATGGAAGAAGAAACCTTCATCCACATACTTGCGAATTGCGCAGCAATTTAGAATCCTAGGGCACAGCACCTAGGAGACTACTGGATGGAAGAGAGACATTTACCTAAGTTGAAGCCTGCAGATATCCTAAAATTCCTCGGGGAAAGAGGACTAAAGGAGCTACTAGTCTCTGAGACGTTCTTCAGGAACTAAGTAGAGCTAAGGGGGCACAATATATCTTTTAGGTCTCAGTGAATGTCACCCCATCATACATACATCTCTATTGATGCGTAAATGTTTACTTTTTTTCACTGCCAAAATAATTCACAAAATAAACATGAAGTATTACTTTAAGAAGGATCTCTAATTGATTATTCATCATATAACAATTTCATTAATTGGAATAATAATTGATAGTAAAGTTTGAACAATTACTTTCAACATAAATACCCGAAGAGGTTCCATGTTGCTGCCGATCAGAAACGATGAAGAGTTGATTCCACAATTTCAACAGATATTTTAATTTGTTTGGAAGAAGATGGACAATTCAATATTTTGCTAGAAATCTCAATGTTGTTATTCCAACTATCTTCTATATAATATGCTTCTGCTACGGATGCAAATTTCCAGCCACCGTGACGTTTTATGGATGTAATTTTGCACCCTGCATTTAAAAGCGATAACTTATCGGGACAAGTTGTATTGGATGTATTTATTTTTAATATATATCATGAGGAGATTATTTCACAGCATTAGTTGAACGTTTGAATTAATAGAAAGTATAGTGCCTACTCCATAGAAATGTTGTCTTAAGCTCTTATACACACTGTATTCTTTAGTAAACGAATTTATCTCGTGTATGCTAAGCTGTATCTAAATGGAGTGAATTGAATAAACCATTCGTTACATATAACGTACATTTTCTGAAGACAATGCAGACAAATAAAAGACGAGCTTCTTTGTATTACAAATGCGACCTTTATGCGTATAAACTACAATGCCTCTTAAATGTATCGCTTCCTCTATTAGACAATTCATATTTAGTTGAAGCATTCGTTATAAAAACCGTACATTCATTTTTGTAAACGGCATAACTGATTTTATTAAAAATTCTGATATAGTTCATTACTATCAGTATGATTAAGGGTTAGACAAGGCTTTTGGGTATCTAATACTGAATTGGATGATGGTTCTTCATTGCTGAACATCAGTTTATATAAAAAGATCAAATTGTTGTTTTTGTTGTTTAAAACTACAAACGTATTGCGCAAAAACACAAACAAACGCTTACATAAAAGAAAAAACACTAAATTTATAATATACAGTGTGACCCATTTTGTTTGGAAGCACCCCTATACAATCCGCATTTTTCAACCGATTTTGATTTAGTCTTTTTTGTTAGATTCAGTATCAAAAACAGTATTTGGGCACAAATTTTCATACCATAATAGCTATTTTCAAGGCCCTCTACGTTAATTTTTCTTTGACAAAAAAGACGAAAGTATATTAGGCATTTTTTTTCTCAAATATAACTACACCACTGAATTCAGAATCATCACAAATGTAAACTATCAAAATTTTATAAAAAAAATGTTTATTAACAACAAAGTTATCACTACATGAATTTGGAAAAAGTTGTTTTTTAATTAATTTTTTATTAAGAATGTAGACACATTTTAAAAATGGCAACATGGTAAACAAAAACTAGGACTCAAACATATTGCACTGTAAAAATTCGAACCCGATACCTTAACCGGAGTTAAAGCTGGAGTTAAAGCTTCTGAGAGTAATGTAAAATTGTGCTGATGTGACGAAAATACAAATTAACACCAAATAATATATTTTGATTATTAAACTACTTAATAATAATTGAATTCTACATTTTTGTAGCCTCGACTAGACCTCCGTTAATTTCCACACATTTCTCGTATCGTTTGCGACTATGTCTTAGCGCTTTTTTATTTCATGTGGCGTTATTCCAGCACACGCCTGTCGTATTCTGTCACACAGTTCTGCTCTATTCCTTGGACGTGTCTTATACACTTTTTGTGTCAAAAGCCCCCACAGATAAAAATCCAATATAGTTAAAACGGGCGATCTAGGAGGCCATTTGATTAAGTCGCTACCGCGACTTTTGGAAATTTTTCGTTAAGCCGCTGCCTGACAATCCTAGAATAGTGTACAGAACAACCATCTTACTGAAATATCAAATTTCTTCTTTCTGCTAGTGGCAGTTCGTCAATCACTGCGGATAACTCACCTTCCAAGAATTCCATGAAGTTATTGGCATTCATGTTACCCTCGAAAAAGAATGGACCTATTATCCTGTCTTTTAAAATTTCGGCTTCGAATTTTTACAGTGCAATTTGTTTGAGTCCTAGTTTTTGTTTACCATGTTGCCATTTTTAAAATGTGTCTACATTCTTAGTAAAAAATTAATTAATAAACAACTTTTTCCAAATTCATGTAGTGATAACTTTGTTGTTAATAAAACTTTTTTCATAAAATTTTGATAGTTTACATTTGTGATGATTCTGAATCCAGTGGTGTAGTCATATTTGAGAAAAAAAATGCCTAATATACTTTCGTCTTTTTTGGCAAAGAAAAATTAACGTAGAGGGCCTTGAAAATAGCTATTATGGTATGAAAATTTGTGCTCAAATACTGTTTTGGATACTGAATCTAACAAAAAAGACTAAATCAAAATCGGTTGAAAAATGCGGATTTTATAGGGGTGCTTCCAAACAAAATGGATCACACTGTATATACACTCGGTGACCAGAAGTCGAATTACTATCGAATTATTTCACCATCCGTTAGAAAAAGTAAATATTAATGTCACTTTTCCGCACACATATGTCATCCTTTGTTGAAGTATCAATAATTTTCTGCTTGGCGAATAAAAATATCTTTCCGAAAAGTGTTCTTTGAATAGTGGCTGTAGAAAAACTTTTAATATTCTTCTCATTTTATAAAACACGGTTAATAATGTAATGATTTATTTACATTTTTTTGTGTACCTATAAAAAAATTTTTCTTTATTGATATTATGTAATAGTTTTTATGACGTCTTTGATAACTTCAATAAATAACAAAATCATTACGACTAATTTTGAACATTAAAAATTTGTTAGCATGATGCAATAAAGCAAAAGCTATGTAAATGCAGTTATCTCAGTGACTGTCCAAATTTTAAAGAGCAGTTAACCCAAGATGATGACCTGTACTGCTGAGTAAGATATTTATTTTAGATAATTACACTGATTTAATTTCTACGCAAATTGAGTAGAACTAATAGGATATTCTGAAGGCTTAATCGTTGAGACTTATTCAGAATGTACTTAATACCAATTAATTTCAGATAGACTAGATAAGATCAAAATATTGTATATTTTTTTAATACGAGCCTTCATATCAAAATAAGCACTTTTATGATTATAATTTCTAAACTATACATTGGAACATATCAGTGATTGATTACGTTCATCCATGTGCTGTGTTTGACGATTGACCATATAAGTGAATTTACATCAGATACAGACATCTATGGGCGGATTGCCCAGTGGTTATCAATTCGTGATTGTTACAGGGACAACCTATACAATTGGTAACCAGCGCCAAAGGTGAATCAATATTTGATGTTGGAGTGTATAATTTAGAAATTATGTATAAACATAAGTTTTTATTTCGAAACTTTAGGGACCTATAATGCCGAAATGAAAGCTCTTAATACAAATATTTATTTGAACTTCCAACAATATTTTGACCTCATTCAAACGCTCCCGAATCCTTAGTATTTTTAGTGGCGTCTTTTGCGGCTTTTTCTTTTTTTTTAAAAGGAGCCGTCCCTTCGCCGGCACCACCTCAGCCTCTGGGCTTATTGTGGATTCTCCTAATGTTCTGACTACAGCCGATTCAGCCAATCCATTACCTGTATTAGCTCATACAGGTTCTTTACTGGTTGGTTGTAGAAGTCTTCTGGAGTCATTTGGGGTCTTCCATATTATAGTTTTTGCCTCCTGTGGTCCAGCGTCTCACAGTTGCATAAAATGTGCAGTGGTGTTTCGGTGTCGTTTTTGCATCTTCTAAGGTCTCCGTTATACAGCCCTATTGTGTTCAGGTGCTCCTTTGTGGGAAAGTGTCCCGTAAGAAGCCCCGTTATGGTGCGTAGTTTGTTCCTGCTCATTGAGAGCAGTTCTTTCGCTACTTTTTCTGATGGTTCTTTTATGAATTTCTTCCCATGTGTTTGCCTAGGCGTATTCTTCCAGTGTTTTTTGTGTTGTTCTTTTACCCACCCGTTTAGCCATGACCTAGTGGAGCATCTGGGGATGCCCACAGATGGTTCGGGTCCGTTCATCAGTGTTGACGATCCTGCTCTTGCAAATTCGTCAGCTTTTTCATTGCCAGCGATTCCTTTGTGACCTGGGACCCACTCCAGTGTTACACTGTTCCGAGTCGCCAGTCTTCTAAGCTCTTCGTCGCATTCCCATACCAGCCGAGATGTTACCTTAGAGCTCTGAGGTGCTTTAAGGGCAGCTTGACTGTCACTGTAGATCCTGATCTGCCTGTTGTTGTAGGCTCTCATGTTATTTGCCCTTGCACATGCAAGTATTGCATAAACCTCTGCTTGAAATACCGAGGCATATTTACCAAGCGAGACGATTCCTTCATATTTGCTCGACTTGCTGTATATACCCGCTCCGGTGCTGAGCTCATTCCTCGATCCGTATGTATACCAGATCAATTCATTCGCTCTGCTGAGTGGTGGAGCGTCCTCTTCCTCAAGCTCCTTTCGATCTTTGATGACAACCTCAAAGTTCTTGCGAAATATATATCTGGCATTTTTATACCGACAGCAACTTCTACATGAAAGATGCAATTAGAATAATTTAAAAAGGATAAGGGTATATCTGATATAAATATATTCCGGCTCTCCCCGTTTTTTGATATAAAAAAAGGTTATTGAAACTTAATTATAGCATTGCGAGTATGTATAGTACAGTCATTGAAGCATTAAAGTAAATAATCAGAACGATTTTGTAGTTTTTGGCAACTCTTTGCCTTTCAATTAAAAATGCTAGTGATTCCTCTCTGTCTTTGTCATTTATTTAATAGTTTTCGGAGGACTTCGCGGACCACTGGTGAAGAGCCACTGCTTGTAAGTCTAGTTGAAGTACAAAATACTAAACTTTTGTTATCCTACCGACACTTTTTAATTTCAGAAAATTGTAGCACTGTAAGACACACTTTTTAATTAATAACTTCATAGATATTTTATATAAATTGATCCTAATTTTAAAGATGAAGGTCACGATTATCTTAGAACTTTCATAACGTATGTTATTTGAGATAACCTTTCACAAAAACTAATTCATAGTTTTTATTTTTGAATAACACATTCGAAATATGTGAAGAAATTAAAGCTAACGTTTCACCAAAGAGAGTTTTTAGCTCATTTCTATTTTTATACTCATGATAATCACAAAAGTTGAAGGATTAAAGTGTATGAAAGCTAAATTTCGTCTTGTATGGCCATCGCATGGAAAATTTCACTTCCACATTTTTTTTGTCCCTCGTTTTTCTTTAATCCTGGTTTTTGTATTCGTCATACTCAGTGGCGTAGAGTGAAGAGGGCAGTAGGGGCCAAGAATCGTTGTTGCGACTCCTTGGGACGGTATACAAACTGTACCTTCTGGAAGGAGTGATAAGGTTGATGTATCCATCCCAAATTCGAGTTTGCGCACTATATACGAGTTGGAACAAATCTTATGTGCCTGTCCCTAATTCGAGTTTGCGTACCTATAGGTTTGTTCCAACACACAAATTGTAATCGTTCCTGAATCGTTATCGATATCGTTCTTAAGGGTTTGTTACGCAGTCGCCAAGTGTTTACCGTTCTAATAACGATTCTAAAATAAATCATGGTTGGAACGGTTTATTACTGACTCGAATCATAAATCTGGAACGTATCAAACATAACCATACTTTTATGTTTATATGGTACATGTTGTTAAGTAAAAAACTGTTTATTTATAAGAGATAGCACAGACAAATATAAATAAGTTCCCTCCCACAAAATTCAACAAATACAAAAACAACAAATCAAGTCAAATAACCTAACTAGATATGGATATATGTACTGCGCAAGTCAGTATCTTGATACCTGGTTTCTGTCAAGTATCGAAAACATCGTTCTTGAACCGGTTCCATAACGAAACCAAATCGGGTTGGAGCCAAACAATTATAGAACACATTATTGTGGTTTGATCCCCAAAAAAATTAGAGAGAAAAAACAAAACAATTATCGTTCGCTAAACGGTTCCCTCGTAGTTGGAACGCATTTTTGCTATTTCACATACGCGTCACCGTTCCAGGAACGGTTTCTTGATGTGCTGGAAAAACAAACCTTATACTCGATACGATTCCAGAATGGTTCATAAATATCAGTTGGAGCTAGGGATGGCAAAAATAAATATTTCGATATGATATAATAAATATAAAAAATGCAAGAATGAAAATAATTACAACATGACAAACACAGAAACAAACGACAACTATGACAAGATGATGGTGATACATCAGAGACATCTATTATTTCTAATAATATTCACTAGGAATAGATTGCAAAAATAGCAACTTGGAAAGTATTTTTCCTGTCAATATATTTCTAGTTTCACTAATAATTCATATAACAAAAAGTCCGGGGTGTTCTAGATTTAGAATTAGAACACATTGCTCAGATTTTCGATAAATTAATGAATATATCGATATATCGTTGTTATCCCAAGTTGGAGCAAACCTAACGTTACACGGTTGTCAATAAAGGTGAGAGTGTGAAACTATTTTCAAGTGATTTTTTTTTCAAATTCTGTCATATTTGACCTTGTTTTTGCTACTATTTACCGAAAAACATTATTTTTGCTTATACTGTAAGTATATAATTTCGTTTTGACTTGCTGATTCTCATGAACAATTCATTAAACCTGAAATGAAACATTGCATTGTTAATTGTTGTGTTGTATTTATTAATAAAATGTATAATTAGATCATAAATTTTTTTATACGATAACGATATTTCAGTTCTTCGAGAAGTATGTTGACAGAGTGACGTTTTATTTAAATAAAAATATATATCTCTGGAGGGTATCTAAAATGTAAATACTAATATTATATGTAAAATAGCCCTAAATCAACACTTATTACTGCATAAATTATAACTTATCAACAAAAGATAATTGCCAGGAGGGTAACAAGGCCACTAAAAAGCATTTTTTGTTAGTGATGACGTTCTTAAATGGTAGGTAGCAATTAAATGGAATAAAAAATGAGAATTAATTAGTGAAATTTAAATAATTTTGGTCAATTGAATATTTATTTTGTAGGCGACTATTAGTATATTTTTCAATTTTCCCGCCATGACAGCCGGATGTCGGTCATTTGGCGTTGACTTTGACAGGGGAATGCTTTTAAAACTCAACTGTTTTCAGAGCTGTGTAGGAACTTGCATTGTCTTGGAGAATAAGCGATATGTACCACTCAGCAGTAACATTTCTTTGATCTTGCAGATGAATTGTTGCTACATGACCCGCTTCTGAGACAAATGACGCGATATTTGCTGATTCTTCTATACACCAAAACCGTTTCATTGTCCTTACAGACTCCCTCAGTTCCCTACACGACGAGGAACTGGTTGAGAAACCAGCAACTTGATCACTGGAGGGATCTACAGGGTCTCAGGCAGTCCAAGCTCCTATTGAGGGGATGGACTGATGGACATGCTAGAGCTGCTCTAGAACTACCAAGAAATAGGTTAAAAACAGGACTCCTAACAGGGCACTGCTGTCTGATCAAATACCTCTGTAACCTAGGTTTAGAGGGAAGTCCCCTATGCAGGGGTTGCGGCATGGCTGACGAAACGTCGGACCTTGTTCTCCTCGTATGTCCACATTGGGCTCTTTGGAGTCCCTGTTATGGCAGGTATAAGCAGGTATCCACTGAATAGGATTGAGTCCTTCATCGAGGGACTCGGCTTCCTGGATGCATAAGTAGCAGGAATGGAATAATGGGCCCGCCAGTGGCCTCAGAGCCGGAGCCTTGGCTTGAGTTTGTCTTGGACAAGGTTCTCCTGACTAAATTAGTAGTAGTAGTCCCTACACTCTATACAAACAATCTATTTCAAACACCCTTTAGTTCATCATATTAAGAAAGAACTCTACGTTGCCAGAGAACGAGACAATAATATCATCTTCATATGGATCCCATCCCATTATGGTATTTATAGAAACGAAGAAACGAACAGATATGCTTGTAGTGCCATTACAGACGAAAGTATCGATTTCAAAAGTGGTTAGTTTGGATCTAAAATGCGTTTTAAAATAATAAAATCATCGCTTTGTGGCAATCTCAGTGGACTGAAAGTGAATCACAACTTCATGAAATTAAACCTCTATATAAAAAGTGGCTCCGATTTTCTAATAACAGACAACACCAAGTGATTATTTCACGTCTACGGTTGGGGCATACTGAACTAACTCATAGTTATCTAATAAATCGTGAAGAAAACCCAGTATGTGATCTATGTGATGTGAATATTATAATAGTGAAACATATCCTCGTAGAATGTCCTAAATACCATACTCAAAGACACATTTGAAGCCTTGACAAAGAAAAAAGTTGTGAAGAAAAAACTATATTATATATTTTAATTTTATGACAGATAGTAACCTCCATCGAGTACACTATTTGAAAGATAAACCGATTCAAGGTAAGTTACACTTACACCAGAAATGCAAAATCAAAACAAACAAATATCAAATACTATTAATTCGGAAAATAAACAGTACATTAATATTAATGGGAGATGTTAGATAAAAAATTTATTGAGTTAATAAAATATATAAGGTCAGATAGTAGGTAATTCATTCTAGTGAGACAACGAAGTGTTTGTAAATTATTCATTATAATATGAACTTGCAGTTATTTCTGGTTTCTGATGTTAATGAGAAAAACTTGGAAAATACCTACAACAGAACAAAGGGTGAGCTCACACAAGTGATAATCGTATATTTTCATTTAAGAATTAATAGTTGAAACTGTAAAAAAAACAGGTGTACCATAAATTAATTAAGATAAAAAAGCCATAAATCATTTCGAGTCCTCATGGAGTGTTAACGTCCCAGGGTGGGTATAGTTCAATTCTGTTATTTACGAGATGTTGCTGCGATTGAAATTTTGTTAAAACTATTTTGTTGGTAATAAATAAAATTATGGCTTTTTGGCAACCATTCGAAGAGGAAGATATTGTTATAGGCTCCGAACAATGAATCTACTATAAGAGTAAAAAGACGTCAACATAAACAATGTCAAAATTTATTTATATATTCTGATTGATTCCATGTCGCAGTGAATATAATAAGTTGTTTGATTGCTGTATGCTGAATATTTTATTGTTAAAATTGTTTACAAAAGGTTTTGAAATTTCTGAAAGTGGAGAGTAGGGATTTGAGACAATAGGCAGAAAGAAATTTGGTATGTTCTAGTCGCTATCTAACTGAAACAAGAAAATAATGGGTCAACTAGGATCCAACCTAAAAAATATACTTTCAACAAATGAAAATGAAGTCCTTGGCTACCTAAAAGACTTTAAAGTTAAATCCAAAATTTAAAATACATTACTGTTATAATTATTTATACCTCCTTGTATTGTCCCCCCGCTAATAACTCCTAGAAGTTGATGCAGGGTTCTCAAAACATTGTACTGTTCCTTGGTACGACCTCACTTACTCCTCCTCACTGTAGTGTGGTCTCCTTATTATAAATGTGACATTGTGGGAATTGAAAATGTTGAAATCAGATTTCTGAATTCAAAATGGGTACGTATCTTGAATTTAATTACCATAATATTTTAAACAGTCTAAACCTAACTGATATCACAACACGTCGTTTTCACTCTGATTTGATATTAGTTTATAAAATCTTATCTGGTGGAGCTGATTGCCCATTCCTTTTGAATCAAATTAAACTACTTGTTACTTCTCATAGAACTAGAAACCCTCCATTATTTTCAATAAAAAATCATAATACAAATTACGATTACAACTCACCTATTTCTAGAGGTTTAAGATGGTTTAATAAATGTAATATTGATCCATTTGTTAACTCTTTAAGTATGTTTAAGAACTCAATTAGAAATGTATGCTTAGATTATTAGATTCTTAGATTAGTTCACTGTAATATTATAGTTACTTGTAATTGGTGAATCTGTTAAATAAATAAATTTAAAGAGGTTGGAAATAGTAGGAGTCCAGACAATAAACTACAAGCATACATATACATAGCAGTGGTGCTTAGAATGGAGCCTTTGAAGACATCGTCCTTCTGGACGTAAGACGATGAGAGAGTCATTTACTGAGATCTAAAAGAATCTGGTACCTACTAAGAAAGTTTTTTATAAACGAAAAAATATTGCCCTTGATGCCTTCAATTCATATTTTTATTCACTTCTCCTTTGCATTTTCCTATATTCTATTTCAATTTATGTATTTACTTTCTATTCTGTTGTATTTTTCAATGTTGTCAATATTTTCAATGTTAGACTGATTAACTTTTTGTTATAATACTTGCCTTATCAACATTGCGGAAATAAAGTGCTCTCGGCCAACTCAAGTAAACCCAGGTTTTTACCCGTATGATTTAAATTTATTACATTTCATTGTTATCGTCATAACTTTACCTTGATATATTTCAATTGCATTTTCATCCATTGATAATCTGTATAATTAATACTCGCAATCTTTAAGTTTTGATTTATTAAAGTTACAAGACTCAAGTATTTGAAAATATAAAAGTAAAGTTTCAATAAATTTCTTTATTGGATGGTAACCATACATTCATTTCGATTAGATTTCGGATTAAATTGTTTGTTTGATTGGAAAAATGTTTACATTCATTCTGAATGGATGAACTGCACTGCTCTTCGATTTTTCGGCACTGGAGGAAGAATCCATACATGCCAAAATCGAGCATGCATATGAATGTGTGTTAATGGAACCAAAGAATGAACCAGCTTAACAAGAAGCGAAGCCCGACGCATTCTCTTTGATGTTTTGGTAACAAACAGTTTGACCTCGAGAGACCAAAGATGACAGAAAACTTAGTGAATAGGTACACTGAGAAAATGATGAAACTTTCGAATTTTTGCGATATAATTGGTGGACATAGTGGAGCATGACAAGTATCTTATTATAAAAATGGCTACTTTCAGACATGCGCATAAAATATAGAATTGGAAGCTTCGCTTCTTGTTGAGTTGGTGTATTCTTTGATGGAACTATTATCAAAAGTTGTCGTGAACTCAGGGGTTTTCTATGAGTATACACAGTCAAATAACGATATTGTGCAGGGGGGGGGGGTTTGATTGATAGGTTCGGCACTACCACTCAGAGGCTTCGAGACCTCGGCTCTTCAGCCCTTAGTTCTTTTGTGCTCTAGTCCTAGAAGTCTATATCTCCAATAAGACAGTGCTTGTGTGAGGCTGTTTCCTCTCCTAGGCATTATTCAAACTTCTGTAACATTTGTGGTACAGCTTATTAGGTATATTTGGTTGAAGTAAGGAGTATTGTGTTGTAAAATCTAAGCAGTAAGCTGGCCAGCGAAGGAATTTTTGTTAAACAATTCATTTGCTAAAAATGTTCATATTTTACTAGTGTATCGTGCCTAACAAAATCCTTAGCCAGTTTATGTACATGCTGATTTTGAGTTATTTTAATGTGAGCTTTGACCCAAATAAACTTGACTTCTTTATGATCTTTTTGAAGCTCGTACAGGATTTTTTTTCATTATTAAAGCTTTGTTGCTGTTGTAAACTATTAAGTACATACGTATGTATGTATCATGGGGTGACATTCACTGCTCCCTTACTTCTACTTAGTTCCTGAAGGAAGTCTCAGAGACTAGTAGCTCGTTTAATCACATTTCCCAGAGGAATTTTGGGATATCTGCAGGCTGCTATGCCCTTAAATTCTGAGTAGTGTAGTTAGTACAGATGAAGAATTAAATAGAATGAATGACACATTTTGGGAATGTAAATAATTGTAGTTGCTGCTTATGGCTTCAGAACTAAAAAAATTCAAAAGGACTTACTGGAACATCGAAACTAAGAGTACCAAATTAAAATGTATATTGTAAATCATTAAGTTTGTAAAATAATTTCCAAGCAATTATTTTTCAATTTGTGAAATATTTATGTTAATCTTAAGAGAAACTGCAAATAAACTTCTATAAAATTGATGAGTAATATTATTTAAATTTTATATATTAAAACTAATTAAACGTATTCGAAACAAATAATGAAAACCATAACCCATAACCTAAAAAAAATCCATTTAATAAAACAAATAGAAACGAAGGTCAAATTTGTATCTACATGACGTATTTTCACACGGTATGATGAAGGCTGAATACATTTTATCGATTAAGAAATTGATGAAAAATTCGAATAGTCTTTTCGGCACAAATTAAATCCATTGCCTTTGGCAACGTTGTCGTGTTGTATTTGTAAGGAAAGTACCTAATCGGGCTAATCGACATGCAGGTAGACATATTTGTTCTCCCTGTAAGTAGATTGTTTTTTAAGAAATACCTAAACTATAGTTTATTAGTGTCTATATCTGTTTTTTAACAAATATGAAACAAAAAAAGTAAAAAATAAAAACATAGAATCAGAATTCTGTTTTTATAAAAATTTAATGCCGTGAAAAAATCAAGTAGATATCGAAAACAATATAAAACTATTTAAAAAATTACGTTTTTACGGGTATAATGGTGAGTTTTAGATTATCTCCTTCATTCATTCGATTGGGCTATGCTCAACAACCCATAGGCAGTTGAACTGAATCTTTGTACCATTTCCCATGTTATCTACTTCAATTCCAGAGGCTTTGTGTCTTCTATGTGGGTCACTAGAGGTTAACACCTTATTGAGCTTTATTTTTTTAATAAGGGGAAGGTACAAATTTTGCTCTTTTTGCTTGAAGAGCTGGAAAAACTTACCAGTAGATCTAATGTATCTGAAGACTTCGTAGATTATCAAAGAAACAGGAACGTTCATATATCACGCGTCTATCACCTATCTACAAATGCGCTAGTCTGTTATTATCACAATGACCTTGCCGTGATGTGATATTTAATTTCACACGTTTTGCAATATCTGCTCTCCTATTTGAACCAATAGAAATACCATGAAAGTTATTATGATTGTTCATATGTTTTTTCTCTATTTACACAAACTTTTGATAAAACTTGAGTATCAATATAATCTCTAATGTCAGAGTTAGGTATTGTGGTTTTGTAAAGGTGTTTGACACCTGTATATATGGTGCACGTGTTTTTCAGCGACCGATTTTACTTTTTTCCGAATCCACTTTTCCGGGTCTATTTTTTCCAGTCTATTTTTTCCGATTATCTAATGAAACAACAAATATTTCCTATTCTTATTTTAAACTAACGGAAACCACGTATTAAATCTTTTGTCGACATTTTTGCAAATGAATAAAGAATTTCCTAACTGCCCAATTATTGATGGGGTGGAATTACTACTCTTTCTCAACGACCTCCCTCAATTTTTGTAATTTATATGGAATGAGTATCCAACTAAGTATATAATTCGTTATAATAATAAAACTCGTAAGTAACTACTAAAAACTAAATATACGTAAATTAGTAAATTTCATTTTGATTTTTAAATATTTGAACTCAAAGTTCATGATGTAAACTCAAACCTAAAACTTTTGTGAGATATTCACCGGTTACAGAATAGAGAGTATAGAGTTCCAAAAGAACTTTTTCACGAGAATGCCCTCAATCTCAAAGTTCACGTAAACTCAAACCTCAAACTTTTGTGACATATTCTTGGTTTCAAACTCAAAGTTCATATAAACTCAAGCCTGAAACTTTTGTGAGATATTCATCAGTTACAGAATAGAGAGTTTGGAATTCAAAAGAACTTTTTCACGAGAATGCCCTCAATCTCAAAGTTAATGTAAACTCAAACCTCAAACTTTTGTGACATATTCATGCTTTCAAACTCAAAGTTCATATAAACTCAAGCCTGAAACTTTTGTGAGATATTCATCAGTTACAGAATAGAGAGTTTGGAATTCAAAAGAACTTTTTCACGAGAATGCCCTCAATCTCAAAGTTAATGTAAACTCAAACCTCAAACTTTTGTGACATATTCATGCTTTCAAACTCAAAGTTCATATAAACTCAGACCTGAAACTTTTGTGAGATATTCATCAGTTACAGAATAGAGGGTTTGGAGTTTCAAAAGAACTTTTTCATGAGAATGCCCTCAATCTCAAAGTTCACGTAGACTCAAACCTCAAACTTTTGTTATATATTAATGCTTTCAAACTCAAAGTTCATATAAACTTAAACCTGAAACTTTTGTGAGATATTCATCAGTTACAGAATAGAGAGTGTGGAGTTTCAAGAGAACTTTTTCACGAGAATGCCCTCAATCTCAAAGTTAATGTAAACTCAAACCTCAAACTTTTGTGACATATTCATGCTTTCAAACTCGAAGTTCATATAAACTCAGACCTGAAACTTTTGTGAGATATTCATCAGTTACAGAATAGAGGGTTTGGAGTTTCAAAAGAACTTTTTCATGAGAATGCCCTCAATCTCAAAGTTCACGTAAACTCAAACCTCAAACTTTTGTTATATATTAATGCTTTCAAACTCAAAGTTCATATAAACTTAAACCTGAAACTTTTGTGAGATATTCATTCCTTACAGAAGAGAGAGTTTTGAGTTTCCAAAGAACTTTTTCATGAGAATCCTTTTCTAAAATCAAAATAGAATAGCCTTTTTGGATATATTTGTACAATCAAGATTCTTATCAAAAGTAAGTGTTAACTGAAATTTCTGTATTAAGTTTTGTACATTTTTGACAAATATATGATTTTTTAAACTTTGATTTAAAATATCTTCATCCTAATATGTAACAAAGTAAAAATATCCGAAATAGAATAGAAATTAAATAGAGCAAATTTGAATGGATCGAACCAAAAAATAATATCCTTAATTCCATTAAACAATTGAGAGAAACATCAGATATTATAAACCGATCTTTGACCTCTTTTATCGTTAAAAGTTTACTTTGTCCCAAGAAAAAATAATAACAGATAAAAATAATGGAACGGATAATATAATTCGAAGAAAATTGTAAGTAAAACTTACCTTTTTTTAGTTCCTGTATCGTTTCCTTCTTCAGCCTTAACAACGCTAGCAGTGAAAGTATTTCTTTCGTTATTATCAACCACTTCGGAGACACTGGGTATATTTTTATTCACATCTGGTTCCATGACAGAAAAAAACCGGGCAAATACACAGGATAATTTAAAACTGAACAGTCTGTTTGTAAGTAACAATTAAAAAGGTAATTATCACAATTATTGTCATTTTTATACATCCACGATTTGTTAACTATTTAGTCCGATGTGACCGACATCTAATTCGAGTTGTTGTTGAACGGTAAGTAAGTTGTCTTAGCTTCTCGAATAATTCCAAGCTTATAAAAGCTCATCTTTTCAACAATTTATTCATTGGGTTAGCTGGTGGGAAAATATGTGCGGTCTTGTGTAAATACTAGGAAATTACTAATTGAAACATTTTGAATGCTGCCAATATTTATATAGACTCTGCTTCTCTTCCATCGGTTCAAGTGATAAGACTAATCAAAACAAAGCATACAGAGTGTACTCTGTTTCGGGTTTTTGTAAATATTAATTTAAAATATTTTGGTTAATTCTCAACTTAGTTTACTTCTGTTATTGGTACTCTCTATAATAATATATCCACGCCAGTTTTAATCGATTCTACACATTGTTTACCTACAGGTTGGCATCGCCAATATGTTTTTATTTTATCTAATAAGGCTGCGCAAATAGATTATACGGGGTGGTTCATAACTATCTAGACATAGCCAAAAGGCGTCACGTGATTGATTCCTGATGATGAAATCAACTTTTTTTCTACTAAACCAGTGATTTTAATTAGAAAAAGTGACGTGAATATAGTTTCTTATTCCTGTTGCTGCAGACCTGTATTTTTCAGCTTACCAGTGAGAATATACAACAATGAGATTGGTGTATTACGGGTTGCCTTAAACGAGAGAGATTCTCACTAGTCCCTTGAAAACACGGATTTGTTTCGTACGACCACCCTTATTTTTAATGTGAAATTACCTGGATTCACCTGAACAATGAAATATATTTTCTAAAGTTTTATGTTTTGGCTGTCTTCTTGATTATCAAAAATAAATCTATTTACTACAAACAAAAAATAGAAGATAACAATAGCTCTAAACAACTATGGGCAATTATTGTGAAAAAGAGAAAAGCATTTGACAAAATTAAGTCCCATTCTGGTGACTTATTAAGTAATAAATACGATATAGCAAATAAGTTTAATAAACGCTTCGTTGGTATGGGACAAAAACTAGCAGAAAAAATAAAAGTTGACCCGGAATTTAAACAAAACAGAATAGGGAATCCAAATTCTTTCATTTTTGCTCCAATAAATTTTTGTGAAATAAACAATATAACTCGAGATCTTAAAAATAAAAAAGTAGTGGGAACTGACAATATAAAAACCGAAACAATTAAATTAATAGCGCCATATATACTAGAGCCTTTTGTATTTATTTTAAATTGGTGTATATGTTACGTCCCAAGCCCGATCTTGTACGGAGTCGAGCTTCGTACAATGAATTTGTACGGAGTCGAGCTTCGTACAATGAATTTGTACGAAGTCCGATCTGTACAAGCCATTTTGTACGAAGTCGACTCTGTACAACGCTGGTTGTACGGAGTCGGAGCATCGATACTCACTCGGTAATGAGCGCGAAGGTAGTTTGGTAGGGGTAGGTTTGGTTGGGTTATTATTGAAAATTATTATAATTAGGGGATTAGTGTAGGGTAGGGTGGTTTAGGTTAGGAATTGACTTGCTTTCTATACACTTTTTCAAACGATATATTTAAAAGAGTGTATGGAAAGCGAGGAGATGTTCTTTTCATAGAAATCCTAGCTTTCTATACACTTTTTTAAGGGAAATTTCATAAATTTTTGTGAAGTGCATTGAAAGCGAAGGAAATCTCACCCAACCTACCCAACCCTATAACATTAATAACGCATTTTTCCAAGGTTTTTGAAAAAGTGATAAAAACACGACTACAATCATTTCTAGATAAATACAAAATAATTTCTAATCAACAATTTGGGTTTAGAGAAAAAAAAATCATCAGAAAATGCCATTTTTAATCTGACCTCAAAAAATACAGAATTACTGAATGAAAGTAAGCCCTGTCTGTACATATGCACAGACAGCTATCGGTTGCTTTTGCAATCTTTGGAGGATATCGGTATCAGAGGAAAATGTTTAAATTTATTTGAAAATTATTTAATCGGTAGTGTCGAGGAAATAATCAATTATGGTATTCCACAAGGATCCACACTTGGTCCAACATTATTTAATATTTATATTAATGGTTTGTTTTTTTTGGGAAACCAAGGAGCTATAGCCGGATTTGCCGACGACACAGTTATATTTTATAACGCAAATACCTGGTCGGATTTAAAAAATCAAACAGAGAAAGATTTTATTTTAATCAAAAAATATCTGGACTCCAAACTCTTGACAATTAATTTTGAAAAAACCAACTATCTACCCTTTAGTTGCAATTCATCTGGAACCCCATCTTTTAACGAAACACTCTATATTTTACCTGCAACAAAAATGAAATACCTATGTGTAATTATGGATCCATATTTGAAATGGAATTTACACATTCAATATACGGTAAACAAACTGAGAAGCATTCTGTATGAATTTAGACACTTAAAAAGTATTTTACCTGTTAAGAATTTGAGAACTCTTGTTGAAAGTCATATTAGATATGCTGTAGTTACCTGGGGTGCAGCATCAAAATGTCACTTACAATCTCTAGAAGTTACACAAAGAAGATTTATCAAACTTATATATTCAAAAAGTTATAGATATTCGACTGAGGCTTTACATTTGGAAACGAATATATTGGATGTGAGGCAATTGTATTTGTCCACGACTATTTCATGCATCTACCTGCTCAAACTATTAACCTACACTTTTCTTAATAATAAGTTTCATATAAATAGTGACGTCCATCATTATAATACGAGAAATAAAAGTGATATCCAACTAAACAGATTCAATCGATTTCAACTGAAAAAGTCCCCAATGTATTTAATTTGCTACCATGTTCTATCAAAAAAATAAGTCCTTTTAATAAATTCAAGACCAGTTGAAAGTTGTTTTTAACTGAAAATTGTTTTTACTCTTTAGACGCATTTATTGACTGGAATAATAACACCTAATTTCTGCATTTTTTATACTTTGAATTTTAACAATATTTTATCAGTCTCGTAATTTTATTCTATAAATATTTTTATTTTATTTTTGTTATGATAATTTTTAGTTTAGTATTACTATTTATTAACTAACTGTACCTTACGTTTATACTATGTTTTTGACTTGTCTTATGTCATGTAAATGATAGAAAAAAACTAATAAATCTATCTACTTATCCATCTACTGAACGCTTCGATAGGTATTAGGTACCAACACACATCCATGAGGTAGACACAAGGGCAAGGGCACTGAAAAAGGTAGACAAGGAACTGTCAACCAGGCTATTGAAACTGGGCAAGAGACATTTGAAGACTGTTACCGACCTGGTGACTGGACATTGCACCCTGAGGAAGCACCTGCACAAGATGGGCAAAGTTAGTGAACCTATGTACAGAAAATGTGAACTCTATGATGAAATACCTACTCACATACTCTTTTTCTGTCAGAACTTAAAAGTACTCAGACGGAAACACTTTGGAGAGGAGATAATGCAACCATTACAACTACTTAAAATCCCTCCAGTTAAAATGGTGGCCTATATAGAAGTCATAGAGATACTACAGAGGCAACAAGTCATAGGCCGCTGTGAAAGTGGGAATGTCCGTATAAACTCCGGTGAATGAGAAAGAGGCAGACGATCAGAGGTTTTTCTATCTTCGTCTGTATCTACAGTATACACGCCGTTGAAGAAAGACAGCCCGAATCTCTGACTTTCTATCTCTTTCTTAGATGCTGACGGGCTTCGAGATGGTTTGTTGCCTCTATCTGTAGTGCCTCTATGATTGTAACAAATATGAAGCCCGCCAATTTGTGATGGCGGCCAAATTGAATGTGTCTATATTGATGGGTTTTGAAAAAAATGTATCTCGCCATTTTGTGCTAAGTAAAACCATTTAAAAATCGAAATCCATCGGATAATTTGTTGTTTATATGAACGTCACCGTTTTCTAATCCACCTGTTGATAAAAATGTTTTGAAATAACCAAGGACTTTTTGAGAATAGTAGTACCCCATCCTTTTGAACTCATATAACAACTTTTGCGTTTTAAGTATGGTATACATTATCGAGCATCCCTATTTTAAGAGATGATGTAGAGAACCTTTATAATTATCCCCTACATTCTATTTTTGTTTGCGAAGCAATATTTTTCTTAGTGTACTACCAAAGAATACACCAACTAACAAGAACCGAAGGCCGACGCAATCTCTTTGGATGTTGTATGACCTTAAGAGACCGAAGTTGACAGATAACTTAGTAAATACACTGAAATAATAAATTTTTTTAATATTCGCGATATAATTGGTCGACAAAGTGAAGTATGACAAGCATCTTATTTTAAAAACGAAGCTTTCAGACATGCGCATAGAAAAAAGATAGGCAGCTTCGCTCTACTTAGGCATTTCTATGATTTATCAGCTTTCTGATAGTATCTTTAAGGGGAGACAACGTCAATAGTGTAATTTTTAATATGACATTATACACTGACGCGAACATTAATTTCTGTGCAGTTGATTATTCTACATTTATTATGAATAATAAAAACAAATTCCTGAATAAGAAACTTATATTATTTATTAGATTTGTCCTCTAAATACCATTTTATATATATTTGATTGTCGGATGTATAAATAATCTAAATACGAAAATAGAAATGTTTTTATGTTTAAAAAAAGTGTAGATTTCGTGATGTTCACAAATGTAGTGACACGATAATCATATTTAATTTTAATTATGCGAAATTGAAAATAAAAATTGACCTTTCTCAGAAATATTGTCAAAATATTTTTGTACTGAAAAATTTCTAATAGGCTCACTGTATAATGAAAAGCTATGGAGATACACAAATAAAACATAAAATACTTGGGGTCAAAACCAATAGAGGTTGAGGACCTATAAAAAATATACAGTGTTTCAATTTTATATCTCGTGGACGAGAAAAAAATGTCAAAAAATATAGTGTAGGTTATAGTGCGATCACAAACGGTTGGAAACTGGGCGACTCATGCGCATAGACACTATAGAAACGATTTGTATATATACGGTTTATCCTTCTCGTTTTAGCTCTTCCTCTCAACCCTAGAAATGGTTTTATGTGGGGAATTCGGGATTATTATTTTTAATATTGTCTAAGAGAATTTTGGTTTATGATTAACATTTCACTCCGAAACTAATCTTGTGGTTAAAACTAAGTATGGGGCATTTATCGCTGGATGCGAAGCGAATCATGAAAAACCGGTTTGAATCATTGAAACACCGATACAGCAAAAGAAATATGTGAGTTGAATAAAACCAAAATTAATTAATAAAAATTGAATTTGTTTTTAAAAAATACAGTGATTTTCTTTACAAAATGAATTTAATTTATGTTTTAGCTTCTAAATGTTACCGATTACGGATCTGTTTCTGTTGACTGTACCATGGGACATTTATAAACTATTATTGAAAACCAGATGCCGAGTCAATAGAATATTGAATATTCTTAAAACAATTAAATAGTATTTTATGAAAATTTCATTTTTTTTAATAGTTTTGATATTATTTGAAGTTCATTAATCTGTTTACAGTGTACCAAGGTTAAAAAGAATTTTGATGAATTAAATGCAAGAAAAAAAACCAGAATTTTCGACCTTGAAAATGAAGGAGTTAATGTGGGGCATCATCGGCATAAATTATCGTAAAAATAAAAAGTCAATAACCTTTTATTTTGGAAAATAAATAGCAAAAAAATATGAAACGTGGGATTACGTTTTCTCTTGTTAATCTTTTATACCTTTTGGAATTTTTACAATTTCGTAGGTTAGGTTAGAGTTGATATTTTTATCCTGTTGATACGAAAGGTTACGATGAATACTTGAAGAGAATGATGAATAATTTGATCTGTTCCAGGTAAATGAATTATAGTTAAAAAAAAACTAAAAAACTCGCTTTAGGCATAGGTGTAATCAAGGTAAAAATAATTCTTGATGATGAAAAAATTAATGGAATTGTGGTAAAAGCGTGGGGTGCTTTATATTACATTTATAGGTATACTAACTCTGCATTCCGGGAAAGAACTAGTAAGAAATGATTACAGTTGATATCGAGCATCCCACACTTATACCACGATGACATTTATTTACTCTGTAATCATTTTATTCTTAAGCTAAGAATTATTTTTCACTTTTTAATTTGAATACCTATAGAGCGTGTTTTTTGTTTTTTTTTGATTTTTTTTTCTAGTGAATTATGTTTGGAATTCTGGAACCATCTGCGATACTTGACACTGAACACTGTTTACACTACCACTACACCAACACTAACACTTTAGGTACACTATCTTACGCGTGTTTCGAGTAAACTTGAGTTTACCTTCATAGATATTTGTTAAAAAAATGTAATATTAAATTTCATAAAAAATATTGTAGATTCTATACGCATAATAGAAATTTGATAAAACTTGCTTTGAGTGTTCTAGTAATTCAAACAAACATTCAGTATTATCGGCTGCTGAAGAAGCCGCCATGTACACTGTTAAAAAAAAGTAAAATTAAATTTCTCAAAAAATGTTGTAGATTCTATTTGCATCTTAGAAATTTGATAAAACTTTTTTTGAGTGCTCTCCCAATCCAAGCAAACATTCAGTATTATCGGCTGCTGAAGACGCCGCCATTTACACTGTTAAAAAAAAGTAAAATTAAATTTTTTTAAAAATGTTGTAGATTCTATACGCATAATAGAAATTTGATAAAACTTGCTTTGAGTGCTCTCCTAATCCAAACAAACATTCAGTATTATCGGCTGCTGAAGACGCCGCCATGTACACTGTTAAAAAAAAGTAATATTAAATTTCTCAAAAAATGTTGTAGATTCTATACGCATAATAGAAATTTGATAAAACTTGCTTTGAGTGGTCTAGTAATCGAAACAAACATTCAGTATTATCGGCTGCTGAAGACACCGCCATTTACACTGTTAAAAAATAGTAAAATTAAATTTCATAAAAAATGTTGTAGATTCTATTTGCGTCATAGAAATTTGATAAAACTTTTTTTGAGTGCTCTCCTAATCCAAACAAACATTCAGTATTATCGGCTGCTCAAGACGCCGCCATGTACACTGTTAAAAAAAAGTAATATTAAATTTCTCAAAAAATGTTGTAGATTCTATACGCATAATAGAAATTTGATAAAACTTGCTTTGAGTGGTCTAGTAATCCAAACAAACATTCAGTATTATCGGCTGCTGAAGACGCCGCCATTTACACTGTTACAAACAAGTAAAATTAAATTTCTCAAAAATGTTGTAGATTCTATACCTATGCATCATAGAAATTTGATAAAACTTGCTTTGGGTATTCTAGTAATCCAAACAAACATTCAGTATTATCGGCTGATGAAGACGCCGCCATGTACACTGTTAAAAAAAAGTAATATTAAATTTCATAAAAATTGTTGTAGATTCTATAGGCATCATAGAAATTTGATAAAATTTTTTTGGGTGCTCAAGTAATCCAAACATACATTCAATATTATCTCTCATATTTTTAGGAGTTATTACAAGACTTAACAGGTTTTAAACAAGTGAGCTAGATCAATAGATGAAACGGTTCGAAAATATCGTTTTGCTGCTTTTTAGATTTTGATTTGTTTTAATTCATATTGGGTTTATTTATTAACAATAAAATTTTATTAAGTTCAATGAAAGTTTTTTTGACCCGTTGATAAAAGTTATATCACAAGAGTTTATATAAGTAAATATATATTTTAACGTTCAGTAAGTCAATGTTTGATAACGGTTAGTGAAATTTGAATTTTTCAAAATAAAAAAAAATAAACGGTATAACAAAATAAATACAGCACTTATTAGTGATTGGTATAATTGAATTGAATGAAAAATGTGAACTATTGAAAGGCTGTAAATAATTATGGTGGTCAAATTATGTTGGCATACTTTTGATTTACTTTTGTTTTCTTATACTTAAGTGAAAATTGACGATCAGGACACCATGGATCCCTATCATATTTTGTTACTTCCAGATTTAATACCAATTCAGCATCACATTTTATCAATCGTATATAATTTTGTTCATTTTATTTTTTTTGAATAACTATAAATACTACTGAACTTTTTTAAGGGGATGTTTGGAAAATGTTTCCAAGGGTGATGATTAATTTGTGAAAATTCCCATTTACGATAGGCGTACGATACAATTTTCAAAGAGGGATTAATTTATTAGTAACTTATTTATCATGCCAGTTTACCGTGACACGAAGAATATTATTTATTAATATTATTTCCTCTAAAAAAAGATATTTATTATAAAGGCTTTATGAATATTTGAAAAAAAAACTCATACATATTATTCATTTATTACCCTGACCAATAAAACTTTAATCTCTTGACAAATGGCCTCCTGGATTAATTTTTTATGAAAAGTGGCATTGATAGTTAGTCATACAAATCATCAAATATGGTACTCAGATTAATACATAACTACGAGATATTCTATGAACTGTATTATTGTTTCTAAAACATCTGTTTAACTTCATCTTCTTTTTTATTGGTTGTAAATACTTGTGATATTCCTAATTTTTATCTCACTGTTTTTATGGTACCTAATTGTTAAAAATTTAGATAATTTTCTTATTCATAAACAAATAATATATTAAGAAAGTGCAAATCATTCCGATATGTTAATATTATTGAAGTTTATAATGTTATTATACCTCATTTTATTTTTTTATTGCTTACAAAAAAACATATTGAGGAAGTACATATATTTTATTTCAATGTTTTGATAAATTTAGGTTGTATTTCATAATATATTATTACCATAATATATTATGTATCAAGTATAGAGAGTACCTTCTCACTTGTTGCAAACTATTTTGTTTCTACGATATATGAGAAGGCCCAATACAACAAAAAAAAATAGGTAGTTAGCAAAATCTAGAGTATATACTTAATACTAAGTTCAGCGAACTTCAAGGTAAGGGATATTTAGAAGGTTTTGATTTTTGAGGTTATGTATTGTACAACAAAATTTAACTTAAAGTGATTTAAAATTATCACCTGTACTGTGATATCAGCATTTTATTTTTTACTTTCTATTATTTTATCAATCGTTGGAAATTATTAAGGTACCTACCTACAATTAGGGGCATGTAGCCAATTTTGGGGGGGAGGGGGTTCGATCTAAGACTACGCTGGGTCACGTTGTGGGGGAGGGGGTGGTCATAAACCGTGGTACGTAGCTTTTTTCATTTTAAAATTAATAAGTTTTTCAAATACCGCGGGCATATTAACTGGGGTAAAGAAGTCACACAAAACAGATGGCGTAAGCCCGCCGTCTCATGTTTTTAGAATGGGAAGTGGTGGGTAAAAATTGGCAAAAATTGTGATTTATGGACAGCCCCTTATGTAGAAGTAGAGCTGCAATTCAAAACTGGCCTTTTGTATCAATAACAAATGAAAAAATGTCAAAGATAATAGTTTAATACTATTATCTATACTGTTCACCAAAAAGCAACAACTACTCCCCTGGCTATATGCCACGAAGGGTATTGAAATACACTTCCAACTAGACAGCAAACTCCTGTGGAACAAACACGAGAAGGAGATTACATACAAAGCAAAAATGGCTCTTATGGTGTGCAGGAATCTGGCAGGGAGAAACTGGGGTTGTAACCCAAAAATCCTGAGCTGGATGTACACTGCCATAGTGAGACCAATTATCAGCCATTGCGTGGAGTAGTAGAACTAGCCTCTTGACGACGAGAGAAAACCTCTCTAAAATTCAAAGACTAGCCTGTATATGCATAACAGGAGGAATGAGTACATGCCCAACGGCAGCAATGGAAGTGATTCTCAACCTCACACCATTACATATGGAGTGTTGCAGAAAGAACAAGATACAGACTAAGTAGAGAGGGAATCATTAAAAAGAAAACCACCTCTTCACTTCTTAGAATCTTAGAAATCAGACAACCTGGGACATGCCACAAGATGGTATGATGAAAAAGTATAACTTTTCAAAGAAATTCGTTACGGAATTAAGCAACAAGAAGGAATAGGATCCAAATACCATTACCATACTTGGAAAGAATGCCATTCAATGGTACACAGACGGCTCAAAAGCAATAGAAGGAACTGGGATAGGAGTGTACGGGCCAGGAACCAAACACTCTGAAAGCTTGGGAAAAACCCCAAGTATCTTTCAAGCGGAAATTCACGGAATAAGAAAGTGTGCCCAGTTCAATATTGACAAAGGATATAGAAGGCAAAGGATTATCATAATGTCTGATAGTCAAGCAGCCATTAAAGCGCTGAGTTCCTGTGTAATCAGTTCCAAAATGGTGTGGGAATGTCTAGGCAAACTTAATGAACTAGGCGAGAACAATATAGTCACCTTACTGTGGATTCCAGGACACACTGGAATAGAAGGAAACGAAATAGCAGATGAACTAGCAAAGAGGGGGAGTGAAATACCCTTTTGGGGGCCGGAACCTTTTTGCGGAATCAGCTCCAATGTAATATTGGAAGAAGTAGGTAGAGCCGAAGAAAAGAGAAGATCTGACAATTGGAAAGATCTAGTAGGGCTTAGGCAATCAAAGATTCTTCTGGGTGACTACAACCTGTTGAGATCAAATGAATGCATAAGTCAAAGCAAAACTGCACTAAGAGTTTTAACAGGAATCCTAACGGGACATTGTCGCCTGAATGGACACCTTAAAAAGCTCAAAATAGTGGAGGAAGAAGATTGTAGGTTTTGTGGAATGGAAGAAGAAACCTCCATCCACATACTTGCGAACTGCACAGTATTTCAGAATCCTAGGGCACAGTACCTGGGAGACTACTGGATAGAAGAGGGACAGTTACCTAAGTTGAGGCCTGCAGATATCCTAAAATTCCTCCGGGAAATAGGACTAAAGCAGCTACTAGTATCTGAGACTCTCCTCAGAAACTAAGTAGAAGTAAGGGGGCACAATAGATCTTTTAGGACTTAGTGAATGTTACCCCAAAATACATACACACATACATACACTTCCAACTAAGGCTTTCTAAGTATTAAACTATTATAATATATCTTTCACACGATTTACTAAAATGACAATTATTTAAGGGAACTGTTTTTAAGTAAATTACAAATGATATCTCATGTAATGGAATGATGTAAGAGTATATAAAATCCCATAAAAGTAATTTAAAAAACTCAACAACTTCAATAATGGGAAGGGTGAATGCATGTATGCCTATTAAAATATTGTTTAGTTGTAGACCAAAATTGTTGATGGTGAATGAATGTATCACACTACTGGTTTTAAACATTAATTCAATACTTCACGAAAATATTATCGAAGCGCAATACAATCAATGTTTGAAATTTTAAAATTTCAAGGCTCTATTGTGAAATAAGCACCAGATGAATATTATTAAAACATGAAAATTTATCATTCAACTTGCGTAAAATAAGCAATATACATTTTGATAAGAAAGTTTTCTTATATCCAAAATGTTTTTTTTTAACACGAAAATGTCACTGCGCATCCATTCTAGTTGTATTATCAAATAATACTTTGTTAGATTAGATAAAACTATAAACATTTAAATGGAATGATTGAATATTAAATAATAATGTATAGAAAAGGTTTAACAAAACTTGTTTAATCGCCTTCTGGAGCGACTATAGCTGAAACCTGGTTTCAATCTATAAAATTTGTGTTGCATGGTATTGTTACGTCGGTTTAAGCTATTTTCGAGTTTGGTTTATTTTGTATAATGCAATTCAATGTGGCAAACTTAAAAATATTTTTAGGTGATGTTAAATAATTATGAAAATAAATTTTTCACAATTTTCTGGTATTTAACAATACTTTCAGATAAATCGGAGTTTGGGTACATTTCTGAGAGACTTGCACATATTTCATGTGCCTTATTTCTTGTATTTCTATTGTGATAATCTTTTGATCTCACGTCGTAAAGACAGGGCTTGCTTTCATATATTAAAATTAAGTGTGTGGCCATATCGGTACCCCAAACATGTTTGCTAAAATAAAAATTAATTATTACATCTATTTTATATCAGATAAAACATTTTGTTTTTCAATATAAACACGATTTTAGGTTATACCAGGTAATACCGATCTACCGCGCTGCAAGACTGAGTTTCTGCTCCAAAATGTTTAGGGTTGGTAGCAGAATTATTACTAAAAAAATAACTAAAATTGCCTACAAATTTCATGAAAATAGAAACTGTTCTAATTATTTTTCTTGCTTAAAAATCGCCACAAACTAGCACACGCACATGCGCTCTGTTTATTTTGTTATAGCATGCAACTTGCATTGCACCTAAATAGCATAATGTAAGGTCGTCTTAATTCTAGTAACCCACCTAACTTGAACTTTTTTTTTAAATTATAAACCTGGATATGTAGCACCGACCTCTATTAAACCAATAATCAAAATCAAATAATCTTTCAGAACTTAGTCAGATTTATTAAACCAGAAGATTTTTTTATATTTTTATTTTCTTCGATTCGGTAGCGAAAGTTGAAGTTTTAGACTGCAAACATTTCTTGTCCTATGTATATATTTATGTATGATGGGGTGACATTCATTGAGACCTAAAAGATCTATTGTGTCCCCTTACTTCTAGTCTTCTAGTCTCAGAGACTATTAGCTCCTTTAGTCCTATTTCCCTGAGGCATTTTAGAATATCTGCGGGCTTCAACTTATAGGTAAATATCCCTCTTCTATCCAATGATTTCCTAGATGCTGTGCCCTAGGATTCTGAATTGCTGTGCAATTCGCAAGTATGTGGATGGAGGTTTTTTCTTCCTCCACTATTTTGAGCTTTTTCAGGTGCCCATTCAGGCGGCAATGTCCCGTTATGATCCCTGTTAAAACTCTTAGTGAAGTTTCATTTTGACTTATGCATTCATTCGATCTCAACGGGTTGTAGTCACCCATGAGAATCTTTGATTCTCTTAGCCCTACTAGATCTTTCCAATGGTCAGATCTATTTCTTCTAATATTACATTGGGGCTGATACCGCAAAAGGGTTCCGTCCCCCTCTTTGCTAGTCTATCTGCTATTTCACTTCCTTCTATTCCAGTGTGTCCACACTAAGGTTACTATATTGTTCTTGCCTAGTTCATTGAGTATATCTAGGCAATTCCACACCATCCCACCCACTATCCGACATTATGATAATCTTTTGCCTTCGATATCCTATGTCAATATTGAACTGGGCACTGGGTTTTTCCCAAGTTTTCAGAGTGTTTGTTTCCTGGCCCGTACACTCCTATCCGAGTTCCTTTTATTGCTTTTGAGCCGTCTGTGTACCATTGAATGGCATTCTTTCCAAGTCTGGTAATGGTATTTGGATCCATCGATTAATTCTGTGACGAATTTCTTTGAAAAGTTATCCCTTTTCATCATACCATCTTGTGGCATGTCCCAGGTTTAAAAGTGATTTATCAACAGATGTCGAAGAATAATTATTTATATTCACACTTTATGCATTTTTGAAAAATAGTATTTTTCAAAAACAGTGACCGTTCAACTAAGGAGCAACAACTACTTCCCGTGCAATATGCACCGCCGGATATTGAATTACACCCCAAAGTCAAACGGGGTTGGTATATCTACAAGAGATTTTAAAACCAACCATTCTGGTTTGCGATTAGAAGGGACAACACAACTTGTAGACCGTTGTTTCGGCGTATTTACGCCTCATCAGTCCGGATTGAAGAGTGCACTTCAATCTTGTAGATATATCAATCCCGTTTGACTTTGGGGTGTAATTCAACATACGGCGGTGCATATTGCACGGGAAGTAGTTGTTGCTCCTTAGTTGAACGGTCATTGTTTTTGAAAAATATTATTTTTCAAAAATGCATAAAGCGTGAATATAAATAATTATTCTTCGACATCTGTTACCTTTTAGTCTTGAGCTTTTTTAATAGTCTGTAACTCGTAAAACTTAAAGTACCTTTTTTGTTCATTTATTCTGATTATTGATGATTTAGATGTTTTACTTATGTAAAATAACTTAGAAGTGCCATTGGATTTTTTTATCCAAAAAAGTTTACCTGGAATTATGTGTTTCGCATTTAAATTTTGTGACTGGAAATAATAAAATATTTACGTAGAATATATCTATGCATCTTTATTTATAAAAAAAAAAAGAATTTCCAAATTATTGGTTTGCCGAAATTGAAACATAATAGTAACGTTTAATCTTTAAAAGACATTATATGAATTTTAATAAATATTAATTTCTTCAAATTCAAAAATATTCCAAACATATTTGAAGATCTCATTGTTTTGATATATTGTAATGAAATCATTTAAATTTGCACTAAGTACTGTGGTTAACAGTCACGTCTTTAAATTTTCCAGCAGTAATGTAGTTATAATTCACGGCACCTTGAAGTAATTCAAGGAACTAAGCTTCTTTAATTGATGGTAAGTTTTATATTATTATGTACTGGGTGTCCAGAAATAACAAGAAACACAGGAATTTCTAGTCGAACTAAATATCCGAGGTAAGAATATCAAAGAACAAAAAAAATTGAGCAAAGCGAGTGACATCTTTCTTTATTTGCACGTATTCACCAGTTTACAATAGGATTCAAACTACACTGGTCTATCAGCCACACACAGTGGCTGTCATAACCGCAGTTGTTCAGAAATTAAAAAGAAAAACATTCTCTGAGTTGTCTTGAGCTTTTTTAATATTCTGTAACTCGTAAAACTTAAAGTACTTTTTTTGTTCATTTATTCTAAATCTGACCATTGGAAAGATCTAGTGTTGAGATCAAATGAATGCATAAGTCAGAGTAAAACTGCACTAAGAGTTTTAAAAGCTGCTCATCATCGTCAGAAGACATTTTACTAGAGCTTAAACCTGATATTGACATGCTAAAAGAATTATAAGGAAAACTAAACACAAATTCTAACATTGAGAAAGTACCTACTGAACCATTTTATAATTGATTATATATATATAGCTTTTAACAGGCCTTTTAGGCCCATAGCTTTGTAATTCCTTTCCATATTTTTCTATCTTTGGCCTTTTCTCTCCATCGATTCACATTCTTTTCTTCCAGGTCATCTAGTACCACCTCCCTCCATCTTGTCCTTGGTCTGCCTCTTTTCTTCTTGCCTTCCGGAACTCTCCATGCTATTTGTTTCACTATTCTTCCTCCTTCCATCCTTTCTATGTGCCCTAACCACTGAAGTCTTTTTGATGTAATAGTTGAATCTATTTTGGGTTCACGATAAATGTTATATAATTCTTCGTTAGTCCTTCTCATATACACCCCTTCTACTTTTTTTCCTCACAGAATTCTTTGTAACATTTTCCTTTCCCATCTAATTACACTTTCTCTTTGTTTTTTGTTTAAAACCCATGTCTCACAACTATACAATATCGTAGGCATCAATATAGTATTGTACAATCTTCGTTTTGATTTCCTTGACAGATGCTTTGACCGGACTAGGTGATTTATTGCACCTGCACTTTTGTTAGCTTTCATGATTCTATGATTAATTTCCTTTTCTTCACTACAATCACTATTTAACAGGGTTCCTAGATATATAAACTCTTCCACATATTCAAATTCGATGATTGCTTTTTGGGTTTCTACTCTAAATTTGTTATTTGTTGCCTGGTTTCCGAGTCTCATCAGCTTACTTTTCTGTTCGTTTATCGTAAGTCCCATTTTAGCGGCCGCTTCTATCAAATTCTGTGTTATTTCACCCAAATCCTTCTCTGTTCTTGAAACCATGGCCATATCGTCCGCATAACAAATAACTTGATGGCTTTTATAGTAAATGATTATATTTGAAGTAAAAATACAAAAGTGAAAAAAAATCTTCCTCCCTTACCTTATATTTACTTTTAATAGCAGAATATTTGTAAAAGATCGTATGCGATCGTATGAAAGTTTATTGTAATTGAGCGGATTTTGATTTATTATAAAATTCACCTCATAACAAAACTGAAACATGCACTGCGATTGCGGGAAAAGAGAGAGAATTTGAAATATCTGCCCAAGAGCAAGAATTGATCGAACTGTTCTAGAACGGATCTATTGTATGTTGATAAATTGCTGGAACGTCGAATTGGTAGTCCAACGTAACTACTAGTTCTCAAAAATAGGCACTGGGGGACACTAAATTGCCACAGCTCATACGCAGTACAATTCCGAATTAGTTCATCGCGTGCAGGAAGAGGCCTATTACTATGACATTTTTTTGTTATCACTCTTGAATAAAAATGAAAAACCATTGGAAAACATCCAAAGATTGCTGATCATCAGTGCGAGTACTCTTTTTAATGTTCTCTAAGAGAGAAAAATCTTCCTGTTTCATAACAGTTACACTGAAGGGCTTCTTTTTATTAGATTCTCTTATAACTTTGTGCCACTCCTCAGGAGATTACAAAAGCGGAGCATACTTTCTATGCCGTTTTTCGATGAGATCAAAATCCCTGTCAGAGGTAAGGTGAGTGTGTCCGCTGACTAAAAAATGGTGTGTAATAAACTTACACTTTTGTTCCTTCACTAGCTGGAACTATAAAGACATCAAAAGCCAGTTTTTGTTTTGCCCGGGGCAATTATCCGTGAAGAAAACGAAATGTTCTACTTCACTACCTTAATCTTGAATAGTAATAAAGGAAAAAAAATTACATACCCCTGTATTTTTATCATTTGAGTCACTTCTAGATTGTATATAATCAGGGTCATGGTCACTGTCATCGAATGTAGACTTAACTTCACTATTTTTTTGCTAGAATCGTCAGAACTCACAGAATTATACGAATCGCTTCCACTCATGTCCGCCATTTTGATGTGGCTTGTCATTATGTCGAGTAAATACTAGAGACAAACTAAACCCATGCCATAGTGTGACCACAGGTTTATCGTGCCATCTATTAACGAAGGGCCAAAATAATTTTTTAGTGGCTTGTTTTGCTGTAACCGAGCACAGCACTAACTCTTTTCGAACGCATGTGTGGCTTGTTATTGTTTCACATTTAGCCCTTCATTTCTTCTTTAAACCTTCATTTTTATGCAAAAATAACATTTATTTCATAAAGTATTTACTTGCAAACATCGCGTAGCAGTCATCATGTGTATTCTTAAATAAGAATTAATAACTATTTATTTAATAGAAATGTCACACTGAGAATACCGTACAGTCAAGTACTAGATTTCACCACTGCGGTGATATATTTCGCTCATAGAAAACTCTATTTAGAATTTTGTGCAAAATATTAATTTTCCGTAAATCAACTAATTATTAATGACGTACTCATTAATCCGGATCTTGGTTCAACCTTGGCAATCATGACGTGGATGACAGCCAAAAATTACATTACGTACCACGAAATTGCGTTTAATTTATATCATTAGCATCAATAACCACAACTACCTACTTACAACAATTAAGTAATCAGTGTGTTTATTATAATTTCATCACAAAAAATATTTACTCTATTCATAATGTATTTTCTTATATAACATCGATCAGTTGATCTATTCATTGGATCTGTCCATTGATGTTATTTACAGCAGTTTGTGTTATTGGAAAAGGGATTTTTCCACGTTTTAGTGAATCATTTAAATTGCGCTTTGATTATTTTTAAATTACCCACACCTGGATTGTACTATGATATAATAACATGTTTACGGATATATTTATGTTTAATTAACAAAATGTAACAATCATTCACAAGCGAACATTCACAAACATTTGAGAATAAAATATATATATTTTTTGGAAGTCATATTTCTTCAAAGCAAAACTAAAACTGCTTAATAATATCATTGTCTAAGAAAATAAATTGTCTAACAACCATACGGACTAAAAATTTAACAGTTTTTGGTAATTTTGGAGTAAACGTATAGATGGCGTATTGTGAAAACTGGACTAAACATTCAGATGGCGCTGAATGAAATATTCCACTTAGAATTAGGTAAGATGTCTGTCTGTCTGTAATTTTTAAAGTGTTGGTTAACCTGGAATTAATGAATTTATGTTTCTGTTAGGCGAGACATCTAATCATAAATAATGAACACAAAAACTATTTTAAGGATAGGAATCAGGTATTTGCAAATAGGCTTGGGAAATTCATTCACGAAATTATTTTTTGAAAAAAATATCGTATAAGCGTTAAAGAGGAACCTACATGAAAATTGAAAATATTTCAGGCGTTTACATAACATTTGTAGAGGATATAGGAATGTACAAAACAATCATCTAATGAGATCAAGTAGCCACTTATCACTCTAATCAGTTACAACATTGATAGCTTAAACGAAATCATTCAAAATCACAAGATTTTTCAGGGCAAATTTAAATTAATTAGCTATTGGACCAAATTTAAGTTTAGTTTATTAACGACTTACTTCAATTTTAGAGGAAGGTCTTTTATGGACAAAATACCTCTTTGTCCCTGTCGTATTGCTATGATAGAGGGCAGATAATATATGTTGATGTATTTTCATACACTTAAACCCATTACCAACTATGATGAACATAAACAACATGTGATCAGAATACAATTTAAAAAAAAATAAATCGTTGGACAGTCCCAACGTTGGTAATCCCAACCCAACATAAAAAACATTGAAAAACATAAATAAAAAGAAATGTTATTCATTAAATCACATTATTACAGTGACATTTCACGTCATTGGAGAACATTATAATTTATAATTATTATTTTAATTATTTATCTTTTTCATACCTTACCGATTATTTATAATAATGTATATATATTGTACGACAAATATTTTTCAACAGTAAAAACACAAGAGCTTTTTTTTTATCGGATAAATTTCTATTTGCAACGAAACAGTTTTGCCAATCACTAATTTTACGAGAAAAACTGACATGATAAAATCGCGACACCGAAGGTGGAGCGATTTTATCTGATGTCAGTTTTTCGAGCAAATTTAGTGATTGGCAAAACTTTGAGTTAAAGAGAAATTTATCTGATAAAAGAAAAGCTCGAGTGTTTTTTGGCAAGATAAATTAACGACAGAATATATGGATGAACAACAACAATAATTATCTTTATTAATACAACAAAGTTAAATAACTACCACACCGATTCAAAATAAAAGCACTATATGTTTAAAATTCAAAAATCTGAGAGACTAATTGACAGTTTTTGCAGTTTTGCCAACACTTATTTGCTGTGAAATGATAAGTAACCAAACTTGCGACTCATTGTCATTGTGTAAAAGTGACGTCCGCTTACTAGATATTGAGGAAGAGAAGTTTTTATCCGATAAAAAAGGATGCACCTTTTTTATCGATGTCAAAGTGACAATAACATTTCCAGGTATATGACATTTTAACATTGGAGTTAATTTATCAGTAATAAATTTGGATTATGGTATATCCATGATAGCTAAAATGGTTTAATGGGTTTTATAATATAAATAAATCTTGTTAAATATTTTCATTATTTTGTATTTTTATCGATTGTTGTGTAGTTTAATTCGATAGAGAGGTGTAATTTTCGATTTCGCTTAAAGATCTTTTCACAGTAAATGTTTATTTAGTAATGTAGTATACAATGCGTTCTTGTAATGTGGAAACGAGTTAACTATCAGGTTTGTTCGTAGAGCAATCACAAACGGTTGGGAACTGGACGACCCACGCGCAGTGAGTAAAAACCGTGCGCAGTGAATAATAGTATATTATTAAACGAGCAATTTATGATAGCCATTATTCAGGTAGGGTGACGTTTGCGTCCCGAGCCGTAGGCGAGGGGCGCAAGTCACCCTTGTGAATAATGGCTATCATAAATTTCTAGTAGAATACTATACTTTGTCCACAATCCTTGATTTCTTTATTAAAATCAAGTAAATAATGCGAGTGTAGAACGGAACGTGATAATTTGGTATTTGGTATTGTTGACAATTCTAACGTCAAAATTAATAAACTTCTGGGGTACGTCAAATAATGTGACATATAGAGATGGGCGATACTGTGCAAAGTATGGATACACCTTAAGCACATGTCTCACGGTCAAATGTTTGATCAAATTAGTTTGAGCAAACCAAAAAATTGACAGCAAATGACGTCATCTTCTTAGTTTGATCAAATCTTGTAAAAATAGAGGCGTTTCTATGTTTCAAGGTCAGCTTGAGCAGACTCTCCTTTTGATTGGTGGAAAAAGAATATTGACGGTTGACGTGAGTGCCATAAGTGTCATTGTAAAAATGTAAATAAAAATATTGCTATGACTGGTTTCGTTTCGTCGAAGACGCCAAGATCTAGCCCACATTCTTCGTTTTTCCTTTTCTATTTTTCCAGCCCGGTATGCCAGAACAATAGCTATACTTAAAAGACCCAAAACAGATTTAATTTTTTTTATTTTCATTGTGGAAAATACAAAAAAATTGCAGTTCAATCACATTAAAACAACACCAACAATTTTTAGTTTGACAAATGACAGACGCCAATTAGACGTCCGTCAATAAATTTGGTCAAATTTTGAATGATAGTGTGAAAGACAGTTTCTTAAAATTTGAACAAACTATAGGTATGACGTCAATACGTCACTTTGGTCAAACTAATTTGATCAAAAATTTGACCGTGAGACATGGGCTCTACAGTTATAAATATAGTGTTTTAAAAATATCAATATTAGAAAATATCCTTATGAAAAGTATGAATACTAAAAATTTTGATATTTTATTTATACGAAATATTTCCGAAACAAATTTCCTAAACAAAATACGCAGATTTAATAGTTTATTTCATATAGTACCTCCATCTCTAGCCACCTATGTACCGAAATATTGTGAGTATTGAGTCATGGAACCATAATTCACTCTAGTGAATTATGAACCATAATTCACTCTAGTAGATATATGGGTACCATTTTTGTTAGGAGGTAAAATATTAACTTATTATTAGGTGGTCGTGGACAAAAATCGTTCACAGAGAGGCTTCGCGCCTGGGTAACACAGTAATAGAGAACAAGATGTGTTACCGCGAACGACCAATCAAAAAAACTTCCAAAACACCGCCATATTAATTTGGTTATAGTTATGACATTCATTCAAAACATTAAACATATGATTGTCAATATGGCAGCGTTTTGGAAGGTGTGCAAAACAATGACGGAAATTCGTCTTGCGTTGTAGCACACTTTCTTCTCTATTACACCGGTAAAGCTTAAACAGAAGGATTTTTTGGCGAGTTACCGTTTTATAATTGGTAACAGATAATCTGTTACCACTCCATTTTTGCGAAGCAACGGTTACAGGGGAGGCATGAATGACGTCACAAATTTACGTCATGGTTTATAAGACGGTTATAGATTCTGTAACACAAATTTATAGGTGGGTTATAATGTGGTTACAAGCATAGATAAATAATAATAAACAAATATGGCGGAAAAAGAGGTGTTAGAAGCTGTCAACATGAATGACGAACAGCAGTTAGATGTTGAGAATGAAATCAACGACGAATCGCTTGTTGAAATCTGCCTAAATAATAAAGGACAGGACTATCTCATAGTAGTACCCTTACAAACAGCATCCATATTATTAAATGGTCACTCAGTTACCTCGTTTTAAAACCGCAATGTTTTCACGAAACCTCTGAAATTACTGTCCATAACCGCTGTTATAACCGCTTGGTAACTAGCGGTTATCAACGGTAGCTCGACAAAAAATCCTTCATGTCCATTTTTATATTTGTTTTTTAACTCACCGACAAAATAATCGATCAACTCGAAATAATGTTGCTCATTAATAAATTTGTTAATTTGAATTCCATTTGTACATACATTAGTACATATTTTGAATTGAAAAAAATAATGTGTACATACGTCATAAATGCAGGGTGACACAAAGTGTGTTTTTTTACTCTAGAATCTTTAGAATCACGTGTGGAGTGTCAAAGCTGTTCATTCTTGTAATTTATTATTTGGTTTTTCACCTACTTTACCGGAAAACCAATCATATGATCACAAAGCACTACAGCATAATGATATTGTAATAATTAAGTGGCTTTAGGTTAGTTCTAGCAAGCTTGAGAACTAGTTCGGAATTCGATGGAGTTTGCATAGATTAAAAGTAAATAATTATTTCTGAATTTACTCGTAAATCGTTCCAACAAATGAAGGACTATACCAGAACTAGTTCACTAACGGTAAATGTAATTTCATGTCTTGAGTAAGTACTAAAGTCGGTACTATTAAGTTAGAACACAGAATCAGTCCCGAACCAAAGATTGTCTGGCCATGAAATCATACTGAACCCGTGAAGACTTTTGATAAAAATTTTTAGCTTAAATTTAAAAAAAATAAACCAAATTTTGAAAAAAGTAACTCCCACGTGCGTGAACATTCTTACAAAAAGCATAAAAAAAGGTTAAATACTAACCTGACCATAATTTCGATATACAATCGCTAACACACCTTTAATTTGTGACACTGCTGCAATTAAAAATTATTTAAATACAAACTGTTTGACAAGCAATTTTTTAATACTCGTAAACAATAATATTTGATCAATTAAACAAGTGATTTACGAAAAGAAATATCCGTGACCTTTAATTACAGTTTTTAATTTTATAGTTTTAAATACGTGAATGAAGTCGTAATAAATCAATCGAAATCCATGCTTTATTTCTTCGTAATAACTCATTTTGTGGTTATCAAATAATTAGATGGATAAGATTATTAAACTAATAGGTTGTCTATTGAAAATATTGAGATAGCTCTGCAGCCACTCAAGTGCTATAAGATAAGTAGAGTATGTAGTTAATCTTAAGGGGAAATAAAAAATGTTTTTGAACTTCCATTATTTACATTAGCGTTAAAAGATATTACGATCTATTTTTAAAAATAAATTATAGTTTAAAAAAACACGCTTTATGGGTAATCGAACTGAAAATTAAAAATATTCTTAATTTAAGAACAAAATGATTCGCGAAAAAATTACCTAATGTTATTATGGTAATAGCGTGCGGTGCTCGATATCAATTGTTATAATTTCTTACTAGTTTTATTCCGAAATGCAGAGTTAGTGTATAAATGTAGTACTTACAAAGCACCCCACGCTACTACATTAGAGCTATCAGTGGCTTATTTAGGCTTCCTGTCACCCTAGGCCCGGTTTGATGAGCCACCCTTTTAGTGGAAGCTTAATTACTAGCAGTAACAAAACGATCTAAAATTGCTTTCCAAACAATTACTAGAATTGCTGTTTCTAAATGCTGTAATTTTCGCTGCAATCCTGTAGCTCCAGATGTTGTTTCTCATTTCTGCTCTCGGTAATGAATTCCAGTGCATCAATTATTGCAGACTACTATTTTTCTAGCGCGTAACATGCATCATAGATAGATAGATAGATATATTTTTTGAGGTGGCTTTTGGCCTATTCCACTCCGACCTTTTCAGATCTATTGTGGTCCTCTAAACTGTCGATTACATTCTCCAGCCTGACTCTTTTTAAAAAGTCTATTAGCGTGGAGACTGAACCTTTCATATAGCTCTCTGCCAATGGCTTTTCTTCACCTAATGCAAAAAACCGCACATTTGCCAGGCTATCGCACTGACATAGAATGTGTTCTGCCGTTTCTCCTTCTTTTTTTTTCGGGCCAAGATGGGAAACTCATGTTCGAATGGGCCATATCCCATGACCCAGACAGTGTTGGACTTATCCCAAGGGATGCCTACCAACCAAGCCCACCTCAAAACTCGCCGTTACTCCCGCCTCGAAATCACTACCCTAGCATACTTCGAGACGGGCGGCGGTCCCTCACTCACACTCCATCATCTTCTCCCTTCTATCACTCCTACCTCTCATGTCATATCAATCCCTTCTCTCCCCCTAATCATTCTCTCCACTACGCGACTTACCTCCATCAATTCCTCCTCTCCCCTCAACATTATCTCCACCATGTTCTCCCAATACACCGCCTCCCCTAGTTTCTGCTCTAATTTTTCCAGCTCCTCCACGTTCTTCCAGCATCTGAACACATGCCCCACATCATCCTCCACTTCACATCTCTCGCACAATCCAGTCTCTCTTTTCCCAATCTTGTGGAGGTACCCTACTCTCGACCCATGCCCAGTGAGCACCTGTGTCAAGAAGTAGTTCACCTCCCCAAATTTCCGGTCCATCCATTCTCTCCTACTCCCAATCGCTCCTTTTAGCGCGCCCTCATACTTCTCCCATCTTCTCTCTGTTTCCTCCTCCTTCCATTCCTGCATTTCCTCTACAGTCGCACCCCTTTGCCATGTGTGTTTTGAATTCTTCTTCTAGGTGACAAAACCTGCACATATCTTCTTTTGTCAATCCCATCAGCTTTAAATGCCTATTGAGCTTACAGTGCCCCGTTAACAGACCCACTACAACTTTGACAGTTTTCCTATCTTTGGCCATCAGATCTGCTGTAAATTTTGGCGAGTGTTCTAATATGAACTGTTTCGCTTGCCTCTGTCCTGGTGAGTTCCTCCACCATTTCAGAGATTTGTGGGCGACCCACTTCTTTATTTCTATTCTTGTTATGGTTTTTGCAACGCCGCAGAATAAGGCTTCCAGCCCAACGAATGGCATTGATGAGCCTTGCTTGGCCATTTCATCTGCTTTTTCGTTGCCCTTATGCCTCTCGTTCCCCGGTACCCAGGCTACCGTAACATTGCTACGCTCACCCAGTGTGTTTAGAGCCCGCACACAATCCCATACGAGCTTAGAATTGACCTCTATGGAGTTGAGTGCCTTTAGCGCTGCTTGGCTGTCTGTGAAGATGGCAATTGAACGATATGTTCTCTTCTGCCTTTTAATTTCTGCCACACATTGGTGAATCGCCGTCATTGTCGCCTGGAAAATTGTGACGTTCCTTGATAGGCTTACTGGGAAGGCTATCCCTTGCTTTAGCCCTACTATACCCGCTCCTACGCCGTCTAACGTTTTTGACCCGTCTGTATACCAAAAAACATCCGCATGTATGGGTACACCTTTTAACATGCATCATACCGACCAGACCAACGAGTTTGTGAAATACCCGTACCTCTCAAATTTGTACGCTGCACTGGGAAGAAATTAAAACTTGCAAAGTAGAAAATAGTCAATGATTAATGTATGTATGTATTTTGGGGTAATATTCACTGAGATCTAAAAGATCTATTGTGCCCCCTTACTTCTACTTAGTTTCTGAGGAGAGTCTCAGAGACTAGTAGCTCCTTTAGTCCTATTTCCCGGAAGTCATTGATTAAAGAAAACAATTTAATTTGTTCAAATCTTCATTATATTAGAACTACGTTTAATATATATTCGTGACGCAAAGACAAACAAATCGCAACTAGTCCATGGCACAAGGACAAACTTCGGTTAGTTCGTCTACCGTCAATGGACATACAGCACATAGAAATTCCAAGGTATTTTTATCAATAAATTTGCATGGGATAAAATGTATTTAGAACGTCTTTCGTGGCATAATATTATTGCTCTAAATATGTAGACTGCATCTTTGGTTGAGAATTTGAAAAAATGGACAAAACGCTTATAGAAAGTCTACTCGTCAATTTTAAAAAATAGTCGACTGCTTCTGTTACAGATTCAACTGAATGTGATTTTACTAAATTTAAACAATGGGCATTAGATTATGAATAGTTTATTCTATAGAAATTTTTTTATAAAAACTAATCTGAACCAATTTTTAAAATGCCGCCCCTCAAATTATGCCGCACTAGACCCGTGGGGAGGAAGACGAGGAGAGTATGAGATAATTGAATATGTGGTATTAGTTATTGAGGAGTAGAGGAATATAATAAATGTATGGGTCAGATGGTAGAATATTTAAATTGTGTGGAAGTAATTAAACAATTAAAAACTTTAGATAACCTAAGAAATTTTTCTTTGGATTGATACATTAGCTTATTAATGCCGCTTGACATGGTGTAATACAACGCAAGACACAAGATCTAAAGCATGTGCAGTTGAGACCAACCTGATCAGTTTCTGCAATTCGATGAAATTGCAATTTTATCGGTTTGATGCAATTTCTATTGCATGCAAGGCGCAGTTCTAGGGAGAAATCTAGTTTCTTTTGTGCTACCAACCAACTAACTATTCTCAATCGAATGATACCTATCAGCTGATTGTGGTGACTGATGATTTGTCATTTGTGATTCACTTAGGTTTTATCTCTGAGATTTTCTCACTTTCGCTATCTTCATTTTAAATAATAACATACTTTATATATTGTTTAAATACATTATTTTTTTAGTTTTTTACACACTTTTTCTTTCTATTATTGGTTGGGTTGGCTGCAGTGTTGCAATGAAAGAGAATTGCATGATGTCAAACAGCATGCAAGATTCATCATTTGCAATATACCTACTGACCTTGCAAGAAGTTGCTGCAATTTCCTGCACCATGTTGAGCGGTCTTTAGGAAAATCTACATAAAAATTATTACAACTATTGTTCCTTATTCGCGTTCCCACTAGACTGACTTTGTCCCATGTGATGTTTTTTTATAATGTTTCAATACTAGTTAGAACTTAATAATTTGCTTAGTTTTTGTGTATTTTCTCAACGTATGAATAAGCATTGTCAAACTAATAAATACGTATTATTTCATATAAGTTACAAAATACTATTTTAAATTTTGTTATAATCATCTAGCAAAATTTCGTAATTTTGGTAATTGATATTGAAGCGTGATTTGCAAATTATGATTTTAATTACGCTTTCGTTGACCTTAAAAGAGCATACGATGCTGTAAATATAGATATATATCTACTGTAATGTTATGAATTTGTGATGGTAAGTGATTTTATATTGTATATTGTACCTGGTATGAAATTTTGAATGTTTTATCTTTCTTTCTATAAATATAAAATTCAATAGGGCGACTGTAGAGAAACAATTTTTGTCCACGACCACTTAATAATAAGTCAATATTTTACCTCCTAACAAAACGTATATGGTATGGTATATATTATAAGTCTATGTTCCTAATTCAGTATGACAACACAACATTCCGGCTTAGGTGACTAGAGATGGGGGTACAATACGAAATAAACTATAAATCTGCGTATTTTTGTTTAGGAAATTTGTTTCTGAAATATATCGTATCGAAATTTTTAGTTTTGATACTTTTGATAACGATATTTCTCAAAATTGATAGTTTTAAAACAATATATTTATTACGGTACGGTGTATCGATATACTTTACACAGTATCGCCCATCTCCATATGTCACATAATTTGACGTACTCCAGTAATTTATTGACCTTAGAATTGTCAATAATACCAAATTATTACTTTCCGTTCTACACTCGCATTATTTAGTTGCTGCGTGAATAATGGCTATCATAAATTGCTCGTTTAATAATATACTATTTTACACCACTATAGCTAAGTTGACAATTAATTGCGTCTTCTAGCCAACTGAGAAGTTGACTTTCTTTATTGGTGGTTAATTCAATTTTTTCTATTGTTAAAACCTAGGTCAACTATGGACAAACTCAAATGTTTTGAGAATCCAGAGATAGTAGATAAAATAATTTCAATAAAAATGCCGTTAGTTTAAAATTAGCGCTCAACCAAAAATGACTGATGACATAAGTTGTGTTGGTAGGTGAGGAGCGAAAACAGACAGTGTACGTATCTGTCAGTCGACGGGGTAAACGCCTAGGGAGAAATCTGCTTGAACGATTAAGGCGCTCCCTACCGATTTGTAGATCGACTCTGTCAAAATATTATTTTAATTTGATTTTATTAAAAGTTATTATACTTTGGATTTATATAAAATTATATAATTTCCCATTTCTTTTAGTGACGTTAGTCACACTGATTTGTTTCCTCACAAAAAACGCGTAGGTAGGTATTTTAAAAAGCATAAAGTCTGTACAAGGATGTATAAAGAAAAAAATATGTTTTAAAGACTACTGATTAAATTAAATAAAGGTTAATAGGTGAAAGATAAAGAGTCTAATATTATTTGTTATCGAATTTGACAATATTAATGAACATACCAATTTTACATTAAAGCGATAGAAATGTAAATTTTGTACAACTTACGCTAGTAGAATATTATGATTAATCTACAGTTTTCTGTAGTTTCAATCAACTACATTTCAAATTATTTTTTATTTCAGTACCTACTATTTGTGATGCTCATATTGCACTAGGACAAAGAGGTCCATGAAGGTCCATGAACAATCCTTCGATCGATTTATACACTATGTTTTTTCTATGATTTATTAAAAATCAGTTTGATAAGAATGTCATATTTAGTAAGCAAATAACCTTTTTTGTTTATTTATTCATTTAGCACTATAAATAATGATTTTCTATTACTCAATTATTGAAGTATAGACAACCAAACATACATAAAAAATATAGAATTCAAAATGTAGCCGATGTTTTATACATAGATAACCTGGTTTTATCACCAGAAATGGTTAAGGTGCATCCTCAATCAATCTGCTAACAAATTGGCACTTCGACACGCGTGCTTCAAAGCGGATACCCATCCTCAATCCTGTCAATTCAAACCCCCTCACCCCGAAACCACAAATTGTAACAGTGCAATAAATTTAAATCAGTCGCAACACTAGACAACAGTAAACAGTCGTACAGTGGCCATGCCTGCTTCAATCCGCGCGTTTGAAAGTAGGTGAATCCCAGAGTCTTATTATGAATAAACTCGATTATTATTTTTAGTAGTAAAAGGCGTCACGAGAAGTGGGATAAGAAGAAATAGACATTTATCTTTAGAATTAAAAAGTTCCTTTACGTATCTACACCAATCACATACGTATGTAATGCAACTTCTCCTAAATAGTTAAGCCGATTTTGATCAAATTTTATGTGTGGATATGTGTTTGAGTGGGTTTCTGTCTCTGAATGTTCAAGACAATTATTGGTTCACACTGATATGAGCTTAACGCCTGGGCCGAATTTGATGAAATTTTGTGTGTGTGTGTGTGTGTGTGTGTGAATTTGTGAGTACCTGGTGGCTTAGATACACACTGAGTGCGAGTAGGTGGCACTGCAATCGGGTTTGCACTGAAATCCTGAACATCTGAATCGATTTTGGTGAAATTTTGTGTACCGAGATTTAATATTACGGCCATTTTATTAAATTTTCTGAAATTGATAAGGTAATAAATTTCAGTTTTGTTTATTATACTTTATTTTTATAAAATCTTCCAAAAAAGGCAGGAATTCATCGAAAAAAAAATAATTGAAAAATTCTGAGGAATTGAACAAAATTAGTACAATAAAGTAGCAAGACAAGTAACCACACGCTTGAAATGAAATGAAATGAAGAATGACGATTAAGCATTATACTATCCGCCAGTTTTAAAATAAAAGTGTAAACTTTCAGAAAACAATTGAATTATTGGAATTTTTTACATAAAGATGTTAGTGTCTTTACGAATCTATAACTTCAAACTGAATTATAGTCGAATCTTTGGGAACATTATCGCCAACGGCAAAATTAACTTTAGCAATTTTGGCATCTCTAGGTGCTTTTACTACATATTCCATTTTCATTGCTATAAGAATGAATAAGGAATCTCCTTTTTTAACTTCATCACCAGTTTTTACCAACAATTTGTCTAAAACGCCAGGCATCGGAGAGGAAGCTTTGTTGGTTAGACCCGTTGAAGATTCTTCTTCTTCTCCGGCTACGTACGACGGCCGAGGCAGGGAAAACTGAATTTTTCCACTCTGAAAAAGAACAAATATTTCGTGAAGAAATTCTCATAGATTAAATGAAAATTCGAATTAATTATCAGGTTATGTTAATATAGTATATAATAAAAGGGAGTGTTGAATATCAAAGTTGACAAATAAGCTTATTGCGCAAGCGTCGTTGTCATTCAGCGCTATGCTGAAAGACCACAGACCTTCAAAAGTGAGTAAATTCAAACATACTTGATCGAATATGGCTAATATTTCTTCATTTCTGTATATTCTGCTTTTAGATTTGATTCCATTGATTGTAGAGTTGAGTATTCGCTTATTTTGCACTTGATCAATTGTTCCCGAAACTGAATACCAAGTATTTCCATCGTCACATGATATACTGTAATTATTTGCGATATCAAATTTAATTTTCACCAATAAATCTGTAACAAAACATTTGTATTAGACAATAGCGTTGATTGAGGAGTTTATCAATCAACGACAATAAACGGTATAACTATACAGGTTGACGTTTTAGAACAAGAAATTAATTTTCTAACAAATCAAGAGACTGAGATACTCTCAAAGTACATAACTCACCATTATCCTTAAATCGTAATTGAACATTTTTTTCTTCTTGGTAATTTATCCTGAAATTAGATTCGACAGTAAACGGATTGAATTGATCTTTTTTAGAAATCGCGCGTATATCTTCAAGTTCCTTATCCAATAAAACAGTCGCTAAACCAGCCTGGCAAATTTGAGCCGCTGATGGCTCTTCTTTTCTAAACAATGTATCGTAGTGATCTTTAATGAAATTGGTGTGGACATTTCCAGCCATAAATTCTTGATGGCTAGCTAGATCCAATAAAAAATTTACATTTGTTTCTAAGCCAGCAATCTAAAAAATATAGGTGTAGTGAATTTATTTGATACAATATCAAAACTAACTAATTATTTTTCCATGGACTGTGCGTTTTACAAGTATATATAAAAGTACACAAAATCTTTCAATAATGACCCCTATTAATGAATGATTTTTCCCATTAAAAAACTATTTTGTTATAGGCAACCAAACATACACACAATCATCATTTTATAAAAGATACACTTGCCTAGAGCTTCAACCAAACAATGAAGCATCAAAACAAACTAAAATATGAGACGTAATCAAAAATACTGCTATGCAGTGCACTAATCTACATAATGACAACTATAATGACAGAAACCCAGCAAAAGTATGGCGGACTCGAACACTTCTTGTCATGTACATCAAGCCGCCTTGTACTTACATTATACTCTCTCAATTTCGCTTTTAATTTTGAAAGTCCTTCGTCTCTATTTTTACCCCAAACTACTAGTTTGGCAATCATCGGATCATAATGGACAGAAACTTCATCTCCTTCCCTTACTCCTAAAATTAAAATCTTTTGTTCTCAGTCAAAGTGATTGCAGGTCATGGTCATACCTCAATTTTCACTGCAGGGTTTAATTTCCACTTTAATTCTTACCTGTTTCTATCCGTGTATCTTGTGAAGCTTCTGGTGTTGAAAGATATGAAAGATGACCGGCACCAGGAAGAAATCCGCCTCTAGGGTCTTCAGCATAAATCCTCGCTTCAAATGCGTGGCCCATTAAGTTAATTTTGTCTTGGAACAACGGTAATTTTTCCCCAGATGCTACTTTTATTTGCCATTCTACCAGATCCGTACCTTCAAAACGCCAAAAATTAATATACAGATTGCGAAAAACTTGAATAGGTCATACGACTTACACAAGTACGACAAGGATAATATGAACAACGCTATTTGAAGGAGAGAGACAAGTTGTTATACGTGTGAAACTCACAATGGGCTGCCTAAGTCTGCGTCATAAAGAGGCGTGGTCATAAAAACTTTTCCAAACAAACCTAAAGCTCGTGTAAATTATCAAGAAATTTTTAATACACCGTTTGCTGTTGATTTAGTTATAAATAAGATTGGTCGGTATTAGAAATATATAAAAAAGTGATTAATTAAAGAAGTTTTTGAACCTAAGTGTAAATCTGGAAAAGGATATCCATTATTTTGTCAATAAAATTTACAAAACTTCAAATACAAAAACACAGCATACGCAGACATAACCTCAACTATGTTTACATTGTTTTAAAAACTCTTTGTAAACCTTACCTTGCAGATTTTCGTGTAAAAAAGCCTCCAACTGATCTCTTTTTTTACTTATTTCTAACAACGATCACTCTTATTTATAACTATATTAATAGCAAACCGCAAATTAAAAATCTCTTATGACGTTTATATTAAGTATATTAAGCTATAACAGATTTAATAGAAAATACAGGTTTTGTCGGAACTATAATGGGAAAAATTAGTATAAGCGATAGCGTATAAACTGTTATAAAAAGAGATTTACAACGAGCTGTGCTAGCCTTTATAGTTTTTGATATTTACCTGTAATCATTTCAGTAATGGGATGTTCAACTTGCAGTCTTGTATTCATTTCCATAAAATGGAAGGCATGAGATTTTTTATCTAATATAAATTCTACTGTACCCGCTCCAACGTAATTCACAGCTTTTGCGGCTCTAACTGCAGCCGCACCCAATTCACTTCTTAATTCTGGCGATAAACCTGGCTGAAATAAAATAGGTTCTTAATATATGATTATAAATTTAAACGATTTCCCCATGGAGACTATCTAGTCTCCATGGATTTCCCGTACATTTATTTTGCAACACTTATTAAATGTAAGTGTGTGAAGTTGCCTACTTATAGAATACATAATAAGTTATTGGTCTTACAGCTGGAGCCTCTTCTATTATTTTCTGGTGCCTCCTTTGCACTGAGCAGTCTCTTTCAAATAAATGTATTGCATTCCCATGTGTATCAGCAAAAACTTGTACTTCTACATGCCTTGGTTCGGTCACAAATTTTTCTAATAAAACTACAGAGTCTGCAAATGATTTTTGAGATTCAGTTTTGGCAGACTCGAGCGCTTCCTCAAAGTCTTCTTCAGTGAAAGCTATCCTCATTCCTTAAATACAAATTGATTATATTGTTTTTTTATTATTGATAAATTAAAATTGTTATTACCTTTTCCTCCTCCACCTCTGACAGCTTTAATCATGACTGGAAAGCCAATTCTTCTAGCTTCTTTTTTTAAAGTCTCTATACTCTGATCTTCTCCATGGTATCCTTCTATTATTGGAACTCCAGCAGCTGCCATGATAGCTTTAGACGTACTACAATACAATAAAATATTCAAGGATGATTAAATTTCTTAAGAGTGGAGAAACAAAAGATTCAATCATTAATATTGTATATTACCACCTTTTAATTCCCATATCCCTTATCGCCGTCGCTGGTGGTCCTATGAAAATAATATTTTCTTTTTGGCAGTTCTCTGCGAATTCGACATTTTCTGACAAAAATCCATATCCAGGATGAATAGCTTGACAGCCAGATTTTTTCGCGACTTCTAATAATTTTTCTCCTCTTAAATAGCTTAGTGCGGCTGTTGCCGGACCAATTCTGAATGCTTCATCAGCCTTAAAATGAAAATACTGTAGCATATATATTCCTGAGAAATATATATTTTTTTAACATTCAACATAAAGTATATTTTCAAATATTATTTAATACTTTAAAAATTACGAGGATAGCGCTTTTTTACTTAAAAAATTTTAATTAAATTAGAATAAAAACTATGCATAAATTAATATCAAGGTACTTACTAATGACACGTGTAATGCATTTTTATCTGCGTCACTGTAAACAGCAACAGTTCTCACGCCAAGTCTTTTTGAAGTTGTTATAATTCGGCAAGCAATCTCTCCTCTGTTAGCGATTAATAATTTGTCTATTTTTCTCAGTGTACTTTTCCATCTTGTACAATAAACTGGTTGCTTGGATTTGGATGATCTAAAATACAGAGTTAATAGCAAAAAAGTAGGTACGAACTAACTAGATAACTTACAAATTCAATAACCTTACACCGGCAATTGATAATTTTGTATAAAACATATTTTTTACTTTTTACAAACTTTTTACGGCATAAACTTAATATTTGTGATTAACTGAATCGACTCTCTTATCGGTACGACATGGTTTTAAAATGTAAATACCACTGACCTTCAGTATCAGTATAATTACCCAATGTTGAAATTATTAATGATGGTGCCTAGTCATTGTGAAAAAAGAAATTATGTAAAAACACATTTAAATTGAATATATAACTTTTTTAATAACATAATGTCATTGGGTGGAGTTAATCGATAAAAATATCCTTAGGATTTTCACATAATATCTCTCCTACTTAGTTTTCGAGTAGATAATACTGAAAACAACAATCTGCGAGTTTGGTTGCATAGTTAGTAGTTATAAAATTATTGATTCTTGTATGTGCTGATTCATTTTTAAATTTTTACTTTATAAATAATATATATATAATTCTTATATCTGCAATGACTACATTTCCAAAAATGATCAAAATTTTCCTAACTTTGATATAAATTTTTGTTGGCTATCCTGTTGACTTCGAAATTTTATTTATTTTGCTGCTTTGACAATTATACATTTTCAGGTTATGTTTAACAAGCATGTAATGTAAAGTAGTTAATTATGAAAACTTAATACCATCAAATTTAGTACATTAATAACTCATGCTCTTGTAACTTTTGAAAATGGAAGAAAATTTCACGGCAGAAGAATTGATTTTACCACCTTGCAAATATGAATGTGAGTAGAGATATAAATAAAAGTCTTAAAAAATATTAACATTTCTATTCTTACAGATCTGGATCATACAGCAGATGTACAGTACGTATTAAGTAAAGTAGCACTAAAAGATTTAACATAAATTATATTGTAGATTACATGCTTGGGGTACCAGCTTAAAAGAAGCTTATGAACAATGTGGTGTTTCTATGTTTGGATATATGACAGAAATTGAAACAGTAGAAATAAAACAATCAGCAGAAATAGAAGCTACAGGTCATGATTTAGAAAGTTTAATGTTCCACTTTCTAGACGAACTTTTATTTTTATTTAGTTGTGAACCATTTTTAATATGCAGTAAACTTAGTATCAAAGAGTTTATAACTGAAGGTGGAGAATTTAGAATAAAGTGTAAGTGTTATGGAGAAGAATTCACACTTGGAAAACATCCACAAGGCACTGAAGTGAAAGCCATTACTTATTCTGCAATGCAAATTATTAACGAACCTGATAAAAAGGACTTTCAAGTATTTGTTATTATTGATATTTAGTAAATAGTTTTCAAATTTAAACTGAGTATTTTTTTTCTAATAGAGGTGTTATATATATCTTATATTATAGCTTTTACACATCCTAATTCTATTCATTCTCATACCATTTTAAAATTGATTACCCAAGAGTATGGATACTAAATCAGTTTTAAAAATTCTGAGAAATATTTTAAATAGATCAATCAAACCATACAGTTTTAGTGTATGCTTAGATGTCTAGACTGAGAATATTCCATTAATAGGGGTCGTTAATGAATGATTCTGCATATGTTTGGTGGCCTACAGAAAAATCCTTTATTAATAGGGGTCATTAAATTTATTAATGATTTTGTATACATTAATATGTAGCTCAAAAGTGCACGGTCGAAGAGACTAAAAAATATTAATAAAAACCTCAATATTATAAAAAATAGCTAAAAACGCATATTTGTAAATATCGCAACTTTGAAGAAACTGACACAATAATTATTGCAAAAATTAGTTAATAATGACAAATTCCTTAAGCTCAGCTCTATCCGGTACAACAAAGACAGAATTGTAACTCGTCCAATATATGCGCTAGATGGCGGATATATCTTATGGGATGGTCGTACACAGCTGATACTTACCGTTACAATAGTGGCGAATGGATGTCAGTAAAAATAAAATTTGGCCGCTTGGTCGATACGAAAAAAAAAACCACAAATGATAAGACCTAAGATAATTAACACTAATATTATACCCTTTTATAATACTTTGCTTATAAATTTTAGGTTATATTATGAATTTGTTTTGAATTTATTTTCCATGAATTTTTCTTTTAATGCACTTCCATTTTATCGCAATTCAAAAATGACACATTTGTAGGTAACTTTTTTCAAAATTTCATGGATAGGTATACACGAGTATACGTTAAATGCGTTTATTGAACAATTAATGAATTTGGACGTTGATGGGAAAACAAAGATTACTAAGAAAAACAGGCATACACTCTTAGATTTAGGATCTAATATTAAAACCTTGAGCACATCTTTTTTTGCCCTATAGGTGATGATATCAACAAAACTAACCCCCCAGTACAAGGGAAAATATTTTTATTATTCAAAAGGATAACATATTTTCCTATACTATTGCCGAAAGTAAAACTACCTTTATTATCACTTTTTTAGGCTGTTTTCCCTCAGCTTTCAATATCCTGAGAAAAATGTATTTTCTTCAATCATTTTCAATCGAAGTTTACGTTATTGTCCGGTCAGAACCTCTGTAGACGACTTTCGGATTTTCCGAATACCAATAAGAGTTGGAGAATGTTTTTAAACGGTGGAGGAGGATCTTTACCATCAGTTTGAATCGGTCGTCCTTTGCGCAAAGGACATTGGTAACTGACTCTTCAGATAAACTACATTCCACGTGTGTGTGTTTGTGATTTTTCGAAATGTTTTCCATGACCGGAATAATTTTTTTGAAAGTATTTTTTTTAAAATGATGTGATCGAAGTTCGGCACTATGGCAAAAGTACTATTCGTGTGTGTCTTTTATGTTGTTTTTATTTTTTTGACGCATTTTGGAGAATCAATTAGATGGCTGTGAGTATTATTGAAACGGTTTAATACAAATATATTAAAATTTCAAAGTTCTCTTCTAGTAAGTTATAACTATTACTTATCTATCCCTTCATCTGACTTACAAGAAATAATAATAATAAAAAGAGAAGCGCTACTAATAAATAGTCAGGTGGTGTAATTGTTTTTTCGAAAAAGTTCAAATTCTATATTTTTTAAATGAAAAATAAAAGTATCATTCTGAGATATTTGAGAAAATAAGAGGTCCAAATCCTGTTTAATAATAACTATAATGATTGGGACAATAATTCATACATTGATTCGATCATTCAATCATGTGCATATATTGACATTAATTCTATTTGGTAGTCCAAGTACACTAAGTATATGTTCATTATTGACAACTTTGGGTACTTGCAGTAAACTCCAGAGAAGTATTTTTATTATTTTTGACAGGTACCAATAACGAATCTTCCATTTATAATTTTTTCTCAATAAAAACGAATTGATATGATTGGAGAGAGTTCAATAGTATATTCTGGATGTTTACCTAGTATTTATATTTATAATACTTTTTATAAAAACTCTATATGCTTGAAAGTAAAGTTCGAGAGTAAAGTCCTACTATACTTCATCATTTTACATAAGTACCAGGCCTCACCACGAATCATCCGGCAATCAAGTCTAGTTATATAGGAAGATAAGCCACAATAGACTATTGTAGTGAGTCGTAGTGAAGAGCTACTATCTAGTAGTCTCTGAGAACTTACCTCAAAAACTAAGTAGAAGAAAAGGAGCACAATAGATGTTTTAGGTCTCAGTAAATATAACCCCAATATTGGTTGGTTGGTCGGTTGGTAATCAGACGAAACAGGCCGGGTTAGTAGAGAAGATTTGTGACCTTGATGAGATCTAGAAGTCTCTTCTCAGTATCTCTTTTGGTGAGGGTCTGTCTATACCTCCACCAACTTAGAGCCTCACATTCGAAAATTATATGGGTGGCTGTTTCGTCCTCCTCACCACATAATCTACATATAGGTTCTTCTTGGAAGATCCCCATTGTGTGAAGGTGTTTTCTCAGGCCGCAGTGTCCGGTCATAAGGCCGGTTACCAGCCTGATATATCTCCTATTTAACTTTAGGATTTCTTCATAAGTTTTGGTACGGGTTGTTTAACCATCAGTTTAATGTGTTTGAGCTTCGGAATTGTTTCCCAGTATTTGAGGTGTTGTTTGTGCACCCACTGGTTTAATGTGGTTCTTACCGAAGCCTTTTGTTACACCGGTTGCCGGCTCAGGGACGGTGTATAGCCGGTTGCCGATCCTTCTCGTGCTAGGGCGTCTGCTTTTTCATTCCCTTCAATACCCTTGTGACCTGGCACCCATTTCAGGGTTACCTTATTTGTGGCACTGAATTTTTTGAGGTTTTCTAAGCATTCCCAGACAAGTTTGGATTTTATTGTACTACTATTAAGTGCTTTGATTGACGCTTGACTGTCTGAGCAGATAAGAATGTTTTTACCGGTGTATCCCTTCCTTACGTTTTCTCTCAGACATGAGTCAATTGCGTAGATTTCTGCTAGGAATACAGTGGTATTTACTCCCAGTGAATGACTAATATCACATCTGGGGGATTGACCGTGTATTCCAGCGCCAGTACCAGTGTCCGTTTTGGAACCGTCAGTGAACCAAACTAGTTCTTGTTTGGGTGTTTCCTTGAATTCTCCTGTCCAATCTATTTCGATGTTAAAGGATTTTTCTAGTGATGTGGTCGGCGTCATATAATCAGTACCCATAATTAGTATGGGATTGAACCCCAATAATATACATAAATACGTAGATCCCCTATCTTTTATTGCTCAGATTTTACCAACACAATGCCAATAAAACTCTGGATACCCTGTATAAATCAACATTTCTACTTCTAGGCAGATTAACTTATCTGACCTAGGTCTGCTTATGTACACTCCTGCACCAGAGACAGAAAGTGTTTCAAGCCGACTCTATGTAAAGTAAAATATTTTTAGGAAATTGAATCATTCTTGATAACGGTAGCTGGAACGCACTGAAACGTTGTAATAGAAATATAAACAATATATAGAACATAAAGAAGATTTAATATTTTGGTTGTACCTTGACACTTAGTTTGATTTCTAAACTTTTAAGAAATCAAACTGTATTTTGAAAATGTTTTAAAATTGCTTGAATAACTATGAGTAACCCTGTTCTTTGAACAAGTTTGTTCCAATTCAGACGAACCATAAAAACTGTGTATGAATCTAAAGAACGCGCTATGAACGATTTATAGATTAACATTTCACGAGATACCGGTTGGAGTGTAGTAAAAGTATGTATTATTTGGAAGCTGTGAGCATAAATGCAATTTCTTATTAAACTCAGAATGTTACTATTCCAACGTTAATAACTCAAAGTGACCCTATCGTTAACTAAAGTCGATTAAGAATAAGAGGATAATAAATTATTGCTATTATCTAACTCCATTATCTCCCAATTCATCTTTTGACTGTATCTAATGCCGTTTTCGCGTGCCACCGGTTTTAAATAATTTCATGAAATCTTTATTGCAATTTCTTCACCAAATTGAACACTTTTATAGCGACAAATCACGGATAAAGTATTACTTAAACTTTCATAATACCTAGATCCTGAAATTTCAAAAAATGGGTTAGTCGTATTTTGAACTGCCGTGAGAAATTAAGACATTGTTTAATCCTGCCATATGCTAGAAGGATTTTTATTTTATTGAGCTCGGTTTGTTGCAGTGGCGGCTCTTAAAACAATTTAAAGCATCCATCCTACGACGTTCCTCGCTGTATAATTAATATTCTAATAAACTACCTGAAGTAACGCCGCTGTCGCGTTACTTTTAATCGGCAAACTCTTCTTTATATTATTAAAAGTTTACATAAATACAACCTGAAAGTTGTCCTCGCACAAATTCCTGCTACGAACTTTGGAAGCAGCATATAAATCGATTATCGCATTCTTAAACAAGCATAGCAATAGCAGAAGCTACCAGCAGCAGTGCCATGCTACTTTTAAACAAAGGGTGTTTAATGTTCAAATTTATCAACGACGTGCCAAATTTGTTGTAGAAAATGTATAGTTCAAAGTAGCAAAGTACTTTCAGATAAAGGAGCTTCTCTTTTTGTCACATGTATTATTTGGTATAACATATTTCAAATTATCATTTTCTACTCTGTTTCCAAAGTAATCCGAAATATACAGACTGTTGACTTTTTTGTGATAAAACGATTGTAGATGAAATTTATTTTTCCTTCGTGACGCTACTGGCTTCCAAAGCTAATAAGGAGCAACATTTTTTTGCTCAGTGACTTTTGGATTACGTATAAATAACTTATCACTCTCAACGTACGCTTATTCCTTTTTTCTTACTAATAACTGGGAATAATGTAAAAATACTTACAGTAGTACGTTACAACTTGAGAGACTTGTCATGTTTACAGGTTTCACTGTTTTTCTCTCTTCCTCTTCGATTCTAGATCCAGATTACAATGTCTAGCTTGTACAACATTTGCTACGTAATGAATATCCGCTCCAAACAATCCCAATTTTGCTACCACTGTCTTGTCAGATGAAACAACTTCTTCAAAACATGTCATTATGACTAATCGCACTCAATAATATTTCAGGTTACTTTGTACACCCTGTTTATTACATTCTTCTCTATCCCGATGGGGTGAATACATATTCACGAATCAGGAAAACGTTAATGGGGCTCCAAATGATCCTTTTGAGTAAATTTCAACCTACGCCAGTGATTAATCCAAAATTATCGTGAAAATTTATACAATTAACACCTACCTACCATAGCGGTATACTATTAAAGTTCAAACATTAAGGTACAATAAAACATTCCGTAGTACTCCACCCTCCGGTTATTAGCAGGAGATATACAATAGAGCCGTATCCGCCTTTTTATTCTTATAAAATAGTACCTGATGCTTAAATAAGTTAAACAGGCAAATGTTCTGGCTCTTTATTGTTTTTTGATTGTGGTTTTATCACAATTTAAATTTTTATGTTGGATTTATTCGTGTAGAGTGTGAAATTTTTTATTGTGATAATTAAGGGAGACGTGTAAGATTGTAGGTATCTGATGAAAGTTGAATTTTGAGGTGAAAGAAGTTGAATTGACGAAGATACGAGGGTTGTCTTTTAAGCGTTGCATAAAACAAACATAGTTGGCGACTGTCAAATATCAAAATTAACTGTCAAATGCCAAAATTAACTGTAAAATACCAAAATTTCAGACCGCTTCGTTCAAAGCTGTACCAAAACTGAATTTTAAATGTTGTTGAGGCAGTCGAAAACTAGAATTAAGACGAGAATATTTTCGCGCAAGATAGGCAGTCACCCAGGAAAACGTCGATGATGTACGTGAGCTCCGACCTAAGTCCTAACGACTTTTTTACATTTCCAAAAATTAAGTCAAAGGTTCCAGTCATACTAGAAGATACAATCAACGCCTTCAAAAATGTACCAACAAGGATGCAGATTAACCGCTTCCAGAATTGGTTACAAATAATGCAAAATTGCATTTCTCTTTGTCGAGAATACTTTGAAAAACAATAGTGTGTGAAAGTTATCTACTGTTTTTCTTCTTGCTCTATATGTAAAATATATCTTAAAGAAATCGTTCTTAGAGTTAACTGAGTTTCGAATTAATATAAACTATCTAAGCCGCCGTAAAATGAATCAAAATTGCTACCAAATATGCCATTATTTGATTATCTTCACTAATCAATAAATTTCTCTATTTACAGCCAATTGTATGAAAGCAAACTTTTACAGTAATCGGTATATTTACCTAGTATTATTTTTCAAGAAGATTTTATTTGTGTATTGTACAAATAATTTCTTGTTAGTCTTAGGAAATGTATTTAGATTGTAGGTAGGACCGAGATATATGTTTTAGTTTGTAGAATGTACAATGCAAACATGTCCAAATCTCTTTACAATAGCTTGAAAGGAAATGAAACAGGTTCACGACCAATAATTGCTTTGTCGTAAACTTGTGAAATAAACATATCCTTATCCTGTTTTCTTAACAACCTTAACAGGATTGAATTATTAAATTGACAGTATGATAATTCATATAAACACAAAACAGAAAGACCAATTAGGTAGTAGGGGAACTTGGCCTAAAATGACATACCATTTTATTTTTTCTTCTAGAAATTTTTATTTTACTTCAAATAAACATACAAATATATTTTTCTTACAAGCAACCATTGTTATATGTTGGCCCCTTTCCGCACTGGAAATTAATCCAACTTTTTTGCGACCTTTAGAAGCAAGTATCCTTCCTGGTTTTTGAACGGTGGATAAAGCTGATTCGTCTACATTCCATATACGTGTTGGACTAATATTGTTTTTCGATTGTTTCCTGCAACACTTTTGCAACTTGTTAATTGCTAATTGGTAAGCCATTAAGTAACGAACGTCGTCACAGGATAGACCAAACACACTTGACTCAAGTAATTTAATAATATGCTCCATAAGGTACTATTCAAGTTGCACAGAAAAAGTCCTTTTAAAACGACCAAGACCCTTGTCAGCTCCTTCTATTTGTTTCTTTTTCTCACCTGCTCTTAGGTAGACTAAATGGCATAACTATTTTTACAGATCTCTTCAGCATTCCCACCTTCAATGGAATCTATCGTCGCTAAACAACAATCCAGGAAGAGGAATTAGGTCAGGAGCGAGATCTCCTTGTACAATAGCAAGACGAAGATATGGTTTGGAAAAAATCCAAGCAAAATTATGTAGACGTTCTTTGGAAACAATGCCACATGTTCAAGCCGCAGCAACTTTGGCTTCCGAGACATGCAGATCGGTGTTTAAACACAGAAGATGGAACTGTTCATCAATTATTTCAGCTCCTTTTCTAACTCCAGACCTTACTAGAGGTCAGTAAAATAATGAACACTTTTTACATTCACTTTCATCAATGTAGAGTCCGTTTCAATAAGGAAGAAGCCACCTGAAGTTGGCGTACCGACCTGCGCATAGGTCAAAATCTGTCCTGCGATCGTTCCATGCCATTGGCGTTACAAGCGATGTTTCATGCCGACAGCAATTAAATTGTTGACATTTGAGGTTGTGTTTGAAACAATCATTTACTGTCGAATATTTTTCATTTTTGAATATTTTAAGACGTTCTGCTAGTTTATTTGTGAGTGCTGTGTGTTTTATTTGATCTAAAACCATGCCTCCTACAAAACTGGTGGGTGTTAAAAGAAAAGTTATCCACAGTGAAGGCCAACAGATTCTTAAAAACGTTGCAACTTTTATGGAGTCTGAAGCTGAACATGGAATCCAAATTCCTTTAAAAAATCATCGGTAAGTCGAATAAGAAAGTATAATAATCCAATCTTTTACTCATGGCAATCAGATTGTTGTAAAATATATGGAAGAGTATACATTACTTCAAAAATAATTGAATTCTGCTAATAATTCATATAGTCTGCTGCACTTAGCAGTTATTTATATGGTTCTAATACTTCTAATTTTGTGTTACCCTACAAAATGTGAAAACGTTACGCTACTGATTTAGATTAAAATATCAATTTTTAAATATGGCGATGGTTTTGACATCAAGGTCGCGCATCGACTGCAACTTCAGGTGGCTTCTTCCTTATTGAAACGGACTCTACATTATTGTATGTAATATATCTGTAGTTTGCATTTGACAGGAGTCTCTGAACATCATCCTGTATAGTATATTTGGAGCAAAACTCTTTTCACTATTCAAAGGTAGAAACTTCTAACTATTGATCGTCTTTAAACGGCAATGGCGTTGCAAAAATTCTAGATGCATTAGTAATTCTACACACGAAATTGGCTAATGAACTAGCAGAACGGGATACAAACTCCCGTTGAATGAAATCCGTTTTCACGGAAACTTTCTAATCTTTTCAGACAATTTTCTTTTATTTTTATATCAATGACGTGGATAAACGGAGATAAAAGTTCTTTCTACGTGGGATGGAAAAGCAAAAAATCCTTTTTTGTTTTGTCAAAAAAGATAGCGAGTTGGATTGAAAGGAAATTGCAGCATTCAAACTGGTAATTAAAAATAATCCTTGCGTGAAATTTTATTTGTGATAGGTACCGCTGCAATTTGAATTATAACTAGAAGTAGACTGCTTCACAAAAGTTAGCAAATATTGGATCATCAATTATTTTATTGACCAAGAGTTTATCTACTTATCTGTCTAGGTTTTTGTTCGTCTGGACGTAAATTTGGTGCGGATGAAGCTGAAGCTAGTAGGGCTATTGGTTGATAGAAGTACCGGACGTTTTCCAAGTCAGTGAAAGTGTCATTTCACGGCTTCTCCATCGATATCGACGAGCAGGAAACGCGAGAGAAAGAGGACGACCAAGGGTTAACACCCCACGTTCATTCTTTCGTTTGGGCTGTGCTCAATAATAGCCCAAGCACTTCAACTGAATCTTTGTACCACGTTATCTACTTCCACTAGGCAAGGAGAACAGAGTCATTTTGACCTGGGTGCCGGGGTATCGAGGAGTGGAGGGCAACGACAAGGACGACACTCTGGCAAAAAAGGGATCAGAGTCTCTATTTATCGTCCCTGAACCATTTTTTGGCATTGCGGAAAGCACTGCTAGATCAGCCATGGCTACCTGGGCGGAAAGGAAAACCTTCACGTACTGGGCAGACATACCGGGGCTCCCTCACTCGAAGGCGTTCATATACAACCCTCCGAGTACAAAAAATAAGCAGATCCTGGAATGGAGTAGAACAAACCTACGCATTCTGTCGGGACTGCTTATAGGACATTGCCGACTAAATTACCACCTAAAGAAGATGAGTCTGGTTCAGGAGCGAAACTGCGGAGCACATATTATGCTCATGCCCAGCTTTGGGTTTTAGTATCGTTATCTGACTGTGTCTACCCGTATTGACTAAATACGTGTATCATAAAACAGCGACTTTTGAATGCTTCTGGCGTTTCGGCTTCAATTGAAATAGTACGCCGAAGATAACACGAGATTTATACTTACGTTCACGATAATTAACACAAATTCATATGAACACTCGATTGGCATGGGCCAATAAACATGTGAATTTGGTATATTGTATTGATGGTTTTCTGATAGTGGGCGTGTTTACTTGACAGATTGTATTATTTCAGCTACTCGCGAACAAGCCTACGTGTATGCGCTCAGCTCAGCAGCTCTGATATATACCATGGCCCGAGCGTGCTCAAGTGGCTCTCTATACCATTGCACGTGTGCTGGTAAACCAAACACGATTCCAGCTGGACAATTTCAATGGGGTGGATGTGGTGATAATGTTCAATGGGGTATCCAGTTCGCAAGAAGATTCATAGACAACGCGGAAAAGAGTAAGTTGGATAGAAAAAATAAGGGACATAACAGTGTAAAGAAGGATGAAAGAATGAAGAGAAATGGGGATGTAGGAGGAACAGAGAGAAATCCAATTGCAACTGTTAATCTACATAATAATAGAGTTGGAAGAAAGGTAACAATGTTTTGTGATTATAAAATTTTTATATTTTTCTATTTGACTTTGTTTAGTTATTGATGTTTTTCATGTGGTTTTATTATAAATTATTGTAAATTTCAGGTAATGAGTGATAGCCTACGAGTTCAATGTAAATGTCACGGCGTTTCAGGGTCATGCAATATAAAAACTTGTTGGAAAGCCCTTCCACCAATGTCTGAAATTGGTGTTAGATTGTTAGAAAAATATACCAATGCTCTTGAGGTCCCTGGTAATGTAATAGATGATGGAATTGTCATGGAAAATTTACCAAAAAATATAAAGAAAAACTCCATTACGCAACTACTTGTTTATCTTTCTAAATCGCCAGATTATTGTACTAGAGATGAAAAATTGGGTAGTTTTGGAACAGTCGGAAGGTGAGTTTCATTACTTGTTTTTTGGAAGTAACCGGTTGAAGTTGTGATGTTTGCGAGTAAACAGTTGAAAGATTCCTTGATATCTGACAGTAGACAGACGTTGCGGATGTTGGTGATCTGTGGTCGCAATATTTTATCTATGGTTGCAGTCACAGATCGTAGACAAGCTTATTACTTCAACGACTTTTTTGAAAGTACCTATGGAGAGGTGTTTGGCTAAAATTGATATTATAGCAAACCATACTCGTTATTAACGTAGGCAGTACACAACCCCAAGTTGTAGTTTTTGCTATTTAAAAATACAGTCGGAATGCGCAAAAAGGCAAATAAACGCATACACATAAAAGAAAAAACATTCAATTTATAAAATATGAATACTTGGAGACCAAAAATCGTAATTCGTTTAAATACAATACACTCTCCGAATTCATAAATTTTCTTTTTGTGGGGCAGTTTATTTCATCTAGTATATTAAAACATTTATGGAATTACTAAAAATCACATTAAAATCTTGTACGTATAGGTACTCGAACACAAGTAAATACGGTACTCAAACCAAAATAATACAAATTATTAAAAAAAAACGTAATTACCTGTTGGAAATTTATACTGGTTAATTACGTCCAATGAAACTGGTTTAAATTAACTTTTATTGTGTCGTTTTTTTTCTTTAAAAGTTCGTCGGAGCTTACTATTCCGTTACTGCTTGTTTTTTGCTATATTATGAGGTATTTTATCACATAATTGCTCCGAGTTAAATGGATTGTTGGGGAAACAAAAATTGTGGGTCATTATTCTAAATTAAAGTCACTCGCCGAAGCGACGACATGCAACCCCTAGTTTTAAATTCCAATTAAATAAATCAGTGGCAGGACAGGAAACGTTTAATTTTAATGATAATATGGTTATATATTGAAATGTATTTTTTAAAGTTCTAAGAACCATCAATCAAATTTTGTCATCAAGAAAAATAACAATGACTCTCCAAAAAATCGCATAGAACACAATCCGGTGTCCATAAAGCATGCCAAGGTGGTTCTAAAAACTGTACAAGTAGTAAATGGTTGGTTTCCAATAGTGAAAGACAAAACTGTAATATTGGTTTGAGATGATTTAAAGTTATAACTACGATACTTTGACTCAAGTATTGTAGTAATGTATTATTTTCTGATTTTAAATTTCAGACATTGTAACGTTACCTCTAGTGGTACAGAAAGCTGTAGACAATTATGTTGTGGAAGAGGATACAGGACAGTTGTAGAGGAAAAAATAGAGAGATGTCAATGCAAATTTTATAATTGTTGTTATGTCAAATGTAAAATTTGTCGAACTAAAACGAGAGTGTTTGAATGTTTATAAATATTATTGCTTATTCAAACAAAATATTAGGTATACCTATGGTTAAAAAGTATTCATTTTCAGAAGATTTTTGTTTGCACAATGTTTCGCTGTTCTAGAATTATGTGAAAAAATATTGGACAGTTCTAAGAGAAAAATGTTTAAGTCAAATGCTGCAGTATCAGAGTAGCTCCGGTATATAACCTTGCCATGCATGTTTGAGCTCCGCTACATCTGCAATCAAAAAAGTACTAGTTCGGAAAATAACCTGCCTAGTTTTCAGGAAGTATTGTTGCGAATAGAGGAGTTCAGTGTGACCAGCAAAAAGTGGTTTTTATGACAAGAATGACATGTCTACCATACAAGACATGAGATATTGTAGGTTTTTTTTTTATCATTGCGAACATTGATTTATTAAAACAGTAAATACACCCTCGAATCGTTAATCTTAAAGTTTAGAATTACGTTTTTGATCAATACTCATAACGAATAGGTTTCCAATAATAAATCTAGAAACTTTTGACATGTCACCATTTCACTTCTGTCATTGGTTATGTCAGATGTCAGTGGAGAAAGCAATCAGGAGAATAAAGAGATACCGCTTACTAGAGCTACTTCACAAGTCTAATGGAAAATATACATTATTAAACGAATATCAACAAAAACAAATAAATATCTGACATAACTATTATAGTGACAGAATGACAGAAATTATGACTTGCCAAAAGTTCCCAGAATTATTGGCAACCGATGTGTTGAGTATTCAGGAAAAACATCATTCTAAATTCTAAGACTTTCGCTTCAGTGAGGTGTATTCGTTGTTTTAATAAAGCAATGTAGATGTTCGCAATGGTAGAAAACCTGCAAAAGTCTTAAGGTTAGTTCATATAGATGCGAATTGCGAATGCAACTTTGAATGTAGAAAATCGCGTTTTTCTCAGTCCGTTCATATAGGAACGAATTTCGCAATCACTCTAGGAACATTTAACTTCAATGTTTTTGGTGGCATGCTAAATTGTTGGTATTTCCGGGTCTTGTCGTAAAAAGATTCATAAACTATTTATAAAACATACAAAATTTTACCTGGAATTTGAGAAGCCCCGCTACCTTTGAAGATATTGGGGCTCTCCCAGTTACTGTCTCCTTGAGGGGATAATGAACAAGGTTGGGATATGGGTTGTGCTCCTGATTTCAAGCAAAAATGGTACTGATATTTTTCAAATGAAAATGTTTCCCCACATTGGCACTCCACAAGATACTTACAAAAATATTAAACACTGTATAGTTTTAGTACTACTTTTATTTGGAAAAACTTTAATTACCTTCTATTCTCTGTTACCTCTGAATCCATACTTTTATTTTCACTCATTAAACTACAGATACATATATAATAAACAAATAAAGCTGAAATGAATGAAAATATGGCGGTCGAAAAGTAAATAATAACAACAAACATCTTGAATGCACATGCGTTGACAGTTTTGACAGAAAATTCTCAGCGATTTTCGGAAAAAATTAAAACCTGTCCAAGTTTCCCGCCCCCTAAATTTCAAATTTTGCGAATCGCATGAAAATTAAAATATGCCTGCTGCCAGTTGTTTCGTCACCAAAATCAACCAATAGGAATTAAATTCGCTTTCGCAATTCGCATCTATATGAACTAACCTTTATGCTTTGAATGGTAGATATTAACTGTCATTCTTGTCATAAAAACCATTTTTGGTGGCTACACTGACCATGCGTATTCGGCAGTATAAGTATAAATAATCTGAGACCGGAGCAGCATGAGATTAGATGAGGTGAGGCGACCTTTTCAGATCTGTTGCGGTCCCCTGAATCCAGAATAAATTCTCCAGTCCGACTCTTTTTAAGTAGCCCATCAGCCTCGAGACTGAACCTTTCGTGTTGCCTTTAATCGACTAGTGTAAGAAGCCGCACTGGCATAGGATGTGTTCTATAGTTTACTCCTCTAGGTGACAGAATCTGCTCTTGGCTTCGTCTGTCCACCCCATTAGCTTTGCGTGCTTTTTAAGCTATTGAGATACCTACTAAGGCTTTGACAGTTTTCCTATCTTTGCTTATTTGGACAGCCGCAATTGCCGTCCAATGTTTTCTAATAAACTGTTTCGCCTGTCTCTGTCCAGGTGAGATTATCCACCTCCAGCTACCATGACCCTGCAATAGTCTCCAAGGGCGTTAAATCAAAGTACAAAATTGCATCTTGCATTTTCTGCCATTGGACCTAGTATAGCAAAATTTCAACAAAATAAAACAACAACAAACTTAAACTTATTTATTATTTAAGATAATTTACACGACTTAAGACCTGTAAATATCACACAAATCAATTTGAAAAATATGTACATAATTTATTCTACCTATCATAATTCTTGATGTTTATCAGTTCTATCTGTAACTAAAAAAAAAAAAGATATCAATAAAAATTATACAAAGAAAATTGTTTTATTCACCTTTTTCACTAACTTCGATATTTTCAGCTGGATCTGCGTCCAATACCCCGGAATCAATTTTCTTCTGCAAATTTCTCACGTCTTCATCGTACCCTTTCCATTCGGGTACGATTCTCACAGCGGCTGTTAATTTAGCTTCCTTGGTCATTGGATTATTGCACTGGATAAAAATTATTTTATAAACGCTTTAAAAAAAATTTTAATTTAGTAAAAACTTACTAAATCTATAGTCTTCGCTCTCTCCTTGGATTCATCATCACACCAAGTTTCGCACCACAACCATTCTTGAGGTAACGACTTTATAGCTACCTGGTGGATCATATTATTTGGCAAATCCTGATCTAAGTTTGAAAGACTGTTAGGATCTTGGCTAAGAGCCTGGTATTGACCTCTAAGTCTGTCACCAGCCGCTATCCTACGGAATCTCTTGAGATCCACTATATATAAGGCAGAAATGTGATACCTAAACAAATACAACCAACTTCATATTTAGAATTTCCAATAAATGTTTTATATAAGGGAATATGCTGAATTTTAACCAATTACCTTCTCCCCTGAAGATGGTTCCTCCAATATCCATGTTTCCAGAAACGAAAGCCGTCCATTTCTTTACGGGATTCACAGAATGGTGTATACCCGTACGGAGCGCCACCTAAATCAAGTTGTTGAAGTTCTGTCAAATCAGCTCGAACAACCTACAACGATATAGGAAATTGAAAAAACAATTAATTATAATTGACGGTGTATATTTACTTGATCGGCATCTACGAAAATGATCTTCTTAACGTCTAGAGGGAACAAAACGTCCAAAAATAAGATTTTGTAACCCCAAATTATCCTTTGTTTTTCAGTTTGTTGATGTAACCATCTTGGCCATTTGTATTGAACCAATTCGTATTCGAAGCCATATTCTTTGGCCATGTAAGGCAGAAAGTCCTACAAAAATATTTGTAGTACAAATTTGAACGGATTCTATATCAAAAATACGAGGTGAGCATGGAAAATTCGTAAAAATATATAAAAGTAGTCATAAAATTTTTTTAAGCGTAAAAATCGCCAAAAATTTGTCAAATAGGGTTATTTGGGAGAAGAACTCAACTGGTCGACTTACTTTCTTGGTGGAATCATGAAATTTTCGCAAAAAACGCATTTTCAATATAAAAAGTTTTGTAAATACCAGAAAATTAAGAATACTGAACTGAAATTTTAGAAAAGTATTATAGAAAAACCAATTAACTATAAACTAACTATAACTGGGAGGATTTTCATTTCATCAGTCGTCAACTTCAAAAAAATCGACAACAAAAAAGGTGTTAAGGTCTCAGGAAAGTCCTTACGAACATCGATTCCCATCGTAAAATTTTATTCTGGAAATCCCCACTGCAACCACCGGTCTGTCGTTGCATTCTGCATTGGTTTGACCTAGTGCTGTTGCGCCGTCTCCAGAAGCATACCTTTATACAGGGTGTTTCATTGGGAAAGGGCCTAACTTTAACTGTAGATGGGGATCACTTTGGTGCTTCCAAAAACCTATATTTAATGTGTCTTCTGCACTTTATAACCGAGATACAGGGTGTTTGGTACACGTAATAACCATTACCTAGAAACTCCATCAAAAGTATCTCCAAAAATATAATGCAGGTCCGGCTTCACAAAAAATTTCAAAACTCGTCTTTCCTGAAAACAACACCCTGTATATAGATTTTTTTAAAATCACTCTTTATAATTGGAAAGAGTATAAAAAATCGAATCTACTTGTTTCCTTTTTATTTTTCCGCAGACAATTTTACTACCAAAAATTGACCGTCAAAGTTATCATTTATGCACGATTTGGGGGTTATTTTTTGGCTTGAAATGGAATCTATTTAATGCATCTAGGGAAGCATCCTAGAAATTCAATTGAGTTTGTATGTTTATCAGTACAGACCACTAAAAAATGTGATTACAGGGCCGTAATTAGGACATACTCATTCAATATGTTTCGAATAGTTCGAACACCCTGTATAAGTATATGTATCTGGAAACTATGCACTTCTACATTTAGAATAACAAGAGTAAAATACGAGAAATAAATTTATACTTCAAAAAACGTTAAAAGTACTCGTATAAACTAGATAATAGTTCAAGTATTTTGAGCAATTTTTGTAGCTTAGACTTGCTTCTTTTGGACAATGTTAGAATTTCTTGTTTTCTTTTCATGTCAATTAATAAAAATCTCCGTTTTTTGAATTATAAATTTATTTCTCGTATTTTACTCTTGTTATTCTAAATGTAGAAGTTTCCAGATACATATCCTTATACAGGGTGCTCGAATCTCGAAATATTCGAAACATTCAATGAGTATGTCCTAAGTATGGCCCTGTAATCTCATTTTTTAGTGGTCTGTACTGATAAACATACAAACTCAATTGAATTTCTAGGATGCTTCTCTAGATGCATTAAATAGATTCCATTTCAAGCTAAAAAATAAAAAAAAACCTCTACGATACCAGTTAACCCCCTAAAAGTGTAAAAATTATAACTTTGACGGTCAATTTTTGGTAGTAAAATTGTCTGCGGAAAAATAAAAAGGAAATAAGTAGATTCAATTTTTTATACTATTTCCAATAATAAAGAGCAATTTAAAAAAAATCTATATACAATGTGTTGTTTTTAGGAAAGACGAGTTTTGAAATTTTTTGTGAAGCCGGACCTGCATTATCTTTTTGGAGATGCTTTTGATGGAGTTTCTAGGTAATGGTTATTACGTGTACCAAATTTCAAAATAATATACAGCGTAACTCGGAAGTTATGAGGTTCGAAAGAAAAACGATAAATTTATAAAACACCCTGTATCTCGGTTATAAAGTGCAGAAGACACATTAAATATAGGTTTTTGGAAGCACCAAAGTGATCCTCATCTACAGTTAAAATTAGGCCCTTTCCCAATGAAACACCCTGTATCACAAATTATTCTGAAAGAAATGGCAAGTGACAAATGAACTACTTATGAATAATATATTACCTTGACTTGAGGAGAGAGATAGTTTTTGAGGAACCAAAATTTAACGGGCGTTTTGGTGTGTTTCAAAACTGAGAGCATCATAATTCGTAGGAATCTTTCATATAAATGTCCGGAGGCAAGTGAAAATATGTTCAATTTTTCCTCAGGTTCATCTTCGTTACTTTTAAACGAGCTAAAATCCAACAGTAATAATTGTCAATATCTCAACTACATGGTTACTACTTACGAGTATCAAATCATTCGAAAAGACTTACCTTGCAATAGAATTCCAAATTCCATTGCCATTGTCATCCTCCGACAACAAATCGATGTTCATTTTATCTGGTTTCTTCTGTACTCTCAATTTAACGATATGTGATCTTAGTGAACTAATAAGTACTTTTATATCAGTTGAATTTTCGGGAGTGTCGCTTCCATCATGGCTACAACAAGATAAGTTTTTTAAGGTCTCCTTCGTGTAGTTTCTCGAATGTTCGAGAACAGTATTTAGTAAGTGTGTTTGGGTGCATATTAAAAGGAGGTATGACTTTTGGAGAATATTTAGGGGGATATAGGAATGGATTTAGTATATAGGGGAAATTGGAGTTGATTGTAGCAACAAAGAAACGTTTGTAATTGAAACCGATTGAACGGTGGTCAAACTCAATGACATGGGATTGTTATAAATGAGAATTTGAAGTACTTACCTGACTATATCGTAAATATCGGCACTCCTGCCTTGTCTTAATTTCAGGATCCAAGCACCTGGATTGGCTTTTAATTGGAAGTAACCCAAATTGGCCATAACTATGGTATCTACAATAACCGGTTGACTATCTGTACCGAGCGTTACCTGTAAACCTCTTGGAGGACTGCCAGTGTTTTGTTCGAAACAATGTCCTTCTAAAAGGAGATATTCCAATTCGTATTCACTAAAAATGAAAAAAGAAATACTGTTCAACCGCAAATTGCAACTAAAACCGCAAAATTTCGTACCTGTGGACGTTGCTTTCGACATTCTCCAGTCTTATGTTGTCTAAATCGTAGACGGATCGTACAACTTCGACTAACCAATTTTCCGGTACGTGATAGTTTTGTGTTAAAATCGGCGATGTTGGCATGTTGTTGAATTTCGCTATAGGACCTGGTAATTGTTTGCCATCGTCTCCGAATTGGATTTCTGATTCTAATACAAATCGATAAAAGCTGAAAAAGGTAAGGTTATTCAAGTTATTACAAAAAAAATGTTTATTAAAAAAAACTCTTCAAGGTCACAACATTGAAGACGTATCACTCTACGTGTTGAAGAAGTATTTGGCAAACTTCAGTTGTCAACATGATTCTTACTTCACAAAAAACAGTGGGCATGTTCTCCACAAGCAAAAAAAGAAGATATTGGATCCAACCTATACAAAGTTTAACAACTACGAGAGAACCTCTACCAATCTCGCCCAGTTGAGCTACAAGTCAGAACATGCTCTTTTAAACATTAGGTTTTATCAGAACAGATCACTGATACGTTGACAGCTCTACGATACTATACCTTGTTTTTAAACTAGGAGGAGCATGTTAGGAAACCTCAACCACAACACTAAAAGTTACTAGATTGGGAGTGTGTTCCGAAAGGGTCGTGTTCAGACTTTTTGAACTAAATGAAAATTACGTGAAATATGTATTGTACTGCTCGCTGTTGTCGTGGCCAATGAGGGATCAAGGTATGTCTAAATATCGAATGATAATTGGCCACAGGTCATTGCGAAAGTAGTAACCATATGTCACATCATTGTGAAAAGATGCAGGGTTATAATAAGTAGTTTATGTAAAATGTTTTAAGAATTTTAGGATTAATGAAGCACCTAATTGGACAGCCGTTTGAAAAGACGCGAGTCCCCAACAAAGAGAAGAAGAAGGATTAATGAGACTATAGAAATACAATTGTATGATTAAATTTTTTTTTAACATTTGAGGCTTTGGTGTAGCAAAACTAAAAGTGAAAAATACCATAAAATAGTGCTGCAATGCATGTAAAACTTGATTTGAAGCTTAAATTATTAACAAGAAAAAAGAAGCATGGATGGAATAAATAATAAAAATAGCAAATACCTTGGGTAAACTATAATATTTTGTTAAAAATAAACAATAAACAACAAACGTGGTGGTAATGATTGAACTAATGACTATTTTTATGTAAATAAACACAAAACTGACAAATGTCAGTGTCAGTGGTATCAAAAGAGCTGTGTGAAACTGGTGGCAATCTGACCAATCACTAGGCAGCAGAAATGTCAACTTAAATTCAAATCGCTCCTCTTAGTTTAAAAACAAGGTATAGTTACGCATAATTCCGGACTTAGGGCCGAAAACAAAATTTTCCCTAGTGCCAAGTACCACACAATAAGAAACAAAACAAAATAATAAAGGGAACTTTGAAAGTTAATTTTAGTTGAAGCTTTTTAATTTTGACAAGTTTGACATACTTTTGTCAATATGGGACAGAAAATAATTGTTTTGTCGACCGAAATATTTCAAATTGCACAATTTTTCGTTGGATTTGTTATATTTTTTATATAATTATGAAACTATCATCAAAACCGTTGAAAAACCGCCTTCGTTTCACCTATGAGGATGATATTATTATGCTAAAAGAAGTGGTCTCCCAGAATCCATTTAAAAATACATATAAACATACATGGGATGATATCAAACATAGTATGTTGGTGCTCACTAAAAAAGATTTTACAGTCAAAAGTATTTGCCAACACAAAATAAACATCTCTATCTCTCCATCATTCGCTCCCGCTAAAATTGTTCTTCCATAATATAAATTAATATTACAATAGATAATAGATCCACATAAATAAAGCAGCATAAAACATAAATGTCATAATAAAATAAAGTTTTTTGTCTTGTATTTGTTACTTTCAATAACTCTATCAAAAGTCACATTAAAGGATACTTTAATAAAGGAACTTTTAATAAAAGCAGCCTTTAGTACAGATCTTCAATAACTCTCTATTATTCATTTAAAGTTTAAACTGAAGAAAACTCACCTCTTAACTGGCATATCACTATTCTTTTCCACACTATTTAAAAACACTCTAATATTACAATTCAATATTTCTTGCATAACTTGTAAGATGGGCCCCAATTTTTGGGCACCCCTCGAAACGGGATCGACGATTGCGGTGATATCGAATGCGACTCGGTCGGGATGCGCTGCGGGAATTTTTATGGCGGAATGTTCGTCTCCAGAAAAGGTAATCTCGAATCTGGATCTGGTTTGAGGTCGTGCGATAAGCAGAGATATTATTTTCAATAAGGAGTTGCTGGTTATATCTGGAAACAATTAAAATATGTATTTATGTTGAAAGAGCAAGCGAGAAACGTATGAATTACCTTCTTCTTCTTCGACGTCTTTATCCAAAGCAGTTTTAATTTTTTCCCAATAAGTGCTCGAACTGTATCGGTCTAGTAGGCTGAAATCATCAGCATTAAAATCTTCATTTTCATCTAAAGGTCCTAGAACTCTTCCGTTAGCTATAACAGCTCTCCGGCTCTCTTTTAATTGTAATACTCTCTGGCAATAAATTCTCAGCATTTTCAGGTTTAATTCCTGAGAATCAATTTTGGACCTAACATCGTCCTTGAATTTAAGTAGAAATGTTAGATAACAAATTTATAAAATTACAAATAACTTACTGGGATATCCAATTTTTCACCTTTTTCCAATTTTTCGGCAGCGTTGTCACCTTTCAATAGGGATACTACGAAGGAAAGTGCTTTTTCTGGGGGTAGTTCTTGCAAAGCTGCTAGTACGATTTTGTTCAAAGTATTGTCTTTTCCACCATTAACGTTAGGCAAAAAGCTAACTCTCACGTGACTTTCTGATTTCTAAATCAAACACAATTATATTATAATAAACCTCTATCTACAGTGACATTTGTAAGATGAGGTTTCTAATAAAAAACATTGCCATCTCTATTCTAATAATAATAAACAACGCAAGGGATCGTCGTTTCTTTAGGGGCCTCCCTTCTTCTTTATGCAATACTTGAAATAAAAAAAGTTCTTCGTCAGAACTTCCATCTCGCAGTTTTAAATCCCTCGTCAAAGAACAAACTTCGAATATAGCCATGAATGACAAAGCCGTTGGCATTCGTTAACGCAACTGTTTAATTTTTGCGACGCGACCCGGTCCGATCCGTCTAGTGGACGCTTATCTTAACAGTTAGTTATAGTTAAGAAAGAAGAATCTAGATCCCGTGGAATGGAAGGAATTCACTTACTTCTGGATAGAAGAGGAAAATTTGCATAAACTGGAGCCTGAGGATATTTTAAAATTCTTTGAAGAAATGGGACTAAATGAACTACTGAGACTGAGCTGAGTAGATCTTTTAGTTTAATATGTTTACCCCACAAAACATACAATACATTTTAGTGTATAAATAAACTAAATATTACCAAGTGTTCTAAGGCATCTTTCAATAATCCTCGCGACTTTTTGCAGCTCAAATCTCCAATAACCCAGTAGGTCATTGAATGATAGTTGCTTCCTTTTTTTGGTACTGAAAAATATCTTAAATTTTCAATTGCAGTGGCGGTCATATCTCTTGCACTGAGTTTTAATAGCATTTCCGAATTACTTGTACTACTTGGTGTACCTGAAAACATTTCAATAAGATTTGTTCGAGTACTACAAATAAATTTAACTTACCAGTCATATCGAGATGTGTGGATCTTTCTTTATTCAAAATTCTATCGTTTAGCCTAGGCATCACTTTCGGTTGATTCATGATGTGTTCTATGACATCGTCGGCATCTGACAGCTTGCCTCTGTAAACGCTTTTTTGGAAATTGGGTGTCTGCGACATAATTTCTTGGAGAATAGTTTCTTCGAAATCATCCAGGTTAATTTGACTTTGAGGGAGAGGTATACCATTCAAAAGTGCCTGAGGAAATGTTTTAAGACCTGTTCGTTCAATAAAGTCCTCGGATAGTTGCCTTCCAAAATCATAAACAGAATCCTCACCTATAAAATGCGTTAATTACAATATATTCAATTTAATACTGTAGGATATGAAATATACCTAAAATATCAACGGGATCTTCATCATAATCTGTATTAAGTTTCTTTTTAATATCGTCAATGGTGAGTTTGTCTTGAGCAGATTGCAATAGAGTTCTGACAAAAGTTAGTGCCGTAGGAGCGTCTTTACTTTGTGTAACGTAGTTAAGAGCACACTGCATCGCTACTCCAACGTCTTCCAAGCCTGTCACATCGGAATTAGCAGTTACATTGAAAACTAACCCTACTCGAATGGGTGCAGTGTGTACAACGAAGGATTCGACTAATTTTAATAGGCCCGAGGATGATTTTTCCGTTGGATCAATAATAAGAACCTAAATCAACAGTGAATGATTGATAAGTTTTGTCAAGTGACTCCTACTTTTAATGAACTTACCAGGTTGTACAAATTTCTTCTTATTTGCCGTAACATACCGGGGAATGTTGGTCGCAATAGCTCCATCAATGATCTTGACCACATTCCATATCTGCAAAGACAATTTTAATTAATCCTTTTTTGATAGAAGGTGACCTTAATATTACTGATTAGGTGTATTTTGTATGCAAGGGTGTATGTTTCTTACTTGCTTTTTTTACTTTTTAGATTTGTCACAAGCCAACTACGTACTTAATGACTTTAATCCGAGGGTTGGCCACTGAGGTAATTTTCGTATATGGGCTAGGTAATCTAGAGGTGATCAAAAGGGAGTTTTGGATAATCTAGAAGAAGTTTTTGTAAATACCACAAAACTATGAATTTTGGAACGTTCTAGTCTCCAACATTGCATTCGGGGGATATAACACAGAGAAATTAAAATCGTGAAATCCACTTTCTAAAACTCAATGTATTCATAACTCGACTAATTGAAGAGATAGAACCTTCTAGTCTCCGGCATTGGATTCAGGGGAACATTTTACCTATACATATGAATTTTGAGTCTATATTTCCAAGCATTAGGGGAGATAGCAGAGAAAAATTTAAATCGTGAAATGTTTCCATACCTACTTCATAATTCCTTCCAGAAAAAAATTTTTGCTACATGAAATTGGCTTCAAATTCGTAACTGGGGATTTTTTGATACGGGAAAACAGATGCCACAGTCATTTTTTTGATAAAATCATTCTTTCGCATTCAAAATTTTCGAAAAAAGCATTTTTTTTCAATTGTGATGTTTCAAATAGCAGTTTTTATGAATTTTACATTAAAAAACAGGGATTTTTCACCAATTCTGACGTTTAGAATAGCAGTTTTCATGATTTTTATATTAAAAAAAATACTTTTTCAGTAGTAAGTAGGTAATCTTGGGTAACCTGAGGTAGTCTTAGGTAATCCAGGGTAATCTTTATTAAAGGTAATTTTCTTACACAAAAACTTCTAGTGACCAACCCTTCACTTAAATCATTCACTTGATTTGGTTTTGCATAGTAAAAATAACCTCAACCATAGTCAGATATATTATTTGTACAAAAAATTCACTTTTATATACAACACTTACTTTGAATCTCGTTCAATGTCATTAATCCAATTTATTGCAGAATCCCTAATGTCAATAGCAAAATCTTGTCCACTACTATCTTCTCCAAAGTCTAGTTCCAACAAAGAGGACATTCTCTTATTTCCCACACCTAATGCATGTAATCCTTCCATGGTTCTGAGTTCTTGACGTAACACTTCTAAGATACCATAAACATCAACTAAATCTATGTCATAGAACATTCCGTTTATGAAGAGGGCAGTATCGGAAGGTTGTAAATTAAGATTTGCGCCAAATATTTCACTATTTCGCTTCATTTCTGCTTTTAAATCGGCGTTTACGATAGTTTTTGCTAATCCTTTAGCCTAATATTAACAAAAAGTTTATAGAACTATGAAAAACAAACCAAAAAATTAATATTACCTGCATAGGAAAGTTTTGCGCTGTGTTAGTGAGTACTTTCAAAGCTTCATCTTTAGGAGCATTCATAATTCTCTCAGCTGCTTGTAAGCTTAATTCTTGAAACTGCCAAACTTTAAGGGGTGCCAATTCACTGGAAGTATCTTCTAAATGTGTTTTAAATTTATCCAACTGATTATTTAAATGTGGGAAAATTTCTCTAAAAGTTATAGGAATATTACATAAGAAAATAAAGTAGATATCAAATTAAAAAATCAATGAAGAAATCTCACCTCAATTTTTTAAAATCAAAGCCTTCAAATTCAGTATCCTCCTCTTCTTGAGAAGCTTCTGCAGAGTTTTTATCTTCATGCACTTCAGTATCATCTTGGGCTTTGTATTCAGTTGACTTCATTTGTAGTTCAACCCCATAGCCAGACAATCTCAATTTTTTTGAATCATTTTCCTAAAAAGCTCCATTGTGAGATAATCCAAAATATTACTTAAAAGGGAGATAATTAAATTTGAATTGATATATTGTTTACCTTGACATAGTGACGAATAATATAATCTATTTTTCCTTCAATAGCTGCTCTCTTTAGAAGCACATGGAATTTGCCAAATGATTCAGTGCCAATTTGTCCATAAAGTACTGCAACTAAAGAGTGATTCGCAGAGCCTGGAAAGTGGTTATCTATTCTATAGACATCTGCATTTTTGTGATTTTTGTTTGGCTGAAAAATAAATAAATCATTTATTAAATACTGATTGAAGTAAATACAGAATTAATATTCTTATTTTGTTTGTAAGACTTAATAATATTTACTTACCACGTTTAATAGAGATTTTGCCTCCTCCACATTACATAGCATAGAACCTCCAATATCTACAATACTTTGACAATCTGGCATATGTAATTCTTGAGCAATTTGCCCATACATCTGTACTTTTGGTGAGTAAATATGTAAAGACAACCCCAATTTTAATACTGACAATTGTGAATGAGTTAAAAATTTCGAAGCATGTTTAATGATTATCTGGTACTGTTCAAATTCATTTTCTACAAAAAACAATGTTAGACATAATAATAATACAAAAAAATATACAATATATTACTTGTAGATGATAGTGGTGGATCTAATGAACTTATTGAATCCACGAAGCCCCAGAAGAAGTCGATATTTTCGTCTGCCAAATACTCCGCAGTTTCTAAGACTAGTGGCGTTGATTGCCATTTGGCTTCAAGAAGAGTTGTTACTGATTTAGATTTTTTAGATTTTCCCTCAACATGTTCTTGTACATTTAGTAAAAATAAGGTACTTATGGTTATTAGTAAGAATTGCATCCTAGAAGACATAAACATAACCTAAAACTATCCGGACTATTGATTAAACACTCAACTTACCTATATAATTATACAAATAACTGAAGTGTATACTACTTTAATAAACCTACTATTATAACCTGAGCATCTGCAGATGAATGGAAATTAGTATTAGATGGTAAATAAATTAAAATATTACCACTTTAATAACATTTTAACCAACTTGCACCGCTTAATGTCAATTTGTTGTCAAACTTGCACCAATCATTTGGAGCCACCGCATGAAGTAATCAGTGAAGTACGGTGCATGTACGGTGTCAAAAAATAATCTTCTTTTATTATTGTCTCTCTTACAGCAGGACATACAGCCAGTCGAAGGAGAAAAGTCTTAAGGCTCGTTTTCAGAGACGCGAAATTCGCAATTTTTTAACGAAACAAAATTGAAAGTTCAATTAATTTCAACTTTTTGCGAATTTCGCTAAATATGACCACGGAACACCATTTTCTTTTGGTTTTATGATTATAATTTTGTTATGACACCTAACTTAAATGTCTTTTCAATTTTAATGGTTAGGTTTTCGCTAAAAATTTGCGAATTTCGCGTCTCTGAAAACGAGCCTTTAGGCCTTTATTTTTTTGATGTTTCCGGGAATTTTTAAATTTCCTTTCTCTCACATAAGAGGGAACGAGTTTTCTTTTCTATTATGGTTCCTTCAGCAAACGTTTTAGTACCTTCATTGACACTTGAATACACACAGGTCTCGTCATTGTCTTCTTATTGACGCTCTGCTAGTAATTAATGGTATAATCAGAATATGATTGATATAATCCAAAATAGCAAAGCTCTTCCATGGTTTCTTTGCCTTGCAACAGATTATTTTACAATAACGTACTAACCTGGATGAAATTTTTTTGAAACATACATTCCTACAGTGCACCAAACCATATTTTTACACTATCTATTCATTTTTTTATTGTTTTTATAAATTAAACTTCTTCAAAACAAAATAGCCATCATTATGGGTTAGGTCTCCATGTTTTCAATATAAACTTTTCATACAGCAAGCGCCAAATGTGATGGCGAGCGATCGCGCAGGTATAGACAAAGAATAGACTCTTCCAACTAAATTACTATTGGATTACGATAAGCCCCTTGTCGGTCAGTGTCGTACCTATAATTATGATTTCTCTGTAATTTCTTTCCATATTTTATTCAGTATTATAGGTAGTAGTACAGTTTATTAAAATGTTATATAATGATACACTTTTATTAAAAAATAAACTTTAATCAGTCACTATCTGAATACAAATTTTCTTCATCTTCACTGCTGCTTGTGCTTGTGCTGCTATCGTCACGACTATCGAATTCACAGGTACATTTGGGATCAACTTTTCTTGTAACCATTTACCATAATTTTCAGAATTCATTTCTGAATGATCATCCCCTGATTTTGTGCCTGATTTAAATATAAGTAGACAATTAGGTATAAAGCCCATATCACCTCCTGCATAGACAATAATATGAGTCTTGGTCCCTTCGAAATATTTTTAAATAACCCTTTGGTTGATTCATCCGTCCAGTTCTTAGAAGTATGTCCACTATGAAGGTATGTTTGATCAAGAAACACAATTGGTCGCTGTTGGCTCCGAAAATAATTGATTTTTTGTAAATAATTGACTTCAATGCTCTGATGCCCATTTTCTCTATTACAATTTTTTCTATTATTTTCAGTAATTCTCCATTTGAAACCTATTTTCTTTAAAATTCTACGGAGAGATGTTCCGGAAGCCATCACAATTCCCACAACGTCATTAATTTTGTGTTGTAACTTTTTTACCGTAATACGACCATAGAGATACTATAGATAGAGGCAACAAGCCAGCTCGAAACCCGTCAGCATGTAAAAGAGAGTTAGAAAGTCTTTCTTTAATGGCGTGTATACTGTAGACACAAACAAAGAAAGAAAAAGCTCTAATCGTCTGCCTCTTTCTCTTTCACCGGAGTTCATACAGACATTCCCACTTTCACAGCGGCCTATGGCTTGTTGCCTCTATCTGTAATATCTCTATGAATACGACACCCTTCCGTTTTATGAAAGTCGTAAATAATCCGTCTAATATTGGAACACTCATACTCGGGAATATCAGTTATTGGTGCTCTTCTAGGCCGCTTCTATCTTGGGGTGGAAAATTTCACTTGCACGTTATTTGCAGAAATTAATTGCTCCCCTTCTTTAACCACTCTTTCAATGGTTCTTATCGAAATACCTAATACAAAATAAAGATTTGTGTTGAAATAGTTATGTTTGAAATTTATTTAATGTTATCTGTAGCGAGAGATGTTTTATTTTTCAAATTTGATAACGTATCCGACTCACATTTGACACTTTAAAAATAATTGAACACTTTAAAAATTATTTCACGTGCCTGACTCTTGATAACTGGTTTTTTGTTAGTCGATGACATTTTTTCAGAAACAACACAAAAATTATTCAGACAATGCCAAACGCCAACAGAATTGGAGGACAACTAATGATACGCCTCTGTACAGAGCATTTATATGTCTTGCAAGAGTTGTAGTCGGAGGTAACATTGAAAATGAGTTTGTGCGCATGGAGGCGGGCTCGCCATCACGTTTGGCACTTGCAGTAGCTACCTTTACGAACGGATTTTCAAATAATGCTTCGACAAACTTCTTCTAGTGGAGAGTATAGATAAACTATATGAGGCCGGGTTGTAGCGGTTAATAAAAGAAGATTATCAATGTTTGTAATTTTTCTTCCAGCTGGCAGCTCTGTATACCAGAATTCGAAATATTTTTTTTCGACTACTTTACCGGAAAACCAATCATATGAACACCATAAATAGGGAGGAAAGTATTGTTTAGCAGCCCAAGGGTGGAAAATTCACAACGCCACGATTTTTGAAGTTTTTCACCATCTGTCACTTAATTTCACTGACGTTTCATGTGAATTTTTTTATTAAACGTCAGTTTTTTTCTTATGTTTTTTGGTTTATTCGGTGGGCGAAAAACAGTTGTGTCTCACACATGCAGGAAACGCTTTAACGGCCCTTAACTATTAGCTGCCCTCGCGGCACAAGTTTCGTTTAGCCGAAATCAATTACATGGAATATCGGTTTATAGGATGATTCTATACAAGCAAGCTAGCACTACATAATTTGATTTTTGCCGCGGAAATTCTTCGTTTCTGAGAAAACTCGAATTTTCAATTTTTCTACTATTAACTAAAATTCGAAACGGTGTTTTTAATAGTTTTTTCGTTATAGGCGTTATAGGCGTAGGAGACCGTAAAGTTTCATTTTTCCTCCGCCGGAGCTTTAGTTTTCACTTTCCCGCCAGCGGAGGGAAAAGTGTTATCATAGCAACATAGATAGACGATGCTGCTTCTTTTGCCTCTTGCATAATTTCCAGCGGTGTGCACTGCATTTCTATAAATCACTAGTTTAGGAACTAATTGGTTATTATTTAAGTGAACTTACTCGATAAAACTGCTTATCAATTCGGAATTGAAACGCAACCGGAGACACAATAATAGGGTACAAGCATAAATTTTGCTATTGCATGGTGGGAATTGACGCTTTATCAGGTCTCCTAACACCTTGCATGCCTATTTTTTCAAAAAAATATAAACTTTACTTTTAAAACGACTTTAAAAATCATAAAATTTGAAAGTCCGCCAAAACGCGCTTTATGTCATAAATATGGCTGCCCCATGGAGTGACGTCATTTGTTCTTATTCGTGTATCACGCTCTGAGTTGTTGTGACCAAATTTGTTTCTGAAAGCTTTAAAAATGGATGAAGCCGAAAAAAAACTTTGTATTACAAGTATTGCATTGTTCCAGAGTGTAAATCAACAACTATTAAAACTCCAGACAAAATATTTGTTTCTTTACCTGGTGGCCCAAGCAAAAATGCACTTAAGAGAAGGGCATTGTGGTTGCAAGCTATGCGCCACTGAACACTGAACTAGTAAATAAAATATTTTCTTCTAAAAGTTTTAAAATATCCTCGGAAATATCGAATATTTATGTCCACTTCCACTTTACGTTGACTTTTAGAAATAAAAAAAAGCACACACAAACACGTAATGGTCTCAAACAAACATATAAAGGATATTTTTACCTCGATGAAGCAATTAACAGTTAATTAAAATACAATATAAACACAAAACTACACAGAACCTAATGCAATACCGGCCATATTGACAAAAGTAATCACATGGTATGACATCACACGGTAGCGTTCGGAAATCCTCGGGTAGTGGTCGGAAACTGCAATAAAATTTGGAAGTAATTTCTAATGGAAACTGGTTTATTTCCTATTATTAGTTATTTTTGATATCAACTTTACTATTATAAATTAATATCCAAGCAAAATATGAAATATGCGTGTACCCTATTGTAAAAAATAAATTAATATTGGTAACAGTGTCCACTGACAGCTTTATGTTACATTACTATAGCAACAACCTGTGCCTACTCACCGACACCGGTCTAAACCGCCTTGCGAACCCAATTATCTATAAAAATTATTACTATCAAAAAGAGACGTTTTTGCATTAATTTGTCGACATTTGAAGATAAAACAGCATATTTTATTTGGAGGAAAAGTTACTTTTCATTACTTGCTCTCTATTACCAGCCTCAATCCGTTCGGCTGTTAAACACGAGCGCGTCATGAAAAGTATCACTTCGCTACGCTCGCTCGTGCATCTAATGGCCTTGGGCTGCTAAAGCTCATTTTCTGCCCTTTTGACACAGTATACTATTATTACTTACCTTTCTAACTAAGCTTTTAGATAATTATACCAATTACCATTAAAGTAAAAACTCCGCAATTGTTGTTATTTATTGTCAATTGTGCTTAACAATATTAAACAGTACTAGTTTGAATGATTTATTTCATCGTTTTCAATATTATAATACTTTTCACTAATAAAAAAAACTTTCAACCTTAAATCAATATTTTGGTGACTTATATATTAGGTTTATATTAAATTCCTGCAAACTTAATCGCTATACATTGGACGTTTCCATAAAAATATATAGAAGGTTGTTATATTTTAACGTCAAAAGTTTCATTTGTGAATTTTTTATTTTTGAGGAATTCAATCTCCTATGTATTTGTCGATAAACAAATATTTACCACATTATTAAGCTTCACTTTTTGTAAAATTAAATCGAATGAAAAAGGTCCTTTTAGTTTTTTTTTAATTTTTAATTTGGAATACTTTTAAAACCTTACGCTTATAGAACTAAATTGTACTAATTTCCTTTTTTTTTCTTTTTAAAAAAACTGTTTTCATCCAATTATATTTATCATGCTCACTTATATACAGACAAAAAGGCTTTATAAAAAACCTGGTTGTACCAGTCAAGTATTTTAATAATATCTATAACTACTTTTTATATACACTAACAACAACATCATATTGTATAAAATGTTTTTATTTTTTTTATGCACTCATCAGTCATTTACAAGTGTACACACAACAAACATAAAGAGGTTTGGGTAAACGGTTATAGGTATACACATATCGGACCTGCAGAGACATTTCAATTGAAGTATAGGTATTTAACACAAAATAGTTTTATCAAACCTAATGGGATTATGACAAAACAGCAGATTTGATCAAACAAAAAAGGCAAATTAGAACAGCTAAACAAATTCAAGTGTGTTAAATTCAAGTCAATTAGAACAGTTAAAGTTTTTCTCCACAGTGGTAGTAGTAAAATCTTCTTTTTTGTTCTGATCTATTTTATTGCTTTTTTGTTTGAAGATAGCTATCTTATATTGTTTTGTCACTGCGTTATTAGGAGGATGCTGGCAATTTTAGGCTTCATAATATAAATATTAACACCTACTGACTATTTTGTGCATATTCCAATGTGATGGTACAGATCTTATAACTGTCAAAATTCACTTGAGCTTTCTATAAATACTAAGTATGAAAAATCACATTTCATCTAAATTAAATAAAAATATATTTATACTATTATTTAATATAACAACAACAATGCTAACACTAGCAACAATAAGTATATATTTTTAACTTTTTAACAATTACAACAATGCAAAGCAGATTTTTCATTTGTTTTTTATGTAAATTACCGAAAAGTACAAACTTTTCCATCTAAAAGCATTGGAACTTGTAGGAATACTAAATTAAAATAAGGTGATAGTGGCAAACTTCTATTTTTATTTTATATTAAGGATTTTTTATGCATAGCAATTTTTGGTCTTTGATATTGTTGGTATTTTAAAAACTACATATAACTGTTTATAATAAAAAGGATTATTAAATCATTACTAAGACAACTAAAAATTACAAAACTAAAATCTATTCAGATAATTATTTATCCTAAGGGCGACAATCATTAGTGTCAACTTAACAGTTGGTGGACAAGCCCTATATTGATTTATATCTAGGCCCATTTGCACCATCTACTCCTAAAACTGATACTTAGTAAAGTATCACTTAAATATAAGGGTTACTTATATTTATGTTTTTTTGCGTCATTCAGTTTTTGACTTGGTTTAACTAAGTAATACTTAAACTATAGAAGATGTGGCATCGTTGGAATTTTAAAGTTATTTTTCCATGCTTGTATTGGCAATGGCTATGTCTTAAAGATCATTTTTATCAGTGTCGCTGGTCGCATTTGTCTAAGTAAAAAGTTAGGTTAGTTTATAGTTTTCCGTCTTTCTTTATTATTAAAAGTGAAGATTTTTAATTACAATACGATTATAAATGGCGCTAGAAGCAAAGAAACGTTATTTCAAAAGAGTATACATGGAAAATAATAAGTATTCAACTATAAATTATTGTTCTACTATTCTTAAAATAACTGTGAATATTCAAGATGAACCAAATGGAGACCGTTCTGCAAAGAGGCAGCGAGGAGTTAACTACAGTGAACAAGAAAAACAACTGCTGCTCAATTCAGTTTTCCAAGAAAACCACATAATTGAATGCAAGAAAACTGATGCGGAGACGTGGAGAGAAAAGGAGAAAAGCTGGAACAGAATCACGTCTTCTTTTAATTCCATATCCCCAAATCAAAATCATCGAAATATTTACTCTCTAAACATCATGAAAATTGTCAGGACGCGTACGAATTTCAAGAGGTATCAAATATATGAAATCATTTCCAGGACCTCAAAATCGTCATCAACCGTGTCAAAACTCACGTATTAATCGTAATAATTCCATACTGGCACACCTACAGTGACTTCGGTTTATAACCTCTTTCTTTAACTCAACTCTTTGCTTGCATTATCCGAAAATGTTAGGTTAAGTGTCACTTAAATACCTTTGAGGACCAGTATAACTACCGCTTAAATTAAGGGAAACTTACTGGCAGATAAGTGACACTAATCGTTTGGTGCAGAGTTAAGTTTCCCATTAGCTATTTAAGTGTCACTTAAGTTTTAACTGAAGATGGTGCAAATGGCCCTCAAGTCTTCGCTTCCATTATTCGAAAATGTTAGGTTAAGTGACACTTAAATACCTTTGAGGGCCGGTCTAGCTACCGCTTAAATTAAGGGAAACTTACTTAGATAAGTGACACTTATTGTTAGTTCCCCTTTAGCGATTTAAGTGTCACTTAAGTTTTAACTGAAGGTGCTGCAAATGGCGCTTAGGTTTCTCTTTTTAGCGTAATTGAAAATAAGCCACTTTTAATGTTTTTATTAATACTCCCTTTGTATACTTTTCGGTGAATTATACTATAATTTTATTTATTTATGACTTTAGATCTCTAATTGGGATAAATAGTTGTATTTAATTTTAATGTACAATAGCTGCAATCAGTATATTTTTGAAATGAAACATTTTACGCTCCATTTTGCATTGTTGAAGGCAATTCACATATATATTATTCTTTATTGAGCCACATTCAACAAAATTAATACAGCTAAAATTATGTAATATAATACTGTTGAGACAAAAGTATTACTTATTATACTTTTTGCTTTAAATCAATAATTTTATTAGATATTGCACATAAGACGTTTTGTTAAGTTCAAATATTTGGACAGTCCGCCGCATTTTCCTAAGAATTGTGGTAAATATTTGTTATTTAAGAATTATCTTAGATTTAATTTAATGTTAAGTGTATCTATATTTTTTATAGAAGTATATAAAATGTATGAATTACTATACGTTTTTATGGAAACGTTTGAAAATTTACATGGGTATTATTAATAGGGTATTCTAGAAATATCTATATTTTTTTATATTAAATTTATGTTAATTGTAATGAAATTAAAAACTTCAATATTGATGTTAGTATTGTCCATAATCTTATCAAATGTATAAATTATAGTTTGAATTCCATTCAATCATAAATAAAGTTGTGGTAATATTTTTATAGTAAATAGTAACAAATCTCCAAAATTATTAAGTAAAATTCCCACTTAATTTGTGCAAGTATATCTGTGTTAGAAAAACTATGCAAACAGAGCTCTACACAACCCCGCGTTTCATGCTAGCTCGATGATAGCCTTAAAATTCGAGGAAAGGTTATCAAAGCTAGATTTAATTTACTTTGACTCCTTTTGAGATATTTTTACCAAATGTTCGAGGTTAAGAAACCTTTCAGACTGAATCTGGATAGCCAGATTATATAAATTTTATAATCTCTACTCACCAGTTCTGTTGGTAGCGTCAAAATTCGCTGTAAGAATTCTTTCAGCCATAGATTTGGAATCCCAGATTCAGTATACCTATACTACAGTAGCCGCCAATTCGAGCAAACGCTCAACTAGTCTAAAACACTCAGTAGCGTGCAAGCTGTAACTGTGTTTGTAAGATGTGTGATCAAAGTAGGAACATCTAAAGACAATCAGCTAATAATAGTTCATACTAGAGGTGAAATGAGATTTATTAAAGACATCCTATTATTATTAAAATCAGGAAGCAAGTCTGGAGATGATCACGACGATGAATTATCAAAACTACAAGAATTGGGTAGAAGAAAAACGTGTACCAAATTTACCTGTTTTTACTAGATCTGCAATTATATTTTATATGATAATTAAAAAACGACTTGAACCGACGACACTCTCTATCATAATTCGTTCGTCTGATGAACGGTTGTCGGTCGGATAGACTCATTTTAGTACATCTAAGTTATTGGCGACTGCTGTATAGGTACTATTTACATAGATATATGTAGGTACTTATATAATATATTGGTATTATTTAAATATGGTTATACTGAAATGGAATAAACCTATCCCACCATTGAAATAGGTGTCGTACGACCGAAGTCGTTCGTCAGAATACGCATTCGTTCAATTAGCCGAGATTTGCGAATCTGATATTGATAATCTACTCTGAAAGGGACCTTAAAACCATTAATATGGCTTGGCGTTAGATGTTTTGACTTTTACGTATGTTGATAAGAGTTTATATTAGTGTAGCAAGTAGTTTTAGAGGAAGTTTCTATGCATCACCAAAGATATAATGTTAAGTAAATGGATCCTGAAGTGATTGCGGGAAATATTGATCAGAATCATAGATATACCATAATTTAGAAGAAAATTATTGTAAATTACTACAAATTGGACATGCTGAATTACATAAATACACATTTTTATTGGGGATACTTTTACTTTTTCGAACTACAGAAAAATAAATATTTTTTGATTCAAATAATATAGATAAAGGTATTTGTGAATATTATACATTTACAATAAAATCAAATATTGAAATTTCTTTAATAATAAAGATGGTTTCTAGAATGTCCAACCATTTCATATTTCATAACTTTTGAAGATGTATCTAACGAACACGGCTAGTAATATGACACCACTAGCGACAATCTTGTTATTGCAGACGATTCTACAACTAGAATCGCCTCCAATTTATTTACCATATTGTAATAATATATTTTTGATTTCTGTACTAAAATTTACGCACACAAACAATTTCACAATTTTCTTAATTATAAAATCATGGACCTGACAGTTTTATTTAACAATTTTTTTGAATACAGTTGTATATAACGTAAATAAACTACAGTTTTCTTAAAAGTTGGTACTGCAGGGGAATATTTCAAGCTTTACACATTTTTATAAAACATCATTGACGTTATTATATCTGATATATTATATCTTTACAACGGTGTTGAGCCGACACTTCTTTGTACATTTTTGTATAACCTCAATTATCCTTTACATAAGATTTCCATTAAAACTGAATGTAGTTTGGACGTTGCCTTTGGTTTCTTCTATTATATTCGTAGTTCTATAAGTATTGTTAATTGTATTTATTATACCTACAAATATGTCGGCATATATGGCAAAGAAAAGCAAGGTTATAAAATAATGTACAAAGAAATAGCACGTGCGCAATTTAAATTTTATAGCTTCTTTCCAGCTTGGTGACTGAAGCAAGTCATATTATTCAATTCAAGTTGCACGTTTTCAAACGAAATTGAAATGAAAATACTAAAGTTGGTGAAAATTGATTCAAATATACTACTATACATATTACTCGACCGGTTTCTCTATTTTTCTTTTCTTTTTTCAAGATGCATCTGTTCCATCATGCTCAGTATTTGAACTGTTTTTTATTATTTGTAACAATACTTCTCTTTGGGTATAGGTGACTCGGCGACTGCCATAATTTTGTCAACGCAATGAACTCGCGATCAAGAGCAAGCGTCACCTTTTTCCTAAAATATTCTCACACACCCAAAACCTTCCAACGTTTTGGAATTCTAAAACTGATTAATTATGAGTAATAAAAAACTGTTGTAGTGTTGCGTTATATATTCTACTCCTTATCTATTGAATTAATATACCAATATCCTTGGCCATCGTGTGAGATTACAAAAAAATGTTCACAGTAAATTTCAAACTTATTTTATAATTGCATACAAAATAATATTACAATATTTACATTATATTGAAGTATGCTGAACGATGAACGACAAATTTTGACATATAACCAGAGACAACAATATAACAGTCACATGATTTGTATGTTTGTTTTTTAATACTATGCGTAGGCAAGTTGCCGCATTGTCCACACTTTCCGTTCGTCAGTGATTCTCCAGCGGTTGCCTATGAAAAGTACATATTTTTTCGCTCGCCGAATGGTAATTTTCTTATATAAGGTTCAAAAACGCTGGGAAAAACCATAGAATCTCCGTTTTTTGTTCTTTGAACGAAAATTAAAATGTGTCAAACTTTGAAATATTCCCTTATATAATTTAAAGAAATTGAATAAGAAAATTAGCATTATTATTGCACGTGTTTCACACTTTCAAGTTGAGTTTTTTTTTTAAATTCAACGAATAGAATAATATAATTTTACCCTGATTTAAATTATTATAGAACAATGCGACGCTCGTGTACAATATTAGCTAGTTTTCTTTCCACCATACAAGGCGTTTCCAGAAAACGTATCAACTTAAATGTAATTCAAAAACCTTAACAAAAAATAAAATGAGAATCGTTCTAACAAAAATACAATTATTTAACGATTGTTTTGAGTTTTTTTAAGTTGAGTCGTTTTTTATTTTACCTTGTAAATAAAAAATTAATAACAAATTGCCTAATTAATAATTTCATTGCGATTAGAGTCTGATTTTTACTACAAACATTGAAGAAATGTGATTTTAGAGAAAGGGTGTGCAAGGATTTCGTATCAAAAACTCGGGAGAGAACAGAGAGACTGAAACAAGTACCTAAATATAATAATAAGTTGGTTGATTGTTGTGTGTTAACATTTTTTACCAAAGGTTTTGAAATTTCTGAAAGTGGAGAGTAGGAATAGCTGAAAAGAAATTTGGTAGTTCTAGTCGTGATCTACGGAAAAAATTATACAAAATATGAACTGAAACATAATAATATAATGGGTCAAAGCATATGGAGCTGTTGAAATAATACATAAATTGACAGAAGTTTCAAAAAGATCCATCATTACAATTATCGGTAAAATAACTGCTACTCATCGGAAAAAGAGAGTACAGAAATCGCTAAGTGCGTGAGCGTCCTGCAATAATGAAAAATCTGTTCTGCTTCTGCTTACAGATTTCTTTATCTCGCCGACAAATTGTAAAATGGTGCAACCCACAACTATTCTATAATTATTTTTAGTCTCTCTATTACTCCCAAGCTTTTGGTATGAAGTTCTGGAAGTGTGAAATAAACAAAATCTACTCTGATACCTACTTAATTCAGCGGGCAGAAAATGATTGTTTGGATGAGGTTTTTAAGCAAGGATATTTCAAAAAATTTGGAAAATTCACCAAAAAATAGGCTTGTGTAGAAAATTGGAGAAAAATTTCAAAAATTTTTTTTGAAAGCTATATTCCTTCTATTAAAAAATAAATACGTGTCAATCTGATATTTTTTAATAAAAATATACCAAGTTAGTATAATATGCAACGGCCAAGACAAAATTAGAACATGACAGTGTCTGTCAGGTACTCAAGTAAGTTATATTTGCCCCTAAAGAATATCGACCGACAACAAATAGAGTTGATTTATTTATTTTTTGTTTGAAGGATAAATAATATTCATCAATTTGATATTTTTTAATTAAAAAGAGTTTTTCAAGTCAAAATATTGTAGATTATACATCCCTCATTTTTATTTTATAAATTTAGGGTGTAGTAAAAATCAGATAGTTCAAATAAAGAATATAAACTAATAAATTTTACTGGTTTATCAGTATCACAAGAATTGAATATTAGTTCGCGTTAACTTTGCAAAAAGGAAATCCAAAGATGGGCTCTTCATCAAAATAATCGGTCATTTCGGGTTCACATTCGAAAAGAAAACAAATATCGACACAGGAAGTCAACTGTTGATATGAAGTGGGTGTGTCGTTGAACGATTCAGTTTCAGAAAACACTATTTTTAAATCACTAAGCACGCAATGTAAGTTTTTTTTGGCAGTCGACATTTTTTGCACAAAATCTAAACCAAAAGATGGTGTTTTATTGGTATTTTATTGATTTGCTACAAGATCAGTTCCAATATTTGTTTAGCTACTTTCCAAAAAACTACAAGACCTTACAGTTAACAAATTTTTATTAGTATGTTCTTTTCTTTTTTTTGTTATTCTACATAGGAATTCCAAATTTCGTTAAATAAATATGTAAATGGGTGAAATTTGAATTTTTAATATTGCTTTTGTTCATTGCTTTCTTTATCGATAAAATATTTTGCATATCCACGTAAATTGTTATACAATTTGTCTAATTAAGTTCGCAGCATAAAGGCAAAAGTTTTGAATGGTCTAAAACCTGGAATGCAATAATCAGGTATCGAAATTTTCAGGTCATACACAAGGTGTATAAAAAAATATGAATTCAACCCTATTGTAAAATACTTTTATTTTGACCAAATCGAAAATTCTTATCAAGAAAATTTGAAACAAACGTTTGGATAGAATAATCAGGCTTACTTTTTTCGAGATTCCATCATGTCCACATAACAGTATCTAAATTCACTTTTCTTGCCGACTTACCGAGACATGAACAAAATATACATACATTAACATTATTCTGCTATACAAAGTTTCTAAGTTCGGCATGAAGCGAGTTCTGCCAAAAATATTATATCATGGCTCTGATGATAGATATTAATGAAACTAAGCAAGTTGGCTTTGGGTATTTAGCTCAGTATCCACAGCTTCTTCACATACATAGTATCATATTATAACGTCTCACCCCTTAAAACGCTCATAAAACTAAAACTTTTACAATTTCTGAAAAAGCATATCAAATTAGTAAAGTATGCAAAATTTCATAGTTTTCTGATTGTATATATTTTACTTCGTGAAAAAACTGCGAGAGTCGCTAACATAGTTGTGTCGTCATCGGCCCTCTCGGTCCAGTTGGGTCGCTAAGGTCTATGCACATTAGCCGGACAAGGCGCGGTCAAATCACGGTCCGGTCGCGATCAACTCTTTTTGGTCATAATTCGACCTGTTTTCCAAAGTACAGCGGGTATCGGACATGCGTGCGTTTTATTCAGTATTTTTGCTTTAAAATGGGCGCCTGAATATTTTTTATTTGAAAAATCATATAGTTCCTCATGCTGACGTACCATTTCAATTAAAATTTCGTCTTGTTCAGGTGAAATTTTTTTAAAAAGGCCATTTAAAAAAATCTAAACATATAATATAAATTTAAATATTAACATGTACTATATTCTTTTGGATAAACCGCCGACAGCGCCTGATTGTTTGTTGATGCTAATCGAATTTTGTATGGGTGGTTGCTCATTGAGCATTCACACTATAGAAGGTCTGCGCGTCAACGGACAGTCACGGTCCGATCAAATATTGACAAGTGTGAATGGTATAAAAAGAAATCTTATTTAAAAAGCATTAAAATTATAGCAAATCATTTTTGATCGGACTGTAACTGGACCGTGACTTGATCGTAGGTTGACCTATATAGTGAGAATAGACCTTTATATTTCCGTCGCGTCAACAGACAACCTATTCTTTGCGTCCTTTGTGATTAAAAGAAAACTGTAATACACCAGATAAAGTACTTCTAGTTTTTCCCAAGAATACGAAGGCCTAAATATTATGGTAAGAAGCATTGCGCAGAACAGAAATCTCAACTAATAATTCAAGAAAATATTGTTTGGGGGATTGTTTTGTGTTTGTGGAAGAAGATATAGAAAACTCTATATATTTCAAATTAATGGAAAATGTAACTATCAAACTTAAGCCTGAAGTAGTTCCACATAATTTTGACAACGCCAAATACGGCAACAACTTCGAACCAATTACCAATTTTCAGTTTGTTGGTAAAACTGTAGAGATGTCGCTATGCCTGTCTGCCGGAGCCGGTGGCGTCACGTCATTGAATTCGCCGGAACGGAATCTGCATGGCGATTTTGTAGCTCCAATAATTTGTTCAAATCCCATCGGATTAAAAAAGTTAATTATAATTATAGTAACTATACTTTGTTTCGAATATTTTAAATTTAAAATGTATTTAAATCATCATATTATATAATCATCATCATAGTACATATTTGTATGTCATTTTGAATGAATTTGACAATTGACAATAGTAAGAATAATACATGATTTTTAAACCGATTTGATACAAATCGAGTAGAAGTTTAAAAACCTACTTTTTCTCCAATCTTATTGGCAGTAACATCTCTCCTTCGCTGATCGAGATAAAGTCTTTAAACACTAAAAAAATGTATTAAATTAACCTTTGCATGAGAAACATGCACAATGTACAATACTGCAAACGTTGGTATTGATCTGATTTGATAGTTTATTTGCAACAAATGCTTTTGAGCCTAAATATGAGTATTTTATCGATAAATAAAGCAGCAGCAAGCAATATTACATTCAAATTTTAACCATTTGAAAAAAAAATTTTCAGATTTGACTGCTTTGGCTGATTGACAAGTATATTTTATAGAGGTTTAATTTTTATAATGTAACATTTTTATATATTTAAAATCTGTTCAAAAGCGAAAATTATCAATTAGTTTCATTGTACCACTGTTTAGTGCCTCAAAAGGATCTCCACAACGTTCGTGGATTTATTTACTTTATTTGGACGGAGAGGCTATAACTCAAAAGTACTTGCGATCGTTCTATCTTCACGCGACTTACATTTCAAATGATAAATAATTTGTTTATATTCTAAAATTGTACAAAAAGTGAATTTCAGTTTTAATTATTAATTAATTTCGTTGCTGAATATTGGAAATATTTTCAATGAAGTCGCATGAGTAAAAAACAATCGTAAAAAATTACACTTCTAAAAATTGTAACAAACAATATAAGTTAAATAAGAAGGCACCAACTAAAATTATATTCAATTGGCAGAACAATTGTTAAATGTTTTACAAACATCTTGTTTATAGATTAGGTAAACTTCGCAATCTAAAGTGTCAATTTTATTATTTAATACATTTTTGTCGCATCATCTTAGCCTATAAAATAGATTTGGCAACAATGTAATTAATTGACACTATATTGGAAACCAGTTTAATATACAGTTACTGCCGGAGGTGTTTAATATTACGTTACAAAAACAATTTACCCATTTTACTGCCATACAAATTATAAATATTGTTAAATAAAAAGTATTCGACCATTTAAACAATAAAAAGTATTATTAGCTGGAATTTAGCTCCACGAGAAGTGTAGGTAAACTAATACCCGAGATACACGAATCCAGTTTTTCAAGCTAGATACTTGATGACTGTGTTGATTGGCTGTCCTCGCTTGGAACACGATGCCAGATAATTTTAACTTAAAGTGATGCCAGTACGATTAAATTTTTAACTTTATATTTTACGTCTTTGGTGGTCATTTGTACACCCATTGTCAATCATTATTATTTATTCGCTACATATGTTTTGTACTGCTGAATTACGTTCAGATTTATCTTTATAAGATGAAATGGTGACATTCCACAGTTCATTAGCCAACTAGCTTTGCCGGCCACATGAAGCTAGAACGCAAGATAGGATAGTAAAATCTGTGGTGGGTGGTGTGCCATCATATTAAAGTATCCTAGCTTGAGACGCTGGCTTATACTAGCCTAGAACAGAAGCTAGCCCTGTATACATGAAGTCAGAGTTACTGGCTTGCTAGCTTTGTGTAGCTCGGGCATAAAAGCTTTATAGTTAATTACTCTCCTAGCAAACATGAATAGGTGAATAGCTTTTCTCTTTTGAATCCAACTTTGATCTTCCTATTCAGATAAACTATAATTCAAATGATTTTAAAAAGTTTTTGATGTTATTACTGGGATTGTAAACATTTCGGAAAATCGTATTTAAGCGATTAATTGTACAAGATGGCAATGGTAAAATTCACTATAGCGTTGGTTTTATTGATAATAAATTCGATAACCTTTTCCTCTCGTTTGAAAGTAGTTGGTGTAGTTATGAAAATGTTTGAGGTGTCATTTTGTAGCAAATGGTTGAATTAGGTATTTGACAACAAAGAAGACTTTGATTGGTTCCAAAATGAAACGTTTCCATAATTTTTGTTCAAGCTTTCGCCTCCAAAATATTGGTTAAACAATAATGCTTGATTAATTTCACAAATTTTGATTTGTTATAAAGTATACTTACTGAATTTTTTTTTGTAATCTAAAAAACAGAAAAAACGCTAGGAAACTAAAGTAGCTTGGTTTTATAGTGAACATTATTCCTTTAATAACAAAATCAAAGGTTCTAACAACTTCTGTTCTTGCTTTTGAGGATCTTCACCCCCGTTAAAATTGCCATAATGAAAGTGTAACGTCTCATCTCTTGCTGCTGGAAATCTACAACTATTAACAAACTGTATACAATAGTGGGCATCACAAATATAACGTCGAAACTGAAATCAAGAGAGCATCTGATTGATCCAAAATTTTAAAATCGGAAAATTCATTCAAGCTATTGATGACAGTTTTCTTACAATTTTAAAAATGACTTGAAATCTTATTGCATTTGTATATTATGTTAGTTGCCTTCTTTTTTATTTTATATTTAACAATGGAAGATATACTATCAACAAAAAGGAAAGGTTGGCTTAAAAATATAACTCTCCAATTATTGCTCCAGGCAAAACGTGCGACTTAGTAATTTAGCATACTTTCAAGTATTTTTTTATATTAAAAAGAACTGGACCGATTTAGATCTTTGGTTTGCATCAACTGGATGTATTTATTGAATTTCATAAGATCTCTCATGGCAAACAAACTTACTGGTATCAAATTAAAACTCATAAAAAATTAGTAAATACATTTTCAACATCAACAACTATATAGTAAAATTTTTATACTTTTGCAACAGCCATTTTAAAAAATGAGAGTCAGTTAATACCAAACTCCTTCCTAGATTTTTCCTAGATTTTCCAGTACAATTGGTATACGAAAACTTGTTTTCTGCCTATTAGTCATACAAAAATACCGAATAATTGACAAAAATGTCGGTATTTCGCTGACTCCACATCAAATGCAGTCCTAGACAAATTCTATGTGCTTAAATATTATAATTTTTTTTTCTAAAAAGAATACCAAGTAACCAACTAGATCTGTCTGCGTAGCATGAAATCAAAAACCCCGACGCTAAAGACATGGATGATTTTCACTTTAATTATCCATTTTATATTTATTTTAAATCTTAATGTACAACTTTATTGGAAGTTGGACTAAAATGCCGAAAAAGAGTACCAATATTTTCACGGTTCAAAGACATATTAGGTTTTTGCTTTTAAAAAGGCACTAGGATTACATTTCTCTCATCTTTCTATTTCTTATTCAAGGCTAGTTTGATATAATGGGCATCCTTTTAACAGGACATACGTTTGTTTATACGTGGACATATATAGTAGAGTGGCAGAGCGGGAAAAATCCACCGCCCAGATTGGCGATAGTGATCGATCAGTTTCAGAACGCAGTCATTGTGCTAAGTTCATTATTTTGCCGAGGCTATTCTTTGGTAGCGCATGCTGATAAAATTCTACAGACTATAGACGCACCTTCTAAAGCGTTTTAGCCTGAATATGGTGATCTTTCAAATGCTTTTAAGCGCTTGCAAGCCTGTCTTAAAGAACTGGAAAAGTATCGAAGAAATATCGCAACGGCTATCAGACGCAATAAAAATTCTGGCAGTTGAAGCGTTTCAGCGTCCTTCAGCATGACATTTTGTAAAAGACATATTGAAAAAGGTTTAGATTTTGTTAAATTATAAAATAAAGACATATGTGCTCTTACTCTTTTAACAAAGAAATGATCAGTTTTTGATCCACTTGTAAACAATATTATTGTATGTCTTGTAGTGTGTGCTGTATATATGTTATTTCTAATCATTCATATGACCCCAGCTAGTGCCAACTACCATTTTAATGAATAAAACCATATTTAAGTGGTTTTTCTATTCTTAAGCTCAAAAGAAAACCCGAAAGAGAATTTGAACATTAAATGTTTTGATAGAAATATTTTTTTCATTCCAATATATAATACCTAAACTCTTTGAATTAAAATTTTGAGAATAGATAATAGATCCAAAACGCACACAATGATTATAATGGTGTTAGTGATAAGAAGATAGTATAGTTACGCCTCTGGTGACGTTCCTATATTAAAGAAAAGTATTTGAACACTCTCACATTATATTTTTATCTTTGCAATATTTCAAGTAAATACTCATTGTCTCTTTTCAATTCTTTATTGTCCTTTGTAATTTTTTCATATTTTGTGCCCGTATTTTCGTAGCCACACCTTCTTCTTTTTTCTTCTTACAACCACTATATTGTCTTTGTTGTTATTTTCTTCCTGGATTTCTAGCATTTGCGCTTTGAATGACACATTTATTTCGGCATTTTTAATATATTTTTCAACAACATACAAGGTTATTCTATGACTACTTAAGCTAGTGTCGTTGTACCTTTGTTTTGTAAGTACCCTTACAAGTACAATCTAGATGGTATTTAGAAGGTTGTATTTACATATAAACTAGATTTATTAAAATTTACTCCATTATCAGATATTAAATGTTAATATCAGCTTACTTAAAGAGTTAATTTTTTAAGCATCGGCCAAAATAAGGATATTTAAATGTAACAGTGAAAATCATCCGTTCTAATATCAGTATCGAATTGCTAGTATAAAATGGTCGTGTGGTTTTTTTTTCATTAAATCACATAGATATTATGTTTAATTACATATTTAACAACAATTTGTAATAGAAAGAACGTTTTATACAAACATATAAAACGAGTTAAGTACACACAGTAAAATCTTAGAAATTAATGAAAATGTATTGTGCGCATTTTATATTTTATCATTTTTCAACAGGATATATCGACAGGTCGGTATAATCAAGCGGTTGCCGGTTTCTAAAACATTTTAGTCAAATACGCACAACCTTTAAATTGCTTAATTTCGGTAATATTCCAAGGTTACAATACCTAAACTAATTCCAAGTTATTCAGGAAAAACTATAGTATAACATTAATTTTTGCTCCAACTGACAAGTATCAACCGTTCTGGAATCGTATCTGGTACTGTATAGTGCGCAAACTCGAATTAGGGATCGTCCTTGAACTAACTTATCAACATATTCGACCACATGTGCATGTCAGTTCCGACAATTTTAGGGTCAACCAAGGAATCGTCTACTATTACCCCCTTCCAGTTGGTGCAGTTTTTGTCCCAAGAACGGAACAGTTGGAACGCGAAAGAAATACAGCGATACCTAGTACGGTTTTATCGGAACAAACCTATTGTTATCTTATATACACAGGAAATAGACCATCAGAAGTTCTGGGAAAACTATAAATAGCAAAGCTACAACAATTTGGTGCTTTCTTATTCGTTATGTCGTTTGCAAGCTGCAAGATTTTGCGGACTCAGTCATTTTTAATACTCAACTGAATATTATATATATTTTCAAATCTATTAATTCTCTTCCATTTAAGCTGGAGAAAAGGAAACCATTTTTCGCGTTTTATATTTTTAATTTTCAGTATCTTAAGTTATTTTCAAAGCCTTTAGCTTTAAAAAGCCCCCTTGTATGTTTTCATAGTCAATTTTCTATGTTGCCCCCCGGTGCATGTATCTTTTAAGTAATAATAATTTGATGTGTCTTTTCTCCGTTCTTCTCAAAGAACATTTATCTTTTTTTTTGCAAAGGCGTTCTTAAAATGTTTTTCTCCCCCTCACTTGACATTCTACTTTGTTAACTTTTGGAAAATAAAAATTAATTCAGGTAATATTGAATGTCTCATTGGAAAATTACAGATTTCAACGCAATTATTTTTCACTAAGGCATCTTGATTCGCAGATCCACTTGATCCTAAACAAATAATTAATTAATCATAAACAATTTTCTTAATTGAAAATAAATTTTCGTATGTTGTTTAGAATCAAAACTGCATTATCATTATTATCGTAAAGCTTACAGTTTATTCTCTATTTGTCACGTTAAAAATATGGCATACCCGTTTTTTTTTTCATAAAATCATCCTGTTGTCGATATAATTTAAATTCTCATTTCAATGTACAGATATTGTATACGTACGGTAATTAAAAGTATGTGGTTAAAACTGTACGTTATATTTTATTTGAACACTTTTTTACGATAAAATTAAATTTAATTATCCTATTACGATTATTGCAATATTATAATCTTTAAGATACTTTTAGATCCATTGTTTAACTTTAGAAAAATCGAGTTTTTAAAACCGCAAAAGGCGAGTGAGTGAAAATAATGCAGATATGTAGTTGGAGTGTATATAGTTTTATTAACGTTAGTACAGCAGTATTTACACTTTTTTGATGAATAGTTTTAGAACAAACTAATTTTTATTGTGAATTAAAATTATATAAACATTCCGGAGCAAAAATATATCCATATGAGCGTTTCCTCTAGTTAAATTCATTTTTCTGATTGTGAAAAAAGCAAAAAACAATGGGCGCGTTCAGATGGGCTCAGGGTTGAGTTGTTTACTTAGCGACTGCGTTCAGACGGGTTGCAGCCTCTCAACTGTTGAGTACATCGAGAAATAATATATCTATGGTTGAGTATTAGACGCAGCGGCAATTATTTGCGATTTGTTTACTCAGAATATTCATTTCTTCATCTTTGGCGCAGTCTAAGGAAAACCGCAAACAGTCGATTTCTAATTGAACAATAATTTAGTCGGCTTTCTAATGGTACTAGCTCTAATGTAAGTACGCACACAGTACAACTCAATTTTTAAATCAAAAGCAGTCGGTCCACCCTTTCGACTACACTAAACTAAACAGTTTAGTCGTTTTTTAATCGACTGTGTGCGGTTACCCTTAGTGTTTGGTTTGAGTTACGTTGTGTTTTTTGGTAATAAAAATAATGGAAATAAAGTTGGAAGATTGCGAAGTAGTAATAAATAATGAAATTATTCTATTCAATGGAACTGGAAGAATATTAATAGACAGTTAGGTAATGTTCCACCGTTAACTTACAGCAATGAGTTCAGACGGCAGTCAGCCGCTGACTTCTGGCATACTCAACATGTTTTGTGCTTAGTTCCAGCCGTTGAGCCCAGCTGAATGCGCCAATTTATATGTATGTATACCAATGAATAAATTCTTTTAATAAAGAAAAAGAGCTCTCAGTGGTAGGAACAATGTGTACTTGGTACATAATATAATAAACAAAGAACAGCTTGGTTGAATTAAAAGGATGGATATCAGTATTTTTGGCTTTATTTCTTTGATTTGAAGAAAATTCAATTTTAAGCAATGGATCTAAAGAGCGCGTATCGTCTAAACCAGCCACCGTAGATCGTAGGGTGTGTTACTGAGAAAATTGAGCAACATGCATGACCACAGACAGACCTGTTTGAGCCCTCCAATATCAGAACACATATCGCCTAAAACTTCTACAAATTCTATGAGCACGAATGTCTCCATACTTTCGAGAAGTGGATCATCGTCCGAATACCGTATTCGCACATAACCAACAAAGAAACAAGTCTTTCTGTCTGTAAAAATGTTATCCATGCTGTCCATAGGAGAAACACTTTGTTAAATGTCCGTGGGGAGGAGCCCCCTTTATAGGGACTCGACGAGTTTGGAGGCCGCCCTGGACAGTGTTCGCAAACGCTTAGGATGTCTCTGTGTCGTCGTCCGTTTGCTCTTTCGATGTCTTCTTCTTGGAGTCTTTGCTTCTCTGCACCCCTGCCCGCTGATAAGCAATAGCTGTAACAACAGTCTTCTTCTCCTCGTGATGATTTCAGTCGCTGTTCGCCGGATTCAGGAATATTGGGATCTAAAAATATATTAGGGATATTAGATTCATAAATATTTCAATAGTATACTTGCATCCTACATTCCCAGACGACTGCAAAGTCTGGGAATGGTGGTGGGACTTTTCTACCCACCCATGAAACAATTTTCCAATAGTGCTTTCGTTAACTATCGCTCTATACCAAAGTTCCAAAAAAAAAATACCAAATAGAGGGTGTGAATAGATTTGGAAATTTCGCATTAATATTACGGTGTGATGAAGATTAACTTCCCCAATCTAAATGTTACCTAGGGAAAGACTGAAATTAGAGAATTACATTGTCTCTAATTTGCACAATAACAATTAGATGAGACCTTAATGAGATTGGATAATCACCTTGTGATATGAGGCATATACTCATTAACTAGGCGTCAATAGAAATAGACATAGAGGTAGGTAAATACTTTGTTGTATAAACATTTCTGGTGATACTGTACGGAGAATAGACCGCTTGTCGACCTATAAGTTTATATAGGAACTAATAGAAGCTAACTGTAATTTTAAAAAGAATCGAGTCCTTAAAAAAAGGGAGCTCTGAGTTACATTTTCCTTTTAAAATTACTGTTAACTTTTATTAGTTTTTATAAAACCGATAGGTGGACAATGGTCGTTGCAACCACAAGATGACTTCCGTTAAAACGGTCTATTCTGGATATAAATTTTAAGAGAATAAAATAGCTTAAAAATAATTTTAAGATGAAAAAAAATGATGATGTAGATAATGTACAAGAGCTAGAAAATAATTTGGTAGGTCCTAGGTACCAGTCCTTACACTCCTTATGAATCTATAGCATTGATCAGACGCAATGATAATTCGTGGTTATAATGAGAAATAACATTCAAGTAATCTACGACAAACGTAAAAAGCCGAATAAGTCACCGACTCTAACCTAGCAATGAAGGGCGGTTAAACAAACTTCACTTTGTATCCTTCAACTATCCCTGAGATGTGTTGAGAATAATTCAAAATATATAGAAGCTGGTCACGTTTGTTGATAACCCCAATTGTCCTTTCTAATTAGATACTGGACTTATGGGGGAAAATTAGATGATTAAAATGCTAGACTTTCCCGCCTCTAGTTGTAACTAGATAACGCGCAATTGAGTCAATGTTTATAATCTATATCTATAAAATGCTGGGGATTGACGTACTTGCTAATTACAGTATATATTTTACGAGATTAACTGATAATACACTCTAGTTTGATCCCCACGTTGGGCGCCAATTTGTAACTTTATGTTCGCTTGGGCTAAGTAGTTTACCTTCTGAAAAGTCAGAACATAACACGGCAAACCATGGTATACTGTAATACATGGTGAATAGCAATACTTTAGGTAGGAACTTATGTAATGTGCAAATCACGGTACACATTTATTGCCAATTCTATGAAAGTGACCAAAATCATGATAATTCAACTCTTAGAGGCTTTTCTGGTTTTTATTCATTACCTTTTAGAAGATATTGACTCTTAAACAAAAGAAAGAATAAGAAAAATAACAAAATGTTATAAATATTTTTATTTCAATTTTTCAAAAAGTAATAATCAATTTCCATTATCCACACAGCCTATACAAACTTATAATGAATAAAATGAATAGACCCAAGCAATTAATTTTGAATTCCTGTTAACCCACTAAAATATTCATGACAGACATAATCCCACATGTACCTTTATAAGGATCTTCGAGATATTTTCTTGAATATCTCTGTGAACTTTCTTACACTCAACGTTGTGTCTATATCCCAAATTTGGTCTGAAGCAAAGTCAGTTTCGAGACGATGTTATCCTCTGGTGAATTGCCACCATTTTAATAAACCACTAAACAGTTCGGAGAGTGATTAATTTCGTCCGAAATCGCTCTAAATAGTTAAAAAGACATTTCTGTCTTAATTGATTGCGAAAGCTACACGATTAATCTCTGGAGAACTCACTGGTTTGAGGATCTTGGGTTAGATTATCCTTAAAAAAATGACTTATCCTTCGTATATGCAGTAAACAATAGAAACTTTTTTTTGTAAGCTTTGTGGAGCTGCTTAACATAATTTTAATCTACCGATAAGTCTTGTTTCCAAGTAGTTTCCAATTTTAATGTAAAATTCCTGTAGTTTATGTTTACCTCATTTGCCTAATATCCATAGTACCAAAGAATACACCAACCAACTGACAAGAAGTGAAAAAAACAAATCTACGGGAGCCATCTTTTAAGTTAGTCGTCATATGATATGCGATCACATGTATGCCTTTTTCTTATGCTTTTTACAGACCCAGATTAGATTAGAGTTTGTTTGTAGGTTGGAATTATTTTCTTAAAAGATCTATTTCACATCTATATATTGTCAAAGAAAAGTGCAGAAATAGTCACTGATGGAAAAATACCTACATAAAACTTTTGATAAAACACCACTTTATGCTAAAATACTTTTTCTCAGTGTGATTCGAGTAAAGCTATAAGCATTTTTTATGGTTCTCAGTGTATGCCAGAGTTAGCTGTTACCTTCAAGGTTATTTATTTTTGTCCCTCCAACATCAAAGGATTTTCGCCGGGCTTCACTTCTTGTTGTTGTGTATTCTTTGATAATACACTAAATGAAATGTTAGAAAAATTTCAGTGTAGACAATCAAGCATACGTTGAATTTGGACTTAGTATAGACAATATGAGCCAGCCTATGTCAATTCGGAGACTAATTTGATGCTTTTAATTGTCACGCCCTATCTCATATCGGAGAAATTTGTACATGTGTAATAAATCTGTCTTTGATTTATGCATCACTGAAATAGGTCATTAATGCCATGTACGTAGCACATTTACTTTTCTGGAAATGTATTCAGCCACTGTTCTAAATTTGCCCATCAAATGACAGCGCAACAAAAACAAAATACCGAGCTCGAGAAACTTTGTGAGAGTTTTATATTGAAAACGTGTGACGTGGTTGTCCCACTTTACATGTTATGGATCTTGTGACATATATTCCGTGCAATACTAGGCTTTTGAACAGAAATTTCGTATCGATCAAATGCAATCATTGTAAAGGTGCATTAACAGTAATTTCTAAGTTATTATGAGGGAGATTTATTATGTGAGAAAGTTTGTAGTAACTGAAAGCTTTTAAACTAGGCGTTCTTTCAGCATTTCACATGCGCATTAACCTAACAAATCGTTCAGTAAAATATTTTAAGATCATACACATACCTACCATGTGAACCCGAAGATTGGGTCGTAAGTCAATCGACTTTTTTTAAAAAAGGAAAAGTTAAAATTTCATCCATTTTCAAATAATTTTGTGTTACATCTGTCAATTTATTAAAATTGTTGTATAGTTCTGTGTCAGCTATCAATTGTTCACAGGATTGTATAGCTGCCATCTGTCGATTATCCGAAGTATTGGATAGTTTTATGTCAACTGTCCAAAGCATTGTAAATTTCTCTGTTAGCTGTCACTGTTCCATGTCATATCAACGCATCTGTCACACAGCACCATTGAGCGAAGGTTTTTCGAAGTACTGCACTCGGTTCCGTGTCAGAAGTCTGCTGTTAAAGCATTGTTTAGTTCCCTGTCAGCTGTCAATGCTTCACGAATATCTAATCCCTGATTTATAGATTCCTTAACGTAAGGTAACGCAAGGATATCCGTGAGACGATAAAAGATAAATCATAGGACGACTCCACTACCATTCATAGATTGCCCTTACGCATGACGCTGATCGCGGCTGTAACGCGAGAGATACCCATCTACATCTTTTTGAAGTTGCGTTTTGGTACGATGACAGAAGTAATCTATGAATGGTAGTGGAGTCGTCCTATGATTTATCTTTTATCGTCTCACGGAAATCCTTGCGTTACGTTACGTTACGGAATCTATAAATCAGGGGTAAGGGTTAGTATTCGACCAATAGACCATTTCAGAACACCTAACTTTGACAGGTCGGCCATATTGTGCTGGGCCCCCGATCAGTTGGAGTTGAAGTTTGTGTGTTTTGACAAGTGGTGTAAGTCAGTTGGTTGAGAGCTTAACACTAATTAAGGTCAAACTATCATCCGTTGTTTACCAGTAAACAATGAAAACTAAATAGAATATGGCATGAGGAACCAGAACAATATGGCCGACCTGTCAGTGACGTCATTCTGGAATGGAATGTCACTCTTCAAGTAGTAGTAGTTGTTTAATGAACAAATAACCATTACAAAAATACTATTACAATCTGTAGAGCGGTTTTCACTGACAAAATATCAATATGACAGTTTAATATTGAAGATTCTTAAAGTAGTTTTCAAGTTAAATTGATAGTTTGTTAAATATTACATAACCTATACTTCTGTCTTCGCCTTTTTTTATGGCAATCACGATTTAAAAAAATATTATATAGAATTCTGTTATTTTTATAATCCATATTTTTGGTTTTGTTTTTGTCTCTATCAGGATAACTAGAAGGTTATCGGTCATCAAATTTTTGTAACTTCAACCTTCTTTCAAAAAGAAGTCCTGCAGGGACGAAAAAACCAATCACGCAATCCCAACATGTCCATATGATTGGTAAGTAATTGAGATTGGCACCGATGACTGCGGAGCACGTCTGTCATTTAATCTCGAGCAACCATATACGTAGAGAAAAGATATTTTTAGGGTTTTTTATGGTTAATCAATTTCGTAAAAGATAGCTCACTAGTGTTTGTTTACTGCACCATAGTTTATTTCAACAAGTACATAGAGTATTGTAATGCGATAATCCCCTAACTAACAGGTGTTTATGCGCATATAAGTAAAATAACGTTGTGTCACATTATCATTGGCGGATCCAAGGGGGAGCTATGGGGGCCATGTAACTTAAACATTTTGTATTGTGGTAAACCACCTACTTATATAATAAGTCTCTAATCCACAAAATCACCCCAAATTTTTTGAATGGCCCCTCCCCTACAAGCTTCCTAGATCCGCCCTTGCGCATTATAGTGTTTGTTTATTATGGAACTGGGAACGTTTGCAGCATGAAAATAAATTGTATCATCCATATGCTCAATAAAAAAAGTATATTTTGTTCTAAATGTATTCAAACAATTGTACAAAAATGTGACATTTTGCTTTTTTTACAATCTTACCGGTAATAAACTGAAGTGGATAATATTTCAAAGTGGTTCATGTGGGAGTTTTAGTTCCTCCGGGAAACCTGCATGAGTTGTATATTTTCTGCATCATTTATTTTGTCTCGGAGATCATTCTTTATACCCAAACTCAACTAAAACGACCACCCACTACCTAAATACCGCTCTAATATGTTTTATTGTTCCCAGCAACTTCTTTTAAAAGCGACAGCTTCGCCGCTGTAAATATCAACGTGAAGCTCCAATCAATAATTCACGATCTACGTGAAATCTCCAAGGCATCCAAGACGGTTTCCATTAGCAAGAACGTATGTCGCTTTTCAAATATGATAACTGATATGGAGTCTTGTTTTCCGGTGTCAAATTTGTTTCGTTTTAGGAAAAAACCTGTTTTAAAATTATCGACGTAACTGTCTTATATGCTTCAGATTACTTTTTTTAAATGTTCCAGCAAAAATAATATTTACACTTCCTTTAGTAACGGAAACATGTCTGGTGTTGTTTTTCCTGATTTAATCAAAACTTTTGAATTAAATTTTAAAGTTTACGAAACTTAAACATGAAAAAATTAGAGCAGCGGAGTTGGATCGATTCAAGTATTATAAAATATGTTCTAACTATAACTTTAGAGTCAGGTATTACGCTCAACAATCCTAGGCAACCAAAAGAGTACCACAGGGTCATTGGGGAAGTTTGCATATGAAACACCGAAAGGGGGTAAAGAGGTCAGAAGATCCTTATATTCTCAAATATACAAGCAGTACTGAAACCTTTAGCATGCTCTCAGATCAGATCTAGACTTTTCTAGGACTGCTTTCAAAAACTTTTTACCCTGGCAAACCACAGTAGGGTTCTGAGGCGCAAGGGCAATGACACGGCACCCTAGTAAAGCTGGGATCTGAAACTGAATCCACTGGTTCTGAACTAGTACTTTGGATTTCAAAAACTGCAGTACTTGGTTGTAGATCTCGGTAGATTCAAACAAAACATAAGACGTACTGAAGCCTCGTGCACATCAAACTCCTGATTCAAGAAACCTCGGAGTCGCTATCCCTCGGTTGTGTATGGAAGAAGAGGAAACAGCCTAGCACGTTATCTTCGAATGTGAAGCACTATCCCATCGGAGATATAGACACCTCTAGGACTAGACTACCAAGGGAGGAGTTATCCAAGAAAGACCTTATGAAAAGACTGTTGAGTCTAATAAGGCTTCACATACGATATATTGAAAACTTCTTAGCCTACTATAGAACCAAACAAAATTTCAATGTCAAAATATTTTATTAGTCAACATATTCTCCTCTGAATTGGATACATTTATTATAGCGAATCTGCAACGTCTCTAGACCTTTCAAAAAAAATGTTTCTTCTTGCTCTGCAAACCAGACCTCCACAACTTTTATTACCTCCTCGCTGGAAAAAAATTTACGACCTTTCAAACTTTTTTTCAGTTGAGGAAAGAGATGATAGTCGGACGGAGCCAAATCTGATGAATAAGGGTTCTAGTAATTCAAACCCTACACCACGAATTTTTTTACATGGCAATATGAGATTTGTGTGCAGGGGCGTCGTCCTGCAAAAACAAAACACCTTTGGATAGCTTTCCGCGTCTTTTCTCTTTAATTTTTTCCTGTAGAGTGATCAGTAATGTCGAATAGTAATCTCCAGTTATTGTTCTACCCTTATCCAAAAAATCAAGCATGATTACTCCATGGCAATCCCAAAAAACTGAAGCAGGAACTTTCCCAGCAGATTTTTGGACACGAAACTTCTCAGGTCTTGGAGAACCAGGGTGTCGCCATTCCATCGATTGTTGCTTTGTTTCTGGATCGTAGAAATGTACCCCAGTCTCATTCATAGTAACAATTCGGTTTAAGAAGTCTACATCGTTTTCAAATCGAGCACAGATCGAACGCGATGCTTTTACCCTTGCACGCTTTTGGTCAACATTCAAACATTTGGGGATCCATTTTGCAGCAATTTTTCTCATGTCCAAATTAACGTGGACTATATAATGAACGCGTTCGTATGAAATATTCAGTGCTTCAGATATCCGTTTCAGCCCAATTCGACGGTCTGATAAAATCATGTCATGAACTTCATCTTCAATGGAAAATTTACCTCTTTTGAAGCTTGCAGTCCAATTTTTCACGGTCGCATACGAAGGACATTGATCACCAAGGGTATTAAGCATATCTTCGTAAATCTGCTTACCTCTTAACCCTTTTAAATACAGGTTCTTGATGATGGCTCGATACTCCAATTTTTCGATTTTCACAATTTCGCAGGACATCTTTATTCTTTTAATTTATTGTGTTACTCTGGTTTACTTTTTTGACGTCAAACTTCACACTGCCACTTCTAATAAGTTATTGTTCGTTGCTATGGGAACGCAATATTTTGTTTATGCATGGAACTGGTCTAGGCTAACTAGATAATCAATACGTCCTCGTAAACAGAACAACTAAGAACACAAAAAGCCTGAAGGCTGAGGTGTCTAATCTATCAATCAACCACAAGGTATTTATTTATTAATTTTACGGAAAACAGTGAACAAGTTCGGAATTTCCATGAATTGAGAATAAAGTCATTATAAATTTGTTTTTAGTTGTAGATATGATCGACACTCGATTCAATCTAGTTACTCGAAAAAGTTCCGACACTCGATTCAATCTAGTTACTTTGAATGCGGTAAAAACGTTCTGACATTTAAAACCTTCCTAAACAAGTAAAATGAAAACGTGGAATTTGATATGTTTTTAAACAGAAATTTTGAAGAATTCAGTGAACCAATCTTCAAGTCTTCATTCTAAAATTTTACTAATGAAACTTCATTTACACTGGACGGACTTCTCGACAAAAGCTTCTACATTGCGAACACATTTAACGAGTATATACACTCGGACTACGTAACCCAGCATATAAAAAACATACCTTTGTTGTGAGAACATTTTATGTAAAGTCATAAGGACGTGGAATATGACATTTACTCATTCACTTGGAAAACACGAGTGTTGTGAAAATGTTACATGAAAACAGTGGAAATAATCAGCAATAGTACAAAAAGCTACACACATAAAAATATACTTGAACGCTGAAAGAATTCACAGTTAAACCCTTGAAATTAGAGTAACCAATAATAAAATAAAAACATTTTAATGTAGGAACACTTCTACAACACGTGAAAAAACTCTACATTTAATTTTTGTTCGTGAAAATGGTAGCGACAGTGATTGAATTGAAGGGAAATATGAGAAATACTTTTCTGAAACCTACAAGAAACTAGAATTAATTCGAAATTAATTGCCGGAAATTAATAAGGAAGGTTGGGGAATTACAATTACATCCAAAGATCTTCGTCTGAGGACGAGTCACATTTGGAAGTTTTCTTTTTGGTCACTTCAGATTTCTTGGCCTTTCTTTTCCTGCTGTTCTCTTTTTTCTGTGCTCTTTAGCTACTTTTTCTATCTCTCGTTAATCGTTGTCTCTGTGGTTAAAATGTCTGCCAGCTGCTTGCTTCGTTGTCGAACAGAATCAACTTCAGCAGAAACAACTCGAACAGGCGGGATCATATCCAGTAATTTTCCAGGGGTAGGCATAGGAGTATTTGCATCAGTTTCCGCAGGCAGTTTATTCTGTTTTTCTAATAGACTTCCACCTATATATAGTCTACCGATTTTCCTTCAGCAGGTGCGCCTAATGTTGAGGAGGGTACAAGAAGTCCTTTCCTTGGTAACTTTTCAATTTTATTCTTCGTAGAGTAGTTGCCGGTACCCCAAAATTTCGAGCAGCTTCTTTACTTTGTGAATAGAGATAGCGCACATCAAAAGCTGATCACTTTTTGAAATATTGGTAATTTTAAGGTTATACAGTCAAACTATAGTTCTATAGAATGTTTTTACTTACTTGAAACGATAATTCCACTGTAATTATTGTTAAATTGAATGTTCACAAGCGCGACATTGGCATTAGGAAAAAGTTCGTCTCAGCTGAATCACAAAATAATTAAAATTAAAATATGCCTTTGACCAGTGAACATCATAGAGATAATGCACATAGAGTAAGCATGCCATAGGGGCTCGTGTATGCGTATTCGTCCACCCATTAGAAAGAGATGGACAACCGGTTTGGTATTGCTTTCTCTTTCTAATAGCGCATACATTCTTAAAGTCTTCGCGCATGTGCATCACGCGATGCTAGAGGGAGACAGCATCACCAATTTCATTCACCATCTCTTTTTGTTGCGTGGACGCTTCCGACTATAGGTTGCCTACTCTATGTTTATTATCTCTATGGTGAACACAGACGGTGTACGTGATAACTGTGTATTGAGGGACGTCATCGGCGCCTCCGCTCATCTTCACCAATAGCGGCTGCGCTGTAAAACTATCGCACCATCTAACCTAAACAAGTTGAAACGTGAACTTTGCGTTCAACCTTTCAGCTGATAAATTTATCGATTAATTTCTTTCTAGAATTTTGATTTTTGGTGGAATATTTACCGAAAATTGATCAATTGAAAAAATCAAAAATTATTTCACATTTATAATTATTGGTGGAATCAACTATTGGTTCAAAAATCAATATTCTTGAGATATTTTACGCGAAATTTAAAATTTTGAAGTTTCTTTAAATAAGAACGGAGAAGGTACCGGCAGGTCTTCTCTTATCGTCTGTCGTCAAATCAACAAGTGTGAAACTGTGCAGTAATCCATAAACTATATTTTTGCTGATAGTGAAAACAAAAATTTGCAGACCATTTATCTAATAAGAATCTGGATTACTGGTGTGTTATAACATTTTGTTGTTTCTTTGTAATTTTAAATTTTGACATACTGGAAAATTTACCATTTTTTTGTAAAAAAAAGTAGTTAGTACAAAATGGATACCCATTTTGGATGCCACATGGATTTACTTTTATATTCCTTAAAAACTTCCTCTATAAATATAATTTTTTTGATTTGTTAGATTTTTCATACATTTTTTTTCATAAATCAGGAATCCTAAAGTTAAAAGCTATATTATTCAACTGTATTTATTATTTATTAATCTTCTAGTTTCTTTATTTTTTTTCTTATATTTATGTGTATCTTTATAGGACAGTTTCTGGGAACACAGTTTCCTGGTCTACAGTGTCCCGAAGTACAGTTTCTTGTAACAGTTTCTGGGAACACAGTTTCCCGAAGCACAGTGTCCCGAAGTACAGTTTCTTGGAACAGTTTCCCGAAGCACAGTTTCTGGGAACACAGTTACCCGGAATACAGTTTCATGATGTACCTACAGTTTCTGGGTATACAAGTTTTCCGAGGCACAATTTTCTTGAAGTACCTAGGCACAATTTTTTTATAAGTCAAAAGGTAGAAAAACCACTTGTTCTATGCGTTCAACGCATCAAGACCACAACAAGAAAAAAAAAAAAGAGGTTGTATCCTAAGATCTTTTGTTTTAATTGTTACCAAATTTTGATGACCATATTTTGTATAATATTAGTCGTTACTAACCCTTCTAGTTATAGTATTTTTTTTGTACACAATCTTTCAAAATTTAATATCAATATATTTATCCATATTAATTTTTTTTTGTGTAATTTTTATTTATTAAACCACCACCAACAGTTTTCAATTAACTTAATTATTTTCGAGTAGATTGCAACAGTTGAAAGTTAGCTGATTTTTGTATTTGATTTTTTTTCTAATTTTGTTTTAGGAAACAAAATTAGTGGCGCCCTTAAATTTCTTTTCTTAACTATTCTCGTTTCTTAATTTTTGTTAGATAACAAAGCCCTGAGGAACTGGTTTTGTTATCTCCAAATGCAAAATCGGTTTGGTAAGAACCTACAGCTATATTTTCCATCATTTTTTTTCAAGTCTCATAACAATTAGTTATTATTTTTTGTTTTAAAGTAAATAAAAACTCAGTTATGTACTTACCAAGACAGAGAAACGTCGGTTCTCCAGCGTATTGTGGTGTCGGATGGGCCGCTTCTCCAGGAGACACAGTTTGATCCGGCAGCAGGTACGGACACTGTTGTTCGACATTTTGACACACGCGTAGGCACGGTCGCATACGCTCGCCAGAACGTGTGTAATGAGGCACCAGGGAACTGCACACCCATCGCCGGTATGCTTCCTATAAAGAAAACAGAACACAATACATATTTGTATAGTTTGGCCGCTCTTAGTTTACCACTTTCGAATTAGAAAGTACTAGTGATAAGGTGTTGTGTTCGACGGAAATTTCAGCAGTACGCGAACGTTATTTTCACCTGACTCGTAACAGAAAACACCTCAAATTGTGTCGTTTTTTATGAGACCCAACCAGATCTATTAGATACTTCGTTCTACATATTAAAACAAAAATTACGACCTTTTTTAGTGATCGTGAACTTTTCTATTAAAAAAAACAACTGTCTAGAAGAAAATAATTTATTTCTACACTATACAGTACTGGGAATCTGCACACTATAAAATTCTACCGGTCGCTTTTTAAAGTACTATTACTACCATTAACCCAGTCCAAGGCAATCGAAAGTCTCACTCTAATGTGTACTAGTAGTGTAGCAAAGGGGATTCATGAACACCCAAGAAACCAAAGGGGATTCATGCACACTCACGAAAACCGGGATTCATGCAAACTGTGCACACTGTGCATTGCACAGCATGGGCGTCCGTTTGGTTTACAGTTCTCTTTGTTAAGGGGGCTAGGGAAATTGCTAGTGTGAGGTGTATGGGGGGTTGGGTGGGGGGTGAAGTAGTTGGTAACGCTGTGACGCATGTGCAAAGAGCGTCCTGGCGTTATCTTTTTTTGTTGAGCTATTAAAATAATTTATGTGAATGTTATTCTCCGTCTTGAATATAGAATGTAAGATCATTTTACGCGTGAGACGGTCAAATGAACTCAGCAAGACGTTACGTCGTACAATCAAGAATTTGAAGTGTTGAGACTTGTTAGAAAAGATGCCACGTCATACATTCACCGCGTGGTTACAGAGTGTGGGGTCAAATCACCCGAATCATTCAAGAATTTGAAGTGTTGAGAGTGTTGGAAAAGATGTGACGCCCCACTCATCCTCGCAAACTATTTTTTTCTTAATAACAAATCCAAAAGTTCTTATGAAATTTAAAAAGTATACCTAAGTCTGTAGGATAGTGCGTTTCACACTAGGAAGCAACGGCGGATTCTGCATATAAAATGTCCACATTAATGACAAGTTTTATTATATTAACAGCAATTGTAAACAATGACTTGTATGTGAACAGCCCCAATAATGTGAAGAATATGGCTGTATGCTTCAATAATTTGAAAGCTGAGTGTAACCGAACCGAATGGGCTTTGATGAACCATAAAATAGTGAAAGATGGGCAGCTACCAGTATTCTCCAAGACAATACCCAAAACAGGAGCATTCTACCTTTGAGGACCTTTGCATTTGTGAGGAAAAGCATAAAGAGGATGAAGAAGTTAAACAAGCGTGGGGTGGTCTTCAAATAAACTGGGAACCTGAAGAGTTAAGACAGAGACAACAAGAAAACAATTCGAGTGCAAGCCTTACGTCCCCACAGAAGTCTCAACAATTCACATTCTTCCCAGCCACTCGCGGCTGAGTTCATTTGACCGTTTCACGCGTAAAATGATCTCACATTTTATATTCTATAACATTCACATAAATTATTTTAATATGCAGCAGCTATTGTTCAGGCGAGATTCCAGTGGCGGAGCTCAATAAAAAAGCCTCTTTGCACGTGCGTCACAGCGTTACCAACTACTTCACCCCCCATACACCTCACACTAGCAATTTCCCTAGCCCCCTTAACAAAGAGAACTGTAAACCAAACGGACGCCCATGCTGTGCATGAATCCCCGTTGTTTTCGTGAGTGTGCATGAATCCCCTTTGGTACACTACTTATACTGTCGACAAGTCTTCTTTTATTCCTGACTTTTATTACCTACTATGAAATATATTAAAATTTTTATGGAGATATCGTCGACAAAAGACGTGTGTCGATAATAGAATTTTATCTGTACAGAGTCCCAGTACTGTTCACAGTGCTTTAGATTTGTCCAAGAGTCTTTTGTATCTGTAGTGTAGGGAGGGTGAGTTTAGGTCCACAGCACTTAGGACACTTGTGACCCATTGCACGTCATCCCGAGGAGCTCTCTCTCCTATAGGTCATCGACCATACTGTCGTGTCCAGGAAGGTGGACAGGTCACTGAAGGAGACATCTTTATGTCGGCAGGTGTGGGACAAGAATCCCCGAACACACACAATCTTATTGACGATAACTCCGGGCACTCGCATAAGACATGACTGACAGTTTCGTCTTCCTGTTTACACATCCTGCATAGAGGAGTGTCCACTAACCCCATTGTATGGAGTCGTTTCCTTAGTTGGCAGTGATCAGTCAGAAATCCTACTGTTAAACGTAGGTTTTTCCTAGTCAGGGTGATCCTGTCAAAACTGCATCTCTTGATTTCATCATCTGTTATCTACCGAGGCGTTAGCTAAATCTTGCTGGCACTGAAATACTAGCCCTGGATACAACACGTTGCGTCTGTTCTGTCAGTGCAGATTATTTTGTTTCTGTCAGAAATTCCTATTCTGGTGGATTATTTTGTGGCAATTGAGATACTAGCCAGTTCTGTTTGAACCACACTGGTATGTTTCCCCATTCCCCAATTAATTCTTAGGGTTTAAGTGATCTGGAGTACACTCCACATCCTGAGCCTTTTGAGCCGTCTGTGTATATGCGTATTTCATTTGCAGCATCTGACTCCGTGTTGTTTTATTTGTACTTTATAGGATTTCTTAAACACAAACTTGGTTCAGTTGCATCACAGATGATTGTCGAAAAAATATTAAATTATCATAACAAATTCTTTTAAAATTAATGTTTGTTTGCAACCAAGCGATTGTGACTAAAATAGATTAGTTTCTAAATTTTTCAAGTATGTTCTTTTCACATTTCAGAAGGTATACAACTAAAAAAAAATATAACTAAATCGTCTAGGAAACATTTCTTTTCAGATATTGCATAAAAGAAAAATCCCACACTGTTCAAATACAGACATCTGCAAAACTGGGTTAAACACGTCTTCGAAATATACAAAAGAAGGTGTTCTACGTGGTTAAGAGGCACCGACGACTTCATACAAAAGTTCATTAAGTAGCCGAGTAGGATAAGCTTTCGCAGTGACTAATAAACCTCGGGCTATATGATGTTTAACAAGCTTCCATTGAAATGGGAAGGTGCACCTTAACGACTGATCAATGCTCTCACTTGAGATCCCTCCCCGTCGAGTTTTCAGTCTACTTGCGTCTGATTGGCTACTTCAAGGTAAAATTCACCTTTGAGACAAAGTTATTCAAAAGTGGTGGAAATTTAAAAATTTTATTTTAATGTGAAACAACCAATAATTTACCTAGTTATATAAAATCCTTCGTTGAAAGATATTTCGTTTTGAGTTATGCCAACATGATTGATTTAAGACCAAAACCCACAGCAGGTAGTCGTTAATCCGATAAGAATAGCACAGTATCCCTCTTGTTTCTTTGAAATGCGAAGAGATAATGCCTAATAGCATGATTATTTTACAACTGAAATGTTTGGCTGGTAGAATAATATTTGAGACTAATTTTTTAATTTATTTCATTATTCCTATTATTCACTTGAGCTTCGGAAGATATATTTCCGAATTTTTAATGCTTGTTTTTCTTTGTCTGACCTGATAGGTAATCAGCTGAAACAAATTGGAAACTGACTTGCTGGCTTGTAAACACTGGAAACAATAATATATTTTAGATTTAATTTTTTTATCATCTGTATGTTCCTTGTGGTGGACTAATAGAAAAGGGGAAGGACCTTTCAATTGTTGTATTGAAAGACCACTTTTTTATTCCAAAATTTTATTGATCACACTCACAAAGATGACTCTAAAAATAAAAAAGGTATATGACGAGGCGCCCATTTAAAAATAAAAATGACTGGGTTCAGGATTTTCCCATAGAACGGTTTATAAAATAATGAATTTATTCCTTTAACTTGTACCACACTGTATGTATTGTTCCATATACACCTTTTCATTTTATTTTATTTTTTGTTATGTTATTGATCTTATTTTTTATCAACGTGTATTAAAGTTTCATACATCTGTATCTATCCTAATTGGAATGCTTCAAGAAATTATAACCATAAGTAATTTTTAAAAAAATGTAAACGAAAAGATTTACAAAAACTGCAACACCGAATAATTAAACTTTAAAGAAGAATGTTAATACCAACATAACATCATAAAACTCTGACAAATTAAAATTCATTAAAATCCTGTGAGTTGTTTCATATTTTAAACCCATACTGTATATTTAAATCCAAAATAAAAATGTAATGTAGCCAACTCTGTATAAAATTAAAATTATTTGTACATGAAACATATTTAAACCGATCGAGTAAATACCTTATATATGGACTTCTTTATATGTATTTATAATAAAGAATGTTGTACATTGTGTGCTAGTGTTTTGAGTAGTGAATATTGGATATTTTTTATGTTATGTTATACTTCTTGATTATTTTATTTAAAAATAAACATGTTTAATGTTTGATACTTATTGGGTATGTTGTATGACTTTTATTTTTTTCAAAACTTTCAATTTGTTAGATAATTTCCACTAGAAATTTGTTTTATGTAGCCACAAGTGTATAAATTCAAAAGGGATTTCATAAATTACATTTACATTGTCAAAAGTAAGTTTTTGTAAACTGGTTTGGTAATATATTGCAATGAGGTAATAAATCATACAACAGTAATTAATTGTTAATTGAAATAGTACAAGAACGAACTTTAATCTTTATGCCTATAAGAGAACGTAGGGTGATTTTAAAAAGCAACAGACTACGTTACAATAATATATGGCAACAATTTGGGGTACACTGCTGTAAGATAAAGCTTTGGACTAAATAATTATGACCAAATTTCATATTCTAAAACAATTTAGAAACCAGGACAAGCAGCTCAACTCAAGGTTGATGGTAGATACTATCATGTCTATCATAAAAGTATATATTAAGGGAAATAAATCAAGTTTTAAAACCAAATAAAGAACACAAAATACATACAATATCTGACTACATGTTTATAAAACTAATTTAACATTGTATTTAGAGTAGAGAATGTTTAAATAAATAAAAGATGGGTTTTTAAATAGTGACAGCTAGTGATCTAAACTATGTGTTTTAATCAGGCATTGCACGATTAATAATAGACAGAATCAAATGAAACTTGAAGGAAAATTATAATGTAATGTGCTTTTCAATTTCCAATTGCAAAAAGGACAATATTTAATGATGTTGAGAAATAGATAATTTTGACTCGACTCGTATATCATAGAAATGTCACAATTTCACGATTTTCAATGAAAATCAAGTTACCTGGGAAATTTGCTCCCATAAGAAATGCATTGGGAATTAAAAGTCAGTCTATCTTGAACCTTTTTCCAGTGAAGACGATCGCTGGCGGTTCGAAAAAACAAAAGAATAACTTGTGACAGTAAGCTGCTATCAAAAATAAGATATGATTGTGAGTACTCATTTTCATAGTAAGCACTTTTTAAAACTAGGGAACATCCAATTAAAACTATAAAGCACTACGTATTAAAGGGTTGTCTCTGGTATTAATTATAATACACAATTTATTCTTCTTATCGGTATTTCTTCTCCACTAGAAAGGACAAAGTTATTAACGTTCACAAAACATAAACGAACTTATTTAAATATTAAATAAAACTTAGACTAGGTGTACTAATTAGAATGGTTTATTTACCTGATATGGCGAAACGTTTCTCCAAAATATATATCAATCATGTGTATTAATTAAATCTTGTTCTTATCAAATTACATTGTAAATTACAAACATTATTAAAACTAACCTCAAAATTCTTGACCTCGAACTTATGTCACAATTTTAAGGGGTATTTCATAAAATCATATGGAATTTACAGTCGATGCTATAAATACATTGAATATTTGAAACCAATGTTCTAATATGAGTTTTTGTGTATGTATTCTGATTTTTAATAAATTTGAACTTTTGTTGAATAAAATAAGCGTACTGACTAGTTACTAGCAAATCAAATTCTGTCAAGACCACTTATTCTGGGAAGGCGAAAAGAAGAAGACAATACAGTTAATTGTCTCATGGGCGTAGCTGACAAAATTTTTCTTGGGATAGATATTGGATAAAAAAATTTAATTTAATTCTCAATAAGGTAACATATTTTATAAATTTTAAATCTATATTTTCTGAAACCTTACGATACCAGGCTAAATTTACAGACAGGGTGATACACCCATAAATTCATCTCAAATTAATTATTCAATAAGTATATTCTTTTAACCATTCTAACCCTTCCAATAAAAAAGTCCTGACTCCCAGAGCTCTATATCCATTATTTATGATTTTAATTCAATGCTGCAAACAGGTCACAATCCATCATTTTGGGTATGCGCGTGCTTCGTCATAAGCAAACAGTCAAATAAAATAATTTTTAAGGTATTAATTGTTAATTTGAGAAATTTAAAAAAAATTTATGTATTCCAAACACTTTGAAGAACATTGGCGTTGGAAAAAATTCTTAATATTCTCTGCAAGTTCCTTGTGGCATAACTTATTCTTTTTTTTTGTTTTTTTTATTGGTTTTTTATTTTTTATTTCGACGTTTCGGTAGCGTTTCAGCTACCGTTGTCAAGATTAACTAGTATAGAAATAATTTTTTGGTCCCTATCTGACACAACGAAAAAATTTGACAACTAGACAATCAATAATAATTAATAATAATTATTATTTTATTTATTATAATAATTCCCAAAAAAATAAGAAAAAAAAATTCTTAAAGTTAATTTTTTAACAAGTTATGCAACTGTTAATTAATAAAATTCTCTCGAATACTCATTTTTTCTCTATTGTTTATAATCAAACAATATTGAATTAATATAGTCTTCTTTTTTCACAGATTTTACCGGTCTCGTTTCAGCTCAAGAAATGCGATATGCCTAAAGGTAGGAGAATGTTGTGACGAATAACAAAAATAGAAATAATTGTGAAAATAACAATAGTAAAATTTTTTAAAAATTCTTTTCCCTTTAAACATTGAATTTTTATAGCAATTAATACTTTTTTTTCGATTCCTGACTATTTTTGATTCTATACAACATTTTTTTATTTAAATATTTTTGAAATGTTATAAATTTATTTTTATTTTTGTTATTTAAAAAGTGTGCCTTGAACGTTTTTGCTATTTACAATTATTTCGATTAGGTTGTTTCACTTTCAATAATTTTATAAATATAATAAATATTGGAAACACCCCAGCAAGAGGATATTTTTATGTGGATTTTTTTGTGTTTCTTCTTTTTCAGGTGAAGTTTTTTCAGTTCTTTGAGCAAATCGGTCAATAATTTGGGTTATATTCAAAATTTAATATTTTTTATTTAAATTAGAAAGTTATCAAAACAAGAATAATACAAAAAGTACAAAAAATTTTAATATTTACTGAATAATAGAAAAAAAAATCGCTTCAAAATTAAATTTGTCTCTTTAGCTTGAAGCCTTATTAAATACAAAAAATTAATTTTATCAATTATATAACATAGAACGAAAAATTGGTAAATAATTAAATCTTTTCTATAGCAGATCCAGAGATATAAGAAAGTTTTTTGAGAGATTTATTCAGTCAGGAATATTAATAACCATTTTATTGTGAAATTATAATTTTTGAATTTCCTAGGTAAAACCGATTGCTCTAGATAACTCCAGAAAGGATAATTTAGGAAGAGAAAAACAAAGGATTTCTGGTGCGACGTTCTGGGTGTAAATAGATCAACCGATTACCACAATTTATTATTATTTTTTTAGAACAGAAAGTTATTAAAATAGGAATAATAAAATATAAAAATTAATTTTATCAACGCAATAAGTAATATAAAAAGAAAAATCGCTTCAGAAATTAATTTATATAATATTTTGACACCTCAAATTTTGTCCCCAATTTAAAACATTTAGTCTAACATATTTTTTATTAAAAGAAAAAATAAATAAATAAACTTAAAAAATTATATTTATTCACAATTTGACTCTAAATCAGAAATATTTTAAGAAACTCAATTTTTTTTTTCCGAAATTAAAATATTTATTCAATTTGGCATATTTACTGAAAATTATTATTTTTTAAAAAATAAGACACTCCCAGAACGCACTAGGTACAACGAGATCTTCCAGACAACTCAGAAGAAGTGACAACAATTTATTATTTCGGGTGTTTCCAATTTTTTACATTTTACTGTTTATCATAAATTTGATTTTTTATCAGCTGAAAAATTTTTTTGTGGTTACACAAATTTTCAAATTGTTGTATGCCTGTATTTATAATAGAATATGTGATCACAGAAATTTCCTTGGGGACTTTAAAGACTTGTAGTTTTTCAAAATCTTTTTTTCAAAGTATATTTTCAAAAACTCATCAGCACAAACTAATTTTTATATTTTAAATCTCTCTTAACTTCTTTAAACATTTTAATATTTCACTAAAGACACTTTTTGTGCCCAGATTACTTGGACTCCTCGCTAACTTAAGGTACTTTGGTTAACAAGCTTTTTTCAGAATTAGATCTATATTGTTTAAAAATATTCATTTCCTTCCAAGTCATTTTTAATAGGGTTCACTATAATATAATCTTGATCTGGATACTGCACCGGATTGAAGTTAAACAATTTTAAGACAAGTTCCTCACTCGAGCAATAAAATATTTTTGATTCTCACACTTTTCCCAATTAGAATTTTGTAGAAACTTGTTAATTTTTGTATTACTTAAAAGAGTGTTTGGGTAATATGGTAAGATTTTCATGGACTACAAGGACTTCGATGTCGGGTTACGCTCATCTTCCCTATACTAATCGAATTGTATGATTTATTCAATTTAGTAAATTACAACATGAGATGTGTATTTATACAGTACTCTAAAATGTAATCTATTTTGAATGACATGCAACCGATTTTTATAGATAGGTGAGTTACTCTATCAACACAGGTACTGGCTCGAGGTTGCTCTAACGTAGTGGACTTAGAGTCAGTATTATAGGGAAACTATGTGATGTATGCCTTTGACTAAGAGATAAATGTGGTGGCAATCGCCGGTCGGTAAATGGAAATGGTCGATTTCGGTTTTTAGTGATGGTTAATGGTAAAAATGGAGCAGTCCAAATGGTATTGGTATGGAGATTGCTGCGTGGATGGTTGCAAATGTAAGTGTTTTAAATATTTTCTTGTTTCTTGAGTCGCCACTATTTACTTCTACTATTTTATGCATAACTAACAATATAATGATTTAAAGTTACTCTTTGTCGGCAATGATAAACCTATAATTTGTTGAAAAATATACAATATGGTCCAAATAAAAAAAAATGAATTCACCATTTCGTAAACCGGCGAAAGACGAGCAGCAGAGCAGTTATTTTGCGGGTCACACTAGGCTGATGCTTCTGTCAGCCATCGATCAGCTTGGTGTGATCACAAAATTCGCCTCTGGCGCCACCAGCGAATATCTTTAGCGATTGGCAAAGTTAGACATGTTGAACTTTTGGTAGTAGACAGGGACTACGCACTAGTTGAATAAACTGTCACAACCGTATTGCCAGCCGCTGCTTGCTGAGGCTAATTCCAGTCACTGCTTGCTGAGGCTAATTCCAGCAGCTGGCAATTAACCTAGTGTGACCCTTACTTAATTATGGATAAGTATATTTTAACTATTTGCAACCTTTTTTTAACAATTTTTAGTATAATATTATTTTCAAATACCAACAAAAAACTGTAGGGATCAACTTTTCTCTCGCTAAACCAACCAAAACAAGACTTTGCTGAAACTAAAAGCCTGGAAATTTGGCAATTATTCTCCATTAATTAAAACGCTCAGTTAAAAGTTTTCACGGACTTAATATTTTTAACAGAGCACCGACGTTTACAAACGGAAATACCTAGAGAACAAGCACAGTCGTTAATTAACTGCAGAATGATAGAGCTTTGCGCAAACAAACTTCTGGTTTCTCACCCAAAAAATCTTCCGAGCTTATAAAATTGTGTAAGCAATATTCAGAATTTGCTTGCCGTAAAACCACAAAATGGCGACTACTGAAAAACTTTTCGTCTCCGTTAAAACCGAATATTCCATACGAAAGCAAGTTCTTTGAGATGAGCTTTCACGTTCGGTAGTTGTGGTTTTTTCATTTTTACAAACATGGTATACCATTTGAATTAAATAAATAAGTAAATACTAAGGTTCATTTAAAAACCAGGAGGAGTAATTTGAAAAGCCTTACTCACACCACTAAACGTTACCAGATTAGTTACTAAAGGGTGTGTTCCGAGAAAGTAGTCAACAGTCGTGTTCCAAATCTTTTAAATATGCCTTGATGGACGAAGAAATCACCAACTGTTTGAGACATTTTGGATTTAACATGAATATTTTTGGTTTTTCATCCAATATATTATATTTGTTTACACACATTTATTGTACATTGTTTTTCTGAGAGTCCTAAATAACCTATATTCAGCGTTTACATGGTTTTGCCGGCCTAATAGGCGAAGAACTGTACTCGAAGTAGAAGGATCCATAATTGCAGATATTCAATACAATTGCTTACTGAAGGTTTTAAAAGAACAGTTTTAATGAAATAGAGTGGAGACTAAGTAAAAATAATGAAATAACAACAGCGGATGCAATGACAAAAATAAGCATATTCATCTGTCAGAATTGTCAAAAATGGAAATTAATAAATTATCAGCAGATGTCAATGCTACGAAGTGTTGTGTGAAACTGGGCGGAATCTGACCAATCAGAGGTCTACAGAATTGCCAACTTAAATTCGAATTACTCCTCCTGGTTTTTAAATAAGGTATAATAACCTTAAAAAATATAATTGAAATAAAAACGGTGTCTCGGAAAGATTTATAATTTTGAATAGCTGGTGTAGTGCCACAAAAAACTTGTTAATTCTTGTAATAGTTTCTGAAAATATGCAAAAGTCTGAAAGAAATTTGTCTATCAGTTGAATTAGAGCATGTGCTGTGAAAAAATATGACACCAATACATTTAGCTAAAAAATAATTTATATTTGGTGGAATTTTCGTCGCTAGGTCGTTGTATAAACACAGAGTGAGAAGAATAAGACCCAGTTTCGTAGCGGGTGGTGGAGAATCGATCCCGTCATGCACAGCTGGTGCTGGGGCGGTGGCCTCCGCCGGCTCCTCGCGCCGTTCCCCGCGATTACGCGGCGGCTGTATAGGACACCGGTATGGCGGCAATCCACACACTCATACTCATCCAACTGGCCGACTTTTGTCTTTCAGGTCATTCAAATATCGAAGGCGGCTTCGAATCAACGGCCGTCCTGCCGCCGAACCTTGATGGTGATAGGTGACGTAACGGACAACCACACCACAAGTGTGCTATCTCATCATGTGCAAGCTGAAACGGAGGGATGGGATATTTTCCTGTAAATAGGAATTGTTGAAATATTATGTCATGTTAATTTAACTTTATACATCGTTTATTTTGGAAATGTGGAAATTATTAGTTTAGGTAAATACTGATTTTCTTTACCAATAGACTATAGAATATAGACGTTTTAAACTAGTAATTATTAAGCTCTGTGACAAAACCGGTTAAACAAAAATGACAAATCATCATATATGTCAAAAACAACAAATTAATTTCTCCACGACTATAGAATAATGCACTAATTATTTTTTTCTACGCCCATGTCTGTAAACGTCAAAAATCGCACTGACAGTATTCCTTGTAAGTGACATTTAACAATAACATGCACGTAATGAAAATCTCATAACATACATGTGCGTTCAGATAGAAAAACTTAGATTTCTTTGTTGAATCAAGTTGCAATCAAATTTTTATTTACGTAATACTTTATTTGGTTTATTTACATACTTTTAATCAATTGAAAAACATAAAAGCTCTTAGCATTAGTGAAATACATTTTAGATTAAAAGAGTGATGCCCCTAAATGTCGGCAACACATTTTACAATTTCCAAAAAAATAATTCGCTTTTTATGGATATGGGAAAAAACGTCATCTCATTTATGCTGTCAATTTTGGTAACAAATTATAGTATCCGAACATTTTCTCAACTTTACCTATGAATATGACTGTTAGTAATGAAAAAGATGAAATTATGAGCACTCAGAAGAAAATAGATGGGCGTAGAAAAAGTATATTACGTTACACGAGTTGTAATCCCATTACGCAGTCGCCGCTGCGCGGCTTCGTGCGTAATGGGTTACTTACAACTCTTGTTACGTAATAGGTATACTATTACATATTTAGCTGAATAATAATATTTGTCCACGACCACTTAATAATAAGTCAATATTTTACCTCCCCTTACGCGGGCGATCAAGGTATGATTCCCAATGGAAAAAACTTTTTTTTATGCATAGTAGTGGAGAAAGTATAGTCTTTTACTTGAGTAGAATGGCTATTATTCACTTGGATGATTCCAAAACTCACTCGTTGCGCTCGATCGTTTTAGAAACTTCATCCGCGTGAATAATATCCATCATCAAAAATGAAAGAAGGCTCAGGATGTGGAGTTTACTCAAGAGCACTAAGCCTAAAGATGAAGTGGGGAATGGGAAACAATACCAGCGTAGTTCAAACAGAACTGGATGGTATCTCAATTGCCACAAAAGAACTAACCAGAAGAGGAATTTCTGGCAAAAACATAATAATCTGCACTAATAGTAGACAAGCCCTATTAGCCTTAAACAGACAACGTGTTATATCGAGGCTAGTACTAGAGTGCCACCAAGATTTAGCTGACGCCTCGGCAGATAACAATATTATCCTGAGGTGGGTTAAAGGGCACGACAGGAGTAAAGGAAATCGCATTGCTGATTCTTTAGCCAGGGAAGCCGCAGGACTAAAAATTCTAGGACCCAGTGACACCTACGGCCTAACGACTTCGACAATTGCGGAACTAGCCAAACGCTACACCCATACTCAATCCCTTAAGAGATGGGATGGAATCAAAGGATGCAATCTTGCCAGGATCACCCTGGGCGACCCTGGGAAGCTGGAGCCGAAGAAATATTTGGCGATGACCAGGAGAAACCTACGTTTAACAGTAGGATTTCTGAATGGTCACTGTCAACTAGGGAAACACCTCCATACTATGGGGCTAGTGGACACACCTCTATGCAGGATGTGTGAACAGGAAGATGAAACTGTCAGGCATGTCTTATGCGAGTGTCCGGAGTTATCGTCAATAAGAGAGTGTGTGTTCGGTGAGTCTTGGCCTATACCTGCCGATATAAAGGAGATGTCTCCTAGTGAACTGTCCACCTTCCTGAGAAGGACAGGATGGACAATGACCTAGGAAGACAACTCCTCGGGAGGATGCACAATGGGTCACATGTGGCCTAAGTGCTGTGAGCCTACACTCACCCTCCCTACTCTACAGATACAGATACAGAATATCCATCATTCTACACTCGTTGAAGAATGTACTATTAATGCATCAGGTTGTATGAATAATTTTTTTCAAAATTAAGGTGTGAAATTTTCTTACCGAATACCACACCGGCTTAAATTATTACCGGAAATTTTCTTTCGAGCAGGAATATTTTGAGAAAATTTCCGGAAATAATTTATGCTCTTGTGATAAAGATGTTTTGTATGTTTTTGCGTTGGATTACAGGTTTAACACTGTAATAATTGCGAAAATTCCAAATGACACTTAGAACAATATGTTCTTTCTTATAAGTTTTGGAAACCAGTAGTGTCACTAAAGAAAAATTATGATCGAAATAAATATTCTGACTTTGATATGCAAATTCGAAAGACTTGGATCTTGGATTAGTTTTACATTCTGACGAATCTTCGCTGTCCTAGATTGTAATAAAAAATAAATTGGCTGAATCCCAAATCACATTTATATTAATATTTTGAGTAGAACCGTATTTAAAGGCAGTAAACAAATCTGGTATGGTATGATAAATGTCCGCCGGATGTAATTTATCAATAGCTTTGAATATTAGGACATAGCAGAAATGTTCCATTTGTTTGGCTGTTTCAAAAGGTCCTCAATAAATGCTTGTAAGGATCAATATCGAAACGAGTTCTCGAGAAAACATTAAATAATAAAGTAGACGGTATTCCTGACCTAAATTTACTAAGTCGTTAGGAGAAAATATTGTCACACAATGTATTAAATTGTGAAATTCTACTAATATCAGTTGGGCTTTTCGTGAATTACCAGGTCATTTGAGAAACTGTTGTTAGGACAGTTAATTTTGTGGAGAATCAAAGAAAAAACATCTTTAGAGGTGAAAATTTCGATTTCCGTCGTACAGATTGGTCAAAATGACAAATAAACCTTATTCGTTCACAGGATTTAAAAAATAGTATATTAAACGAGCAATTTATGATAGCCATTATTCACGCAGGGTGACGTTTGCGACCCGAGCCGTAGGCGAGTGGCGCAAATAAATTGCGAGTAGAATACTATACTTTGTCCACGATCTACGACCCTTGATTTCTTTATTAAATAAAAGTTAAGTAAACAAGGCGAGTGTAGAACGGAAAGTAATCATTTGGCTTTATTGACAATTCTAACGTCACAATTAATAAATTTCTGGAGTACGTCAAATGTGACATATAGAGATGGGCGATACTGTGTAAAGTATCGATACACCGTATCGTTATAAATATAGTGTTTTAAAAATATCAATATTAGAAATGCGTAATGGGATTACAACTAGTGTAACGTACTATAGTTTTCCTACGCCCATCTATTTTCTTCTGAGTGCTCATAATTTCATCTTTTTCACTACTAACAGACATATTCGTAGGTGAAGTTGAGAAAATGTTCGGATACTATAATTTGTTACCAAAATTGACAGCATAAATGAGATGACGTTTTTTCCCATATCAAAAAACAAAGAATGATTTTTTTTGAAATTGTAAAATGTGTTGCCGACATTTAGGGGCATCACTCTTTTAATCTAAAATGTATTTCACTAATGCTAAGAGCTTTTATGTTTGTCAATTGATTAAAAGTATGTAAATAAACCAAATAAAGTAGTACGTAAATGAAAATTTGATTGCAATTTGATTTAACAAAGAAATCTAAGTTTTTCTATCTAAACGCACGTGTATGTTATGAGATTCTCATTACGTGCATGTTATTGTTAAATGTCACTTACAAGGAATGTTGTCAGTGCGATTTTTGACGTTTACGGACATGGGCGTAGAAAAATATATTTATATAATATAATTTGGGTAATGGGTATCAAATGAAGGGATTTAGAGTTTAGACGTTTATACATTAAAACAGAACTCAAAGCATCTAATCAGCTATGTTCGCGGGTCACAATCCGAACCAGTTCAGGGACTATTCGCATGCGTATTCTGAAAAGTGGCGTTCGCGGTTAATATAATTCTGAATTTTTAATAATAGTTCGATGTTCGCGGATCATATCGGATTGGTTCGTTATTGATATGGAATCAGTCCTTGCAGTTCGCTGATTTTGGTAAGGACTGAAAGTTCGGTTCGGCTGCTCATGCGCAAATGACCAACATGTCAGTTGTTTTATTTTAGTTACCTGTTGTTTCGCTTGTTTATTGTTTGCTAAGTTTTGATATTATCAACTCAGAATCGGAATTCAAGCATGGATTCTCTACCCAAGTCAAGGTTTTGTTGATCACTGTTGGTGTAAGGGTGGTTAAACATGTTATGTCTTTAGCGTTGTTTCCCTCAAAACTTGGACACATCATGTTGTAATTAAAGCTTTGGCCATCTATTGAACGTCCTGAGAGGTCGATTGCTATCTTGTTTATTATTTTTGGGACCAAAATGGTAACAAATAATAATAAAACAAAAATTTAAACACAACGAAAAGAAGGCTTGAAAAGCGGAAAGAAAGTATAGAGCAAAACGTGCTTAAGAGAGTATAATAATGCAAGGCAGCACTGTAGACTGCTTAGTTGTGTATTTTATCGAAATTATTTGAGAAAGGACAAGTTTACGTGGCACTGAGTCGAGCAATGTCTTTGGAAGTATTATGTATCGAGGAGTTAGATTGCAACAAACTGACAGGAAAGAAACCTTGTAATAAACACACAAGATGAGAATCGTATGTTATGGACTAATTTGAAGATGAAAGAATATACTGGAAGTATTGAATATTTTCTTTGTCAAATGAAGCATCAGACAGGGAAACCTTTTCAACTATTCACTTGTACCTACATTGATTAAAATCTATAATCCCGAGATTTCTGTTAGTTCTGTTTGATCGAGGTTGATGTGGGGTATTTTAGGTACAATAACTGTTGGTTAATTGCTTTGTTGCTTTGATTCAAAATACAATAGCCTTGATAGATTATTGTTTGTTCTGTAGTGTTTGGATTCACTTACAACGGACAACGTCAATAGAACAAACGTTTCAAAATTATCATAACCTGATGCGTATGCTCAATAATCAAATAATTTCATTTACTCATTTATATATAAAAGCGATAAAAAATTAACACTGATGTAAACTGGGATTTCGTATCTAGATTTCACGTAATTTAGTGAAGAATTCACTGAATAAGGTATTGGATTTTGTTGAAAGCTTTGGAGATCTCTGGAGATAATGAAAATCGTTGTTATGTAAATAAGGACTTATTGCAATTCGTAGAGGAAGATCTGTGTCACCTCACCTTTATTATAACAATTGAAATTTGAATTACTTATCTCTTGAGCTTTAGAAAGTGTATTATGTTTACAAGTGGGTTCGGGTGTTCAATATTAATAATGTGGATATTTGTATTAATGTTATCTGTTAAATAGTTGTTAAACAGAAAGAAATATATATGCTTGATTGATGATTGATTGGATCAGCACACCAGTCAAAGGATTGATGTCCTCGGCACCTCAGCCTTAAGGCTTTTTGTGCTCTTGGTTGTGCCGTTTATGTGAAGAGACCAGCAGCCCTTATCAGGCTCAGCAGACTTTTCACTAGGTTCTTCTTGGAGAAATCTTCCCTTGGAAATTCTAGTCCTAGGAGTCTATATCTCCAGTGAGATAGTGCTTCAGAATCGAAGATAATGTGAGAGGCTGTTTCCTCCTCTTCCATGCACAACCGACAGGCCGATTGTATGCATGTGCTTCCTTAGAGTACAGTGACCGGTGAGTAAACCCGTCACTATCCTTATTTGGGCCCTGCTAAGGTTTAGTATTTCGTTGGTCAGCTTCTCCGAGGGTTTTTTAACCGGGAGTTTGCTGTATTCCTGTTTTGGCACGTGTCTTCAATACGACTGGTGTTTAGTTTGAGTCCACCGAGATATACAACCACGTGCAGCAGTTTTGGATATCCCAAATACTGGTTCAGGACCAGTGAATGGTGTCTCAGACCCCAGCTTTGCTAGGATGTCTGCCTTTTCATTTCCTACAATATATATGCTTTATTGTCATGAAAAGTTTTATAAACATTTTATAAGAAATGAAAAATATTAAACCAAAAACCAAGTGATAAAATGTTTACTATTAATAATGATAATATTGAATATGATATATATACTAATTATTTAAATGCAAATTTGATTCTATACCCTTTTTTGGGTTTGTTCTCAATGCAAGCGATTTGAAGTTCACGATAGGAATAGCTGTGAATGTTCACTTATAAGTTAGTCATTTGGTTTTTTGGCACAATGTATCGCAGTTCCGATCACTGCGCTAATTAAGATGCAGGGAAGTCACAGAAAACAAAAGGCACTGAAAAGTACCCGAAATAAGTGCACTGGAAAGCACTAGCATTGTAGTGAACTAAAATAGCTATTTGTGTATCAAGAGCAGAAAGTAGTACTTTGGTAGTCGAGACAGAAAGTCGAAATCTGTCGAAACTACCAAAAGACTTTCTGCTCTAAATACACACAAGATTTTTTCTACTATCACACCAAAATTAACTACTAGCTCTCTTTTATCTATAAATAAAATTAGGCGTGCTTCAAAGTTACTTTCTGCTTAAGAGCGCCAATAATGTCAAATTATGACAGCTCGCGGAAAACATCAACTTTGCAGCTGCTTTTCAAGACACAAAAGACGACTTTCGATAGTGATAGTAGAAAAAATGCTTTTTGTTAGTTTTATTTTTCCAGTCAGTGTTTCTTCTAGCTGCTTGTCGGCCGTTTTTTGATGCTTTCTGTACACTTTTTCTTTCTATAAGAGTAATATGTCCCAATATAAAAAAATGCCTTTTTCAATATACAGATATATGAATTGGTCTTTCAGTTAAATTGTGAAATTGTTTTAATCCAAAATAACTAAAGTTAAAATTGTGTGTGAATGAAATTTTAGATAAAGGTAAAGTTTGTACAGAATCAATTGCAAAATCCCTTCGGTCGTGCTGCAAACAAAGTGCTCATGCGAAAAATTCTACTTTTCAAATACGTTAGGTAAATAACTATTTCCAATAGAAATCGAAAGGTTTTTGGGAGAAAGAATAGGATGAAACATGATTGAATACAATTTGCAAATAATAGCAGAAAACTATCTCTGATAAACATATGATGTCAATAAATCCAGAACATAAAATTTTAAATTATTTTTGACAGTGTCAGCCACAGTCACACTTGAAGATTATCGGTGTTGTTGTCAGTATTAAACAACGTTTAACTTAACTAGAGTTTAATTAAACGTCATTCAAGATTCCTTGGGTGAAGTAAGATCTTCAAAGATTAATTTATTTTTCTAACATTAATAATATTACTACGTGAAGCACACTGACACTAGCAGTTCCATATCTACAGCTCTTTTATGTCGAGCAAAGAATATAATTCATAACTAGTGGAACTCACTGTAATTAACTTTCATGAAAATGTTTGTTAAATAAAAAGAGACTGTCTAATATATATAAGGATCCGATTTTGGTATTTCTTGTACAAAAACATACAAAGAAATTTCTAAAAGAAATTAACACATTTGTTGAAACTTCTATCAAAAAGCAAACCTTCGTATTAACTTGTTGATGAAGGGAAAATATGCTCTCATTAATTCTCATAAGATTTGTAAGAACAATTTAAAAGAGAGTGCGAAGTTAGAGGAATAACGAATTCTGAAATATCTGTTTTCCACTTCTCAGAGTGAGGAAATTTTGTAGGAATTTGGGAAAAGCTGCTAGCAAAACACTGCATTTTTTTCAAAATACAAAATATTACAAACAGTCAAAGCTGAGCTAGCGAAAATTGCGTACCAGTGAACCAATTAATTTCAATTTCAATTTTTAATGGAATAAAATATCTGGCATCAATTTTAATTTAAAATCTCGACGGGCGGTTTTCGTAGCTGTGGTTGTTTTCAATTTTGCTACAGTGGCAAACTTTCAGGTAGGTACCATACTACTGGCGTTTTGAAAAACAAAAATAATATTAGCTTAATCCCGCCTAACCATATTCCATTATGCTTAAGCAAAATCACAGTGCCTACAGATGTATCTGCAAGCTTGACAAGCATGTATGATTTGCTACCACATGGTACAATCATAATTGCACAAACAGTACTTTTCGGCACAGTGATAGAGTGACATACAAACGAACTGTGAAATAAGGACGAATTAAGTGGGGCATACGAACAGCTGTTTGCGGCTGTTCCTTCAGAGTCAATCCCTCTAGTATTCAATAGCAGACGGAATTTTAAGCGACGTGATGTTGGACTCACTATACTTTATGCTGCAACTGGACATAATTACTGTTAGTGCTGCTTGCGGAAACTTGTCCAAGCATGTACTGTATGATTCAAATGCTGTGCATCCTACAATTACGTCTTTATACATACAAAAGCTCGAAACGTCATTGGCAAATAATCTGAATAATTATCTCTGACAAAACCCTCCTGATAAGATGTATACATAAAAATGATATTGATTTTAACGACGTTCCATAAAAGAACGCCTAATAAAAATGATCGTTAAATTAATATTTATTACAATTTGTATTTAAAGTATCATCGTCATTAAGTCGTTTAATCCCTGTGGATTATGGTTAATGTCATGGCATTTTGATCCATTATTTAAAGTGGATCAGTCTTCATACTTGTCACGTCGTATAACCTGTTGTCGGTCTTAGCTAGCCTTGTTATCCTTCTCCACTTTATCCTGTCCTCATGAAAATTTCCACTCCTCTATTCCCATTGCCTTTAAAATCATGTAGCTTATGTGCTCTTCACTACGACCTTTGTAGATCTATTGTGTATTGTTTTCCTCTGCAGCATCTTCCCATTCTTTTCACCTCCTTCTTTTATTTTAAATCATACTGGGATCCAGTCTGAAATCTTCCCGATCATTTTTTAAATTTTTTTGTCACAATATGTCCTGTCCATTAAAACCTCTGTACCTTCTTCCAGTCTAGTTATTATATTTTCTTCTTCAAGCGCCAACATTTAATTGAAACCCTTTTCGACCACCACTGCTTTATCGTTATAACGAAATTAATTTCAATTTCGTTCGCGAATAATTGAAGGCGCATCTCAAAGCGTTTAATAAATTGAATCAATCCAAGCCCTTTTTTTTCTCTCTAACTAATCGTTTTATTTTCACGATTATTTATCAGCTTATTGTTTTCTGGCGGGTCTATTTAACGCGTAACGATACCGTCAAACGTGTTTTGTCTTTGTTTAACAATTGATAAAAAAAGAACAGAAACAAAATACGGAGCAATCGTAAGCGTTTAGCATTGGATTTAATATTTAATTATTCGTTATGCACGACGTCTAACCATAGAATAATATACTTACTACATTCTATTCAAGTCCAAGAGGCCGTCGATGTAAACAAATGCTAATGCACGACATACGTCCATTCACATGAAAATTGTCCTGTCATAATGTATTACAGAACTGGCTGGTATTTCAATTGCCACAAAGGAACTAACCAGAAAAGGAATTTCTGGGAAAAACATAATTATCTGCACTGATAGCAGACAAGCTCTACTAGCCTTGAACAGGGCTAGTATTAGAGTGTCATCGAGATTCAGCTAACGCCTCGGTAGATAACAATATTATCCACGACAGGAGCAAAGGTAACCGCATTGCTGACTCAGGGAAGCGGCAGGACTAAGAATTCTTGGACCCGGCGACACCTAGGGCCTGACGAACAATTGCGGAACTAGCTAAAAGTTACACCCTTGCTCAATCTCTAAAGAGATGGGATGAAATCAAGGGATGCAGTCTTGCCAGGATCACCCTGGGCGACCCTAGGAAGCTGGGGTGGAAAAATATTTGGAGATCACCAGGAAAAACCTACGTTTAGCGGTAGGATTTCTGACTGGCCACTGTCAATTGAGGAAACACCTCCATACAATGGGGCTAGTGGACACACCTCTATGCAGGATGTGTGAACAGGAAGATGAATCTGTCAGGCATGTCTTATGCGAGTGCCCGGAGTTATCGTCAATAAGAGAATGTGTGTTCGGTGAGTCTTTGCCTACACCTGCCGATATAAAGGAGATGTCTCCTAGTGACCTGTCCACCTTCCTGGAAAGGACAGGATGGACGATGACCTAGGAAGACAATTCCTCGGGAGAATGTACAATGGGTCACATGTGGCCTAAGTGCTGTGGGCCTATAACCCACCCTCCCTACTCTACAGATACAGACAGAATGTATTACAGAACTATAATTATTTGCGAATGGCTCGTGAATGAACGTATGTCGTACGTAGTGTTTGCTTACATCGGTGTACAAAATATGAGCGAGTAAATTTGCTACATGGTATCTAATTGCACCAACCCGATAACTATATTATCTAGTATAATCTATAGGATAATCCATCCAATGCAAGAACTAATCTCAAAATCTCCTGCCGTCGTGTAATAAGTATTTAGAAGTGGGATAAAGGGTGTAATTAGAACATACTTATGGCACTATCAAGATGAGGATGTTGAAAATATGACAATTTGTGCGGTTAGACATTAAGCCAATCTTATCAAATGTGAATTGTGGGACAGAATTAATCATGAAGAGTAGAAAATAGGAAAAATTATTCTCTTACGTTCAAAAATATCAACATTACTTTTAAATCTTAATAAATAATTACCAAAGATCGCGAACCCACATGTAATTATTGTAAAATAAACCAAACGGTAATAGTAATTTGATTACGCATAATTCCAGGACAAGCAGTGGGACCAGCTAGTGATGATGACGCTTTTTTACCTCCAAATTTCAGTCATTATTTCAACTTTAAGTGTTTTTTAATGCAGTACAAAACAGTATGTTCCCTTTTGGCTGTTGATGTGAATACTAAAAATATATTCCGTACTTGACGTACTGGCAATAATCCAATTCAACGAAAGAATGCTTTTATTAGACAAGATTTAGTTTTTCAGCGGCTGTAAAATGTGAGATTAATGAGAAAAAGCCCGAATGATGATACCTAGAAGTGGCAAATGATAAATTGTTAAATGCAGAGAAAAACCATTAACAAACCACCAAGTGTTTACTGGCATTGCATTACTCTTGCAACTTGTTGACTACTAAATTGCGATTTCAATTAAACTTCACCTCACTCAGGCTGCGTATAAAACCATTTTTTTATTAAATAAGCTTGCTAGGGTGGTAGTACATCAACCGCGTGTTATCTAATTATGCTTTTTTAGGATTGTAAGAGGGTGGAAACGTTTAAAATTATCAGGGGATATAAAACTGATCCTGCTAAAATAAAACATTATTAATGGAGACTTTGCAAGGGATGAACATGATTCGGCTACGAAATCAACCTTGTTTTTGTTAAAAGAAATTGCTTACAAATGTTTGGAAGCTGCGTTGGGTACATAGCATTGCAAGACTACAGTGTCTGTTGAAAAAGTGGGAAGTAAGTGAAAACCAAACCACGCAGGTGAAGGTGGAAGTCCTGGCAAACTGGGACGTAATCAGTTAGAGCAGGGGGACAAAAGAGGAAGAAAAGTAAGGTATTCCAATTTGTAAGAAGATAATTCTTACTGGACACTACAGGCTAAACTTTATTCTGGGTAGAAAACTTCTAGTGGCCTCTATGCCTAGAAGAAGACGAATTGGCGAAGCACATTTATCAACTTCCTTCGAAAGATTGAGCTAAAAGGGGAATCTTATTTGGATTGAGCCATAATAGACATTATTGTCGCGGAGGAAGACTATGAAAACACCACTCAAAAATATCAAATAAAATCTAACAAACCATTTTAAAAGGCCAACACATAATATTTTTTTAATTTCAGCAATGTCTCCTCAGCGTTTACCTTGAATTTGATATTTAGATCCGTTTGCACCAAACACAATCCCAAGCACTATCAATAATAACACTAAACAATTTTAAATTTACTTTAAACTGACTGACAGGATAGTAAAGTTAGGTTAATGCAATGACAGCAATCATCCGCAACCGGCCAGCCAATGAAATGGCTTTATTGAACCAGGGTGAAGCTGCACACAAACGTGAAACTGAAATATCACTAGATATAAAAACTCAAGGGGCCCTTACTTAAGATTCTGTTAAGTGACAGTCATGCAACTGGGAATACATTTAAGCTCCATTAACATTGAGAGACGCTTGCTAAGTACTGCTTTTCAAGGGGTACTGATGCAAACGTATTTAGGGCCGGTATTATGATGTCAAGTTGACCGAAGGTTGGGTCACAGCCTGGGGTCAAACTGCAATATCCGTATTATAAACATCAACCGAGAGTCATCAACATCATCATCTCCCGAAATTATAAGAAATAGGCGACTTTGGCAAGATAGTACTGATAGCAGTAATAGTTCAACAGATTCTGATTATGAAAATAATAGACTCAGGTTAAGGGCTCCCCGAAACTTAAGATTACGACTGGATCATTTTACTCGTTGGAGTGATGAAGAATTTATAATGAGATTTCGTCTTAGTAAGGAGACAGTGCATGTTTTGGAGCAGAGGTTTCGAGATTGTATTGCTCCAAAAACCGCCATTTCTTGATCTTGATATGTTTACTTTAAATTTTTGAATAGTACACATACATACACTACTACACTATAAAATATCAAATCACATGTAAATTTTTAGGTTATTTTACAGCTCACGTGCTGCACGAAACCTATTTCATTGGTCGAAATTAGTGAGACAGTGTAGCCAACGCAGGTACAAAAGTTTAAATCTTCGGGTTGGTCAACTTCGACCCAAAATCTTTTTATAAAACGGAAACCTTTATTACCGCGGGTTGAGTTTCAATCCCAGGTCGAGTAACCACGGGTTGAATTTACAGTTTATAAAACCGACCCTTAAACAATTAACGAGTTGTTTCAATGTTTATTAGGTTTGAAGTGACAGATCATGCTAGTTGTCAGTGGATCAAAGCAGAAAACGAACGATCTGAGTCCATGGATCTGAGGCAAACGACCACATTTTTAATAATAAAAAAATAATCAAATTTTGTTTCTACGAATTCTAACGAAATATAACCTAAAAATATCACTATCTCTTACTGTTTTACTTAAAACTTGGTGGATCTATTTCTCGGAGTGCCGCTACTTCGTTTTAAAGACGATGACTTATTAAAAAATAATTTCAAAGTTAATCTCGTTTATTTGCTTGGAATTGGGTTCAATAAAAGTTCAACTCCCTTAAAATCTGGAATTAACTTAGCTAGGTACAACCGTTCTATGACCAGGAGAAAGCAAGGATAAAGGACAAAACGAGCAGTTGGAATTCAGTTTTCAGTTTTCACATTAATATTCAATTGGGGAGTTTGTTAAAGTTGAGAAAATGCAATTGTCAAGCATTTATGTACCGCTCAGGACTACTGGTTTAATTTGAATAATATCTTTTATGAATATGCACTGGTGTTTTGCTAAAATAATAACAAAAAAACTTCTTTAAATAATAAATACAGAGAAGAGTGAAACTTTGGACCACGGCCTAAATGCTATTCACAATCGTTTTACATTTACAAAACTACGCCCTTTAAATTATGATTTCATAACATATCAATAATATCAGTAAATTTCGGAAAGCCGTAAGCCCCTCCGTTCATAGGTATTTACAGATTGTGAAAAAGCTTAGCTTGACATACGATTTACACAAGTTGGACAAGGATAAAATGAACAACACTATTTTTGATAAGCTTTATTCGGGTTTTTGTTTCTGAACAGTCCGTTAACCAATCTGGAATTGCGCAGAACTAGTTGCGTCCTTTATTCAGTCCTAAGAACAATTTTCGGACCGTTTAAAATTGAACACAGTTTGAAAAAACCCGAACATCCCGCATGGTCTATAGAACTAAACTAACCTAACTGAATTGATAATAACTTATCATCACCACTGTTGTTATGTATCCTGTATCAACACACAATAAACAAACCTCTTCCTCTAACCTCTTTTCTCTGCGAATTTTCAAAATAGCTCCCACCCTCCTCCTGTGCAAATGATTTGAGCAAGCGTAGAAAATAATCCGAAAATCGTCCTAGCTCGAGATTTGGGACTGGCTTAGACGGTTTTCGAACAGTCCAAGAATTGTTCTAAAATAAACCCGAACGCCAAACTGCGGATGTCAGAACCATCCTGTTAAGACCAGAACAAGCCGATTCCGACTGCGCAAATTCCGGACAATCTTAGAACAGGAATTGCATGAGCCCGAATAAAGCTAAAGAAATAGAAGAATTGTTCTCGCAGACCTCTCTACCAAAACAAGTAGGCGTGTGTTCATTGCATCACAACCAGTGTCCTGTAAATAATTATTTTTGATATGAGGATTTGTTTTACTATCAATTTTATAATCAATATAACGTTAATACACAAAACCGTGATAGTAGTCGCTATTAAATGAACGCCGATACTCATGAATTCTTTATGAAATTCCCTTTTCGATATTATGCCGGACTAAATTATTTAATATCTCTCTGAAGTTTGTTCTACTCTCATACATCATTTAAACCAGTAACGGTAAAAGTATGAAATCAAAAATTTTATATTTGTGTTGTGACAAAATAATTTTGATAAAGTATAAATTTATTGGGAAGCGTCGTTAAAAACATCTACACTTAAAGTGTCGGCTACGAGATTACTTTAAATACCACCCTGGAAGGGGATAATTAATTAGATAAAAATTCTGGAAGGGATGCCTGAAAATAACACTTTGAAAATTTTTTACACAGCAATGTAAATCTGTACAAACGAACAGTCGTAAATATGTAACTTCTTCCGCGTCGATGCACGAAGTTGGGCCATTAAAAAAGCAATTTCGAGCTGTACGAGTCCACCCCAATTGTGATGCGCCCGGCGGCTCTTTCTTTATCCCCGCGTTCGGCCATTTTTACCAGAAACGGATTAGAGTCAAGAAGCTTTCAGGTTCGATAAATCTTTTTTCAGACAACAGCAAGCAACTAAACATACGAGAGGATTCCAAAATTGACCCAAACTGCTATATCAAATTTCTTACTAGACTTGAAAACAGTTCGGAAGAGCTCACAGACATCCAACCATAGAATCAATTTTAATTGTTTGTTAATATATAGCGAATTTCCATTTCTCACCAGTGTAACAAAGCAATTTATTCTATACACCCTTATACAACAGTGCTGTTTATAAAAAAAACAGTTAACGTACCCCTATTCAAAAACTTCACTGTCTTGCCTTCAGACCTTTATAATGTGAAACAAACGTTTAATATTTGTAGATTACTATTTGCAAATTAGTTGTATTGAATAGAATAACAGTTGTCAGAGAAAAGTCCGATGCTGTCATTTGCAAAACACTCCTGCCCATTTTGCCGGCCGAAAATGCCGTATGTAATGAGATGACCCGCATTTATGGAAAGCTAACAAGTGTCGGCCGCAATTTATAAACATGTATGCATGTGAAGACTTGAACTGGCGCAGTCGGAATAGAATTGTCCTAGTTTTGTGGCACAATTTAATTGGATTTTGTGAATAGATGAAAGGGTTAAAGGGCTCCGAAAATGATTGAAAAATAGGAGAATGGATATCAATATAATTACCTTTAGAATTTGAAGCGAATGGTTATAGGCTTGTGTAATAACGGCCTTTACTGAGATGGATAAAATAAAATAGATGTCTGACTTGCACTTTTATTCGACATATCTTACATCAATGACAGCTAAATAATTACAACAAGTCCTCTTCTTCTTTTTCTTCTTACACTTGGTATCAACCCAAGTGACCAGAGTTACTACAGTTTATATTTTCATATGATCCTTACGTTTGATCTGTGAGGAGGCAAAGGAGAAAATATGGAGTTTAAGATTTTTGGGATTATCTGAAAAGAAGGCAAAGTGAAGTAGTAGGAGTACAGGATAATTCGATACAGAAAGGTTTGTATCAACAAAAAATAATAAAAGAATTACCGGTAGGCTTCATTATTTCGAATGGAAACCGTTTTCACCATCGAGATTCATGTAAAAAACAAGTAGAATGAGGCTATTCCCTAGGCTCAAAATTGGATAATCGATGCTACAGTGAACAGCTTTTATTACCTACTCGTGGGAAGAAAATTTACGACCTTTTAAAGTTTTTTTCAGTTGAGGAAAGAGATGATAGTCGGACACAGCCAAATCTGGTGAATAAGGGGGGTGTTCTAGTAATTCAAAACCTAAATCACGAATTTTTTGCATGGCAACATGAGATTTGTGTGCAGGGGCGTTGTCCTGCAAAAACAAAACACCTTTGGTTAGCTTTCCGCGTCTTTTCTTTTCAATTTTTTCCCATAGAGTGGTCAGTAATGTCGAATAGTAATCTCCAGTTATTGTTCTACCCTTATCCAAAAAATCAATTATGATTACTCCATGGCAATCACAAAAATACTGAAGCAAGAACTTTTTGGACACAAAACTTCTTAGGTCTTGGAGAACCAGAGTGTCGCCATTCCATCGATTGTAACTTTGTTTCTGGATTGTAGAAATGTACCCAAGTCTCATCCATAGTAACAATTCGATTTAAGAAGTTAACATCGTTTTCAAATCGAGCACAGATCGAACGCGATGCTTCTACCCTTGCACGCTTTTGGTCAACATTCATACATTTGGGGATCCATTTTGCAGCAATTTTTTTCATGTCCAAATTGACGTGAACTATATGATGAACGCGTTCGTATGAAATATTCAGTGCTTCAGATATCGGTTTTAGCCCAATTTCTGATAAAATCATGTCATGAACTGCATCGATATTTTCGGGGACTGACACAGAAACTGGCCTTCCCGATCGGTCATCATCTTCAATGGAAAATTTACCTCTTTTGAAACTTGCAGTCCAATTTTTCTCGGTCGCATTCGAAGGACATTGATCACCACGGGTATTAAGCATATCTTCGTAAATCTGCTTACCTCTTAACCCTTTTAAATACAGATACTTGATGATGGCTCGATACTCCAATTTTTCGACTCTCACATTTTCGGTGGACATCTTTTTTCTTTTAATTTATTGCGTAACTCTGGTTTACTTTTTTTGTCGTCAAACTTCACACTGACACTTCTAATAAGTTATTGTTCCTTGCTATGGTAACGCAATATTTTGTTTATGCATGGAACTGGCCTAGGCTAACTAGATATCAATACATCCTCGTATATTTAAATAAACATCTGAATTCATTAAAACATTCTGGCTTAATGATGTAAGTACCTACATGAAGTGAAATTTAAATAAAATTTTCACTCGTTGGGAAGTAATGAGTTTGGTGACTATAAATCTGTGTCAATTTATACTAATATGTCTCTGTTAAACTGTCATCAGCTGGTCATAAATAATCAACAAATGGATATGTATTGTTATCCACTGTTTTTTTAATAGTTTGCAATTTTTAATAAAGTATGACAATGGGACGATATCTACTGCTAATTTACTGTTATTTTCCAAATTTAAATCCCTTTTCGGCACAGGAGTGACAAAATAGACAAATAAAATTTGAGTTCAGGCCCAAATCCTATTCATAAAACTATAATAAAAATATAAACAAAATCAAATATTTTTTTATCTAAAACTTTCAACAAACTTCATCTTCTCCTTAATCGGAAGCTTGCTGCATCTTTCGGAGTTTGGTTTAGTTTCATTAGTCAACTTTTTCCTCTTATTTCTATCTTTAGTTTTTTCTATTCTTTTTGCCTTTATTCCAGATACTCTTGCTTCATTCAATTTCTTGGTAAGTCTACCAAGTCTTGTCCTTCTTGTGAATTTAGTTTTGAGTGTATTTAATATCCCACCTGCATTTTTAACTCTTCGGTCTATTTCTTTATCTTTTTGTTTGCCTCAACTATTACTACTGCAAATAGTAGGGCACAGAGCACACAACCTTTCTTAGATTCTACTTCTGCCTTAAATTCCTTGGGATTTTAATTATTTTTCACCACAATTTCCTTCGTACATATCTTTTATAAGATCAACTTTATCTTTCTCGACATTTCTATTTTCCAATATCAATTCTCTTATTTCTGTCCTGTCTAGATTTAATTTTTTATTGAAAAAACAGTAGAAACAGTTAGTAACATCTCTTATTTCCTATATTTTAACGCCGCTGATATGTTAATGATCCAAGGGAAAAACGAAAAAATTTGTTGAGAACTTTATAAACCAACGAAGATTCCACAATCGTTGAATTCCACATCACTCTTCATTTGCCAGTATTAAAATAACGCTATCCGAAAGAAACGGGAAACTTTTTAATTAAAAGAAATAATACGGAAAGCTGCAAAAGACAAGAGCTGTGCATCTGCAATTGGCGATATTGAATAATAACTCTGCATTTGGAGTTTCGAAAGATTTTATTCGTTTAAATTATAACCCAAAAACTTTTATGATGCTTTAGCATGTCCTAGATAAGATCTAGACTGGTCTGGGACTGTCTACAAAAACTCTTAGCCCTGACAAACCATAATAGAGCAAAGAAATATTGATTGAGCGAACGGAATTCCAATTTTGTTACCAAGTTACAGAGCTACATGTAGTAAAAGGAGCCATATTCAAAATTGAATTGGATCTAATATTCCGGATTCAAGCTGCTGCAGAACACAGTCATTTATATCAGAAGTTCCACTTTTCAATAAGAAAACTATTAGATAACATTTTTGACCATAACATACTTCACAGGGTGTTTTGGAATATAGTTTAAATTTCTTTAAAAGGTATCATGAGTTTTATTTTTGATAATAACAGTAATAACAATGTTCAAACTTAAACATAAAAACTAAGCATTATTATATATAACACTGAGCTTACAAGCATCCAGTCTCCAATCCAGATAAAAAAAATAACTGAACAGAAATGGAAGCAGAACATGAACTATACGAAATTAAAATGACACAAATTTGGTCTTAAAACTGAACGACAATTTGCCACAACAATATTCATTATTTTGGAGACACCCTGTTTGAAGTAATCAATTTAATGAGATATTATGTTCACTTTAAATGCTGAATATTTCAAATGTGCTTAGCACACTAGACAGTTATTCGCCGAGGTGTAAAGAGACATCACGATTATATCTGTTTATTTTATCTCAAGTAAAAACTCTAGATTGTTACACTTTGTGGCCAAAGCCTTGTTTTTTGGAAAAATGCAATGGTTCGGAAATTTGAATATGTTATGTTTGACACTCGGTTTGACATTTCTCTTTAATTGTTTACACTCAAAGCATTGTTAGTTTTTTGAGTAAGTTTTCATGATTTCTGAATCGGAAAGTGGTTTAGATTTTCCAAATACACCATCAGAAATAAAAAATCAAGCTGAGCAGACCTCTTTGGATTTATTACCATTAAAATCCAAAAAGAGATATGAAGAAAAAAATTCATGGATTGGAGAGTTAACAATCATGTTAATTCATTTTCGGAAAATGTGCTGCTTGCGTACTTTGGATGGCTATTAAAAAAATTTAAGGCATCGACGCTATGGTCTATGTATTCGATGCTTTATCAATTAAAAATAATATAGACATAACTAAATATCCCAAGTTACGTTCCTTTTTGAAACGAAAATCAGATAGATTTAAAAGTCAAAAATCTAAAAATTTTTCCTCCAATGGGATACGTATTTTCTTAAAGAATGCACTCAATTCCAAATACTTAATGATTAAGGTAACAATTAGTTTATTAATGTGACAAATTCTTAATATTAATATTAAATTCACGTTTGTAGGTAGTCTTAATTTTTGAAATCTCGGGAGCTTGTCGTTGCCATGAATTAAAGGATTTGACAGTAAATAATGTAAAAGATACTAGCAGTATACTCTTAGTTACGATACGTAATACAAAAACAAAAGTACCGCGTTCCTTCCACATTTCTGGATTCTTCTACGAAATTTCTAAAATATATATGAACCTTCGTCCACTAGATATGGTCCAAAAAAATTCAGGATTCTTTATAAACTACCAAAACGGAAAGCGTAATCGACAAGTTGTGGGAATAAATAAATTTAGTAAATTTCCTATGTAAGTAGCTCAATATTTAAAATTGCCCAATCCCCAAAAATCTACCGGGCATTGTTTTCGCAGAACTTCCGCAACGCTGTTAGTGGATGTAAGAGGTGATTTACTTCAATTAAAAAAGCATGGAGGCTGGAAATCTAGTAACGTTGCAGAGGGATATGTTGATCAATCAGTTAATAGTAAAAATCAAATACAAACCAAAATTTTACAACCTATACAAAATAAAACGCTCTCCGATTACGGCGCATCATCATCTGGAGTGACATCAGTTAACAATATAACATATGACATCTTCTACCTCAATACATAAAAATGTTGATTGTAATACTCCTATAATTTTGAATAGTTGCTCGAATGTAACAATTAACCAATATTTAAATCATAAGTAATCGAGAACATTACCAGCCTCGGCAGGTAAACTGTTCTACTCGCTTCAAAAAATGTTACTTTCGTCCCTCGTAAAACAATATACTATATTTAGATTCTATCAATTCTGGTTTTTTTGCTATAGTAAAATTGAATGCGTTTACTCACCTTGATTACTAGTTATAATAGTATTGAGATTTTTTATTACCTGTAACAAAAATATGTTATTAGTATGAATAGTTGATTCAAAATATTATTAAAAAGTAAATAATACAATTATAATCGCAGAGAAATTGGGGTAAGCGGAGCTTTGAGCGACAGTTTCATAAATACAGGGTGTTTTTAAATTCATGAGAAAAATTTTAGGAGATAATTATAAGTCTTTTCAATGACAAAATTTCCTCAGCACACCATCTTCCGAGATATCATCCCTGAACGGTGCTGAGTTAAATTATTATCTTTTAAAATTTAAACTTGAAATTTTATAATTTCCGTTCACTCGCGATGGCTGACTACCAGTATTTTTTTAAGATTCCAGTTACATTATAACGGGGTGAAATGATCAACCCTTACTTCATTGAATATCAAATATTTTTTTCAAGATTGAGTTTTGTGACACAAATGTCTGTTGTGTTCTATGGAAAGTGGCCTTTATTCATACGCGTACGGAAAAAAAAAACTTATCCGTACGTGTACGGATAAAAAAGCTGTCAAATTGAATGTTGAAATGCTAGTCTATTTACCCCGCAAGTTATATCGAAAACAATCTTGCACATACACCATTGCAATTTATAAATTGCACAAATCATAATTTTACTTTTAATTTTTATGGTGATTCAAATAAATAATTAATTCTGAATCGCAATATTTATGTAACAAAAACAGTTTTTCCTCCTACCCCTATAGAAAGTAGACACTTTCCTCCCTCAAATCAGGGAGGAAACTCATACTTTTTCTCCCTAGGGAGGAAAGTATTTTTCCTCCCCCTCATTTCAAGTAAGTTGTAAACGATGAAACTTGTGAATTCATTATATTCATATTGTTTCCATAATTTATAGAACATCCTGTATATCCTGTTTTTTGGTAAAAATCAAACATTAATGTTACTTCAACGTAGTATACAAATTTCAACTTCAGGAATATTAGATATACGTTTTTTGAGTTCAGAATAAGAAAAGCATAGTATGCTGTGGCTCACTGACAGTAAACACGGCGATTGACTTTTAAGGTGCAAAGTCGCTACATTCATTAAACTTAGTTGAATTTTTGAAAAATGGAGAGCGATTCAAGTGATTTTGAATTTCCAAATACACCACCTAATATTAAGGAACAAGCTAACATAGCGTCATTAACCTTACTACCAAAAAAATCTAAAGACAGGAGTGAAAAACAATATGCACAATATAAGCAATGGGTTGAAGACAACAAGATACATAAATATTCAGAGAATGTTTTACTGGCATATTTTTCACTACAAGGAAAATCATCAAAAGATTCAACACTTTGGTCTAAATATTCAATGCTACGCACAATAATACAAATGAAGGACAATGTCGATATTAAATATCCAAAGTTGATTGCATTTCTAAAACGTCAAAATGCCGGATACAAACCAAATAAAGCTAAAACTTTTACAAGAGAAGAAATAAATACATTCTTAATGGAAGCCCCCGATGATGTTTTTTTATTAATGAAGGTACAATATCGCAGAAGGTTATGTAGAACAATCTTACACAAAAAAAAGAAAAATTTCTGATCAAATTATGGGAAATAATGTAGAACCTGAACTTGATCAAAATCAGCCAAGCACTTCTAGAAGTTACCACCATTACAATGTGCTAACCGAAAATATTTCAAATACTAAAGCTCCTGTTCAAACCCTATCTTCTTCCAATGGTGTTCATATAAGTGCTGCTCAAAACTGCACATTCAATATTAACATAAATAATTCTAAAATATAGTTAAACAATACTATGTACTCAATTGTATAACATATATTGATAAATTTGTTTAATAAATAATTTTTGTGTTCTTAATTATATTCGTTACCTATTTGTGTCGTAAATAAATTTTCAAAAAAAGGTGGGTAGGAGGAAAAATCATATGTATCACATGGGAGTAAAGTGCCTTTTCCTCCCTTGGATGTTTACTGCCCTCCGCTTCGCGTCGGGCAGTAAACTACATCCTGCGGGAGGAAAAGTGGCACTTTCCTCCCTAGTAATACAAATAGCTATTTATTTCTGATGTTCTGTTTCAAATTGTGGTTAGATGTATATCGCGTGGTCGTACGAAAAATAGTGTACATAACTTGCGCGAAAGTGATTTTTCACACTCGTGGGATTATATAAAATACTTCCCACTCGTGTGAAAAATGTAACTTTCCGCACTCGTTACGTGTAATATACTATTTTAGTACCTAAAGGAACCAAAGTTATTTTCATGGGAAGATAATAATATATCGATATTAATAACATTGGTCGTCCTGTATTATTAAAATAATACACCTTGAATATTGTGTATGTAAATCTAAGGAAAAATATGCAGAAAGCTGATGAAATTTTCCAATTTCGACTATATCTGACATAATTAAAAGTTGAGGGCCTGTCTGTAGCATTTGAAGTGATAATAATACCTTTTATTCCCTATTCTAATCTCGGTCTGCGAACAATCGGACTCGAATTTAAATCCAACCAACAGATGGTGCTCTAGTTACCAACTGAATAATTTCGGAGGTATTAAAAGAGAAGTTATTAATAATAGGGATTCATTTCTCTGAAGAATTACATGGATAATTATATTAAAAACAAATAAAAAATGGTGTTTTTTTGAAAGATATTCAGAATTTTTCTTTTCTTCTTACGCTATTTACAAATCAACTCAATCACTGAAAAAATAAACCATTTTTTCCCCTCTATTTACTCTCTGGTCTAACAAAAAAAATGTTTCCTGCTGCTGTCGATACTGTTACCATCGGTCACTTTTTGTTTGACATTTCACCACCGTTTTGTTATAAGTATATTAATAAACTAAGAACAAGAAATCCCACATGTACATCTACTTTCCGCAACCTTTGCAAACATTTATTGATCACTTTCTCGATGATTGATAGCCTAAGCTTTTACTCGGCAAAAAAATCTGTCCTCCCAATCCTTAGTCGCAGTCTATACATAAAAAGTAGTTTCTAATAGCACTCCGTTTTTGTCAGGGTATTATTAGGTACACCCGTAAATGCATTAGGGTTATCAAAAAATATAACCAGAGCACAAAAAGCATAAGGACTGAGGTTTCGAAGCCTCTGACTGGTGATGCCGAACCAATAAATAAATTTGAACATTTAGTCTAAAATTTAGATTCAACGCATGTCTTATTTGGGTCAATATTTATTGAAACACTTATTGATCAAGGTAAAATGTGTGTATAGCAAGAGAATTTGGTTTCTTGTTTTATAATTTGGCATCAGGTACCATATTAATGTATTTGTGACCTTGGACGTTATATTAAAAGACTACATATTTGTTTTAGCTAATACTAGAAAGGCATTATTATTTTCAGTTTATATATAATTTATGTAAATAATTTGAAAGAAGCTTTTGAAGCCAGGTCAGCGAAAGTGAAAAAAATTTATTTTCAAGCTAGCTTCACAGGTCAGGCCGGCGACTTTTCGACTAACCACTGGCAAAGGACATTGGTTGTAAAGGAGAATGTGTATCGAACTAAACTCTAGAATGTACCATCAACGGAAAATATTTTTATAGTTTACAGCAATATTTTCTGTAAACCAACTCGTATAAGAAGGAATTGTGCTTGAGAGTATTTAGGACACTTATGTCTTTTTCGATCTCTGTATCTGTAGAGCAGGGAGGGTGAGCTTAGGCCCACAGCACTTATACTACATGTGACCGAGGAGTTGTCCTCCTAAGTCATCGTCCATCTCGTCCTTTCCAGGTAGGTGGACAGGTTAGTAGGAGAAATCTCCTTTATATCGGCAGGTGTATGCCAAGACTCACCGAACACACACTCTCTCATTCACTATGACTCCGGGCACTCGCATAAGACATGACTGACAGTCTCGTCTTCCTGTTCGCACATCCTGCATAAAGGTGTAGATGTTACTTTAGTTGACAGTGGCCAGTCAGAGATCCTACTATTAAACGTGCCTCTTTCGATATTTAGACCATTCCTCCTCAATTCCAATCGTACTCTTAGAAGATCTGTATTGACGAGCCAGTGTTTCCTCGTTGACATTTAAACCTGATTTTTCGCTCTTCTCACCAATCTCTCTGATTCAGACATGGTATTTTTCGCTCGCACTCCGCTGTTGTTTTATAAATGGTTCTGCGTAAAATGTTTTTATTCTAGAATATTCGACAGACTTCAGTTCTGGGTACCAACTTGTAGATACTTGTTCTTAGTTCTAATTTATACATCTTAAAGCGAACACTTAAAATAAATCTCAACTGACGGTGAACAAAGTGAACAAACTTATGTTTCCAAAGGAAACTTGATATTATTTTGTTTTTATTCAAATTAAAGCCAATTAGTTTTGTGCCAAAACTTTTAGGACATACTTCATTACACTTCGGCTAATATTACATTGTCTTTGGATTTAGTTTCCGAGGCTGCACTAAATACACAATAATTAACTGCTTTGATTTGACTACGTTAATTATTCTACACAAAAAGGAACCAGTCTATCACAAAATATCTACAATTTGGCTTCTCACTGATTGAACTTACAAATTAGTTGTGCTGGGAGATGAATTCTAAAACTTAGTTATTTGTAAATACTAATTTTCGTGATAATTCATTCGTTATTACACAAACATTCTTGCAATTAGTTCCTTGAAAATGCTGGTCAATTCACTCCGTTTTCATAATTTCCCCGCAGGAAGCTTTTATTGTCTCTACCACACTCGTGAGCTACACATGGAGATCATGGGGAGAGTTAAGCACGCAGAATTAACTAAAAAATAAAAAGAGAAATAAACAAAACGTGAGCGACTGCGAACAAATATGTGACAATGGATCTGATGCTGGGATAGAAGTGAAGCGTTAAACGGATTAAGTTTGTATTGAAACGAATAATGATTTGATTCGGTGGCAGGGATTTTAAAAGCGACTATACCGTTGTATTTTGGCAGTCAAACATCGGAAATGGAAATGCTATCGACTGTTTCGATTTAGAAATAAATTCAACACTTTTAAAAATGTTTTCACTTCATTTTATGAAAGCCAAATAGAAGTTCTGATGATTTACCTTTAAACATACAAACCATTTCAGAATAGGTGACTTTGACAGGTCGGCCATATTGTGCCGAATCCATTATAGTTGAAGTTGAGCCTAGCGAAAAATCTAGCTTGTAGTGGTCAGTTGGTTGTCAGGCAGAATTTGTATATCCGTGCTTCGTTAAAACAGCCGGAAATCTAAGAAAATATACCTTATTTTCTTCTCCCCGCGCTCCACACTACAAAACGGTGGCATTTCAGATACCCTTGAGAATTATTTGCTTAACTATTGTCCGTTGTTTACCAGTAAATAATAAAAACTGAATCGAATGTGGACTCCAGCACAATATGGCCTTCCTGTCAGTCAGTTACAGCACAACAGTGAAGTAATATTAGGAAAATCAATTCAGTTGAAAAACAATACAACAAAAGCAGAATTAAAATCCCAAAATTTAGAAACGAAAAATTAAAGAAAGTGCTTTAATACAACTGAATGCAAAGAAATGTGTAGCTAACATTTCAGCAGAATATATTTAAATTATTTTCGTTATTGGCATAGTATCATAGGGTTAGATCCGTTTTCTCATATATGTAAAATAATCGTCTGACCAGAAAGTAACAAACAACTGCGTTTTATTGGAGAGCATTTGCGAATTAAACTAAAAAGCGCTATCCTTAATAAAACCGTTCCTGGAGCGCTTACTCCACTAGATCCGATCCCATTCCTAGTAGACTATAATACTGCTATGTCGCATAGTTCGGAGTATTTCCAAGATTTGTGAGAGAGTAGATTGTGGTTGACTAGTGGAAGTTATCTCTGCGTTTTCTTGGAATTTTATTTCCCTCAATTTAGGACGGAAAGATTTTATATACTTTTTGCTGCCTCATATTCCTGAGCTGCAATCAGAGTTTCATTTCACGTTTTGTAGTGCTGTAGCCGGAGAGCTTGTTGCATTTCCACATACTGTATTGCATTAATAAATGTCTATTTGCTCTAGGAAATCACTAGGTACCAGGGGATAGGCAAGAAGTAACAATCTAGTTTATATTGGCTTCAAATTTCTGAAGGTTTTCATTAGATTTTTTATTTCGGTCTTTTAGCTGACTGTAATATCTGCTTTAAATATGGCAACTCAAAATATATGATGCAACTACTACTCGCAGAACACCTTCAGCTGGAGTAGAGAATACTTGATTCAAACTAAAAAAAGGAAGGATAGTAATTAATTCTCCCTCCTTATGAGACGTTCCGGAAATATCAAATTATCAATAATACACAGTTTTAATTTTATAAAGTGATTTTCTTTTCCCTCGCTAACAGACTCTCACACAAGTAACCAACAAACAAATATTGAATTATAACGGATATAAATTACCTGCGGCAGTTTACATTTTCCGAAATCAGGACAGAATTAATCACCTGCAAGTGACACCGACATGATACCGCATTCATTTTGCACATTTAATCTGGAATGCTTAGCATTTGACACTGATATGGTGGTGCTAGAGGACAAAGTCATTTCGTATAAATTCACTAGTAAGTCACGATTTACCAACCAATCTTGTGATCGCCCCAAGCTTCTTCTGGTTTATACAAAAATGTTTAATGATGCCTGAATTTATGCAGCAAAATATCGCACGTAATAATGAATTTTATTTCCATACCAAAGGTGAAGTTGTTTTTAATAATTAGAATAAAGTATGGAATATTTTGAATCTAAATAAATCTCAATTGCTTCAACTTAATACCGTATTTGAGTAGATATACTATACCAATAGTTGCTAACGTCTTAAAAAAATCCGTTAGATGGAGCTGTCTGACAAGTGATGCTGGCGCTAGTTTTGGAATGTTTATTGCTATTTTTTACGTGGCGTGGAATTTTAATGTTATGTCTTCTTGTCACTTTGCGTGATGCTCACTATTTAATACAACAATATTGGCAGAGCGGCAACGCAGACAGATGTAATTAAGATTTACATGTTCTGGTGTCGACGCAAAACGATGTTATCTCATACAGTTTACCACATGACGCGGAATAAACAGCTAAAATTCAAATTTTGCGCCAGCGACCAGCCTATCGCAGCGCCATCTAATGGTGATTTCAAGAGGCTGTTATTTTATCTTGTAGGTGATTAGTATTCCTTCCAGACTAGGTAGAGAGGGAATTATCGAAAAAAAAACACCTCTTTTTAGAAAAGAGAAGTCTTTGTGTAAACCACAGCATGGTATGGGATCCCAACACCAAGTAGCTCTGAAGCAATGGAACGGACTCTGAGATAGAAGTGCACAAAACACTCTGAGGTTTTGGGAAAACTTCAAGTATCTCTCAAGCAGAGATTCTCCATAAAAACACCTTTTCGGGGACCAGAACTCGTTCGCGGTATCTTAATGCAAACCAGCTACGAGATTACTAGATAGAAGAGGGATAATTACCAAAATTGATTCCAGCGGAGTTCCTAAAATTCTTAAAATCCGAATAGATATTGTAGGTCCCAGCGATTGTGCATATCTAGACTCCTCCGAACTCCTTCCTGTGTACCTGATACAAATTACACTAATCTTTCACTAACAATGAATCTCTTCACTATCTGACGAAAAATATGCCAAATTTTTTGGGACAGTTCAGTTCCACATACACGTTTAAACACCCATTAAATTGAAGGGCTTAATGTGAAACAATTACAAGCCACACATGAGTTCAAAAAGAGTTAGTGCTGCGCTCGGTTACAGCAACAGTATAACAAGCCACTAAAAAATTAATTTGGCCCTTCGTTAATAGATGGTGCGATAAACCTGTGGTCATACTATTGCATGGGTTTAGTTTGTCTCTAGTCTTTACTCGACATAATGACAAGCCACATCAAAATGGCAAACATGAGTGGAAGCGATTCGGATAATTCTGAGAGTTCTGACGATTCTAGCAAGAAAAATAGTAAAGTTTAGTCGACATTCGATGACAGTGACCATGACCCTGATTATATACAATCTAGAAGTGACTCAAATGATAAAAATACAGGGGTATGTAATTTTTTTCCTTTATTACTTTTCAAGATTAAGGTAGTGAAGTAGAACATTTCGTTTTCTTCACGGATAATTGCCCCGGGCAAAACAAAAACTGGCTTTTGATGTCTTTATGGTTCCAGCTAGCGAAGAAACAAAAGTGTAACTCTATTGCACACCATTTTTTGAATAAGATTTTGGATATTTATTATAAATGGAAGAATGTAACAAGCCACATTTTTTTTATAATAAATTCTATTTTTGGAAGTTTGGGGTAGTTTTATCAATATTGTTGTCAACTATAGTCAACTATAGTAAAACAATCAAAGTTGATACTGGATTTTATTTATTATTTTTAAAATTTAAAATCGAATATCTCACTTTCACCTTTTTGAGGCTTGTCACTGTTTCACATTAAGCCGTTCAATTCAATTTTGTCTTATTTCATTACTTTGTGCTACTGAATTTACAGACAGATCAATTGATAAGTCAACGATATTTGCTTCCAAAAGATTTCCAGCAAAATGAAATTGTTGGGTAAAAGCTGTAAGTTTTCACTCCGGTATCACCGGCGAATATTCGTGTATCTGTAAATTAAATCTCACTTCACCAAAAATCCTTCCAATACCGAAAATGCGAAAGTCAATGTAACATTGTCACATAAAACGTCCTATTCCCGACATCAGATGTTTTTAAATAACTGTTCTTTTTTTTCGCCAATGACAATATTCATTAAGTGGTTTAGAAGGGCAAACATAAGAAAGAGAAAATTTGTCGTTTTGGGGGAGAAACAGCAGATAAAATGAGGTTGTACTCGAAGAGCTACACTGAAATCTCTTATCTTGATAATGGAATTATGCGACATTTATTGCTATTTAATTTTGTCGACAGGAAAAGGAACGCGGCGTTGTTGTCTTTTAGGATTTACTCTTAACACAGCCCTAAATTGATATTTATCTAGACAGAATGTTCGTGTACATTTTGAACTGTTTCATTTGTGTATATTAGCGAAATAATCGTATCCCAACTATCGGGAATTCGAAGTAACGTCTTTAAAGTGCTGTTGAAACATAATTACTGTCACTATTACACCTGGAGGTAGATTGTTCGCTTCACGTAGGAAATTTTGGAATTGGAAATGTAAATTATTCATCTTTTAATAGGATTCACTGAGTTGCAATATTAAAAATTGTAGGCAATTAACTGAAAATTAGGATATTCAATTGACTTGATAATTGGAAAATGATAATGATGAATGGGAAATCAACAATATACAAGAATACGGAATAGATTCGGATGACGCATGTTAAAACACAATATTCATTTGAATCATTGAATCAATTCTATCAACAAACATCATCTTCGCCTAGTGCCTCACAGTCTATAAATGTTAGGTATATATATGTTATGGACCAAGTAATAAATTGGGGCATTATGAATAATGACAAGCTACTTAGGGCGAGGTAATTAATTATAATTTTAAGTTCCTTAGTTCCTTAAGTTCCTCTGTAGCAGAATAGCGCTGGTCAAAATCGCGATGGTCGAAAAAAGCGCTGGACAAAATAGCGCTGGACATAAATAGCGCTGGACAAAATAGCGCTGCACAAAAACAGCGCAAGACAAAATAGCGCTGGACAAAAACAAAACAGCGCAGGATAAAAACAGCGCTCCATAAAATAACGCCGCCAAAAGATAATTATGCTTCTTTATTTTACTACTACATTACTTTATTTTACAACATCGCTTCCCGACCAGCTGACAGTGATCAAAGTGTTGGTAACTGTCTATAACAATATCAGAATATAAGGAACGGAAAACAAGTAAGAACAATCAATATTTTTCATCATACTTCAACACATATCGCTTCCCGACCAACTGACACAGATCAAAGTGTAAACAACTACTTGTCAGTGTCATATTTATTTAAAGTCTAAAAAAATGCAATTTGGCAAGTCTCAGAAAGGAGGTGATACATTTTTCCACGAAGGATATAATTACCGAAATGACAAGCAACGTGAAATTGCATTTTTTTAGACTTTAAACAGATATGACACTGACAAGTAGTTGTTTACACTTTGATCTGTGTCAGTTGGTCGGGAAGCGATATGTATTGAAGTATGATGAAAAATATTGATTGTTGCTCTTATTTGTTCTCCGTTCCTTATATTCTGATATTGTTTGTTGTAAAGGAAGGTTGATGTTTAGCGGCGAAACTTGATTTTTCAATCACATCCTACTGTAATAGTTGATTTTGTAAGGATATTTCAACCGGCGCTATTTTATGGAGCGCTGTTTTTGTCCTGCGCTGTTTTTGTCCAGCGCTATTTTGTGTTGCGCTGTTTTTGTCCAGCGCTGTTTTTGTCCTGCGCTGTTTTTGACCAGCGCTATTTATGTCCAGCGCTATTCTGCTACAAAGCTGCTCGGGCACAATGTCCTATTAATAACTTTTGTCAGAGTGATGGCCGCTTTTTTGAGCTCTCCGACTCTCTTGTTTCCGGATAATCAGTCCGCCGTTTTCTCTTTCTTCTTTCTACTATAGATTGTCGTATCTTTTAGCTTTTTCTGTTGTCTTGTTCCATTTTTCCGTTCCTGTATATCTGTTTTCCAATTTTTTATATCCAATTTTCTCATATCCTCTCCAACTTGATCTTCCCATCTTGTCTTCGATATTCCTTTTGGTCTTCCTACATCGTTTTTTGAAATAGTTTTATAACAAAATACAGTTTTATCAGTCCCCGTACCAAACACTTCATCTATAAATCAACAAGCTATGAAGGTAGTAATTCGCGCGACCCATATATATACATGTGTATTTTAACGACCGGCAAGCTTTACGGTGGCTCTACCGAGCGCCTTTTTCTTTATCCCTACTCCGAGGCCGGCTGTAACGCGACATGCAACATGGAATAGATAAAAGTTCCACTTTGAAATGCTCTTCTATCACTTCACCACATTAAATATGTCCGCCATGAGACTGCTTTCAATCAAAGCTGAATCGTGGGGTGTATCGACTAAATAAGTTGACTGAAGGATAATTGCTTTTTTTATTGAAGCTTGGTACTCACCTGAGATATTCCTCTTTGAATGGGGATAACTGACTTTCAGGGATGGCTCTCACGTTACACTGCTCAGACAAACATTTGTAATGCCATCTGTTTTACGTAAAATTAGATGTTTCCTCCACGATATTAAAAAACTAATAACCGTAAATGTAGCCTGTTTTTTCAACAGGACGTTTCGGTGTCTATCTTTTTGTTGATTGCTTCCACAGTTTGAACGACGTTTAGAATTTCTACGCCCGTCTGTACACGATTTACCACTTTATCATTGATCAAGCGAAGATAATTTTAACAAAGTGTATAGGACTACAGGCTAAATCACTGACGTTGGTCATTAAGCGTTACTCAATCCTCAACTTCCCCGTTAGCTATAGTTCTATAACGTTCTAACTAAGTATTACTACTTTGATTTCCAGAAGATTTTATATACTACTGGGTTGATGGAAAAGTATAAAGGGTGGTCCATGAATAATGGTTCGAACTAAAATGGAAGATGATTGGGCTCAAAATATTACGATCTGACTCAACTTGTTTCAATAAAAGATAGGGGTCTTGAGGTATTGATTATACTAATAATATGATATATCCGTTTGGTTTTATTTTCTAGAGCGCCAGTTTAAAATAGGGGTTAATCCAGATATAGCTATCTGGCTATTAAATTTCGATTTTTTCTGATATTTTAATCTGAAATCTGAGCGTGTTCTATATGTCCAACGATTTACGAATTGAAATTTAATATTTACATTTCCATTCTGTTGTTTGAATATTATATTAAAATAATGAATTGAGGGTGATCACGTTTAATACGCATATTTTGTTTTAATTATTAATAATTATAACATTTATGTTTAGCTATTGTTTAAAATTCACATAATATGTCACTACTTATACCAGTTTTGTTTAATTACTGTTGTTAATTATTTGGTCCGATTTGTATAATTATTAAATTGGGAACATTTTGTTTAGTGGAATGTTATTTACATTCAGATATTTTCGTGAAAATTTAACGGAAGCAAGTCAATAAACGATAAACGTAAACAAAAAAACTACCGCAGAATATCCTTCGCTTTTCTGAAGCCAGAAAAAGAGACGCTTGCTCGACTCGAGAAATTCCGTAACATCTCTGATCAAATCAATTCATATGTCAATATTGTTTACAATTTCTTGTCATATTCAAGAACTGAAGTTCGTAGATTTGTCATTTCAGACAGAACAAAACGGTCAGATGATAAAGCTCGGTAATTTAGTGGCTCGTCGTAACTGGATACTTTTATTTATTTTAGCTCTAGACCTCATGGACACAAAATATCTACTACTACCAACAAAGATCACTTCTTTATTCTACGATTCCATAAAACTTCATCGAACATCGCTAACCATGCACGGGTCGTGTAAATGGGCTTTTAGAACCTGTATCAAACTTTATAATCGCACTATCATCAGTTAATGTAAACCTTTTTGATAATAAAGTTGTATAATTCCAGTTAACTCCGTTACATACTAGTATCGATTTCATTGTACCAGCCAATAATACGATTAGATTTAGCTATTTAATATTACCTACCGGTTTAATACCTTTAACATCAACTTAAACATATAGAGGTGAGACTTGTAGCGAACGATGGCCTTCGTGCCGTAGCGTTATGCATATAACGATGGTCCATTACGTATTAAACGTGTAATTGTTAATCTGCTTGGTGGAGTGAATAGTGCTTCACTAATTACTATGTAACTACTTACATGACTATAGTAGTGTTTCTGATACCGTGTTAACAATTACACCACAGACAGATTTATCTACACATTACAAAGACATTTTGTTTTAAAAACATGGTTAAATGTAATTGTTGGTATCCAAAATACTTCATCACTTGGAACTTTTGTAGAATATTCAACCTCCTCTTATATTTGGAACGATTAATTTGTAAACTGAATATTAAGAGTTGTAAAGTTTCCTACTACTGATGATAGATGACGTATATATCAAAGATGGTGTCCCAAGGTTATTGTGACCAATAATTTTAAATGGAACCCTACGGATAGCGACAACTTTTTTCAAAGGTATTGAAACAATATACAGATTGCTCAACTATGTTTACATTGTTTTAAAAACTCGTTGCAAACCTTACCTTGCAGATTTTCGTGTAAAAAAGTCTCCAACTGATCTCTTTTTACTTATTTCTAACAACGATATCACTCTTGTTGTTATAACTATATTAATAGCAAACCGCAAATTAAAAATCTCCTATGACGTTTTACACGCGTTATCGATTTGTTTGGAAAAGTTAATAGGAGGAGCCTTCTGCTGTAAAGTCAGAGCTTGGGCAGTCCATTCTCTCTGTAAGGGACACTGTTGCCGGATGAAAGTGTTTAGTTTTACCTAATAGTGCATGAGCTCGAAAAAAAATTGACGATAACGAGACAAAAATATCAATTGTACAAATTAATCTGCGCTTCTGGCAACAACGGTTAAAAAAGGGGGGCACTGAACACACCCCCAAATGTTTTTGGTAGCTGGGACTGAACACACGCCCATCACTCAGCGCACAATTATTCTTCTCTCTCTCTTTCAAGTAGTTTTGCTCATATTTTCCTTGTCGTACTTGCGTAAATCGTATGTCGCGAATAGACTTTTCGCAATCTGTATGCAATGATACTAATTGGATATTAATTACAGATTAAATCATCTACTTTAATAATTGTTCCAAGGAAGCTCCTATTTTGAAACTTTCAAATGTGTCTGGGGAAAATGCCCCACATTCTGCAACAATACGTTGTTCCAAAACGTCAATATTGTCAGTATTAGTGGCGTGGACCTGCGATTTGAGATACTCTCACAGAAACAAATCCAAAGTGGTGAGTTCCGGTGATCGAGCTGGCCATTTCATCGAACCTCGTCGTTGGCGCCAAGTTTGAATTTGAGACGCGGCGCGAAGTTAGAATTAAATAAAAATCCTTAATTACGGTCATTTTCTTTTTTGAATTTACTGTTTTTCTCATAGTACTTAAACGTTTCTCATTTAGGGCTATTGTTGTATTTTATTTGGTCAGCCTATTCAAGTTTTTGATTACAATTCTCTCTTCGCTCCATTCCCTTTTTTTGACTCCTCTTTATTACTTTTTTAGTAAGAATTTAAAAGGCGGCAATCGTACAAAGAAGAATATTAAAATTTCCCACACAAAATAAAACGCTCACTTTTTTACAAAATACTTTTTAGAACGTAAGAAACCTTTTAAGTTTTAAGGATATTATAATTTCGTTCCGGAAAACAGCAAATTGTGTGAAACCGCAACCACTAAAACTTATGTGGGGAACTTTTACAAAGTTTTGCACATCCTACGGAATTATTGACGCTAGACACGAACAATACGTTCAAGAGCTGGTCAACTTAGTTGTTTTTACTTAGTTGTAATTGTTGGGAAATGTTTTATACACGTTTTTCGTTAAAAATTTAATGTAAATAGTCTGTATTTTGTTCACAATTCGGTTGTTAATAGTTTATTACTTGTTCAAATCAAATTTGATTTTGAATAATTAGTTTTTTTAACAGAAACTGATTGTTCAGTATAATCACTCTTGACTATCCTATCAACTGCGCCAACTACACATATTTTTCAATACCATAGTGGATTGTCCAGAGGCGTAGCTTGGAGAAGGCAGATAGGGTCATGAACGGTATCGAGCGGTATACAAAAGGGGGCGGCAAGAGCCAAAAATTAACTCCAAATAGCGTCCACAAAGCAAAGCGTAGCTGCATGGGTGAAAAGAAAGGAGGCAATATGAAATCGTGCTGCGAAAGTGCTAGTGATTAGTCAGCATCGTCCGGCAGTTCGGTGCGATAGCACCAAGGTTTCCTCAAAGCAAGTGAACAAGCGATAGCGAGTACTCATTTATTCAATCTAACAAAACAGTAACACTTCCTGTTGCAAGGAAATTTAAACCTTAAACTTATACTTATAAAAAGAGGGGGGCGACTTTTCGGAGAAAACACACGCTACGCCCATAGATTTTTACATTCAATAACATTCAGCTCAAGTCCTTGTTTAACAAAAAAAATCATGATCTCAAGGGAACCTACATCCAACAGTGTAAACCATGCACGTATTTGTGCTGTGTGCCAGGGGATATGCACTCGGAATAAGGACATAAGACTGTAATTCTTGTTTCATTCCTTCACGACATCGCCGTCTATCATCTGAAAATACACTAGTATAACAGCTGATGTCTTTTTTTTTGTAAAACAACAGTATAGATTTCATTTAATAATTCCTAGGAGTCTGTCTTCGTCATTTGCAATAAGTTATCCGATATGGAAGTGCAATTATTCTAATAATACAGAAAGTTGTATCCATAGGAAGATTAATTGTAGTTTATTCATAAATCCGACGGAGCAATAACTCCATCAATTGTCAAAATTCAATAAGCGTACTTATAATACGTTCAAGAATGAATCGTTCCGATTTAAAATGTGTACAATTCAAATTTATTAAAACCGTACAAAACGTTTATTCCATTCTCAGCATAATTTTCAATCTCCTGACAATAGAACAATATAAAATACCCTAAACTCGTCCTGATACGAATTGAAGGTACCTGCCCGACACAGAAAAATTAATGTTCACGATGATATGTTAATATTACTTATATGGTTCATCCTGTACTGGATTTGCAAGGGTTCTAATATTTATTACTCTGCTGTATTTATGAATAAACTTCATACACATATTATAATCGAAATTGAATCCGTTCTTGAAAGAAACAAATAATGTTTACAATATAAAGGTGAGGTCAGTTCGTTGAAGTCAAAAAGAGACTTGAGAACGTCATTAATAACTATCTTGAGAAGCACAGAGTGGCGCGTGAAGGTGGGATAGCAGATGTCAGACGAATTTGTAGTAGACAAAGGATTACAACAAAGCCTTCTTCTCTTTTGTTCAAACTAGAGGCGAACAAAGCAATTAAAGAATGGAAATTAAAGTATATTTCTATGGAAGTTAATATTGAAAAGGGAACATTATATAATCTACTAATTGCAGGTTAATTTATAGAAAATTTAATGGAGATAGTATTTGGAAGTGAAGATAAAACATGCTATTGAAACTCTAACTACTCTAACAGTACTTTCAGTGGAGCTTGGTTGTCTCTAAATATGGCAACTAAATAGTTATTACCTACTTTTTAATAGCTGGGACACAGTGGTTCTATTCTTCGTTTTAGCTCTTACACCCACCTATGCATTGGGGCCCTCCGAATAGCATCAAATTGCCTTGTATGGATGTATTTCCTACCTGCTATAGTTATTTGACCGTTGCCAAAACTTCATATAATTGTATCGATTTCAATAAAAAAAAAATATACAAAATTTTCGAAACACAATTTTTTTTTAAATTCTTAAACGACGCCCAGTAAACTTCAGAAGATTCAGAAGAAAGTAGTCAGTGAAAATTGTCGGAAATATTCGTCATTTTATTTCAATTTGCTTCTTCACCGATCTCATTTCCTGGCACATAAATATAGGAAGAGCCAATATCCTGATAAATTTCAAGATTACCTTCACTATATCTGTATAAAAGTTATTTAAAAAGATATAAAGAAAACAATTAATGATTATAACATGGAGCATCATAAAAAACAAAAAACGATAATATCATTTTATTTACTATCATTGAACATTACACATTAACATATGGGGCTTGCATATAGAACTAGAGAAAAACAGTAGATAACTTTTAAACACTATTGTTTTTAAATGTATTCCAAACGAAGATACATTTTTCATCCTTTGGAACCAATTCTAGAAGCAGCTATTTCACTCGCTTATTGGTATATTCAAAATAGAGTTTTTGAAGGCTTTGACCACGCAGTTCATTCTCAATTTTCGTTAGTGCTTAGGTAGAGACTATATGGAAGATGATCCAGCAATTCGATGTTTTCTTGCTATAAAAACACAATTGTTTTTCGAACTGTGTGGAACTTGTCTTGGTGGAGGATCATTCGTCGCTGGGGGTTGGTTTTTCGAATCTTAGCAAATGAATCGACATGTATCAATCAGTAGTAACAATTATTTGATCCTGTAGAGGCATTGTTCCTACATGATCCGCTTTGGAGACAACTGTCGCCACCATCACTTTGGAAACTTTTCGAGAACGGATAACTTTCGTTGGTTTTGGTTAATTTTTGTCTGCAAGGCATTCTTGTTTAGACAACTTTCTTTAAAAACTGTGAAAAATTATTGCTCAAAAATTTTCTCGGCCTAATTCCATTATTTTGACTGTTGATACTTGTTGACAGGTGCCAACTATGTTGTTATAAGCTTCACTCAAAAGACAACCCTTTTATTATGTATTAAATATCACCGGCACTGGAAACCAAACTAATCGTCAAAATTCTCGAAGTCTAAACCATAATTCATCTCAAGAAGATCATTGTCAACAGCCCGGTTGCTTTTGTTACCGACGGTTGAACATAACTCCCTATAAAAAGCATATGCCTTACGTTTAAGTAATTTTACATTCGTCATTAATTTTTCTAAACGTTTTTCTCGAGATGGAGTCGTTAAATAAAATCTCAACTCCTGAGATTATCGTATTTTCCGTAATCGGATGGTGAATCAACAATATCTATAATTTCAGAAAAATTTTCGCTGGGAAAGTTGGCAAGAGCTAAGGGATATTTTGGTTTATCGCTCTTTACTTTCAAATTATGGTTCGCATGCCAAAATAACGGAAATATTTATATATTTTATGTCACTTATCTCATCTTCAACAGATTTTATGTGTTGAATGTGATATATTTCTATACCATAAAATATTGGTGATTAAAAAAAATTATTTTTTGAGCAGTTGGGAAAGATAAAAGATAATAAAAACGTTTCTCCGCCAATCTTTTAGGGAAAAACTTGTATTTTGCCCTAACAATAACTCAAAGATAATCGAGGAAGCTGTGACGAATGCGGGATACCATGAAAGTCCAAAGCGTTTTCGAATACTCTTGCACGATGCGTTCGAGCATTATCTTTTAAAAAGAGGAAAGTTGGTCCAATATAACTCGTAGGAAAATCTGCGTAGTCATGTTTCCATCAAGCACTAACAACTCTGCACGCTCAATAGCTTCTCAACAGCAAATATAACACCTCTGACTGCTGTACTGCTCTTCGATCCCAGACACTAGAGGAAGAGTCCATTCGCCAACTATCATAATCTCCATGTGGTCCAGTCCAAAAAAATAAAATCCTCTCCCAGTGGAAAGGGTGACGTCACCTAAAAGGAAAGCTCCCCGCAAGGGACTTTACTGCAGAAAAAAGTACTAAAATCCTACATTAATAAAAAAATTATGGTAGCATCACTGAACACGTTTTTTGGGCCTGAGCCCTGAACTATTACGAAAAATTCGTCGAGGAATTTAAAATGAAAATAGTTATTTCGTGAGGGGTGCTTATCCAATAAGTCATATTTTTAGTTCGTAACAACGGTCTTCGATTCAAATTTTTTCCAAAATCTTTACTCGAGCGACACTATCGGACCTCGAAAATTTCAAATAGTTATCCTGGTGTACTCCCCTTACAAGGATGGCTCAATAACTCTACACTCCAACTATTTTTAAAAGAACGTCCTATTCATCCCACTGGTTTGACTCTACGTAAAACGGAAAAGTCAAACTTGCCCGTTCGCTACTAACTCAAGCCTCACCACAAACAGTGTCGAAGATATGGATGCCTATCTAATTTCCTTCAGAGTTGCCTATATGGAGGAAACGAAGTTTAGCAATCAGAATTTGGAGGGTAGAAGTAAGGAGAACCGTCTTGTATGGAGGATTAGTTGAAAAAGTGTCCACTTGTAAACAGCAAATTATTGTTCAAACACTCACCGAAATAGCGATAGTGTAGGAACTGAAAATGATATGAATTTAGCTGTTATAAACAGAGTGAAGTGTGCTGGGTTGAAAAATTTTAACTTCTGTAGTTAAGAAATATGCAGTATTTAAAATCTCAACTATTTACGTGGCGCTCCTTTTAAAATTCTTTCGGTTGCTACTCTAGCTCCACCTTAATTTGTTCCCTTACAACGGTCACTTTTTAATACACTGAGATGGTCCTCCTTAGTTCTACCCTCCATAAATCAGATGCATTCAAAAGACGCTGTTGTATGATCCGACCAGTACTCAGAGGTTAGCTACGGGTATACTCAGTCAGATAACGATCTTGTGCGGGGGTAGTAACCATTGGTCGTCAAATTCTAGGTTTCTCTAACGTTTCTTGAGAAGTGACAACATGTTGGCAAGATGCAACGACACCCAACCATACCAAATCCAGCTAAACTGGGACGGGTTGGAAGAAAGCAGTCAGGAAGGAACGTTGATGTGGTACACTGACGGATCAAAGACTGACATTGGAACAGGTGCTGGAGTTCATGGTGCTAGACCCAGGTGCAATTTTCATGCACCGCTGGGGAATCTTGCTTCTGTATTCCAGGCAGAAATCTATGCTATCGATATGTGTTTGCAACTGAATATTGAAAGGGGTTACAGGGGTCAAAAGATCCTAATACTCTCTGATAGTCAGGCAGCATTAAAAGCTTTAGCATGTCCTCAGATCAGATCTAGACTGGTCTGGGATTGTCTACAGAAACTTAAAACCCTGGCTAACCATAATAGAGTTACTCTTAAGTGGGTCCCAGGGCATAAGGGCATTGTAGGAAATGAAAAGGCGGACAACCTAGCAAAGCTGGGGTCCGAGACAGCATTCACTGGTCCTGAACCAGTATTTGGGATATCCAAAACTGCTGCACGTGGTTGTATATCTCGGTGGACTCAAACTAAACACCAGTCGTACTGGAGACACGTGCCAAAACAGGAACACAGCAAACTCTTGGTTAAAAAACCCTCGGAGAAGCTGACCAATGATATACTAAACCTTAGCAGGGCCCAAATAAGGATAGTGACGGGTTTACTCACTGGACACTGCACTCTAAGGAAGCACATGCATACAATCGGCATATATAGGGAGGAACCTATTTGTCGGTTGTGCATGGAAGAGGAGGAAACAGCCTCTCACATTATCTTTGATTGTGAAGCACTATCTCACTGGAGATATAGACTCCTAGGACTAGAATTTCCAAGGGAGGATTTCTCCAAGAAGAACCTAGTGAAAAGTCTGCTGAGCCTGATAAGGGCTGCTGGTCTCTTCACATAAACGGCACAACCAAGAGCACAAAAAGCCTTAAGGCTGAGGTGCCGAGGACATCAATCCTTTGACTGGTGTGCTGATCCAATCAATCAATCAACGTTTCTTGTTGCTCGATGTCTACGAAAATGCCGGAAAATTATATATTTACTAACTTGGAAAAATGCCCGCAGCTTCTCTCTAAAAACGACCCGCCTCAATCAAGCTAATAGCACCACTAGCTTAATCCGCATCAAGCGTAAAGGCAGTATTTGGAACAAAATTTTAAAGTTCACCTAATTCAGTGAAGGGGAACAAAATTTTACATAAAGCATTTTTTTTACTTAATAATTTTGTCCTTCTATTCGATGTTTCTATAATCGATTTCCGTGTAACAGTATTGTTATATCCTGGAATTTTAAAGTAGCATATAAAAACATTAAAATAATTGCATGCAAAATAAATAAAGTCGCCGTAAGCATACAATCCTCCTCCAATTAATTTACCATACATTATTAAACAATCCAGCTTGGTTGACACGGAAATCTGGAATACATTGTTAAACTATAAAGTCCTATAGCATAACATGACAACAATTTCCAGTTAACAGGCTCTAAATCGATCCCTCACAACCTTATTAGATAACATCTTGCAGTTGGAGCTGAATTTTCTGGTATCTCTAACAAAGTTTCAGAAATCCGGTCAATACAATAGAATTTTCTCATTTTATGCACTCGAAGAAAAGATACGGGTCGACCCTTGTAATCACTGTTTGTTTCCAGGAACAAAGCTCTAGACTTTGTAAAAATGGGAAATGATTATTTGTAGAAAAAAGGATACTAGTGCAAAAGAGATAGATAGTTTATAAGATAAATCCTTTCACAAAGGTTCGGTAGAAAATTTTAACAAAGGAATTACCATAATTAGAAATAAATTATGACAGAACTATAATATAGTAGGTAGGAAGAGAACTGCAATGTTGGACAAGAAGATCTTGTGGAATAATTCTTTGGATAAATGGTATTATTGAACAATAACAACAATCCATCGATGAGGGAAGTTGAAAATGACACTGCGTTTCATATTTATGAAATCTTTGATGAACAATGTATACTTTTTGAAATGATCTTTGTTATAAAGCACGAAAACTCAATGGAATAATATGGAGGAAGTAGAAGGAAAAGAATATATAAACCAGAATACGAATTCAAAGAGGTAGACAGTCTGCCCTAAATGGTGTTTTTATGCAAATTTACTAACGTTACCATTGTAAATAAGCAATTTTTACATAATCCTTTGAACACAAAATCATTTGTGAGTCAGTTTTCTTTTCAAAACAGCCTTGCGTCATATTTTAGTGATTTTATCAAAATTGTGTTTTGCAGGAGAGTACGTATGATACAATCACCAAAACTAAATGGTACCGTTGAGTGAAAACAACGATGGTACGAGTGAATTACACAGAAAAGAACCGTTTGTCAGACAGTTTTTCAGATCTACTGAATAGAGGTTTTACGTAGTTGAAACAATAAATTTGATTTAGTTTTTTTTAAATAGATATAAGAATACTTCGAATTGAAGAAAGACAATTGATATTTCCAAATTAAATTAATAAATCTAAGGAAGGAGGAATTACAAAGTACAAGGGTTGAATTTCAAGTGTTGCATATAACAACATCGTTGGCGTCATAGTCTTAAGCGCTCCGTTTAAAGCTGTACCTAAGCTGAAAATTAAGAGCCAAGAAAATTTTTGCGCATTTTTCCTTGTAGAATTGGTTTCTGTCTTGGGCAATGAAACAACACGTCAGTTGACAATTTTTCGTTGGGCATTTCAATAGACCACAATTCAATACATTTAAAATTTGCTTAAACTTCAAATCTCACTATATTGCCTTTTTCAGAGCTAACTTAGGAGAATTTGAAAGTTTGCCCATAATCACTATTTTCATTATTCTATAAAAATAAGTTTTTAAATTATATCTGGGTCCAAGCTTATTGTTTTTATTATCTTTATCGTCATAATTTTTGGTTCAATTAAAATCTCTCTTTTTTTTTGCCGTAATTGAATTTTGGGGGAAAAGTGTATCTGATGCCCCGTTGACGTCTTAATAGAGGTGATGTTATCAGAACAGCCACGACAATAAAGCAGGAAGTGCAATTACTGACAGGGGATGTTGCGTTTTGAGGAGAATTTACCGATGGGAGAGAAAAAAAGGACCCTTTGTTTGGTTATTGGCCTGACCCAAGTGACATTTTGATTTGAAACAACAAGAGGAAATTTTATATAGGTACAGGGTGTTTCAAAAAAAGGAGAAAAAGGAAAACAAAGTTTATTTATATTCTGACGTAATGGCATTATAATGGATTTTATTTTTAGTGTCAAAATGACACACTTCATAGCGCTGAGTGCTAGAGTTATTTCATAAAAGTACCAAGGGTGAAAAAATGTCTGGAAAATTTATGGGAAACAACAAAATGAAATACTACAAATTTTAATTCGTTAAATTAATATTATTAAACATGTGCAGAGACAACATCCGATAATGATTTTTTTCTAAGAATGGATACCAATTTTTTTCTATTTTTGCGTGAACTTTCTATTGTATATCCTCCAGCAATTGTGTCACTTCTCCAAACATCATGCCTTTTAACAGTGTGAAGATCTACTCCGACATCAGCAAACAAGTGTATTCGACAAAATAAGGTGACTCTAAAAAAGAAGCACATGTCTCCTTAAGTATAAATATCTACTGGCTGCTTCTTGCATTCGTTGTTTCTAAAGGACAAGAAGAAATTAGGGGTGTTTGCATTGCTGGGTCTCATTGATAGGTACATAGGTTCGCGCTAATTGTGAAATATTCACTCCAACGACATCACCAAACGTTACGAATAATTCTCTGTAAACATTTTATGATTCTTTCCTTCATAAATTATTCAGCTTCTCTCTTCGGCATGCTCCACTTAGGTATATATATTATCATTGACACTTTCACTAGCAAATATTTTTCATTCTCCGCCTTTTGTAAAAACTTTGCAATAATTTCTTAAGTCAACATTCTGTATTTTTGTGTTTGTGAGTATCCGAATTATTTCGTTTTAAATATCACTCAATAATCTCACTTTTGATTCCCATACATTACTTACATTTGTATTGAAAATTAAATGCAACTTTTACCTCTATTACCCCCTATTTTTATTTTCAGTAGTTTTCTTTTTATTTTGCTATTTACGTTAAAAAGAACTTGTGTGCAAATTTTCTGCAGAGTTAAACTTATTCCTAGATTATTACACTTTTCAACTCAATTGCTTGAACTTAGACGTCGAACAATAAAATTGTAGAGTAGGCAGCAATTATTCAAACTTTCAACTTCTTTGAAAATGAATTCAGCTTCGTCGAATAAATGATTTAAAAAAAAAACGTATGGAAATCATTCATTCTGATTTATTCAAACTTTGATCTTATTAATTTATGTATCAAGTAAAACATGGAGGTGGAGGAAATACTTTTTATTGGATATCTACAATAAATACTTGTTATTTTTCCTTCTTCTTAAAGGAACAGTTTTTGTGTGTGTAGAAAGCACATTCTATTTTCGATAAAACCAATAAAAAAGGAACATTTTGAAATTGGGTAAATGCTTGGGAAGTAACAGACAGTTTGGAGAACGTAAAGTCTAATTTCTTTTGAGGAACAAAATAAAATGGGTATTGATTTAGAATTCACTGTTTTCTTTATTCTATATAAGGACAATTTATCATTTATCATATCACCTTCCTCAATTTCTCGTTTTTTTTTTGTTGAGTTTCTTGTTTGTTGAACACCTTTTCACAGGCTGTCTCCCTTTTCTTGCTTGCACATACCAGATTTACAGATCTCCCTATATTCAATGTACTTCTTGTGTCCATTTGTTCTGATCTTTAATGGTCTAGATGTTTCATCTGAATAAAATTTGTTGCTTTCAAAGGTATTTAATATACCTTGCAACTTTGTTCTTTAGTTTTTGTTCAAATTAGACTCTCCGTTCTCTGTCATCTTTTTTTATTGTTATATTGACAAGATATAGTTTATATTTTCCAAAGTCCTTGTTTGTAAAAAATTGGCATACATATAAGTACTTAAAACCACTAACAACTACGCAAAATATTCCAAAAATGGTATTCCAAGGAGTACTGAGTGCTTCTCACTCATTTTACATGTAGCGAGAGGTGTAACCATAGACTTAAAGTCTATGGGTGTAACATTCTAATAAAAAAATAATCTGTTGAAAAATTTGTAACTGCTATTTTGCATTTCCCACAATATCGACTTTAATCGTCACTAGATCGTAGATATTTGTAAGCTAGTGTTACCTGAAGTGTTTCAATTACCTTGATTTGACGGATCTTAATAAGAATAATTAAAGCCCCTTTTATTGTCATAATTGAACATTTATTGTTTACTAATACGTTTTAAATTTTAAAGCTATTACAACTAAATTCTTAATAATGCTGAATTAATTTTTTCGTCAGTGCGGCTCAAGTGTGGGATGAATTTCACGGACAGACGTATTAATAGAGCTCCAGAGGTTTTGCTATGTTTGTCTAGATTTTTATTTTGATAGTAGTTGGGAATTTGTATGCTGGTTGTTGAGATAGTGGATGAAGCAGCTTTCTTTTCTGAGTGTTTAACAAATTCGTTGCCGGTAATGCCGATTTATGAGGGTCACCAGATGATAGTAACTTATATATTGGGACAGGAGATGTCGGTAAGGATGGTTGGTGTAGGTTATATTCAATGAAAATCAATACAAATTGCGACATGCACCTAAAGGCTTGAAGAATTGTGAACACTACAATGAGGAGTGATAGGGAGGAGTAAATCAAGAGAAGTGAAAATACGAAATTCTCAACTTTGATCAAAGAAGGTACAAAAACAATTGTCACTAAAAAACGATTTATTGTAGCAAACTAATGAGTTATTCAAGTACCTACATGTTCACAGCTTTCTAAAATATAAATTTCATGATAAAAAATAGAAACATCACTCGATTTTCAGAATTTATAGCAAATTTCTTTCATAAGCAGACAGAAAAGCTTGTTGGGTCGGATAAACTGTTGTTAAATCTATTTAAAAACTCTCTCCTCTCCATACATCTTCCTAAATAACACGACCTACATAAAAGTTCAAGGAAATGTACGCTCACACAGCTCTAAAGAGGTTCTTTGAGTTCTCACAACGAATGTCTTCATGCTAATGATAAACGATCACGCACAAAATCTCCGAATAAGCAAAGCTCTTAGAAAAGTACAATTCACAGATTTCAGTTAATTCTACTATTAGTTATGTAATGAATGTATTGGATTTTGATTGATCGACTCAGGTTTCAAGAGCAGCAATAGAAATTTTAATAAGATTATTTATTGTGATGCACTATACAGTCGTCAATTAAGGATTTTTAAGATTAAACGTATAATTTGAAATTATTACACTTCAGATTCACGAATAACACCAATAGGGTATCAATATACTTAAGTGTAGATTATAAGCTCTCTATATGTGGAAATATTGAATTTATATTTTTTATTACTTTAAATCAATATAATGATCTACCTAATAGAGAAAAACTCAAGGATTACATTCTGGCAAGATCTTATGATGCACTATGCCATTCTAATACCTTCTATTGGGCTAATTGGACGTGGGTTTCGACGTCATACCCATGATTTGCACGAGGTAATCCTTTAGAGAAAATCTGGATAGTTATTGAGGTAATTCGACAGCTCTTGGACGATGCTGCGACGGTTTTACTGGTCAAAACCCAGCAGTTTCACCACAAACTTTGCTGACGATCGTTTTATGCACCAAAAATTTAGAAAATATGCATGGCGTGAGCGTGTGCCAACATCTTCAGCAACTTATTTTATAGGTTCGACCACAATTATCTTCATCGCTCACTTCATTGAAAGTTTACGTGCTAGAGCTTTCAGATCAAGCATCATCACCAATATTTTCACGGGCTTATACGAAAAGCTTGTGCCACTTATAAACATTCATGATTATCTAGACCAGGACTATATAGAATATTAGCTGGACCAGTTATCACCTGGCAAATCAACTTGAAGGAAAAAAAAAACTTAACCTCTTTACCACATCATGATGGTTACATGTGTAGGTTAAACGGTGTCATGTGTCGGTTAGCGGTGAGAGTTGTCAGTTAAACTGTGATAGGTGTTTGGAGGCATTTATGAGTAAAATGCCGTGCGAACAAGTGGTAAAGTTTTTATTACTGACAATCAACTTGGGTTGTTGGGATTTGTTAAGAAAGAAAGGAATATCATTAAACTAATACAATGTTGATATAACAGTATTTTACATGCAATAATTTGAAAATCCTGTCGTTATATCTACGCAATGTTAGAAAAAACAAGCATGCGAAGTCTGTAAAAGGGCCGTAAATATGTCAACGCCGCGCCGCCTCCAAAATGTGTGTGGCTGAAAGGAAGAACGACAGAAAGAGAGAGATAGAAAAGGGAGTGAGAAAGAGAAAGATATAGAACTGATCGATTTCTGTGACCCGAATACGAGAGGCTACATCCAGCACATAGCAAGCTGAAGTTTATATGAAAAGTGGGTAAGACGAAGTTAATATTATAACTTGTATTTATTTTGTATAAAATTTATTTTTATAGAATTTTTAATGACAGTATTGGCGAAGTAATTGGATTAAAAAAATGCTTATCGATTAAATCTTCTATATTTGTAATAAACTCAGAGCACGCCCTGTATAAGCCTTCAAGTACGTATATAAGCAATATGGGTTGTATAGTGAAGCTTAGCTTTGATCTGTATAAGTGAAGGTCAAACTAAAATGGAAAGTACTAACTTCTCAAGCTTTGGACATTTATAAGCAAACCATGGCCGTGATACGCTTCTTTTATGTAAAGTGTGTTGAAAACTGATGTTCAAGGTAGGACTTAGCATGGAGAGTTTAAAAATGCGGGCACTAGCTATAGCCTCTGAAACTATAATTACAATAAAATGGAACATAAAAAAGTTTCCAGGCGACCTGTTGGAAATATCTTCATCTGATTTTCTGCAGCCATCGTTATTACACTTACAACGTTCTTCCATTGCTGGTATCCGATTCTCCCTTCCTGGAAGAGAGGATCACTCTCCATCTTCTGCGATTCGGCTAGTTCTATTTTTACACTGCATTTTATACACGAACAGCTCTCCGGACTGATGCTTGCCAGTTATAATGAAACTGTCAATAAATGTTCGTTGCCAAAAACCCAATTCGTGTAACTGATTCGAACGTAAACAAACAAAGTATTAAAAGGCGTCAAAAATAAATCCTGGTTACAACCATTACCTAAGTCAAAACGACAAGACATTAGCTATATTAAAAACATCGCTTATTTTAACCTGAGTAATGTAAATAGATATTGGGTAGCTTCAAATTCACTAATTCTGTATTTAACGATGTAAAAATTGAGTTGTCTAATTTGAAGCATCCCACAATTCTTCTTACAAAATCGATTTTGATGACTGCGTATCTCTTGTCGTAACCCCATTGAAGTATAAACACTGTAACACATCTCCTTTTTTTACTTCTCTTCATCCCTCTCATCACCACGGTGGCAGTGCTAGCTGTCCTTATTCCGTCCTTCAGCGCGAGTGCTTCAGTTTTAGGAAGGAGCTTGAAAATTATAAACAGACTCAGGAAATTTGACTAAGACGGTTTGCAGCTTGCACGTGGCATGATTAAATATGTTCATCCACCTTGTTAGATTTTCTCTCTTATGATGCTCTCGTTATTTTTTGACACTGGCTAGTCTTCATATCCGTTCAAATTTCACCTCTCTTAAGTTTTATCTCTTGAATTGGGTCTATTCTTGTTGTAAACTTTTATTATTAAAAAATGTATTTGTTGGTTTAGTTGTTCTTTTGATCTTTGTCGTTATTTGGTTCCTCCACTAACCTTTTTTGTTTTAAAAGCTGATAATTTAGTAAAACTGCCTAGCAGTTGCAGTAGATACCTTGAGGAGGAAAATGTAGAGCATAACCTGTCAGTGCGACTGCCCGGTGAAGTTGTGATTTCTTGTACTAGGCGATCAAAGTCGGGCTGGGAAATGTAGTCTAGATCACAGTGGACCCGAATTGCCAAGATTTCGCTTGGTGATACCCTGACATGATTTTTTTTACTCCTCAATTCCGCACTAAATTATTCTCACATCATTAATGGGTAATCCAGTATTAGGTATTAAAGCTTACATTATTTTAGTATTTATTAATTTTCAAACGTACTCTAAGAGTTAAATTAAAAAAAACAAATTACTGTAGAATATTTCTCTCAGACGGGGCTTAATTACAGTATTTCAAAGTGCATCTCCTCCATCTTTTCTACCAAATATCCGAGCATCGATCTTACTTCTCACTGAGTGCCAACATCGAAATTGGTCAACCGTAAAAAGTTTTCTGTTGAATATTTGGACTGCAGGTAGTAAAATGAGCGACTATATACCAGTGGGGTCAGACTAGCTTTATAACGCTGAAAATTTGGCCTTCTATCGATTTATAATTTTGATTTAATTGTTATTTATAATAAATTTATTTGAATATAAAATATACAAAAAAAAAAGATAATGTGGTATCAACAAACAAAAGTCAAATTCGAGGATATATTGAAAAATTCTTAGCCTACTATAGAACCAAACAAAATTTCGATGTCAAAATATTTTATCACCAACATATTCTCCTCTTAATTGGATACATTCATTACAGCGAACCTTCAACGTCTCTACACCTTTCAAAAAAAATGTTCCTTCTTGCTCTGCAAATCAGACCTCCACAGCTTTTATTACCTCCTCGTTGGAAGAAAATTTACGACCTTTTAAACTTTTTTCCAGTTGAGGATAGAGATGATAGTCGGACGGAGCAAAATCTGGTGAATAAGGGGGGTGTTCTAGTAATTCAAAACGTAAATCACGAATTTTTTGCATGGCAAAAACAAAACACCTTTGGATAGATTTCCGTGTCTTTCCTCTTTAATTTTTTCCCGTAGATTGGTAAATAATGTCGAATAGTAATCTCCAGTTATTGTTCTACCCTTATCCAAAAAATCAATCATGATCACTCCATGCCAATCCCATCGATTGTTGCTTTGTTTCTGGATTGTGGAAATGAACCCAAGTCTCATCCATAGTAACAATTCGGTTTAAGAAGTCTACATCGTTTTCAAATCGAGCACAGATCGAACGCGATGCTTCTACCCTTGCACGCTTTTGGTCAACATTCAAACATTTGGGGATCCATTTGCAGCAATTTTTCTCATTTCCAAATTGTCGTGAACTATATGATAAACGCATTCGTATGAAATATTCAGTGCTTCAGAAAAACGTTTTAGCCCAGCTCGACGCTCTGATCAAATCATGTCATGAAATGCATCGATATTTTTGGGGACTGACACAGAAACTGGCCTTCCCGATCGGTCATCATCTTTAATGGAAAATTTACCTTTTTTGAAGCCTGCAGTCCAATTTTTCACGGTCGCATACGAAGGACATTGATCACCAAGGGTATTAAGCATATCTTCGTAAATCTGCTTAACTCTTAACCCTTTCAAATACAGGTACCTACTTGATGATGGCTCGATACTTCAATTTTTCGATTTTCACAATTTCGGTGGACATCTTTTTTCTTTCAATTTATTGCGTAACTCTGGTTTACTTTTTTGACGTCAAACTTCACACTGACACTTCTAATAAGTTATTGTTCGTTGCTATGGTAACGCAATATTTTTTTTATGCATGGAACTGGTCTAGGCTAACTAGATATCAATACATCCTCGTAGTATCCTTTCTATAATGCATATAGGGTGCATTTTCTTAAAAAGGACACATCAAATTTGTAGGAAATGCATAATTCATTATTTTTTGATAATATTTCACTTGGTAAAGGAATTACAAAAGTTTACAGAAACTAGAATCCTCCAAAACAGTATTAGACCCCTTTTTTCCTCATCGATTTTTCATGTTTTTCAGCGGTTTTAGATTATTAATCATTTTAAAGTACATTTCCGTAATTTCGGCTTTTCAAATCCAACAAAAAGAATATTAATATCTTGCCAGTTCACCTAACAGATTTTGCAACGCTGTACAAGTACATTTCGGACCCTCTAGTGCGGTTTCAAACTCTCTCATTCATTCTCTAGCTATTTCAATATTAACGAGAACCTAGAAGGACGTTCCTTTTTGTTTGTTTACTCGAAAGGAGAATTTTGAATCTCATTTTCTATATGCGCTGAGGTTTTAAATAACGAGATTAATTGATCACTTTGATGTAGATGGAAAGGGAATAATTGATAATTGGCTGAAATACGTTTGAAGTTTTAAAATACAGATAGCATGATTGAGATATCAATTGACAACATAATTTTAACCTATGAAGAGGTACTTTCTATATATTCGGAGAAATACCACACAACCTTTTTTCTTCCTTTATTCTTTACATATAAAATGTACATGACAAGATAACACTGTAATAGCTCAGTGCAAGAAAACAGGCGATGGCTCAAGAATATATAAACGTGAATATAATGAAAAGAGGATACCATCCCACATAGGAATCCATGGCAACGAAGAAGCAGACAAATATGTCAAACAAGCTGCAGAAAATGGCAATACGGAGACAACCAGTTTATCAGTGAGTGCGGATGTAAAAAGTGCAGTTAAGGCTCAAATACACAGTGCGTGGGAAAACCGGTGGAAATGTGCAAAAACTAAGTTGAGCGAGGTGAAAAAGTCCACAAAACCATGACCTGTATTACCCAAAAATCGCCGCGATCAAGTGCTTCTATCTAGACTACGGTTAGGCCACACTTGGCTAACACACAGTCATATTTTCAGTAACGATCCTAAACCAAAGTGTGACCATTGTAATGCAATGCTAACTGTCAAGCACCTCCTCATTCAGTGTCCACAATTAGTGAAGAAGCGACAATAGGCGCAGCTTCAATCATGTGAACTAGCGGACCTTTTAGGGTCCTCATGTAAAGTACAAAACCTGAAGGCGTTTCTTAAAGCAATCGATGTTCTGAATCTCATTTAATTTTACTGTTATTTCTTATGTAATTTTCTGTCTTCCCTAATGACGCTAATGACATTCCATGGTCGATGCGTATTGATAATAAAAAAAAGGACGGTTTTGTTGAAGACGCAGGTATAGTTTAAAATAAACACAAAAAATCAATCAATCGGTCAAAAAGTTTTACGTTTGCCGCCATATCATTGCCAGTACAGTGGCATTGGAATGGCTTGGTCAGATATTAATTATTCTCCATTCAATTAACAACTTATAAAAAAATAGAACTCCAAACATTCTCGCTTCATTACCTAATTTTTAACATGTCAACAAAATAAAATCTAATTGTGAGAATTTTATTTCAATTTCCTTTCAAAAGAATTGCTTTAATCAAAACACAAAGAAAGATGTTCATTATAATTTAAAACGGGATAATAGTTCAGAGACAAGAGTATGAGAAAAGTGAGCATGAGGGTGTTGAATAAGAAAACAATGGTTAAAATAAAAGGCTTTCACTTAATATTGGCACGCAATTTGAACAGCCAGGAATATTTTCAGTTGATCTCTACTGTTTCTGAATTTAGCAGGGAGACTGGAAGAAATTCAGCTTCTTATTCGATATCTTTTATTTCATTGAACCTCTTTAATTTTGGGTTCTAATCATTTTCTCGATCTTTTTTATGTTCTTGTGTACAGTTTGTTGCCAGTTTGCGCTAAAAGGGCTTTGTACTGTTCGCTTTGGATTCGATTCTCCTGCATTTCGATATAGAGTTTAATTAAATTATTAACATTCTGAAAAAGAGATGTAATTTACAAAATTAAAGTTTAGATATCTTCTGTACTTTCATTGTGGTGTGTTCATTATTCGTTTCGTTAATTATTTTGGGAAATTAAACAACAATGTTTATATATTTTAATTCAATGTTTCGGTAGCGTTCCAGGTTCATTCAGAGTAGATCATATTCTTAATAAAATGTGAAATAAAATATTTTCCTGGCAATATTATAGTCTACTGGAAATGGGATCCAGTGAAGTGTTTCTCAACAATTTTATCAAATATTCACATACATTTTAAAGCCAAAATAGTACATAATAAAAAATAATAATTGTATTTTTCGCAAATAGGGCCTCATGACTTAGAATCTCTGAATTATCTTTTAACAAAAATAACTGAAGGAGAAAAATCTATAAAATTTTAAATTGAAAATGACAATTCTTTGCCATTTTTAGATTTTCTTATGAATAAAATATCTACAACCACTGCCATGATTGCGATGTATAGTTTGGCAAGTTTATCTGAAGCCGTGAAAGGAATGCAGTCGAAAACATTCGATATTGCCACGTTTAACTATGAAAAAGCTAAAGTGCTAAGTATGTAGTGATAATAATTAAAAAATGGACTTTTTATCATTAACAATATTAACAATGTGATTGAACGTTGAACGTGAATTCTTTAATGTGCTTGTTTTCTTGGACTTTGTCTATTAACATTATTTTTTCAATTTGTGAATATTAAAAGATGAACACTTTTCCAAATTTGTTATGGGCTTCTTCAAGCTCTACCATAATTTTCACGACCTCCGAACTAACTCAATTGGTGAAATTTATCGAAAGGCCTTCGTTGCTTAGCGACCAGCTGACTTCCTATTGGCAAGCGCATCCGTGTGTTCTTCCCCCTCACTTTGTCAATTGTCTGACATTGATTATCCAGTGGCGTTGGTATTGTTAGTGTCAGATTCTGAACTATTTCGTATCCATATTGAATTCAAGTACGATTCTTAACATTATTTGTATTTAACAAATACCGTGTTTTGAAAAATACCTTACCTTTAAAGCAAAGCAAAAATCAGTTTCTATATATAATTATTATATAATAATAATTATTATTTTTAATACTTTTATAAAAATAGGTACCGTACGCCATTGGTACGTTTTTGACAGATATCCGCCATGTTTCCTCGCCCCTTACCGATGCCGCGTAGCTTCAGATAAACTTGCCAAACTAAAGGTTCACACTACACATTTCCATACGAACTCCTTGAGGGTCATCAAAACATAAGCCAACCATACAGTACTGACGAGGAGATCAAAGCGGAAGACTTGATGGTACACCCAACAGCCACAAAACAAAATATAGCTCTAATTATTTCCAAATAAAATACATCGGGTAGGAAAAACTGGTACCTGGTATACGAGCGACTTCTTACCTGTTTATAAACTAATTTCTAATTGTTTTTTATAATTTGAAGTGAACTAAGTTCCATTGAGAAGCCTTTTTTAATAACCTAAGCGAAATTTTGCAGCATATATATTTCCTCCCATAATTGAATACCATTTACATCTACCCCGTTGTTGTTCTATTGTCCGGAAATGGAACAACCAGACACAGCACGTGCCGCGATCACGTTTACAAAGTAAAATATCCAATATCGAGTTTCATACACGACTTCCAATTGTAAAATAAAATTAAATTTTCATTGATTTCAATTTCTATTGACATCCTCCGGTTATTGAGTAACGTATACTTTTCATAAAGATTGGAAGCAGGTAGTAACAAGGTATTTTATAATACGTAATTCTTGTTAGGTCGAACAAGGAATTCTATGCTCGTTTGATGAATGTAAATTTATAAATTTTTTAGAAAGGGTTATTGAATCAGAGACAAATGCTCCTAAATGATTAGTTGAAATTGTGATCCTCTGAATTCACGTTACATGCTGCAGCTCGGATCTTTTTATGAGTCAATCAGCCACGAGAACCATTTATGTTGTTTCTTGCCTCTGGCTTTCTTATCGCCTATCACAAGAAACCGCACATTCACCAGTCACACTGGGATAGGATATGCTCTGAACGTTACAGAATCTGCAGGTGTCTTCGTCTATCAACTCCATTAGCTTTGCGATAAACTAAGATTTATACAAAAATTCAGCTCATTCTGTTTCATTCCGAGGTGAAAATCCAACAAAGGTATTCATAGTTCCGGCGCTGGCGAAGTGCCGAGAGGAATTGCTCGTGAATCTTCTATATTACCCGAATCATTTTCAAAATAGTCGCTAACTTTGAAAAATTTCAAATAAAAAAATCAGCTCCAGTGGCAAAGTTATAGTGATCCTAATGTCTACTGCTCACGATGATGAAATATGGAGATTTGTGATTGGGTACGGGTCGTAGATTATGAAATATGGAAATTCCTGATTGTCTAAAGGTCCTTGACTATGAATTCATACACCCTGTTGAAGAACAATTACTAAATGCATTGCTCGATAAACGTTTATCGTTTTTCAACCTTTGATTTGTGTTTTTATTGAAAGTATATCTTTGCTTGGATCTTATTGGTGAATTTAAAATTATTGAAGGCTATAAAAGTGAGCTCAGAGCAGAATAGATCTCTTTGGGTCTCAGTGAATGTCACCCCAATATACATACATACAAGTGTGTTTAAGAGCTATAAAACTGTATGAAAAAGTTATAAATAAATTGTGTTTGAAATAAAAAAAAGTGGATTGAGATATTGTAAAAGTCTATTTAAAGGCTATAAAAGTGTATAGAAAAGTATAAAATAAAAATGAAAGTGATTGAAAAAATAAATATGAGAATAATAAAACTGTACGTGAAGGAAATATTATAAAAGCGTTGCTGAAAGGTATAAAATTGTATGGAATGAAGGCTATGACAGTGTGAAAAAAGCGTGTTAGACCATATTCTATGGATTAATAGACAGTGCGATGGAAGTCTTCCTGAATCTGACTATTACAAAAGTTAACATAGGCCAAAGGCACCGAGCTGACTATCGATAGCATTGACACAACGGTCACGAAATGTACCTTTAATAATAAGCTCCAAATAACTATACCAGGTAAGGATGATTGGAGGGGAGGTGTACCCATACAGGCTGAGGCAACTTGGTATATGGACGGCTCCAAGGCATACTTCTAGGAAGTAGGTGTAGGAGCCGGAATTGTAGTGCTAAATCAAAGGATAGATATTCGAAAAAACCTGTCCAAGGACGTTACAATTTCCAAGCGAAAGTGATTGCGATGCACCGCTTAAAAAAGCAGGAAAATACATACCGTTCAGTTGTCATCTTCACAGACACCCAAGTTGGATTCGCCAACATTTTCGGCAGACCTAATAAGCGAAGATAGGAAAACTGTCATAGTAGGTATGTTATCAGGGCACTATAAGCTTAACAGGCATGCAAATCTAATGGGGTTCATAGCTGAAGTCATGTGCAGATTCTGTCACATAGAGGAGGAAACTACAGAGCATACTCTTATGCCAGTTCCTGGTGATTATCGGTTTCTGGTGGTAGGTGATGAGAAGCCACCGGCAAATAATTACATGAAAGGCGCAGTCTCTAGGCGGCTGATTGGCTATATAAAAAGAGCCGGGCTGGAAAATTTAACCTATATTCAGAGGACCATAATAGATCTGAAAAGGTCGCAGCGGAATAAATCTAATTTAATGTATAAAAGTATGGAAATACTATGAAGGTGTATGGAAAGATTTTTTTATAACAAAGAATTAGAGATCTTGAGGCTTGTTCCATAGAAACTATTTTAGATATTATTATAATTCTGATACTTTTATTTCGAAATTACAACCTGTCAAGATTTCCATGAATTTCAAACTTTCTATATTTAACTCAAGAAGGAAAACATTTTTATTCAAGTGTTCTGCTAAAAAAAAATAAAACAGGAGAAACATCTAATTTTATTTTCTCTATTTTATATAAAAACTCACTTTCAACTTAAAATGAATTAAACTGATTTGAACATAAATTTCATTCCTTACCAGCAAGTATTTAAATATAGCAACTACGTAAAAGGGAGGCTGAGTACCGACTGTCCCTTTTTCGTCGTTAACATTTATCTGGACTACCTTTAGCGTGTCATCACGTCTTCGGTTTTGATTAACGAGCACAGAATCTTCCAACCTACCAAAGGATGTGTTTAGTGGAGCATTCCTAATACCATCCAACTCAACTTTATGCGTGACATGAATGCAATTTCAAAGTAACATCTTTTGAACTCCTTTTTTTTCAACACAAAAGAAATTTTTCGTTTATACCAACAAGCTTCTTTGAATGTAATGGAATTATTCGTTTTTATTTTATTTTCAACGCAACAATCTAAAAAAAAAAAAGTTTTTCAGGACGTTGGGATTTGAAAACCTATTTACAGCAAATCTTATAAAGTAATGAAATTATTTAAAAGTTCCTATAAACAAAGTGTGATAAATCCAACAAACAAGAGCATCAGTTCCACTTTTGTTTATATTCAGTTAATAACGATGCCTGTGTTTACTAATGCTGCATTAACAAATATGCATTTTTTATATGGATTAGCCAAAGATAATGACACAGTAGCCAGAATGTATGACATGCGTTCTGAAACGTTTACTGAATTGCATCTTCGCTTACAAGAAACTGGAACTGTTGCAAAATCAAAGAATATTAATATTGGATGACCTAGAAATCCACCACTCGAAGATCAAGTTCTCTGTATTATCAACGGTTATCCAGAAATGAGTACCAGGAAAGTTTGGGATGATCTAAAAGAAAATTTATTGTATCTATATAAAACATTTGCTACCTAATAACTATCCGCTCGGTCTGCATTGTTGACAATGGATTTTAAGAAAAATTGCAAACTAATGTTGCTACCACTGTTTTGTTTACCAATGAACGATGAAATAATAGTATATTATGCAACGATTATGTATTAATAACCATTACATGAGAGTTGCATACCCTATTTTTTCTACGAACAAGAAATTTTATTTGAATGCAATATAAAAAAAAATTAACCCGACATGTACAGATCGAAAACAACCGTATGCCGCGCCTTTGCTCACTGTGCTACGGGCCCCCGTTCTTGAACTAATAGCATAAAGCATATATCTATAGTTCGTTACTTATAAATGGAAGGTATGAGTATGACTTTAATATTATATTCAATCAACTGTATTTATTGTATTCTCTTACACTATTCATAATACTTAGCAATTATATTTGCACAATTTATTTACAGATAATCCATGTCACTTTAGAAATGTTACTGCTGCAATTGGAGGAAGAACAATTATTTAATGTAGAATGTTCCTAATCATAGTTTCCTAAAATATGACACACATCCACACAGTGGATTTCCAAGAAAAATAAACCACAATATGAATTTGTTTTTATTAAAATGAATCTTGAATTTTCCAACTATTTCATACATACCTTTTTAGGCTCAGTGGGTTTTAAAATAATAATTTCTAACTTAGTGCTGTACTTTTAACATACAAATAAAAGTTTTATACAGAAATAAGTTCAAGTTTGTTTATATACAGTAACTATCAAAAATTAAACCTAACCTATAGCCAAATAAAAAGAAGAATATTTGATAACTTCATTTGACATTTACTAGATTCTCATACGATTTCAAGAGCTTGGCATCATAGTCCAGTTATGACGGAAGTCACGTGGGTTGATATTTATAAGTTACAAACTATAGGTATGTTACTGTTATACAAAATTAGTAATAAAATATTGTAAGCAAAAATTAATAAGTTTGAATAGGTATGTATTTACCTTGGTCCTTAAGTATTTTTGGTCTGGTGCTCGACATTTCTTTTAGCTAACGAAAAAGCGTTAAAACACACGAATCTCTTAGAAACCGTCAAACATTCTACAGAAAATATTTGGTTATTTAAAAATCTAGATTTATATTGGTCAATTTTTCAGTTTTATAATGAAAACCAGTGTTATAATGAGTATAATTATGAAACTGAAAATTGGCATTTAATTAACAACTTATAGTATAGGACTAGAAAAAACAATTGAATTTGTTCAAATCTTCATTATATTAGAACTGCGTTCAATATATACTCGTTTGAGAAAGGTACTGTGTATTGAACGTAGTTCTAATATAATTGAACAAATAAAATTGTTTTATTTCATCGTTTAGTATGGATCTTCATCAAGTAAAATCCTTATTTATTAAATTTACCAATGAAACCAAATTCTTGAATCCCAATTGAAAGAGATTGTAAGAAAATCAAAGCTCTCTGACAACGGTTTGGTAAGATTTGGCGCATGGCGCATTAAAACCAAATCAATCAACTCAAATTTAATTTTATTAATAATTCGGATAACAGATTTTGTTACGTTCATTGAATAATAAATAAATTAAGCTAGCATTATAAATATTTCGTTTCTACATCCATGTTTATCAAAATACATCGCTATTCATAAAATATAATAAATTTAAATAACAATTACGTATATTTTATTCAATTTCGGTTATTTAAATTATTCATCCCAATGGAATTGAACGATCCATCGACATTTTTATTTATTTATTTAGCATAAATAAATAAATAAACTACTGGTACTATATTGTCCATAATAATTTACGGTACAGTATAGGAATTAGGAAAATACTAAAAGTTTTTCGAGAGAGTTAGTTATAACCATATTTTATAGAAGGATAAAAAAATATGAGAGGATTTGTTGATTGATTGCGTCTGTACATCCTGTGCTCGGCAACTCAGCCTTTAGCATTTTCGTGCTCTTAGTCGTAGTCTATGCGTCTTCTTCTTGGAGAATTACTACCTTGAGCGCTCTAGTCCCAGATGATTATAATGAGTCAGAGGTGAGAGAAGAACTATTTGGGTATTTTCATCACTATCAATAGGTGCTTATGTAGTGTGCAGCAAAATATTCCAAATATTTGGAAATATAAGTTGGATCTATAAAAGCAATGTTCCTAAGCAGCAATTAGAACTAGAAAAGAAATGAAGCTGCAGACTCCTCATTCCGTACACATTATTTGTGAATTTGAAGGGATAATTAGTTGTATTGTCAGACAACCTGGGACATGCCACAAGATGGTATGATGAAAAAGTATAACTTTTCAAAGAAATTCGTTACGGAATTAAGCAACAAGAAGGAATGGGATCCAAATACCATTACCAGACTTGGAAAGAATGCCATTCAATGGTACACAGACGGCTCAAAAGCAATAGAAGGAACTGGGATAGGAGTGTACGGGCCAGGAACCAAACACTCTGAAAGCTTGGGAAAAACCCAGTATCTTTCAAGCGGAAATTCACGCAATAAGAAAGTGTGCCCAGTTCAATATTGACAAAGGATATAGAAGGCAAAGGATTATCATAATGTCTGATAGTCAAGCAGCCATTAAAGCGCTGAGTTCCTGTGTAATCAGTTCCAAAATGGTGTGGGAATGCCTAGGCAAACTTAATGAACTAGGCGAGAACAATATAGTCACCTTACTGTGGATTCCAGGACACACTGGAATAGAAGGAAACGAAATAGCAGATGAACTAGCAAAGAGGGGGAGTGAAATACCCTTTTGGGGGCCGGAACCTTTTTGCGGAATCAGCTCCAATGTAATATTGGAAGAAATAGGTAAAGCCGAAGAAAAGAGAAGATCTGACAATTGGAAAGATCTAGTAGGGCTTAGGCAATCAAAGATTCTTCTGGGTGACTACAACCTGTTGAGATCAAATGAATGCATAAGTCAAAGCAAAACTGCACTAAGAGTTTTAACAGGAATCCTAACGGGACATTGTCGCCTGAATGGACACCTTAAAAAGCTCAAAATAATGGAGGAAGAAGATTGTAGATTTTGTGGAATGGAAGAAGAAACCTCCATCCACATACTTGCGAACTGCACAGTATTTCAGAATCCTAGGGCACAGTACCTGGGAGACTACTGGATAGAAGAGGGACAGTTACCTAAGTTGAGGCCTGCGGATATCCTAAAATTCCTCCGGGAAATAGGACTAAAGGAGCTACTAGTATCTGAGACTCTCCTCAGAAACTAAGTAGAAGTAAGGGGGCACAATAGATCTTTTAGGTCTCAGTGAATGTTACCCCAAAATACATACATACATACATACATACATAGTTGTATTGTATTGGAAATAATGGGTTTTGCTTATAACTTTGGACCTTATCAATATATACACGAAAATTGTTATTTTCACTGAAATCCCACCATTCACATCTTGCTACGCAAAATAAGCCACTATAGGAAAACACTACTCGCAACTCTATTTTACTTGGACAGTACTGGTTTTTTTAAATATGACCAAAACGTCATTTAAAATCAGTTTTAAACTCAATCTGTTCACATTTTTGTTAGTAAAAAAAGTACTGTTGCTAGAGCCGTTACTGTTATGACATAAACCAACATAGGTAAAGGATGAATTGAAAAGCTCGATTTGCCGAAGAGTTATAATTACAAATCCTACTTATGACTTTGTTTACGCACTAGTTAAGCGATCCATTTAATTTAAATTGCACTTGAGCGTGTCTCATTACCGAGCTGAAAGTCTAAAGTTGACAATCTCTGTAAAGTTTGAAGTCAATAAATCAATTAATAATGGCGTCAGAAGCCCGGTAACATTTTGTCCTCGTTGGCGAATATGTCGACAAGAAAACTTGCAAAAAGCAAAATTATAACACAGGGTCGGTGAAAACCGTCAGTTTCAGTTGAAATAAGCACCAAAGTTTTCTTTAATGTTAGTTGGAAAATTCTCGATTAATATTTCTAAAACAACATAAACACAAGCAATCCTCACTTTTATTTCTTTGATACATGTCATAATGATGGAGCACTATATTTATTCCATATTCATATTTTATACTATCGACTCGCCCCTGCTTTTCTCGGTGAGCACTTCGCATGGAATCTTGGTGCACAAGGGTGCAATGAAACGGCAGACACTCTAGCAAAGCATTTGGGATATTAAAAACTGCAGCATGCGGTTGTACATCTCGGTGGACTATAACAAAACATTAGACGTACTCCAGTTCCAAAGCCAAAGCCACGTGCCAAAGCAGGAACACAGCAAACTCTTTGTAAAAAACTCTCGGAGTCACTGACTAATGAAAGATATTGAGCCCCAGCAGGGAAAAGAGAAAGACAGTGATGGTATTACTCACTAGTAACTGTACCCTAAGAAAACACGCTCATACAATGTTTATCTACGGGGATAAACCTATCTCTCAGTTGTGCATGGATGAGGAGGAAGCAGTATTACACATTATCTTTAAATGTAAAGTACTGTCTCATTGAAAAGATTGATAAGGACCTCTGGTCTCTTCACATGAACCGTACAACCACGAGCACAAAAAACCTAAAGGCTTAGGTGGCGAGGACTCGAAGCCTCTGACTGGTGGTGCCTAACGAAAACCGGTTCTATGGTAGGGAGAGAAAAATAAAATGACCCATCAACACCTTATGCCTCACCTACCCTCAAATAGGATTCAGCTAGACTTTTAGATTGATCTCGACGTCGAACCTGAAAAATAACTTGCAGAAATTATGCTTCACTTAAATGATGTTTCAGTTAACCTGACCTTTCCAAGAAAAGAGTCCCTTGGGCGAGCAAATCTTGTGCCGGATCTGTCGCCAAGCATTATCATTTTTCATCGGCATTTCATATTGCCGGAAAGAATGAGAGCATTGCGGGTGTCGCTTGGGGAGAAATTAGAGAAAAACGGCTGAGAAATTGGAAATTGTACAGGAACATTAATCAGGCTTTATTTATTATTGCAATAAAAACAGTGTGGAGATACAGGATTATCTGGAAACTTAACATCTCGTCATAAATAGTTGATGGTATTTTATATTGTAAGCATATCATAGCAAAATTATAAGTTGATGATATTTGGCTTCTAACATTATAAAAGTGTTTTATAAGAAGCATTATTGTATCGTACCTAATAACAAATTTGTTGTTATAACTTTATAGCTCATAGTAAGACACAAAACACCACTTTTTATGTCAATCTTATCCCTTGTCGTAATAAAAATGCCTTTATTCGAACCTAACATCAAAATAACTCTTAATTTCAATTGCGACTTCCAGAAAAGTAGCAAGTCCGGTTCTGTTATTTTCGCCATATTGGTGTGACTCCAGACACCACCCATCGTTAGCGGTTTTATGTATGTCATTTTCTTTTTGGATTGATAGAAAGGCCATTGCTGGTTTCATATTCAGAACTTGAAAATGTATCCCATGTTTGTTAGTATGCTGAGAAGCCACAAAGAAAGTAGCTATGTCCAAGGTAATTACAAAAGAATGTGTGGTAAGAGCCCCCACTATGATTATATACAAGACCTATTAGACCAATCAGTCTGTGGTGTAGTAACCAAATTCACAGAAGCTTGGAACAATAAGAATAGCACTCCGTTGTGTAGGAAATGATCAAACTAGGTCAATGCCATTCGTTGGACCAAAGCCCTCTATAGCGTTGCAAAAACGACAATAAAAAACGGTGGAGAATTTCACCAGGACAAAGACAAGAGTAACAGTTTACAATAAAACATCCGTCAAATTTTGCTCAGTATGTTATAAGCTATGAAAAAGGTATAAAGCATGTTTATCAAACACTAGGTATAATGCGACAAAACTGGATATTTCACATGAACCCATTCAATATTTTTTCCTGCACGAAAACTTTTTTTTCAAAAAATATGTGTGATATCTCTATGCACTGTGCAAATAGGTGTTAAGAACATCAGAAGATATTTTTCAGTCGAATTGGTTTTCTAATAAAAGCCGGCTATGCCCGTCAGTCTTCGTGCCAATATGTTGTCTCAACTAAACTTCCTGCAGGTTTGTCATACTGAATAAATATGAAATCCTAACGGGAAATGGTAATCCTCGAAATCACTAACTTCTGACATAGATCCGGTTTCATATATTTCGAAAATACAAAGAATATCTGGATTTTTCTTGGCGTTTTCTGGAAGAGCTGTTTATCTTGCCAGCTACCTCCGCGTGGGAGCCTTTCTGCTTTTTGATAGAAATATCAAGTTTCATTAGTTTGTTTATTATTTCCTAAAACGATTTCTGTCAATTCATAAACTTCTACCATTTGTACAAGCACAAAGTCGTGAATCAAAAGACGAACAATTGCAGAATACAATCACTCTCGTTGAGAAATATCCGAAGAGATATATTGGTGTTCCTAAAGGTGGTGTGACATTCTAATGATCTTAATTGGGAAGATAATTCAAATAAAGGACATGTTATAATATCAAATTAAATGATTCATTATTTGCAAGATTAACAGATCTATTTTCATTATCAGTAAATGAAGTTTCAAAAATATTCAAAACTGACATTTATAAACTTGACCATTATATGAAAACATTGATATTTTGGCCTCGAGAAAGTAACATTTATAAAATAATCTAATAGCCGTAAAAATAAATTGTAAGAAAATTTAAATGACTTCTAACTATAAAAACAATCACGATTTTAAAAAAGAAGACGACATAATTGTGGTTCTATATCAACCCTTATGTAGCTAACTTCTCTTTTAGGTAATGTACGTCAGCATAAATTGCGAACTATTTCAGTTGAATTTTCAAATCGACAAAAAACCGTATGAGAATAAAAATATTAAAGGAGGGAAGATATAGCATCATGGCTACGAGATAAATTATTGTTAATATCCTTGCTTCCGTTGATGAAATGATTCGGAATATCCAAGATAATCCTGATATATATTAATTCGAATTTATCGTCCGCGATTAATTTCAAACAACTTCCTCGTCTCTGGATCGTCAACGCTAAATTGCGGTAGTCAAAGTAAAACAGACAGTGCTCGGGTCCTAGAGCTGTTTCTGTATTTCTCAGTTATCAAGTCAACAAGAGCGGAATTCCACAAAGAATTCCATCGTATTACTTTATAGCCTTTTCTATCAGATTAACAAAGGATTTGCTTCTCCACTCAATGTTTTCAAGAGGTAAATATTATGCAGAATTGAGTTGACTGGATCGGATGTAGTGTAAGTGGATTGGGCGGAGATAAAATAAATGGTATATTCAATAAGGTTCAGGAGACAGTATAAAGTATGCATTTGCATAACTGAAGGTGCTATAGAGCCACATTTTATAAAATCTTAAGAACATATTTTTTTCCTTTTAAAAGATAATATTTGCGATGGATATGACTATATTAGTCACATTTATTTCGTTTGTAGATATAGAGAGGATTTAGAAAAAATATACATATTGTATAACAATAAGTTAATTTCCACATGAAACAAAGCCTAATTTGTTGTTTGTTGACAAGGGTCGAAACTGCGTTCACTGGTCCTGAAGCAGCATTTGAGGAGCACACAATTGGTATATATAGAGATGAACCTATCTGCCAGTTGTGCATAGACAGTGTTATACATTATTATCGAATTCGAAGCTATAGAAATACTAAAAAGCCCAAAGGAGGATTTCTCCAAGAAAGATCTGAAAAGGACACCCGATATCTTCACATAAACGGTACAACCTGAAGGTTGAATTTGGCTCTTGGTCTTACTTCTGAATTCAACAGCTTAAGTGTGTTTTCTAAATTATCAGCAAACAGACAACTCGTCCTGCTATCATCTGCCTCTTTGATTTGTAGGTTCTGCAGAGCAGATATGTTTAATCGTTTGGTAGACTTATGTAGCAAGTAATTAATCTGTTCAAGTTCCGTGAGGTGTTTTATTCGAAAATATTTTAAATTGATTAATTACAGTTTTTGTTAGAGATAACTACTTTGTTTTGAGTGTTATCTTCTTTATATGATTGTTCGTCGAGTCCCAGGGGAGCTAGGAAGGCGTTAATATCTATTAAACTTCAATTGGTGAGTTTATGGATGGATTTTATGTGTTCTGGAAAGTTTAAGACTATTCGGAGAGGGATTTTATTGAGGATACTATAAATAATACAAAATAAAACTTTAACAAACTTGAATTTGATCAAAGACTGTTTATAGCTGTTAAATTTCATACCTCTCATATAAACAATTTTATACATATTGTACTATCAAAACGTCGTGTGACACCCGGTATAATTGTTTCACGAAACCTACATTTTATTATGAACGAACGAAGGAGCGAAAAGTTCCAGATCAGAAAGTCATATAACCCCAATATATCAGGGCAGGTGTAACCGGGATCTAGGATGCTGTGTGCCATCGTCGGATTATACCTCTCCGTTCGTCCTCCCGCCATCCCTTTATCGATCTAAGCCATATCAGTAGATGTTGTTAGCTTCGGTATCACAAAAGAATGACGGTGTATACATCCAGGAACGCAAATTGCTTGTTCTTAGATTTTTTTTATTCGATAGCTACCAAATTAAATGAGTTTTTACTGTCGAATGATATGCAGGTCTTCCGTGTATAGTATACAGAAGGTGAATTAGTTTTTCAGTTAAGAGACTAAATTCGAATTTACAGTAATCGCATAAAAAAATTTGAAACATATACAGGCAATATGTGAAATGCATTTAAACTGTCGTGGAGAGCAAAATATGTATCCTCCTCCGCGGGGGATGGGAACCAACACATTAGTTTTCAGATACTTCAGATGTGAGACAATTATTCACGAAATGATTCAATTCAATGATTGAGTCGCACAAACTATGGGTAAGTCCACGTGATGTCACGCACTGATGAATCTGATGATAAATAAGCGTTCTTTGCCCAAAACAGCCAAATTACAAATCTAAAATCTATCCAAATAATTGTTTATCCTCAGAGCGACTGTCATTACTGTCAACTTATCAGTTGGTGGGCATGCCCTGTATACTTTTATACGGATATATAACTGTTAAGCTCTGAAAGCGAATTTCAGCGCTTCCTAGCGTCTTGGAAGAAACTAATTTGAAAAAAAAGCGTCAAATTTAAGCTTATACTCTATTATAATAAGGTATTTAATATTCCACGTAAGTTAACAAAAATTCTGTACCATTATTATTCAATTTCAAGTTGATTCCGTCTACCACTCAGTCACTGCGCTTGAATATACTTCACTAATTCTTCCTGCTACCACTTATTTCCTGCAGCACTACAACTATCTTTGTGGCGGCTTTGGGAAAGGGAAGTTCATTAACAGTGACATTACCTTGCGAAATTTAATTTTCGCACTAAAGCGTATTAGAGAAAATGGGCATGGTTACTAAATGCTTAACATTCCCGTTTTAATGTCATCAGATTTTTAATTCGCATTTACCAGAAAATAATTGTAGTAGAGAAATAAACTAGGCGTTGCTAATGAATCTAAAAGTCCTTCAGAACAAATAAAAATACCTTTGGAGTAGGTTCCAGGATACTGTGGCATTGTGGACAATGAAAAAGCTTGTAAACTAATCTGGGAGGATTCATCATTTTCAAAACTTGCACTTGGAGTTACCAATATTACATCCGAGGATATATACGGGACTGAATCAAACGAAAATGAAGAGAGAGGTGCAGTGAAGCCGATTCTCAAGCGAAAAACATTTATTAAAGAACCGTTGGAGCTCAGAGCTGAAGAGCTACTTTGGAAGATTAGGATTCAAATCATAACAATAACGAGTCTTCGCCCTGGCTACAGTCAAATGAGAGAACACCTTCACAAAATAGAGCTATACAACGTAGACACTTCCTGCAGACAATGTGGTGATGGGACAGAATTAGCCAAACATACACTGCCAAAATGCGATACCTTTCGGAACTAGAGTGAAGCAATGGGCGTTATTTAGATAAACCGAAAAAATACAAAAACTCCAAAGAGGTTGAAGTGTTGCTAGCGATAGGACCAGCATTATTGCAGAGCTTATTTCAAAGCCTAGCTTGGTTTCTCATTTCTGAGTGGATTCAGGTGTTTCCACGCACTTTGCGTTGAACGTCGCTCCAAAATACGCCTTCAAATCACCCGAGATTGTCCCAAAATCTTTCAAATCGTCTGAGAGATTAACTCCGAGTGTTTTCGGTTAACTGGGACAGAGCCAGCCTAGTATATTATCTTCTGTGATATTCTCTAAAATTCAAATATTCCGATTTTCATTAGAGCTTAAAAATTAACTAAGATTTTTTAAACAATATTGGTGACTCTGAACTGAATATAAATAGTTGATAAGTGGACCATTCCAAACCAAAATGCGTGTCAAAAATTGAACTGTTCAGTATAAAAATAACTAACACATAGACAAATTTCGCAATCCACATAAATCTATCTAATCCAGTTCAGCTGCTATTATGTGCTCATTTAGTCGTAAACTGCTCTTTTGGGCACGCTTCCAGATATTCTTATCTATATTTCCCTACGTTGTCTACTCAATGCCTTGTTTACCTAATTCACCACCGGTTTTTATTTTCCAATAAAACGAGGAGGTATATTCCTTTAGGATTGTTTTCTAGCACATTTATTTTTATTATTTTCATTACAGCAATAATAAGAAAAACTGTTTCCGATATGAATTTAAAAACTCAATACTTATGTATCTCTATAAGTGGAGTTCATACTTTTCTACACTCACGGACAAAATTATTGCATATTTTATTTTAGGTCTTTATTCTTTTTCCCTTAAACACTTTTGTGATTTCGGTTGCTAAGTCTGTTACATTGGAGTGTTCTACGTATATTGCAAGTTATTACAGATAGAGTAATGTATAGACAAAGCTTTTATAACTGAATAAGCGATAACGTTAAATAAGCGGAAAACTATAAACGTAGCATAGTGTGCCTTGATGACTGAAACAGTGGTTTCTCTTTATTTGACGTTGTCAGAATGACATTTTCAGTGCATTATTTATTCAATCTGTAGTTTCAGTTAGTAAAATGCCACGTTTAAAAAAGTTAGTTTCGGTTGAATGTCCATCAATCGACTGTTACTCGCGTACTAAAACGTTACAATGAGACTGGAGGATACAAAAGGAGGCCTGGTCAAGGACGTAAAAGATGTATAACGCCATGGGATGAGCAATATTTAAGAATTCAATCTTTGCGAAACACTTACTTACTTACTGCTCCGCATCTAAAAAATCAATTACCAAATGCAAGACAAGTCAATGTTTCCACCAAAACAATAATAAGGAGACTTAACGAGGTCGATTTAAAGCCAAGACGCCCTGCTAGAGTTCCTCGGCTTCTTCCACGCCATAAAATCGGACGGTTATAATTTGCAAGAGCACATACTGACTGGAATGAACATCAATGGGGAAAATTTCTTCTTACAGACGAAACAAGAATACAATTATGGAAGCCTGATAGACGTGGTCGAGTATACAGAAGGCCAGGAGAACGTTTTGCAGAATGTAATCTTGCACATAATCTTAGCTTTGGTAGTGTTTCCATTATGCTATGGGCTGGCATTTCTTTGGAGAGTCGCACGGAGCTCATTGAAGTGAATTTGAGGATGAATGCTGACTGGTACATACGCAACATCCTTGCAGAACATGTTATACCATATGTCGGCTTTATTGGGTATGATAACTTTATGCTAATGCACGATAATGCCCGTGCCCATGCCGCAAGAAGAGTCAACCACTACATTGAGGATGTCGCGAAGCTAGAGTGGCCACCATACGCAAATCCCATAGAATATGTATGGGACATCCTAAAAAGAAATATTCGAGCACGGAATCCAGCTCCTAGCTCAATTGCAGAATTAAGGATTGCTGTACAGGAAGAATGGAATCGAATACCACAAGAAACCATCGAAGATCTTTTGCGCAGTATGCCTAGGAGGATGCAGGCTATTGTTAGAACTAGAGGAGGAAATACTAAGTACTAAATTGTTATTATTTTATCTTAAACTAATGTATCGTGTCCATGTTGTTGTTCTTTCCTAATTAAACGTTATTATCAAAAACAGGCCATTTCGCTAATTTCATCACGAATCTGTTGTAAAGGTTCAATATGTAATTAATTTGATTATTAATAACGTGACAGATTTAGCAACCGAAATCACAAAAGGGATAAAGAGAAAAGAAGTAAAGACTTGAAATAAAATATGTCCGTGAGTGTATATAAAAACAAAAACATTTTTGAAATACATCAGTTATTGTTTTTTGAAGTTGTCACTATCGCCTCCTAGCTTCTAGCTGTTCTATTATCATTAATCAAGATCAATTTTCATGTAAACTTTTATTTTGGATCTTTTTCTTCATTTTACAAAATTTGGAAAAGAAAATGCTCCAAAAATTCTAAACTCATTCTCTACTCCCGCATTTGAAGGTCTTAAACTATATATGTCCTGCTTTCATACCCTACATTTCTTACGCGCGTTTGGTTATTGAAACGAGCAAGACAGTGCAAAGTGTAAGTGTTGGTGTGAACCCAAGACAGCAAAAATTATTCACAAGTAATTGCTCCTATTTTCTAATCTAATTCAACTATCAAACTCCAAGGCTACATTCGTAATCAATTCGCTGGCCAAGTGGCACTTTGGCACGTAAGGCGGCAAGAAATTTCCCATTCACAATAACTTCAATGTCGACTTTAACGCAAGCGCGTAAATTTCGACGACTTCAAGTTCAGCTCTGACGCCAAATTGCGTTGTGAACGATCACACTGAAATAGATTTGCCTAGCTTGCGTGCCAAAGTGCCATTTGGCCAGCGAATTGAGTACGAATGTAGCCTAACAACTAATATTGTACCAATTGAAAGCTTAACAGCATTAGGTATTCTTGAAAAAGGACAGTTCTTAAAAGCTGCTTCGAATTGCTTTTATCCAATCATTGACATTGATAAAATGGACTCCACAAATAAAGCGACTATTTTAGTTTGTACTTTATAGAAGAACATCACTTCACACTTTGGGTGGATTAAGTGATAGATCAGCAACAATATTCACAATTATCAATGGTTGTTTTACTACTAAGTTTTTAATCATACTAAGCATGATAATGGTGATACCCATCAACGTGTACAGAAGAATCAAGAATGTCTTATTTGTATTTCCTGTCAATTACAACAATGTAGTTACGTCCATAAGACAATTGTAAATTTTACGAACCATTTACAATGAAATTTCGTTTCATTGTAAAGGTATTATGGCTTTTAAAATATTAATTAAGCGGCTACCCTCAAATTTCCTGTTTATTACGATATGGTGAGCTGACAAAGGATGGCTCTATGCTGCATTTAGAAATTAACGGAACACGGAACATATGCGAGACAAAGCAAACTGTCTGAAGGGAGAAAGTGTGTTAAAACAAGGGCTTCAGGCAGTAACGGGCTTGTTATTGAATAAATATTATCTTAGATGAAAAACGGAGTAATCCGGATCTCTACTGAATAAATATTCAAGAAAACAACATGTTGTTTTTTAAATTTATAAAGTTTGGCATTAAATTTTTTTTTAGTTACAAAAAATATGCCCTACATTGACGTTTTGTCATTTTCCTCCGTCATGAGATCAGTATTATAGTTTTACGTTATCAAGTTATCAAGAGGGAAATAAAAACAGAAATTTACGTAGATTCTAATTATACGATTAAAAACAACATTTTAGAGATGATCATTTTAATGTGTTTGTAGCTCAGATTAATACATTAAAAAGATACATTTGTTAACATTAAAAAGTGAACCCAACATTACATCACATTCTAAGGTAACTTGCCGACCCTTTGCCAGATGTCTTACTTTTCCTTTGAATTGCGACAACTGAATTTTAGGACACGATCGAAACGTACAAAATAAAAATGTTCTTTTAAGAAATTACATAAAAATGACTTTAAAATCATTATCCTAAATGGTTTGGTTTGAAGTTTTTGAGGTTTAAACGAAACAAATGCGTGATAATAATTTTGTCTGTCTTGAATATGGCAACACCAAGAAAAGGGCGGAAACCATTTTACTATCAATTTTACCTGATTTTACTACGAAGTTTCAACGTTCCTAGTTTATTGAAGCTCTTGTTTTCAACTGATATTTGTGTGTGTGCGTACAGATATAATTAAAAACAATATTTTTGTGTGAAAATCATGGTTCATCAGTGCCAAATTTGCAAAAAAAAACAGTCGGAATCTTCTTAACCTCTCTTTTCACCTGTAAGTAAATAGTTCTATATGCCAGTGGCATTGACCGACTAGCCCAACAGTTCCTCCCCACTCCTTGAAAGTCATTGATTTAAACATATGTATGGCGATAGAATATTAGCCGACTTTTCGGATAGTTTTATGAATGACTTGCGGACTCTATTTGTGTAGTATTACTCTAAGGTTTGTAGAAATATGTAATCACACTTTCATCCACCCAAAACTTTGCAGAATTTGCTGAAAACCCCAAATATGAATGTAGTTTCAGCAACAAACATAGAACTCTCTCACGATTACAGTTTATACTCAACTTTTATATGTACTAATTACATGCTCCCATATTTTCTGTTGCTTTTTGAAAAAATATAACCTTGATACAAATATTGTCTGTCAAAACACACAAAGAAATATTTTCTTCTCGGTTACCATATCCAATACATCAAACGATTCATGTAGACATAAATACACATCCTTCTAAACAGTCGTGTATCAAATATCAAGCGCTGGACTAGATATAATGCAAACAATCACTAACCCCTCATTGGGAATTCAATAATAAACATTGTTATCCTTCTTTTCAAACTAATTTTCAAGGAAGAAACACAAACCCATTATAGGGTCAATTTCTTTCAATAATCGGGTCAAATATACTAATAGAGATAATAGTATGGGATTGTATAGGTGATTTAAGCGTACACGGAGACCTTTGCTAGGTCATGGTAGCCTGGATACCAGGACACGAAGATCATAAAGCAATGAACTGGCGGATGAAACCCTTCGGTGGAAGTCAGAATAATGCTGCTTGGGAACTAAACTCTTGTATAAACTGGGGCCCTTTTTGGTTGTAAAGACATTGTATAAAGGTTTATAGCCACATTATAAGATTTTCACGTTTCTATAAGACATGCTGTATAGCAGTTCTTATAGCCTTTATAAAATTAGTTTTGCTAGTTGGAACGAGTATTTTATGATACTCTGTTTAATTAGTGAAAGCATACTCGATAATAGAGTAAACCAGTCGTTCCGTAGGAATAATATTTGAGGAAATACATTTTTCGATTCGTCAGTTCTACAGGATATTGGGGAAGAAAGGAAATATCGATTATGAATTATATATGCGTGGGTAATTTGTAGAATTATGCGAGTGAAAATTATGAGGGGTTGATAAGAACCGTATTGAATTGAGAAAACGTATTGAAATTGGATTATGTAATATAAAAAAAATTTGATCAATATTGGAGGGTTGATATTTTTGAAATATGATTGAGTTGTGAAAAATATTCAGTATGAAGTGAAAAATCCTACTCTACCAAAACTTGATAAATTCAATTGACTATTTTTTAAAGGATTAAAATATATGAACTACCGGCCTTGTAGACCCAGGGCAGTGAGTTTCTTCCATTCTTCTCTATTCTTTGCGTCCTATTTCCAATTTACTTATTAGAAACCATCTTTTTCTCAGATGTCCTCTTCTTCTTTCCCCAATTAGAGTCCTATTGAACGCGATTTTTGTCATTCTTTCCTTGCCCAATCTTTGTGTTTTTATTCTTGATGTTATTTTGGCTTTTCCGTGTAACATGTTTATTTCTTCATTTATTCTCCTTCCCAACCATTCAAGTGTTTTTATGCTGCTGAAGACTGCTCTGAGCATTTTACGTTCCCACCGTTCCAACATTTCTTCCTGTTTTTTTTTGTTTCGTACGTCACAAAGGGTTTTATAATGGTATTCTTATCTTCATCTTTCTTGAACAGTATTGTAATTCCATCAATGACTAAAGCATTCCAAATTTTCTGTTACCTTTCGTAATTCTTGACTTTATTTCTTGTTCCTCTTGGACATTGCCAGTTATTGGTACCCATGGATAAACAAATTCGTTTAATTTTTAGAAAGTGTACTCGTCTTCACTTGTCATTTTTCTACAAGATTTTCGTCGATACCTACAGTATCTGCTATGATCATATCTTTTGGTTTTTTTCTTGATTTCTTGATTGATCTTCAGTCCTAGAATTTCTACTTGTTTTATATTTTTTGTAATTCTCTAAGATCTTTCTTTGACTTCACCTCAACCGTCAAATCATCTGCGTACGCAATACACTGATGTTCGTTATTATAAATTTAATAAAATAAGTTTAATAAAACACCTTGCCTTACTCCTTGAAGATAACTAACTTGTTAGGTTACTTTGTTTCATGTATCCAGAAGAGTCATTCTTGTTAAGGATAGTTGGATAATGATAATTTACCAGCGTTTTTTCGTTAAAAAAGCGTCAAACGAACTTTCGTAATTCCAATAAATAAAAAAGTGATAAAATCCCCAAATCGCAGCTTTATAAGCAGAACAAATTAGTTTTAAGAGCAGCGTATTAATTTCATAACTGAACATATAATTTCAGATGTTCACGATCACTGTGTATTATACAGAAAAATAGGAAAATACGCAATACCAGCCATATAATTACGTAATTTTTATTTTAAAAAGGGATCAACTTACAAGGGAATTGAGTCTGCACGTGACAGCATGACATGTTTATCACAACGTTTATATAATAGCCGATGATTGTAAATAACAACTGCTTTATTAAAATCGAAAAACTCGCCGGGAGAAAATTATAAAGACGAAGGAATAAATTTGAAATACCTCATTCACCTAATTAATTTTTTCAGTGATTGAAATTAAAACGAACACATAATATAATAGACGGGTGATAACACAATTGTTTCATAAAATGTAATTACATCGTTAGGAAGGATAATAACATAAGACTGTTGATCCTTTTTTCCAGCTTCGATACGCTACACCGTTGGGCTATGCAAAATAATCGAAATAGATTTTACCTTTGTGCTATTTTTATTTATAATTGTGTGTTGTCGAGTGTTCTTATGTTGTTTTTCAGTGGAGTAGAAAGTGTTTGTGTTTCGGTGTGTTATAATGTGCAATTATTATGCGTTATTAGATGAACTGAATACTCTGAATTAAAACAAATAAAAGCAGGTGTGCCACAAGGGAGCGTGCTTGGACCAGTTATATATCTACTATATACATATGACGTACCAGATATGAATGATATACGAATTGCCACATTTGCAGATGACACCGCTCTTCTTGCAACAGGAACAAATGTGGAAGAAGCTACTCAAAAGTTACAAAGAGCTACTAATCAATTCAACGAATGAACCAAAGAGTGGAGAATAAAACTTAATGAATAAAAATCGGTAAACATAAATTTTACAAACAAAATAAATAATCAAAACATACCAATCGCAATTAATGGAATGGAGGTACCATATGGAAACAGCAAAATATCTCGGAATAACTCTGGATGCTAAGCTAAGATGGAAGGAGCATGTAAAGAAGAAAAGGAAAGAACTAGATGCAAAATATAAAAAAATGTATTGGCTTACAGGTAGAAAATCCCAAATGTCAACACCTAATAAATTGCTCATATATATAAGCAGATTCTGAAACCCATTTGGACATACGGTCCATTCTTGTTTTGAGGGTAACATGAATGTCAATAACTTCATGGAATTCTTGGAAGGTGAGTTATCCGCAGTGATTGACGAACTGCCACTAGCAGAAAGAAGAAAATTGATATTTCAGTTAGATGGTTGTTCTGTACACTATTCTAGGATTGTCAGGCAGTGGCTTAACGAAGAATTTTCAAATGGTTGGATAGGTCGCGGTAGCGAGTTAATCGAATGGCCTCCTAGATCGCCCGATTTAACCATATTGGATTTTTATCTGTGGGGTCTTTTGACACAAAAAGTGTATAAAACACGTCCAAGGAATAGAGCAGAACTATGTGACAGAATACGACAGGCGTGTGCTGGAATAACGCCACATGAAATAAAAAAAGCGCTAAGACATAGTCGCAAACGATACGAGAAATGTGTGGAAATTAACGGAGGTCTAGTCGAGGCTACAAAAATGTAGAATTAAATTATTTTTAAGTAGTTTAATAATTAAAATGTATTATTAGGTGTTAATTTGTATTTTCTCACATCAGCACAATTTTACATTACTCTCAAAAGCTATAACTCCAGAACGGGTTGAGGTGTCGGCTTCGAATTTTTACAGTGCAATATGTTTGAGTCCTAGTTTTTGTTTACCATGTTGCCGTTTTTAAAATGTATCTAAATTCTTAGTAAGAAATTAATTATAAAACAATTCCTGTAGTGATAACTTTGTTGTTAATAAAACTTTTTTCTGATTCTGAATCCAGTGGTGTAGTCATATTTGAGAAAAAAAATGCCTAATATACTTTCGTCTTTTTTGGCAAGGAAAAATTAACATAGAGGGCTATTATGGTATGAAAATTAATGCTCAAATACTGTTTTTGATACTGAATCTAACAAAAAAGACTAAATCAAAACCGGTTGAAAAATGCGGATTTTGTAGGGGTGCTTCCAAACACACTGTATAAAAAAAAATTAGATGTAATGAGTAACCTATTATTGTGTGTTCTCAGTTATTTTTGTGTATATTAGACTGTTTTTGCCTTATTGAATGAAATATTACCTGATGCACGATTTTTACTGTTTTTATGTATATTTGAATGGTTTCGAATGTTGTTGGTTGTAATTTTGTGTTATTGGATGAAATTTTCTTATGATTGCATGATTTCTATTGTTTTTAGGTATATTTGACTAGTTCTGTGAGTGATTTCGGTTTCCTGTATACATTTCAGTGAAGCTGAGTGCTCTTCTGTTTTATTTAATTTTCCGGTATGTTGTTATGAGTGAAGTATAATTATATGTTCTCAGTCATTTTTGTGTGTTTTGTTTGTTTGTTTTGTCTGTTGTTGAGTGTTTTTGTGTATTATTGAATGTGTATAATTTTGTACAATTGTTCGTTTCAATACTGGTGGAGGTATCTGCTTGTGCTATCTTCATTTTAGAACGGAACTATTTCTTGTTTCAAACAAATTTTACGGCCAGGATTGTCTGTTGTATCTATAATCTGCTTAATGGACTAAGAAAAAAAAACTACCAAGAAGCTATGAGCATTGGACAATATTTTCAGTAACCCCATTTCTGTGCAACTATTTTCTTGTAGAAGTGAGAACATAACAGTTGTGTGTACACGGTTTTTAGAAATGTAGACAGTATAATCACAATCTCTTGATTTTATGTTAATTTGAATAACATATTTTTCATGAAGTTGTTCTGCGCCCCCTGTAGAAATTATAACGTAATATAATTAAAAACCGTTTGAGTTGCCCTAAAACATTTCATCCATAATTAATTTGCAGTAGGTAACTTATGAAATCCTGGATCTATTATTTCTGTACGTATTTTGACGCAGCGTGATGGATGTCTGCAACAGAGATTATATAATAAACTATTATTTTCACTCTATCAACTGCGACAATCCAAATTGTACATGCTCCAACCATGTAGATACTTTATCTTTCGCGTAATATTTCTGTTCACAATACGTTGTATTACTGAAATAATTTATCATTTCGAAACCTATTATTCCGAAATAGACTCGACGACAAATAGACTGGCTAAATTTTATGAAAGCAAATAGGAGGTCTGGTGAAAAGATAATATTTAAATATTTGCAGAGGATTCATTGCTATGGGTCCGTTACCGTTTTGTGCTCTTTTTCTAAAAAAAAATAACGAAACTATAACTAATTATTAGGGCATAACGTTTTGTTTTTGTGGATAGTGTCAATCAGAACTTTATACAGATACATGCAATGAGAAACGGAACATAGGGATTTTAAGCATTGTATCAGAACTGCTTTTGAACTAGTCGACCAATATCAAGCTTCAACAAATTAAAAACACGATTATTACAATCATTCATTTGGATAACTACAACATATCGTACAATTCCCACCACTCCGTAGTCTCAACTGTGAGCGGTCCTTAATGAGCGTCAGTAAACAGCAGGCGATATCCAACTACTGTCCAAGACCATAACTATTCAAAATAAAATAAATTCGTAGATAAATCAAGAAAGTTCAAATTTTATCGTGGTATTTTGGAGGTTACCCACAAGATCAGCGGATTTGTCCCCAAATAATTTCGTTTTATGGGGTTTTTAAAAAAATGAAATTTAACGTCACAATTTTGAACGGGCTCAAAGTTTGATAGAATTAAGTGCGAAAATTGTCCAGCATTGTGCAAACATTATACCGAATCAGCTTAGAGATACAAGATTCCCTTTGTTCAATAGATTCGGTTTTTGTTTGGCAACAAGGAGGGCTATTTAAACATTTAATTAATTAATTTTTTGGTTTTAGCATTTTAAGTTGTTTTTCGGAATTTATTTTCATTTTGTAGCGTAGTCAAAGTTCATAAAGTATCCGTAAAATGCCGCAAAAAACATAAAAAACTTAAAAATTCAAACTTGAGTATTTAAAAGGGTTATGATTAACATGAGAAAAACTTTACAAAGCTAGGCATGCGATTTTCTGGAAAATCGTCGAGTGAAAATTTTTGTTTTCGTTTTTTCGCTCTAATAATTGTTTAAATGAAGAAAACACAGAAAAATGTTCAAATCAAAAATTGTAGCTAATAGATTTATCTACAAAATTTGTATGAACATCTTTTTTGTATCTGCATGTTTCAAAATATATACGAAATTTCCATAGTAGTATTTTTGAACATCATCAATTTTCAAGTTTTTAATGAAATAAACAATGATATTTAGAGAAAAATGTTTCATATGAAATGTGTTCTGAAATGGGGTATCTACAAACTTTTTTATGTATTATCATCGATTTTCCACGCTCTCTCACCTGCTTTTTCACCTTTATTTGTGCTCCCTTCTCTTTCTTACCTGAGCCATAGGTGTGTTTTTTTGTATCGCGATCACTTCTAATAGGTTCATTATAAAGTTCACACATTTTTAGATAGATGAAGACTAAAAAAAACAAGTGAAACTAAGCATGCAGAAAAAACAGATTTTTAAGAAGCATTCGTTTAAAATTCTAAATATTGATGGCTTTGCTTTTATAATAATAATGTTTTATGCTCATTTGCAATGCTAAATCTAAAAGGAATATTCGCTGGGATAAGTATTAATTAAATAGGAATTATAATAAACTGATACTACAGTCAGAAAATCTACTTTTTCAAATTTGAAAGTATTTCTATCTAAAAGTTGAGATCTTTCTTTAGATTTTACATGAGTTTATTTATTTTTTCAGAATGTTATAAGCCCAAAATTATTAACTTTTAAGTCGAACGGTTAATAAATTTGGTTCGTGTGTAACCACGAATTTAATACCACTGAAATTAGTTTTATCCCGTAAACTTTTTAATTTACAGAAAAACTTTTTGGACAAAATTTGTAGATAAATGCATCAGCTACAAATTTTGATTTGGAAGTTTTTCTGTATATTTATTGTTTAAACAATTAGAGCGAAAAAACAAAAACAAAAATTTTCACTCGACGATTCTCCGGAAAGTTGCATGCCTAACATCGTAAACTTTTTCTCATGCTAATCACCACCCTTTTAAATGCCCAATTTTAAATTTTCACGTTTTTTGTGAGGTGTACTTTGATTTGGCTATTGTTTTAATTTAAAAAATCTTATTTTGATTTATTTACACATTCATTTTTATTTTGGAAGCCGTTATAGCCAAAAGAAATCAAAAGACACTTGAATACTACATCGCACATAATTACATAACTAACAAACATTGGAAGGAGAAGAGGCGGGGTTTCTAAATCCAGCTGTCCAGCTAAATACTTGATATTTATTAAAGTAAATTTATAGACATTTTTTGTTGGTGGACTATTTAGATCGGAGAATATATTGAATCCCTATGTTCCGTTTCCCATTGCATGTATCTGTATGTGTAAAAGGGTTTATAAAATAATAACAGTTCATGAGAAAAAGTTTAAGTATGCCTTCCGACCATATATATCAGAGTAATATGATTAAATAAACTTTTGGTAGACATAACTACACCCAGTTTTTGGTAGTAAAGTTACAGACTGATCAAGTCTTCAAAGCATGAGCAGCGACATGCTGCAGAATGCTTTGAAGGCGAACCAAAATGATTGTTTATGATCCAAATTTTATACAAAATTTTATATTCCAACAATTTCTCTGGAAATAGATTTACTGTTGCATTACAGTAAGTTATGTAAGCGAAGCTCAATTTCAGTAATATATGCGTGACAAGGCAATGCATTTCTAGCAATGAAATTGTTTGTTTGTATTTTCATTGTCAAGATACATTTTATTGAAAAGTTCATCAAGCACTGTAAACTGAATGATTTATCCCCAGAAATTAAAAATTCATCTTATAATGCAGTTGCTGGATTGAAGTCTAGAAGTGTATACGAATTGCCAATTGTTAAAGTTCTATTTTGCAGAACAATTTCGACGAAAGAGTCTTCAAATTTATGGAGTTATTAGTCAATGTCACAAAGCAGGTTATTAATTCAAAAAAAAAAATGACAAAAGTAAGTTTAGTCACCTGATTGCTTTTCGATAAAAAGAAAATTACAAAAAGTAAAGAATTTCGAATAAATAAAATCTTGTAAAGATTTTGCAAGAGGCGAATAATAAAAAATATTTGCTAGTTAAAGTGTCAAAGATAATAGGTATGCCGAAGAGAGGAGCTAAAAAACTCAAGAAGGGTAGATGAAGTTTTTAGAATTGTTATACCTGGTGCAAAAACGAATGTTTGTCGATAATTCTTCATAACACCTGATGATGTCGAAGGAGTAAATATGGTACACTTGGTAAGAACCTATAATCAATGAGTCGCTGGGTCGTTGCCGAAACTTCCTCTTCTTTTTGTCCTTTCAGAAACAACAAATGTACGAAGCAACCAGTGGGTTGAAGACAAGGTAACAAATTGCAATAATGGAGTATTCGGTTTAAATAGTTAAATTTTGTTGTTTTAGTAAAGTTTCCATATCTTTGCCTAGTATACCTAGATATTTTGTCATCATCGTCCTCAGTAGTACTCAATCCAATAGAGTAATCCACTGAAATTGAAATCCATATTAATGTCATTATGACACGTCGGAATATGAATATAATATTTAAATTTTCAATCAATTCAGTCACTCACTGATATTATTTAAAATATTTTGTTGACGCCGCATCTGCATCGTGAGATTTTTGATTGGAAAATTGTCACTTGACCTAATTTTTTTTTCGATTCAGTCTCACCACTCAAAAGTTAAGAGACCTCAAAATATTTTGTGAAAGTGTATACTATACATTTAAAATTTGAGCCCAGAATTCGATAAAATAATTGATAAGAACAAACCCTTTCTTGAAATTTATTTCGTTGATATTTCTAAATATTAATATAAAAAGATTTCCGCTACGTTCAAAACGGTTTATCCACTTTTTTACTTTTATCCGGTTCGTAAATCTGAAACCACTTACACAGAAAAGAAAATTTAACAGTGGTACTTCTAGAATTATTACAATTGCAAATGGTCATTTTATTTTCCATTCAAATAGCATGTCCTATATATCCCAGATTTCAGTTTTTACGTGCTATTTTCTAACAAGCGCATGCGTTCTCATCTGAATTGCGTTGTGGCACAGATAAACTCCAAAAGATCAGCGCAGTAACTCAAAAAAGAACACAATTAATGTGGCAGAGGATTATTCAAATTATTAAGAAATTGAATGACCAACCAATCAATCAAAATTTGAGAAGCTATCAACTAATTTTAGATTTCAAAAGGAACCCGGATTAATAATTAAATTTTATTGAATATCTTCTCTTTTGTACCCTAAATTGTGCTTATAATAGCAATTTCCTTATTATACAAAATACAAATGATTATAGACACAATTGGCCACTGTATTTTGGATGTTTGAATGTCTGCGATTTGCTTGGAAGCGGAAATAATGCTGAGTGGCGTGGTAGATACGTTTGTTGCTTGATAATTTGAAAATGCACGTTATTCGGTTGGCGTTTAATTACTTTTAAATGGAAAGTTGTGGGATAAAATGGTTGATAAAGATGGTGACAACAACGTTAAATGAATAATTGTGAGTATCCCTATCACACCACTATACATTTTTCATCTTTTGATTTTTGTTTAAAATCGATAAGCAAAAAGGTCGTGTAGTTGTCTCAATTTTGTAAAGGTTGAATAGGGAGGTTTTGTTGTCTTTTTTTTGTGAAATAATTTGATTTTACCTTGCAGTCTTTGCAGTTGTGAACGATGGAGTAATTCTGAGAACAATCATAGCGAGTGAGCAGATCAGCGTGATTGCAGGATAGAATCCTGGCAAAGTTATCGACTTCGATGAGTCTTGTAAGAAGTCGATGGCAGGTGTTGGAGTCCCCGTGGAAAGCGGCCTCGGGGAGCGCCTTGTCGACAGCGTGTTCACAGCAGTGGGGCATCCGGAGTCGGTGCAGCACCTCACGCCTGCGCTGGGGCGGCACGTCTCCGCCGCAGACTTCCTCTTTGTGCGAATCTTGCAAGTAATGAAGGCACTGTTTAGATCTGTCTGAGGTATGACAGGGCGGCGGACAGAGATTCGTATCGTCGTCGGCAGAATTGCTGCAATAATTAGACTTAGATGATGAAAGTGACCACGTCGGAGAATCGCCAACACCGTCAACGACAACGGAGGAGGCGTCGTCGTCGTGTTTGGAAAGCGGTGACGATGAGCTGGTGACAGAGGTAAAAGTGGCGGCGAACGCCAGGCCGGCCATCAGGAGCAGCGATGACAGGCGGCCCGATCGAGGGGCCCGGGGCATTCTGCGGGACAGGGTGCGGTGGCGGCGACGGCGTCAGCAGCTACGGAAACCGGGAGCATCGCTGCGGGCGGCCGGAGTGCCCCCCCTCGCGGCTCCGAGTGCCCCCGGGATCGACGACGGTGTGCCTCCGAGGCTCCCGGCTACAAGAAGGCTGCTCCAAACTCCAAGCGGGCCCCCCACAATCCTCGCTCATGCTGCATGCTTACCGCCGGCATAGAAGAACGAGGTAGTGGAGGAGGTGCAGGAGGGCCTCCTAGACATCTCACATCACTCACTCTAAGACACTTGTCGCGTGACCGAAACTCTAACACTGAAAACTACGAAACGTTGGGCCGCCATCTTTACTCGAAGAGGTAAATGCGGTGTGATGATGGTCAGAGTCGTCGTCGTCCTCCCCGCCCGGGCCGAAGCTGTGGCACCGGCCGTTTCTCACTCGACACTGACAGCACCGACGGCGGCGCAATAAAGCGCCGGCGCCGGCGCGATCGATACCTATCGCCGCCCGCCTCTCATTTCATTTCATACATTCACTCCGATTCACTTACACAGTGGACCAAATTACAATAAAAATAAGATAATGCGCTTTTCGTTTTCTATTTTATTTAACGTGCGATTTTTGATTATTTCATTCCTTTCAAAAACATTTATTTCAAAAAAATTATTGTATCACTCGCATTTTTGAAAATTCTTCTATACAGGTTTATACTGAGTTTCAATTTCTTCGAAGAATTTTATATAAAGTTAATAGCAGCTGTAAAAACAAAAATTACATTTTAATAAAAATTTAAAAATTTAAACGTCAATACACTTTTATGTCAAAATATTTAATATCGTATAAGCGATAAAACTAGAAAGTTATTTAAAAGTTCTTACATCAAAATGTCTCTCGCGGCAAAAAGTAGAATAATTTGCTGCAGCAATCGTATCAACATTTTGAACAAACAAATACTGTAACCGGAAGAGGAACAGTCATCATGACAGATAAAAATTTTGGAAAGCTTGGAAGGCTTTTCCATAAAAAGGATGCCATCATCCAAAACGTTGAGGCTGACATATTTGTCTGCACACAAGAATATATCAGAAAATTACTTGGGTAGATATGAATTGAGTCTCGAAAGAAGCAGAAGGCACCCGATTATACATAGTTGAAATGCTAAATATCCAATTACCGCTGGATGAACCAACATTATCGTGGTTTTTTCTTCACTTTGGACGACGAAAGTTACTTCAATTTTAGCTTAACAATAATATCTGGAAATTAGATGTATTACACCTATACACTGATAAAAAATAGAAAGGAAAAAAGAAATGCGAAACCAAAGGGATTGTACAGTTTATGTGTAGACACCAGTAGTCCTTATCAGTCAAAACAGTCTTTTTACTAGGTCCATCTTCCTTCCTTAACGGACATTCTTACTTGCCTTACTTGCTTGCTTGTCCAAAATTTTGCTTTCTTTCCAAGTGTTTCAAATGCTGCAATTTTAACTTAATGTTTGAGATTGGTACTCTCAATAAAGTAGACACCTTGCATTTTTGGTTAGGTGGACAAAGACCACAAACAAGAATGTAATGATGAGACCAGGTGCAAAGACTGTTTCACTATTGCAGGGCGCATGAGAAGCACGTCAATAAAAGTACTGGAAGCCTCATTTGGCCTCTCCCACTGCTCCTCGTGATAGTGGGGCTATTCAGGTTGCAGAACGACTTCAGCAACAAAGCATAGTTAGATCAGGACATATATCCATTAAAGACATCGTATGTGAAATTATATGGCTGCTGAACTTCTTCGTCATATCGACTTTTTATGCACCACACAGACAATTATACTAATTCACGTATAGGGCGCGTTTTTACATTGGGGATGTCAGAATATTGAAAATATCAGGTTTTCTAGAAAATTTCATGCTCTATCGAATGTAGTTGAGTAGAGTACGATACGTGGATTATTTTTGGAGCTAAAGCCAAAAATACAGAGGCATGTCAAAAATTCATGAACATCATGTTTATCAGTGTCGAAAAATCTTATTTTTGTAGCAAATGTTATGCTGATTCGAATCGTCAGTTAAAGAAAATATTTTGGAATAAAATCAATACCAATTCTTGTAACAATTTTATACATTCACTGCCCTCTATCAAAGGGTAGCTAATATTATTTGAAAGCTTTCTCGAATAAATTTTGTAAGCAATAATCGCACTGTGGCAATTCAAATTTAAAAGTGTGAAATAAACAGTACTGCAACTGTAATTTTTTATTTATTCAAGAAATACATACTATTGACGCTGTAGTATATGTTCTAAATGTGCACCTTTTTGTTCAAGATAGTCTTCGACAGTGTTTCTCGCCATGTCGTTCTATACGAGTTGTCTCAGCAATACTGTAACGGCATCCTTAAATTCATCATTCATGGTTTGTGGTAACTTTTTGAAAATCACATCAATGTAAAGCGTTTGGAGATGTGAGGTCTGGAGAATGTGAGGGATGAGGAATGTCAGTGTATCGTTAAATGAATCTGTTTGGCCCTGCAATAAGTTGCCCCGTTAATCCGAAAAAAATGTTCCTGATGTAATGTTCGATAATTGCGGGGTGATAAATGAAACACAAGCTGAGCTCCAGCTTGATCTATTTAGACTTCTTTTGTCGAATCTTAATAATAAACAGAGAGAATCACAGAAGCTGATGTAGATACAGCTAGTGCGTGATAAGCAATTTACTTCTATATGAGGTTTATGCAATATAAAATAAGATACAGAAATCCACAGCAATATAACAAACACTACAAAATAAGACATATAGTATAAAAGTAAATGTGTATGAGCAGTGGCGAACCGAGGGGGGGAAGAAGGGGCAAAATGCCCCGGGCGCCAGCCACTGGGGGCGCCGCGCAACCCGCGGTCTTAGTGGCTGCTATAAGGCCGTAGAGGCGGTACGCAGGCGCAAAAAGCGGGATAAGGCCACCGGCTGACTGAAGGGGGCGCTGTAACTACATTATAAATTATAATAATTATTATAATTTTAATTTTCTTGTGTTGTTAGAATTTTGGAATTCCGTTCTACAAAAAATTGACCGCGTTCAAAAACGATTACAAGATCATACTATGAACTTCTCGGATGCGTCTTGTGATCTGGAAGCTTTAAAAATTGACCTGAACCAATCCCTAGATTATATATCTCAAGATGCAATAAAAATGGGTAAAAATAATTGAGAAAAATGGGGAATTGAAACTGAAAGACGTATTAGGAGAAGGCGTAGGATGCCTGGAGAATCAGCCAGAGATGCCGGACTATCCGCCGAAGAGGAAATACTAAGAGTTATGAAAGCAGTTCTAGATAGATTATACCAAGAATTAAATACGCGCTTTAGTCGCCTAACGGATCTAAATTTAAAATTTGGTTTTCTGTTAAAAGTGAAAAATCTAATTGGAGGTGAGGACAAGAACATAGACGAAGAGGAAAATCACAAATTAAAAGAAAATTGCCACAATTTCGGTGAATTTTATAACACGGATGTTGATGGAAACGAGTTATTTACAGAGATTGTAGACTGTAGAATGTTGCTTCATACTCGAGGTGATGCATTACCAAAGACTCCTATAGAACTTTTAGATTTTATCATTTCATACGGTGAAGATGTGTTTCCGAATTTGCGTATTTCGCTGCAAATTCTATTAACTATTTCTACATCGATCGCAAGTTAAAGTTAATTCTTTCCTATTTAAGAACGGCGATGGGACAAGATCGGTTAACTAATCTGGCCCTTCGATCTTAGCATCGAAAAGGAAACTTTGGAAAAAATTGATTTAAGCGAAGTAATAAATCGATTCGCTTCGGTTAAATCAAGAAAAATTAATATTTAAAAAAAAATGTAGTGAGAATTTATTTTTGTTTGTTTTTGTTAATGTTTTTAAAACTAGAATTTTCATATTTTTTTTTGTTGTGTTTATATTTGTAGCGAATTTGTTTTTATTTTTATTTTGTTTTTTGTTATTTACGTTTTTCAATTTTTTTATTGTTTGGTTACCTATGTATTTAATATTTTTAAACACAAATAATACAAGTTTGTAAATTTTTAATTATTATTTCAATTAAGGGCGCAAGTTCATAAAATTGCCCCGGGCGCTACATAGGCTCGGCCCGCTACTGTGTATGAGTATGAGAGATGAGTAATATAATGTAATGAGTAAGAATAATAATAATATAATATATATAATTATAGGATTAACCAAGGCATATATAATATAAATTGAAATTACTTACGAAGTAGGTCAAACTCTGAGGTGAGTTGATAATTATGGAAAGTATTAGATAGTTGAAGATTGATTATAAACAAAATATGTAAGTATAAAAGAATATTGAGTATTTTAAATTATATGATATAAAGCAATATGAAATTATAGACAAATACATTAGAGTATATAACTGTCACCGGACAAAACTCAAGAATTGAGAGAATCTGGAATAGCGGAAAAGTTATGTAATTTGAGCTGCTTATGACTATAGGTGAGCTGTATGATAATCGCAAGTATAATATTGTTGCATTTAATTTCAATTATATCGTGTATTTCTGCACGGGAAGTATGCTGGACATAAAGTTTGAGTTTATTTTTAAATTTTCTAGGGTTTGGCTCACATTTTAGTGCTTCTGGCAGATCCCTGAAGAGTTTTGGGCCTAGAAAAAAATCCTTTGGCCGACTGATTTGTGCATGACTGGTATTTGCTTTGCTCAATTTAGTTTGTTGTAGATGTACCTAATTTGTTTCTTTTCGATATTATTTCTATTGATCTGTATATCGTTTTGCAGATTAATGTATATTTTGAGCGTGAAAACTAAAAGAAAATGTCACTTTGAAATTTTGCCATTCTCGATCCCCTAGGTCTTCGGATGGACTATAACCTTTTTATTTTTATCAGTTTTCCAACAAATTATTGAACCGGAGCTTCTTCAATCTCCAGATGTAGGATGTAAAATAAAAAAAGGCATTTAGAAAATATAATTTATTTATTGCTGAACGACAAAACCAATTTCCTCAATTTTATGTACAAAAATTATTGCATCATATGATTTTAGATAACAAATGTAGTTTTAAAACTTTGCGCAAAATTCATAAGTACAATTTTATTTTTTCATTACAATAAATTATCATATAATAAGGCTTTGTAAAAATATAAAACAAATCTTATACCATCAAATAATTAGGTATGATATGTTGTTTTCTGGTACAATTTAAAAACATAAAAATTACTGGAAATTTGAAATAAATTACAAACAACAAAATGATAAATATGTTGATTTAATTTATAATTTTTACCAAATAAAATTGTTTTTGTACATCTAAACGTTTCTAATAAATATTTTGAATAATTAATTTATACATCCAATTAATAAATGAAGCAAATCCCCTCATTTATATTCTAATATTATTTTTGATTCATTAACAAATTAAAACTTGCTACAAACTGAATAAATTATCATTAGTTTTAATTTTAATTTCTTACAAGCTTAATTAAGTAGGTAGTTGTTTTTCAGATCAAGATAAAATATTACATTGTTTAGTGTATATAATTCAAGATTTAATCAAATATTACCTTTCACTTAGGTTAACAGACAACTTTATATCAAAGTGAATAAAACTTTTCACAAATTAACTTCAGTCTAGTGCGTTACATTTTCAACTGGAAATAATAGACAATAGATATTTGATTTCTATAATATTATGGAATGTTATTTCATAATTTTCATCAAATATAGTTTTATTTAAGCCAAATTCTATTAATATTGTCATCCTAATACCGGCCATACACCGGAGAGGTCTGCAAGATTTTGAGTTTAATTTAAATAATAACATGTAGGTAGCATTAAACGTACAGGGATGGGAAACGCGTGGCTAAACGGCCTTTGCATATCCAGAGTTGATTCGGCCAACGGTACATCAATTTTACTTGGAAAATTCCCACACTCAAACGAATACTCAATAAGGCAATCAATATTAATAGAAGCGGGCGGCGTGGCGGCACAGTGATGTTCACCATAAATGAAGGAGCTCAAATCTTATGGGTAGATAGGTACCTGTGTATTGGGATGAATCCTGGCCTATTGTTGAACACAGCGTTACAAAGGAATGAGAGGATAAATCCGTGAATTCTGAAAGGGATCCTTTCGTGAAGGGTCAAAGTACACTTTTAAAGCAAACGGTAACCACGGCTTATCTTACTGCATGCCTGTACGTAAAATGGTTTTGTGAAAGGTGCGGAGCTTTTCTTTTTGGCGAAAAAGAATTACCCCGATTACCATGACGAAATGGGCGGCCTCTGTTTTGAAGAATGGTTTGAGCAACAACTAATTTGCCTAAAAAAGCTGTCGTTGTATGGACAATCCGCCCTATCACTACCACAAGGAAAAACCTTTTCCCAACAACAACAGAAAAAAGTACGTTGATTTAAAGTACGAACTTTTAGAGGTGGTTGCGCTATTCACATCAGAGTATGACGAATGAAAAAGAGGTGAAATTCGTCGAAAAACCAAGTGCGGTTACCCGCATATGATTGATGGCTAAACCCCAGAGATATGGTTTGGAGACTAGTAAAGCCAAAAATTGTGGAAATTCTGTTGAACGACGCCTCAACTGCAGTTTTTCCAGAACACTCGAAAAACTACTACCACCAGGTGACTTCCGTGGAAGCCAAACAATGGAAAGCTGATAGATTAAAAGGAAGATACTACTCTCATCATCATAAACCTGTAGGGATCAATACCGACGAAGACTGTGATTGATTATTTGAAGCTTTCCCTGTTTCTTGGTCGTATATACTAAGTATTAGTTGTGAATCTGTATTACATATTCCATAAAGCAGAAGTGGTTTCATTACAAACCTTTCATTACGTCAATTTGATACGAGCCTGACTCGGTGGCAGGACTAGGGATACAAACAATTTTCAAGAAATACTATTTTATTCATAATCGGTCAGTAATATAGACATTTCTTACCTTTAAAACGGAAGGGAAGTGACTCATTACTTACCTTCACTTCCACGCCTCAGCCGGAAAAGTACTTTTCCGGCTAGAAGCATGTGTCACTTTTCTGAAGTATGACAATATTGTGTTAAGCTGGTTTTAAAAAAAGTTAATACCTTTCTTTGATTTCCTACGGAATTATTCCCTCAACCGCAGCTTCTTGGACTACCGGAGGAGTACAGGTTAGTTCAAAATTAGACATTACGTACTTGTTTGAGCAAAAAAATTAAAATTTTGTGACAGTAAGAATATTTGAAGACATAATTGTCAAAACCAATAAATGAGTAATATTGCCTAGCAACAGATTCATGAAGTTCTTTGTCGAAAAAAATATTAAATTGTGATAACAAATTTTCTAAAAATTACTGTTTTTAGAAGCTTGTAACTAAGCGATTGTGAATAAAATAGTATACGAGTACATACCCCGCTGGAAGGATCATTCCATCCACAGCTTTTAGCTCTAACAAAGCCTGGGTTGTAATGATCTACTTCCCCGCTAGGTATGTAATATACTATTTTCTATGTATTTTCCCTCATGCTGCCGTCGTCCATGCCAACTATACATGTAAGAACTTGACTTTATCAATGAAAAATAAAATACAATATTTGATCAAAGATTGGTAATTATAATTATTATATTTCCAGAATTTATTTAACCTTTCATCTGTTACATTTATAGATTTATTTGGTTTTTGTTGTAATATATGGTTTTGCGGTATAAGTAATGTTGAAACTATTCTAGCTTCATTATTCTAACCTTCGAAAGTTCAAACAAGACAATGAAATAATATAGGTAATTTACAATTGTGTAGTGTGGTTACGATAATCTTTTACTGTTGGATAATCTTCAAAACAAAAATTATCAGTCATAGTCCATAAAATATTACTGGTTATTTAATAAAAACTATGATTCACTCATTCCAATTGAATGAGAAAACTGGCTAAATATTCGTCTAATGAGAGTCAAATTCATTAAAAATATAAAAGACAGAAAGGTTTTAAGTATTAGTCAGAACCTAGCAACTACTTATAATTGTATAAAATAAGTACAGGATACAACTACATGTTTTTGCTTAACTTTCGAAAGTTGCTATAACTATAATTAAAAAAGGAAATGCTTGACGTGGAATAATAATAATTATTTGGCTTCAATATAATGAATGAGTTAAAATAATATTATATTAGGTATAAACTAAAAAATTCTAATGAAATCACATTTGTTAATAGTTTCAGTCAAAGCAGAATCGTTTATAAAACGAAAAAATCGCTTCGTCAATTCTATAAAACACTAGTTAGAAACATCGCCGTTAGAGTCACTAGTGTCACTAGAAATACCGATGTCTCCGCACGGCCCACAGAGCTTCCGCTTTCTTTGGAAAACTCCTGAGGTGGTGGTAACTCGGACATGTCATGGTGCACATCTAAAAAATTCAAAATTACATTCGTGTCGTGTATTATATACACATTTTTATTCATAAAACAGAACAGACAATCGGTGTATTTATATAACATTGATAAGTGCGACAAAAAACATATTTTTACGTAAGTACTCTTTGTGCGGATCTGTATATTAAAACATAATTTTGCAAATTCGTTTTTTATTGATAAAAAATATTAATATTTCGCTACTTTTTGCTTAATCTTGTCTTGTCTACTACCGTCTACAAACTAAAAAAAATCTTAGTCGTCAAATCTAAAATTCAGGTAGAGTTCAGTTTTATTCTTTAAACCAAGCTCTGCAGATTGGCTCAACGAACTACAGACCTTAATCCTCTGAAAGACTACCAAATTTTAACTAATCATCACTATCTTAAGGACTAGTTTACAAATGACAAGCCTCAAAATTAAATCTCCCTATTGTGCAGCTGAGACACACTATACAGTTGTACCCTTCCAAACATCACATAATATGACACCTTTTGTGATACCAAATGTCCAAATAGACAAGAAACTCCTTTAATACTCCGGATTATAGTTCCAGTAGGACTTAAACTTGAAAATTCATGAACATTGATATATTAAAAATAGTAAATTCATGAAATTTTCTATCAGATTCATGAAAAATGCTAACTGAAACTATGAATTTCGGAAAAAACTTGACTCCACCACAATACGATACACCGGAACATGGAGGTATGTAAAACCATCACTTAATTTGTAGTTGTACACATAGGTGTTTTTTTTTATCGTACAATATTTCTTTCATAGGTAATTGGATGAAAAATTTCGCATTTATTGCATATTAGCACTTTTGAGTCTCTTTGAATTTAACTAACCTTAACGGTTTTAGCAAATGGCGTTTCATGCAAAATTATGTTTAGTTAAATTTCTATTAACAAAAAAGTAGTCATATTTATAGGGTATAAAAGGTTGAATGATTTGATAGTACTGTACTTGGAGAGAAGAATTAAAAATGTATATGAAATATCTTATAGTTTCCAACTTTTTGCACATTATTGAATATCAATATGATAATGACAGAAGAATGAATAGCATTTGTCGCGTTCATCCCAAGTTAGCGCTACTAGACCGATGTTCAATTTCTTGCTGAACGCGTGTTCTGTCATCTGATTGATGTGCTGTGGTAGCAGTCACCATTTTTCTTATCAAAATTAAACGTCACGCTACCGATCAATCATGCATTATCTGTCATATTATGGTAATACACATAAAATTAATGACATAACATATTTTAGTTTGAAGATATTTTAGATATTTGTAGCTAGAAAATGAATGAACACCACTAGGTGCTGTTATATCACGATTAGCACGTTCAGCTAAATGGGGAAGCGATGGATTACTCTAAAAATCGCTACCTTATCAACTTTGTTGGGATGAACGCTACCATAATCATTTGATGCAAACTGTCACAAATACATTGACCGTCAAAAAAATTCGGTCACCAAAAATTTGATACATTTTCATCTTTTGAACTAACCATTTGATTTCAATAATTTTTGTTTTGTGATTCGATTATTTTGTGCCAATACTATGGTTGAAATTTAAAGTAGAGTAGCATTGGAAAATATACACCCTGTAGGATGCAGCAACTACATAACGTCGTGGTAAATGCAATAGGTCAAAAAAAGCACTTTTTCGTTTATTGCACTAACTTGACCAATTTAGTCAAATACACAACCTACGATAGATCCTATGTCGGTGGACCAATAGGAAATCGACTTTGTCCTTCTCCTGCAAAAAAATTGTCAAACGAATCGGACGCAAAATGTTAAGATGGGAAAGTTTTTTGATCCTTCTGAAAAGTTCGATATTTTTGACATACGACCTACTGCATTTACCACGACGATAAGGGGGTATGAACCTTTTGGTTTCTATTTTACGTTATTATCTCTGTTATTGTAGAAGTAACAAGCTTTCAAAGAAAAACCTTCAAACGCAGTTGTAGCATGCAAAAACTCTTAACGTATGGTTTATCCAGCTTGCAGCCTTGATCTCAATCCTATTGAGAATCTATAAGGTCAACAGTTCACAATAAAAAATAATAAAAATGTGGAAATGTGTAAAATTTTTGGTGACTGAATTTTTTTGACGATCATGTCCTAAAAACTAAAAGATAACCATATACTATTCAGATTTCATTTTTGTTTTAGACGAATAATGTTATTAATAAGAGCCCGCTACCTTTTGACTAGTTTTTTGTTTAAACAATAAAATTGTAAGCAAACGAAATGAGATGAGAATAAATGAAAGACAGCACATACTTATAAAAAATGGTTTGCGGCTGGACGTCACTGCCTCGGGATGGTTCGGTAGTGCTCTGTAATGTATGCTTTACGATAAAATAGTGAATAAATAAAAAAAAAGATTAGTTCGTCTTAACAGACACTAATCAGATAACGCATAAAACATAAAACAAAAACTAACTACTGAAAAAAAAAGTAATTTCCTAGATTTCCCGTTAGATATATCAAGCTACTCTACTACAGATGCCAGATGTTTCAATACAATGTTCATTTTGGTTTTATTTTATATTTATTCAGTTTTTGATTGAAAAGGTGTTTTGTGAACAAATATAAGTATCCCCAACGAAGCTGCTGGTATTCATGAATATCCAGTATATCTAGTATATGCTCTTCACTCAGGAATGCCAATAGGTAGACACATCTTTCTCATGACAATGCGCATTCATACTAGTTTGTCTGTTTTTGTTTTCTTCGCCGCTCCAAATTTTCGGTTGCAAAATGATAAACAATTCTTTCCTTTGTAACGCGGCATTATAATATTTCCCTAAATCCGGCATAATAACTTTCTAATGCTTTCGTTTGATGTTAGATGCAGGTGTTTAAATAAACAATGTTATCTGTAAAATTCAATGTTTTTCAGCACGTTCCCAATTTTATATCCATCAATCAGAATTATCCGTTTTTTCCGATATCCCTTCCACAAATGTGGAATTTCGTAACAGAAAAAAGTGGTGAGCTGGAGCTCGGTAATACCGGTGAGTTTCAAGTTTTAAAGTTTAAAATCCAGGCTTTGAGGTATCTGCAAAGGTATCTTTATCGTTTTCTGAGTCGTTCCTAGTCGCTACAAGATCCAAGAGCGCTTGCTGCCTTATGTTTGTCAGTCTGAATACTTCACTGACAACCCAGCTGCTCATGCAAGGGGGATATTTATTTTGGCTTAATTCAGGGGTATACAATTTTATTTGGTGATAGTAAAAAATATTTCACAGAACAACAATTACTGAATTGTCTTAGGAAAAACTATTATTTAATTTGAGTGCATTGTACAATCATTCATTTAATTATTTTATAAAATAAGTCCACCATAACTACATTGTATTGATGTGTGGATTAAAAAAAATCATTTTTATGATATGCATAATATTCCGTTTCATGGGGTGAACTAACAACACAATATAAAAGTTAAAAGCTTTTAAATATTCTTTTTTTCACTGGAATTAAAAAGCTCTTCAGTTGTTGGGTTATAAACATAATATTAGAAAATTGCAGAGCTCTCATATAGTATTTTATATACCAAAGCAACCAGGACTTTGATCAATAGACTTCTTTTTGTTTAAGCCACAATAGACTGTGAGTAACGGTAAAGGGCTAAGTAGACCTTAAACCTACCGTTGGTCAAATTTTCTTCTCTGAATGTTTAGAACCAAAACTATGAATCATATGTAACCATGGACGATTAAATCACTAATCTTGCAACATGTTTACCACCCAATAACTGACACAAAATAAAGTATATAATATAGTCTTAGCAGCTTGAGCTATTTTACTTGGCTAAACTATTCGAATTTGTATCTGGCATCTTCAAAAATTACTACTTGCATACGTGGAAGCGTATGTATAAAACAAATTAGATCTGTATATTGTTAACATGCCCAAAAGGACTAGGGTGTCAGCCGTGCACACATTCTTTTTCATAGCAAATAATTAGCAACAATATTAGCGTGATGGTGTGGACTGTTAGCTGAAGACAACTACTGCAGCGCATCAAGCAATACATATATGTATATATAGAGTAAACTGAATAATGAAGTTTGAAAAATATAAATAACTTTTTTATATTTAAATCTACTTGCCTGAAGAGATTTAATTTTATCCAGATCTATATGTACATATATGTTTGCAAACAAAGCTGTATTTAGTATTATTTTGAATTAATATCACAATAGATTGGTTCCCCATGTCAGTCACAGTTTTTGTTAAAAATTAATAAACCTGATAGGTACACTATCAGCATCTATTCAGTTTAGTTGTAGATGTAGACAGTAACCTACTTATACGGTATGAGGAATATTCTTTGGTTACATGGAGTTTAATGTGCTAAAAAGAAACTAGTATAAATTCAGTGTATTACTATTTTTCTCTAACATGATATCATAAGTGAATGTGAAATATAACATGGCCCATAAGCGACAACCCGTTCGAAAAAAAAAGTGTAAATTAAACGTCCGAAGTACCGAAGTACCACACCCTTGAGTGGAGCACGCGTGATTGGTATTCGTATAGTCTAGTATTTTTATTTTAACTGTAATAATCTACGACTTTAGATTGTCCATCTAAATATTCTGAAAATTGAAAAAGCGAAACCACCGGAACTCGAACTCGGGACCCCTTAGTTACAAGCCCTTACGCTAAGCCCTGCGCTACAGCTAGCGGTTCCTAATCATCAATGTTCTGTTCGGAATTATAAGCTACCATTCAACCGCGACTGTGTCTTACATTCGGCCATCCTGCTCCGCTCCTCGTCCTCGAGGTACCTACAGTGCTGGACCTGACGTTTGTGCGAACACCTATCTCAACTACTCGTTCGTGAGCCTGATGCCTTGCCTGCCTACGCCTCTCACTCTCCTGGCGAGCCTGACGTCTGCACGCCCATTCCAGTCACCCACTCTCACTACCATATCACATTATGGCCTCAAGTGGACATTTCGTAGATCTAATCCCACTTCTGATATATAAGCTAAATATTCTGCAAATTGAATGACCACCGGGACTCGAACCCGGGACCCCTTTACTTATCAATGACACGACTATTCGATTAGTTGACCAAATAAACTTGAATGAACTTATCAACAACAACAGACGCTTCACAATCAAGTGAATAATTATTTCACTGTTTATGATATCTTGTTTAAGAAAAAACGTAATACACTGAATTTATACTTGTTTTTTCTAACACCTTGTCGCTTATGGACTCTGTGTTAAACTCCATGTAACCAAAGAATATTCCTCGTAATGTATATAATTCAATATAAATATCGGTTAACACCTAGATACTGAGAAAGTTTGTTATAGACATTAGCAAAACATCAACTGTAACTTGGATTAAAAATAAGCGTTAGCACAAAAAAGCAACACATGCACTATAAGCGTTTAATAAGTGGATATTACTTATGAACGGTATACGTACTTGATGAAGAGAGCTTGTAAATTGACCCACGCACATTTTGATAAACCTCTCCTAACCTTTTTTTATCCTGTATTTTAGTATTTACCAATAATTGTTAAATATTATTTGTGATAGTGAGGGTTTTGTATTGCTTGTTGGTTAATTTTTGTAAATCAGTAAGATATAAAATTAATTAGATGTTATATTTATCTTGTTAGAGGTACCTAGTTTTTGTTCAAATAAGACAAATACTGGAAATGCAAAAAATCTGTAGATATGTAAATTTGTTTTCCCTCCTCTTACTGATATTTATTACAAAGCAGTTAGTTTATTTGGTTGTGTTTGAGCTACTGAGTGCTATTACGGTACCTCAAATCTGGTAAATAGTGAGGTACGAACCCTATCAAATGATATATTAACCAGTTAAATTGATTTTAATATATTCAGAAAAATATATTTTAATTTTCAATACCAAGCTATTCTACCTAGAAACTGTCTATTTCACTACAGCATAGAGAATCTGAGAGATAAACTACCTAACGATCTTCCAAATTATTAAAAATTTTCATAATAATAATTACTATTAATATTCTAAAGTTGACAAATTTGAATGCGAAAAGGAGAATTTGGAAGACGATTAGTAATTTTGAAGGTACCTAACCTGTACCAATAATTCCCCCATGCCTAGAAAAATTTCACCTAAAATAATTCAAATTTCTGTTTTATTTTTCCATTTCAAATCAGTCTTTCGGTTTACTTATTGTATACCTGTATCATTGTCATTGGAAGCTTCCAAAAATTTTGTATTTGAGCTCTCTCCACCAATTGATTGTTTGAAGGACTCACTTCCGATGGTACCAGCTGGTGCGTCTTTACAACCGAACCACCAGTACGCCGTCGACCTTGGGAACGCTGGCATCGTTACATCTACGGCGAAGGCTCTATCGTTAAACCTAGAAAAATGCTTATAGGTTAGAAAACAATGATAAACTAAAGTGTACTGGTCTGCCTCATTACTCTTTTACATAAAGTAAGACTCTTTAGTTGGTAAATACTTTTACAATATGTGTATGTATTTTGGGGTAACATTCACTGAGACCTAAAAGATCTATTATGCCCCCTTACTTCTACTTAGTTTCTGAGGAGAGTCTCAGAGACTAGTAGCTCCTTTAGTCCTATTTCCCGGAGGAAATTTAGGATATATGCAGGCTTCAACATAGGTCACTGTCCCTCTTCTATCCAGTAGTCTCCTAGGTACGGTGCCCTAGGGTTCTGAATTGCTGTGCAGTTCGCGAGTATGTGGATGGAGGTTTCTTCTTCCATTCCACAATTACAATTAATAGAATCAAAATGATTTACCTGTAGTAAGCGTCATTTTTATAAAAGTAAGTATAACCGTTGGTCCATTGGAATGCTGCATCAAGATTATCTGGTACTCCATCCCAGTTGGAAATTAGTTTAGGGTAAGTACTCTTAACAGGTGGCCTTTGGGATGGGTCGAATCTCCAGAACTTAGTACCCTTGTAGAAATATATCTTGCCATTACCACTCCAAACCAAAGCAGTGTCAATGTCATCGGGAATACCTGTGAAACCTTCCGAGATATCCTTGGGGTATTGACCATCTAGCTTTCTACCTTTGTACCTAGAATAATAATTTTAGGATCTTGTACTAAAATACAGTTTTTTTTATATACCTCCAGTATTTGGATCCTTTGAAGAAGTAAGTTTTTCCATTTTTGTACGTAAAAGCAGCATTGATATTACCAGGTAACTCCGCCCAATAGCTAGAAATTTTTTGTGGATATCCTGGAGCTATACTGTCTTCAGTTACTTTATAATATTCATCTCCCTTAAACACAAAAGTATCTCCATCGGCAGATGTGAAAATTGTATCGAAAGAAGGATCTTCACATAAACTTTTGTCGGCAAATCCTCCACGTGAAGTAGTCTTAGGTACGTTGTGACTTTGATCGTAACCACCATCTTGATCTCCGTTATCATAAGTGTTAGGTGGTGATGACTGTTTGGTCTTCTTACCGTAAAGTGCTTGAATTCCTTCAATATCGTCAGTATCTAAGCTGAAGATTGGTTCATACCCTCTGTAGAAAGGAGCCATGAGCGCTTGTCTAACGTCAGAGTGACTTAGTCCTAGAGAATGTCCAAATTCGTGAGCGGCTACTTGGAAGAGATTCGTTCCTCGATAACTATTGATTGACCAAGCTTCTGAAGCGTCAAAATGTGCATCACCACCAAACACCTAGAAAAAGAAAGTAAAATAGAGAGGAAGAAGCGGAGAATATTGAGTATCAAAAGCTTTTCTACTTACTGGAAAATAGGCGTGAGCAAGAGTACCACCAGGTCCGTCGAAAGGATCTCCATCTCCATGTTCACCAGATTCAAATCTAATTTCGATATGTACTTGATTTTTTTTCGGAGTGAAAGTGAGGTCGGTGTATCCCGTCCAAACATCAAAAGCTCTTTGTATTTCTGCATCTACATCTGAGCGTTTCAAATTACTGGGATATTTTGAGATTTTGTACGTCAGATCTTTTACTTTCCATCTACTTCCTAAAAATTAGGAAATTTCAGTTTTAATCAAACAATTATGATGATTTAGAGTTAGGATGCTGAAGAGCATGATGTCTTAGCCTGTTTGACTTGGAGCATAACGAGAATAATCACAATAGAAGATGTGGAAGCTAGTGAAAGTGACAAATATATTTATTTTTAATTTTGTTACCTGAGAGATAATATTTACAATAATTTATTTAAAATTATTACAAAACTAATCTCTTCGTGAACTATAACTTTAGAATTTTTTTGTAATGAGGTATGAGCAATTCAACATAATTACTATAATTTCTGACGTGGAATATTCAAGTATGTTTTTACTATTATCATAATTATACTAGCCTGACTAAGTCTAATGAATCATCGATTTTAATTTCAATACAATATTCAATAATAATAAAAATTATTTCTAGTATAGAAATTTAAATTTTATATTTCGAAATACTTCCTTTTTTATCATAAAAAAAATGCTGTGACTTATTTAAGCAGTGATAATAACCGGCTGCAAACATTTACTAGAATCTTCTGCAGGAGATACGGTTCATGAGTTCGATGAACAGTTCCACATTGTACATTGTAGGGTTATTGTCGTATAAAGTTCTCGAATGCAGACTAAATATTTCAATTGGACATGATTTATGCAAATAAATATTTTTTTCACAATTCGAAAGTTTCAATCTACAGGAGAATCAAGAAGAAGATAAGAAGGAAGCAGCGATGATGAAGTTGGAATTAAAACAAGGAAAAAATAGACATCGACAACCAGGAGGATATAAATTCATCGTAAAGAAGAGATTGGAGTTGTCTGCGAATAAAATTTAATAGTGATAAATGTATATACGATAAAATACAAAAATTGACTTTCAAATGCGAAAAGGATGGGGGAAAGAAAGAAAAATAGTTAAAAACACTTTGAAATAAGCTGAAAGAGATAATATAATTACCGATTGCTGGAAAAAATAAATAAAGTCACTAACGTCTCAAACTTACCTTGTAATGCGTATCTCTTAGCTCTATTATCACCTGTTCCTACTTTATCTTTGACACCACATCTTGGAAGTGTCATTGTGGCTTTAGTTGTCTCATCTAGTTCACCTATAACGAAATAAAATTGAGAAAAATTAATAACATTATTCTGTAAAAATGCCTGAATATTCTTCCTTTCAGAAGTACGGTATTGATTTTTACATCAAAAATTATAAAATAAAAATAGAATAAAATAATGTTAACGGCATCTTCAATACAAATTAAATACCCGGCTATAGCAGTTATCATAATGAATTCATAGCGTTAATTTTAAAAATTATTCTTTTTAATTTAGTTTTAGTTTACAATCTCTCTTAAGCTGCGCCCTCATCGAGTCGACGCTGTCGATCGACATGGTCGATCAACAAGTCGACAAAACTGCATCCGTCCACACCAGAGTTGACAGAAATGATGTCGATCAGACTAATCAACATGTCTGACGAAGGTTCATTAGCAATTTCCATAAGGGCATCGTGCCTCATGTTTCTGTTTTTATAATTATTAGTTTTGGAATCCCATAGATTTGATTTTAATTTGTATCCCTCAATAAAAGCTATGACTTTGTCATGTTCATGGAAACAATTTGACATGTCGATCGATTCATTTTGTCGATCGACACCGTCGATTGCAACGTACACAAGTCGACAGAGTCGATCTACAGTGTCGACTCGGTGAGGACGCAGCTTTACAACCTTGAAAATGGAAGCAACGTTTTACGAAAGCTTGGTAATGTTCACTTTAGTAAGATTCACTTAATTACTGTTTCCTGTAACAATTGTCATATTTAAGTAAAGCGTGTTATCAATGGATGTCAAGATGATAGTGTCATCATATTATAACGCCTCCACAATTTGAAAATACGCCGAAACCGGCCTGCAAGTGATACTATCCTTTCTAATTAAAAACCAAAATGGTTGGTTATATATTGCATATACGAAGATATATTGAAAAATTCTTAGCCTACTATAGAACCAAACAAAATTTCTCCTCTTAATTGGATACATTTATTACAGCGAACCTGCAACGTCTCTAGACCTTTCAAAAAAAAATATTTCTTCTTGTTCTGCAAACCAGACCTTCACAGCTTTTATTACCTCCTCGTTGGAAGAAAATGTACGACCTTTTAAACTTTTTTTCAGTTGAGGAAAGAGATGATAGTCGGACGGAGCCAAATCTGGTGAATAAGTGGGGTGTTCTAGTAATTCAAACCCTAAATCACGAATTTTTTGCATGGCAACATGAGATTTGTGTGCAGGAGCGTTGTCCTGTAAAAACAAAACACCTTTGGATAGCTTTCCGCGTCTTTTCTCTTTAGTTTTTTCCCGTAGAGTGGTCAGTAATGTCGAATAGTAATCTCCAGTTATTGTTCTACCCTTATCCAAAAAATCAATCATGTCTACTCCATAGCAATCCCAAAAAACTGAAGCAAGAACTTTTCCAGCAGATTTTTGGACACGAAACTTCTTAGGTCTTGGAGAACCAGAGTGTCGCCATTCCATCGATTGTTGCTTTGTTTCTGGATCGTAGAAATGTACCCAAGTCTCATCCATAGTAACAACGTTTTAAGAACTCTACATCGTTTTCAAATCGAGCACAGATCGAACGCGATGCTTCTACCCTTGCACGCTTTTGGTCAACATACAAACATTTGGGGATCCATTTTGCAGCAATTTTTCTCATGTCCAAATTGACGTGAACTATTTGACGAACGCGTTCGTATGAAATATTCAGTGCTTCAGATATCCGTTTTAGCCCATTTTCTGATAAAATCATGTCATGAACTGCATGGATATTTTCGGGGACTGACACAGAAACTGTCCTTCCCGATCGGTCATCATCTTCAATGGAAAATTCACCTCTTTTGAAGCTGGCAGTCCAATTTTTTGCGGTCGTATACGAAGGACATTGATCACCAAGGGTATTAAGCATATCTTCGTGAATCTATTTACCTCTTAACCCTTTTAAATACAGGTTCTTAATGATGGCTCGATACTCCCACTTTTCGATTTTCACAATTTCGGTGGACATCTTTTTTCTTTTAATTTATTGCGTAACTCTGGTTTAATTTTTTGACGTCAAACTTCACACTGACACTTCTAATAGGTTATTGTTCGTTGCTATGGTAACGCAATATTTTGCTTATGCATGGAACTGGTCTAGGCTAACTAGATATCAATACATCCTCGTATACCAACCCCGTTTAACTTGGAAGTATAATTCATTGTCTGCCAAGGCATATGCCCTGAGAAGTAGATGTTGTTTCTTAGTGAACGGTCTACTCTTCGAAAAGTTATTTTCAAATTTGTAAGGCATTATAATAGAATCTGTTATTTCTACATTAGTAAGAAATAATTAGTGTTTTCGTCTGCTTTTCCCGTGAATGGAGAAATTCAAATTTTTATTTTTTTTACAATGTCATATATTTTAGTAAACTCATCAGTTTCAACTTTCAAATTTGTGCTGTTCTAAATATCACTAATTACTCAAATAAATTTGGTGCTAATACCTATGCCGTATGGCTTTTGTCATAACAGAATTAAATGCAAGTACGAACTCTGTAAATGCCACAAACGCATTCATTTTCTTCAATAACAATAAATTATAGATTATCAGCTTATTCAAATTCAATTGGTAATTTTTTTTTTGTATGATTTATCAATTTTTTTCATTTTGTCCTACTTCCTATGCTCTTTCCTCAAATCATTTATTTTCCTTTCCTTCTGATTGATTTGGCCATTTCACTGTAATCTTGACCTCCCTGCTTATCTTCTCCCGTTCTAAGTTCAACTGTAGTCTTCAAATTTGTCCTCAATTCTCGTCTAGTCCTGATTAAATTATTTTTAGGTTTTCTCAGTAATACATACTTTTTATTGAAGAAGCCACAAACAAATGAACTGTTACAATAGAAGTGATAATGGAGACATTACTGTGGGAGATCAATTTTAACAAAATGTTATTCTCTTTTCGATCATTTTCAACAGCTTCACTGAAAACTAAAAGAACTTTTTGTGCAGTAAAAACAATTATCAGATATATGTATATTTTTAGATTCAATGTTAAAAGGAAACTAACAACTAAAAAAAGTATGGTTAGCAGTGACGTCAACGGCGACATTGGTTTTGAACAGAATTTACATAAAATGGTAGTTTCTACCACCGACAATAATCTGAAATCTAATATTTAGTCCCGTTTCCTTGCACGACGAGTTGAAAAGCGTTACCCGTTTTTAATTTATTCATATTCTATTATGTAACTCCGGAATTCTCTGGAAAATGAAGACATCTATAAGCTTTATATAAATAATTGGAATGTGCGAACATTTTTTTTCATCCAAGTTTGCTTATTTATTATAATGAGATACCACAAAACAACAGAAACATAAAAATGCAAATAAGATATGTGAAAAGCAATCAGAAATTGTCGAAAACCGTCAGAAAATAAATTATCAGTGATAGGAATTTCGCGAAAGTAAACGTTTTTTTTTCTGATATTCTCGATTAAAACCATACTCGCAGTGATAAACAGCATTCAATCCTTCCAGAATAACAGATATAATAACAAACTTGCTTCTGGAAACGAGCAACCAACCATACAACGTCCAGCTAACCTGGAATTTGTTGGAAAAATGCTGTCGGAATAGAACGATGGAGAAGCAGGACCTCCAGTTTATAATGCTATGCCCAGGTGCTCTAGTAAACTATTTCGGCTGTAGACTGATGTATTTACCAGGTTACGTATCTTTGGGTGGTATTTCAGTTGGAAATCCCCGCCATCGGCATGTGTCTGCACCACACATAGTTGAGCCACGTACCTAGTCAGGAATACAGCAGACTACTGGTCAAAAAAAAAACACTCGAAGTCGCTAACCAACGAAATATTAAACCTAGGCATCGGTCAAATAGAGAAGGTAAGAGGATTACTCATCGTTCACTGTACCCTAAGGAATCACAGGCAGGCAGGGATGAGCCTATTTGTATTCTCGAATGTGTAAAGTTTTTACCACATACCTAAAATTGCACAAAAAGCCAACTACTAAATCAAAATTTGTGATAACCCCCGATTGGAAAACGTAAGTACACACAGGAAAAAAAGAAAGCTGTCTTGAGAGACATTTTTTTCCTTTTTGATATAGAAGCAATGATTTTCCATCTTTGATTCAACTGAATTGGCAAATTCAAATCTTTTGACAAAATGTGGAAACTGATCTCGGTGAGTGCAGTCTGACTTTATTTTATATTTGTCCATTTTGTTGCTCCATGGAGTAGTTCCAAGAATACCACTGTTTACTAGCGACACACACACTATTCTAACTCCAATGCAGTTTGTCAATTCATTAATCCCTTTGGAAGACGTGAAGTACGCAGTCAAAATCAAATCACAAAATGTATTCAACCCTAAAAGTTTTAAAGAGTATTAGCCTCATAAATTTAATTGATCTTCCAGATAAAAATCTGACGAATAACTAAACCTACAGCATTTTACCAGCTTCTATGGTTCATATTAGAACTGACAATGATGAAAAATACTTCCTTTGTCAAATAATGAATACTCAATTTTTATAATGAAGATGCCATCAGGTTTTTTTTAACAGACCAATAATTTTGTATAATTTATGCAGGTGAAGGTTATTACCAACCTGCATATTATTAAAATTGTTGTTCCCATTAATATTCGATAGTTAATATAGATATCTTTCAACCTCGAAATGTTGTCTAGTTCAAATATGGGTGTTTTGTTCAATATTGAGCAATCACATTAATATAGGATTTACGAAAAATAATTGAAGGAATATTTACAGTTAAAGCTATGTCAGGTTTTTTAAAGCATAACATACATATTTTTGAGTTATTTAAAATATGGTTGAGTATACTTTTGGCAATGAATTATAACGGAATTATAGTACGTAGAGATATACTTATAGTTTACCTTTATTTCAATATTTTGCTAGTTTACGATTTTAATTCACTAAAACCTTCTTTATTTTGAATTAAAAATAAGCGTTTTTAAGATATTTTGAACTATTGAAAATTATTTATTATTATGTTTGCCAAAATTTTTTATCTTGTTATGAAATTATTGAATTAATCGCAACCTTCATTATCTGTTTTGTTTCCAAATGTATCCGGTGATGATTGAATGCTGTATTTGATTATACTATACACAATTGTTGTTCAAGGAAATGAAAAAAACAAGACGGGCTTTGATAAATGTTAAAAGTAGTTCATAAAATCCAAATTTTTGGAAAAAATAAATCCAAAACATTACAAAACCGATGCTGGTGGAATCTGCTGCTGCTGTTCTTGTTTAAAAATGAAATATCCATTCAAATGTAGGCTTCAAACATTGTGTAGGGTCAATATTGTAATCAATTCTTACAATTAGATGTTTTGGCTGAAATATTAGAGGTTTTATGAATATTCTCCAATGTATAAACGTTTTTTTTGACGTAAATTTCATTTTTTTCTGTGTTTCATCAAGGGTCAATCTTTTCTGAACACAAAAAACTTCGGCGCATGTGAGTTACAATAATTATAAGAAATGGCTTCAAGAAAAAATTATACCAAATCTACCACTAAAGAGAATTCTTGTAATTGATAACGCTTCTTCTCCACAATGTTACGATAGTCAAATATCCAACTATAAGGTGTGGGAATGATAAAATGAAGAAATTTTACATTACATATATTTTATAAGCAGAAAAAATCGACCGGATCATCGATCACGCTGTTGTATTATTCAAAACGCTAAATTATTGAAGGCTACTGTAACAATATAACATACCCGTAACATCTAATCCAGCAAATGCTTGGAAGTCTTCTATGGCTTTCGTGAACGATCGTTCATCTAAAATTTGACTAGAATTCCCTCTGGAAGATGCTAAATAACCATACTGGGACAGGTACAACTGAAAAAAAACAGGGTAATAAATTATGAAAAAAGCCTCCGTTACTTTGTTTGAATAGTCATCAAAAATATTCGGTCTAAAACCGATCCAGATATCTAACGACAACATCAATTACTCAAACAAATATTTAATCTTATCTTGTAGTATATTTTAAAGAAAGTGTATGACTGAAAAACACAATTCAAATAATGTCAAACCTATATTTCCAAATAACACAATACAATTCTGATTTGTTTGTTTTACTAATCAAGAGTTAGCTTTATATCTATTTGACTTTGACGCCTACTCAATCCGGAATGTTTATATCCAATGTTTTCCAATTACACAACCGTATAGTTTAGTAAGCATTTACCACGTAGGTCGCTACTTTAAGCCCAAAATGAGTTCGAATCAAATCCATCTATCTCATTTATTCTGATCACAGAACTTCAGATATCGATGACAGTATTGGCACCTACCACACATTGCGAAAAAGTGTTGAATGGTTTAAATAACTAAACCTGAGAGATATTTTGCGAAAAAACACAGATCAAAAGAAAAAATTGAGTGATAACAACGTGAGAACACTTTAGGTGTTCCCACTTTAAATTCCTTATGCAACGTCATAATGTCGGATAGTCAAGCAGCCATTAAAGCACTGAGCTCTTGTGTAATCAGTTCCAAAATGGTGTAGGAATGCCTAGGCATACTCAATGAACTAGGCGAGAACAATATAGTAACCTACTGTGGATTCCAGGACACACTAGAATAAAATAGCAGATGGACTAGCGAAGAGGGGGACTGAAATACCATTTAAGGGGCCGGAGCCCTTTTGCGTTATCAGCCCCAATGTAATATTGGAAGAAATAGGCAAAGCCGAAGAATACAGGAGATCTGATTAATGGAAAGATCTAGAAGGGCTTAGACAATCAAAGATTCTTATGGGTGACTACAACCCGTTGAGATCGAATTAATGCATAAGTCAAAGTAAAACTGCACTAAGAGTTTCAACAGGAATCCTAACGGGACATTGTCGCCTGAATGGGCATCTTAAAAAGCTCAAAATAGTGTAGGAAGAAGATTGTAGATTCTGTGGCATGGAAGAAAAAACCTCCATCCACATACTTGCGAATTGCTCAGCAATTCAGAATCCTAAGAGATTCTTGGATAGAAGAGAGCCATTCACCTTAGCTGAAGACTGCAGATATCCTAAAATTCCTGATGGAAAAAGGACTAAAGGAGCTACTAGTCTGTCAGAAACTAAGTAGAAGGAATGGGGCACAATAGATCTTTTAGGTCTCAGTGAATGTCACCCCATCATACATACATACATATGCAACATTTTTACGCTTGGCAAATGGTGTGGGTTATCTACTTTTAACAGACAAGAAAATGACACTATCGGCACCTAATAATGGGTGACTGCAACAAAAGTGAAGGATTTGAGGGTATCCAACACCAGTTTTACATCACAAGATACATTGGGTAATCCAAGTGTGGTCAAGATGTTCATTACTATAGTGTTAAATAATATTGTTATACTAAATCTGTAGTTGATGTAGGGAAATTTTATAACCAGTAAAAAATACCGTGATGAATATTAAAAGTCATTAACGTCAAATATATGCATGTTTATAAATAAAGTATTAATCGCATTTTTTTATTGCTATAATAATTTAAATTTTCGTCACTGTTATATCATCTAAACCAGAATTCAGTATGATAATAAAAGGTAATATTAATCGATTTATAACAAACACTTCAATTTTATGGTTAACAAGTTTATGCGAAAAGCTTTCTAAACGTTGATAGTTATCGATTTTATGTAATTTTGTTATAAGCATAGATTATTGAATACAATACACTTTTTCAATAGTTTGAATTTAGAACGTTGATTGCATCAAATGATTGGAAGGTTACTACATTTATTTTATTTTTTATTTAACAAAATAACAACAATTCCAGGATATTTTTTAATTTCTTCATCCACTTATGCAGAAAAGCCAAAAATAATAAAGTAACAGGTAATATGAAAACACAAACGATTTTAAATGGAAATTAAAAACTAGAAAAAAGTCAACGACGAATGACAACAGCTAAGATGAACCATTTCAACATATTTTTCTTCTTTTCGGGTTAAAAGTTTAAAATCTAATTTTGCTATTCAAGCTCATTCTATAAACTTTTCCTTCAATAGTTTTGTTGCCTTTTCCACCTGACATCTGACATAACCAGTGACAGAATAACAGAATTACAGAAATAATGACTTGACAAAAGTTTGTAGAAATATTGGCCACCGATACGTTGAGTATTCAGCTAAAATATCATTTCAAAATATAATTTTTTATTTATATTAAACGAAACAACCAAAAACTATTGGAATGTTTCATGAAACTCAAAAGTTCAAATTATTTTTGTTTCTATAGTCATGGAAACTTCACTATTACTACAATATAAAGCTAGCGTAGTTTATGGGTAAAAATAGTAGTGGGTGCTTTATGTCTCTATTAACCTTGACCTACAGTGTGATGCTAATTATTTAAATATATAATACACATTTCGTTCAATTTAATCGGATTTATGAATCATGTGGGTAAACTAAAGTTACTCACTCACAATCCTTCTAGGAATACCATTTGCTTTATTTGAAAATAAAATCGTAGGCTGTTTCATTGACGATTTTTGAATCATCTCAAAAGAGTTAAAGATCCAAAATATGAAGGGTCAATATCACTGTATTAAGATGCATTTCTTGATGATTCACTACCTTTTTTTTGTTGAGGTTGTAGTGGTTTTGTTAGATTATGGAAAGCAGGAAATGATTCACTTTGTAGAAATTTCTCCGAGTAATAAATAGTATATTGGACTTTTTAACTTTACGCTGAAAGATATTATCACAAAGTGCCTGTATAAACAATTCTTTCTGAGATATACTTTTATTGTGGATTTGTAAAGCGACGTCATTTTTTTCTGTGAAAAATAACAGTAAAGTGAAATACGTAGAGATGGCAATGATTTCGGGCGATATGATAACAATATCATTACAGGTACTGGTCAGGATCACGGGTAAATTTTAAGGGTCTTTGTAAAAAGTGACGCCACGAGACGGTCGAAAATCGAACTCATCCGATATTTTAGAACGCCGGCAACATCTTTTGCACGACAATATCTTACAATTTGTTTCTGTTGTGCGAGACTATCAAATAATTTGCAATATACTAATTCATTTATTTGAAAAATATAAATATTTTCGTGTATTCAAATTATTTTTTGCTATCCAAAACAAATACTGATCACTTATTGGAAGTATTATGATAGTCACTATTTAAACAAGTGCACTAATGTATTTTTGTTATCCGAACCATTATTGTATAATTATAATAGAATACAATATTAGCCACTTTTAACAACAAAACAAGTACTTAAATATGTCATTAGCATCAACCTGATGCTAAAATAATTTTTCAGCAATACAGAAATATACATATAGGTATACCCGTTGGAAATAAAAAAATGTATTAAACAATTTTATTTAAAATAGATCTAACCATGAAAATGACATTGGCTGTCTTTGATGAGTATGTTATTAGTCACCAATAATATTATCGCTGTACGAGGTTTATTTTGTCACATAGTAGGTACCCAGTACTATGATCAATTTATATATAAAAAAAGATTCTTTATCGTTAGGGTTGGAGCTTTTAAACATTGTCCAATACAAGAATTGCAAAAAGGCGAAAGAAAACAGGTTCTTCAGATGCTCTTCACTATCTCAGGATGTTCCTTGCCTTTTAAGAAGTGCTCAAGAATCAAAGCAGCAATAATCTATAGAATAGCATCATTCAACATGCCCCAAGAAGAAGAAAAGCCAAGTATACTATGTTTTGGGACGGGAAGCGTGTACTGAAACAATGAATTCTGGAACTAAGTGCATGTGTAATATTAAAACCGACTGCGTCTAGAAATCCAGAACTGCTGAGTAGAGGAATACTACCTGACCACACGCAGCCAAGCAAGCTTCAAAAATTCATCGCATCGTTTGGCTGGGAACATCTTCATTATCCTCCATACTGCCCAGATCTAACGGTCAGCGACTACCACCTGTTACTAATCTTGAAAAAGCATCTTGAAGGTCAGCGTCAAAATGATCGTGAATTAGTGGCTGTCAAATCAGTCGACAAACTTCTATGACGACAAAATACAAAAGCTTGTTGTCCGATATAATAAATGCCTCACTAATGACGGATATTATGAGGGAAAGTAAATTGGAGTAGGTACAGGGTTTCATATGAGAATTAAATTTTCATAAAAAGTTCACTAGTTTTGTAAATATACGAGGATATATTGAAAAATTCTTATCCTAGTATAGAACCAAACAAAATTTCAATGTCAAAATATTTTATTATTCAACATATTCTCCTCTTAATTGGATAGATACATTTATTACAGCGAACCTGCAACGTCTCTAGACCTTCCAGCAGATTTTTGAACACGAAACTTCTTAGGTCTTGGAGAACCAGAGTGTCGCCATTCCATCGATTGTTGCTATGTTTCTGGATCGTAGAAATGTACCCAAGTTTAATCCATAGTAACAATTCCATAGTAAAGGGCACAGATCGAACGCGATGTTTCTACCCTTACACGCTTTTGGTCAACATTCAAACATTTGGGGATCCCTTTAGCAAGCACTTTTTCTCATGTCCAAATTGACGTGAACTATATGATGAACGCGCTCGTATGAAATCTTCAGTGCTTCAGATATCCGTTTTAGCCCAATTCGACGGTCTGATAAAATCATGTCATGAACTGCATCGATATTTTCGGGGACTGACCGATCGGTCATCATCTCCAATGGAAAATTTACCTCTTTTGAAGCTTGCAGTCCAATTTTTCACGGTCGCATACGAAGGACATTGATCACCAAGGGTATTAAGCATATCTTCGTAAATCTGCTTACCTCTCAACCCTTTTGATGATGGCTCCATACTCCAATTTTTCAAGTTTCACAATTTCGGTGGACATCTTTTCTCTTTTAATTTATTGCGTAACGCAATATTTTGTTTATGCATGGAACTGGTCTAGGCTAACTAGATATCCATACATCCTCGTATATATACTTTAAAGACATGCCTCGTATTTCGGGAATCTGCACGGTTTTCTTCAGTGGATAAAATTCTGTTCCAATCTTTTTAAAACATTCAAATCCGATACTTGATACACATTCAAGAAATTTCCGTAGAAGTATCTACTTTACGTATAAATATACGAAGTTTAAGCAAATAGTCATACAATGTGGATGTGTTTCTGCGAAAGATTTTATCATGAGAGTTAACATAAAGCAATTATTACGAATATAAAATGCCTGAAGGAATGTTTTTCAAGGTTAGTGTCTTTTTGAACAACAGAAAAAGGTATTTGATAGATTGTTAACATATCCATTAATACGAATAGATGTTGAACTCAAATTTTTAATATGCCAAGACAACAATTAAAAAATGACAATGTTACATTAACATTATTCGCAAAATTAAAGTGATTTAACATTGGAATCTTAGTTTTAGAGCGCGAAATATCATGTTTTACAAAAAACTATCACAACGTGGGAAGAAAATTATACACTTCAAAAGTTTAATGGTAATTTTGGATTCAATCTACCAGGAATATCTCTGCCCGTGTTCGGGATTAATCTTAATCTTAATTTTATTTGAGAACAAAGCAAAAGTACAATATAAAAAAATCGATAAATATTAAACAATGACTACATCACGCAACTACACTATTAAAAATAAAATTTGAAGCACATTTGTTTCAGAAACTCCTACAAATCACAAATTTTGATATTTTGTTTTCAAGAAGGAACTCCCCATTGACAATTGACATTTACTAGTTCGGTTTTTGTAAAGTCAGTATTTAAAGACACACTTAAAACCCTGAATTGTTACAGTTATGATGAAAGATGTAAACAAAATTCGTGAAAAATTGAATTAGACACAACTACGTAGATACCCACAGCTGACTTATTATCCCCAGTATATTTATCTAATGTAATATTTATGTAAACATTAGTTTTGTTCTATAAATTATATTGTTCAAATAAGTAAGATAAAATTTTGTTTGTTCCCTCACGCGTGCTGTATATTTTAAAAAATGAAGGTTATGAAGACAATATGGATTATAAATTTAAAATAGCCGAATTATTATTCTCCGTGTATAGCGTACAAAACGTGTACTTATATATTGTTTTTAAACAGTACCTTTTCTGTTCTGATGAATCAGTTTATAAAACCCTACAACATGAAATTAAGTGATATTGGACAAAACATGCAACAATTTGTTTTATGTCGTAGTTCTATGATTTTATGTGAGAGTGAAATGTTTTAATTGCAGTAGGTATTGAACTATTTTTTTCCGACTTTTGTACTGCTTAAAAAACCATTTTTTAATTATCAGTTAAAATGGCTACTTAATAATTAAATTTAATATAAAAAGAGCAATTTTTATTAATTAATAACTATAATTACAAATGTTAAATAGACTAAACCGTTTGAACTTAAGTTAAACTTGACGAAAATTTGTCAGATTCAAGATGGTTTAGATGTTACAAATATATGTTCCCAAATCTAAATCCGTCATTCAAAGCATGTGCAAATCCTGATAATAAACATGCCTAAAATATAGATACTATTTTTAATAATGTATGTATGTATGTATTTTGGGGTGACATTCACTGAGACCTAAAAGATCTATTGTGCCCCCTTACTTCTACTTAGTTTCCGAGGAGAGTCTCAGAGACTAGTAGCTCCTTTAGTCCTATTTCCCCGAGGAATTTTAGGATATCTGCAGGCTTCAACTTAGGTAACTGTCCCTCTTCTATCCAGTAGTCTCCCAGGTGCTGTGCCCTAGGATTCTGAATTGCTGTGCAGTTAGCAAGTATGTGGATTGAGGTTTCTTCCATTTCACAAAATCTACAATCTTTTTCCTCCACTATTTTGAGCTTTTAAAGATGCCCATTCAGGCGACAATGTCCCCTTAGGATTCCTGTTAAAACTCTTAGTGCAGTTTTACTAGATCTTTCCAATGGTCAGATCTTCTCTTTTCTTCGGCTTTACCTTTTTCTTCCAATATTACATTGGAGCTGATTCCGCAAAAGGGTATTTCAGTCCCCCTCTTCGCTCCTTCATCTGCTATTTCGTTTCCTTCCATTCTAGTGTGTCCTGGAATCCACAGTAAGGTGACTATATTGTTCTCGCCTAGTTCATTAAGTTTGCCTAGGCATTCCCACACTATTCTGGAACTGATTACACAAGAACTCAGCGCTGTAATGGCTGCTTGACTATCAGACATTATGATAATCCTTTGCCTTCTATATTGAACTGGGCATTTGTAATAATATGTTCATTTTTCATTGTAGTTACCTGTAAAAGGTCTTTAAAAAAATCTTATAAGTATTTATTCGATGCAGCTTTTGATCTTATAAAATTATCATTTACATCTTCATGTAAGTTAAAATAGAGCGACAAGATAAAAAGGAAGAAAAGCTTATAATTAAATTTAGAGTCTGTTTTTCCTGATATTAGCAGATCTTTTTTTATTAATGATAAAATTATGACAACCTATATTATGTAGAAAAGTAAATATCAATATTTCTTTGGTGTCGTGACTCAATACTCTTATGGTGCTTTTGTAAAACCATTGCTATAGTGGTTAAAGTGCGTTAAAAGTGAAAAAAAGTCTGTTTAAACCATAGAAAGCTACTGAGTTAGTGAAACGCGTCACAAATTGTATTTTGGACTTAGTTCAATTATAATGAAGGTTTAAACAAATTTTATTGTTTTATTTCATAGTTAAGTATGGATATTCATCAAGTAAAAGCCTCATCTATTCAATTTTTGAAAAAAGTCGCTGTTGACATTAAAGTTATTCGAACTAAACTACGTAGTCAGTAGTTGTATATATTAATTGAAAAATTGCACATCATTAACCATGATTTCAATGAAGAGAGCACACATGTGCAAAATACTTGACGGCACATGAGTAATGCAATGGCAAGAATTCACAAAGCAGATGTATGTAGTTTTGACAAATATATTTTCGTTAATAAATGAGAAGTCGGCACGACTTTTGATATAATTGTTATTATTAATATAATGAGTCTGTAAAACGTGATATTGAAGTTTTTTCTTTATTAGTATTCATATAATTTTATGCAATTGTTTATTATATTATGTAATAAATATATTATTAATTTCAAATCGCGAGGATTTGTGGTAAGTGGAAAATATTGTATAAAACTAGTACCTATGTATTGTGTGAATTGTTATTAGTAATATTATCTTACGGAAGCTAGTTTGAAAAAGATATTGCTTTTGCCACATCCGAATATAAAATTTTACCAATATTTATCACCAAATTTAATCCATGAAAGTAGCAAAAAACACTTAATTTAAACTTATGCTTATGCCATTGAATAGGACGAGAATCCCATGGCCCCAAAGGTCACCTAAACACAATCCTCTGTATTTTTCTGTGTATACATAACCCTGATCTGAAATTTACAAAACCTTTCTCATCCATCATTTACTGGAGAATGGATATCTTACAGCAGATGTTACTTTAATATGAAATCGGTGGAATGCTGTTTTCACCTAAGACATGCCCACGATTTCCTCATTAAATATCACCAGATATCTTGGACTATCCAAGCACATCCTCGGCCATCACTCGAACATCCTTGGTATTCCCGGTACATCCCCAGACATTCCCCGAAACTCTGGTATATCCCTTGGACATCTCTTGACATCCCCAAGCTTATGAATACTGAAATGTTGCGTACCTTCAAGGCTCGAATCTCACGATGAGATTGGTGTATGGTAGGATTGCCTAAAACATGGGAGTTTCATATGTGCCGTATTTTTAAAGAGAAATAATGAGATCTGCATTGTTGTCAGATTTCTACGCAAATTGAAAAACTGCTGGAAACTTCACTAAACAAAGTTAACCATACTTTATTTTTTAATAGTAACATTTGCTTTTCCCACAAAGTGGAAGGCTCCAGTTTTGCTGGCCCACCACCAGTACCTGTCGTTCATTTTCTGTTTCACCCTTCTTTGGTTACTGCATTTTTTAAAATCTTGCCAGTTCTGGAATATATTGGATTGCTACAAAATTGCATACGAGGTTTTTTTTCTATCGGCGTGTAAACCTTCCGCCACTTCAGCCCGTCTTTTTTAACCCCTTCAACACAACAGTTACAATGCCTCGCAAAAAGTTTGTAACTGTGCCTGCAGAAGAAATTAGACGAAAATTGTAGTTTGTAGCTGCTAGCAGAATATATAAACAGACTAAAACTGGTTAAAAGCGATATAACATATTAAGCATAACTTCACCACGATTTTACAAAAGAAAACGACACAATTATGATCCTATTACAAGCCTTTTGTAGCTAACTTCTCTTTTAGGTAATGTTCGTCACAGCATATAATATAGTGAACTATTTCAATTAACTAATAGTTGAATTTTCAAATCGACCTTGTGAGAATAAAAATTTTGAAAATAATTGATTCCCCTTTATGATTTTGTCCTCCGCTAGCTAGTAACATCAAGGAAACATCGTATTTTTATTAAGTTTAACATCTTATACGCATGCTTCTTGGCTTCTCACTGGTTTAGGAGAGATTCTCTATCGGTCCGAACCGTATGAGAGATCGAATGTCTCATGGTGAAATGTATATAAGACAATTTCTAAAAATTAATGATTAACAATAGTATTCCACTCATCTTAGTTGATATTATTATAGATATGGGCTATCTTGGACACTAACAAAATCTACGAATTGATTAAATAAGAAAGAAGCCCACATAAAAAATTCTGGATCGAAGAAATGATAACCAACAATGCATCTCATACATAAATGAAATTTAAAAACTCGCCAGTTTGCAAGAAGTAAATTAAAACACCCACCCCCCCAAAAAAAATCCCAAATTGATTTGGGCGTATTTGAGCAAACTCCAATGAATAGTAAATTTTCAAAATATATTATTCAACATTTCCAAGAAAAGTCATTAAAAATCCTTCATCTCCCATTGTAAACAAAAGAATTTCGAAATTATTCCGCCCAGATGATGTATCGTGATCGAAATGACAAATGACACACCGAAATGCAAGATTTAAGATTCGCTTTTTAAAAACAGGGAGTGCTAAGAGTGTCTTGACCAGAAGACAGACGTTCATTGCCTTCTGAAATGGTGTAATATGTGTAATATTTGTAAGAGTCGTAAAATTGCATTTCACGTACTTATCCACAAATACAAGAAACGGTCATGCTCGCAGCTTAAATTTAAAATAAAAATATCGTGGTTGCTAATAAACATTTATTTGTTCAAGTTTTATGGTAAATCACTGAAGCTGTTAAAATTTTATTGTTTATTTGTTTTCGAAATTCTCTTTCACTGGCTCACTAATAAAATATACAAAAAGCAAAACGATTATTGTGGAAACTATTAATTTGATATTATCACTGTGATAAAATGTTCAAGTACTGATAAAATATTAAACAAAATAATAAAAATTGTATAAGCAATTTAGAAGCTAATATTAATGTCAATGCCTAGGAAGACGTAGACCCCTTGCAGGTTGTCAGAGATCCCTGGAGGTCGACATTTGGGAATCACTGGCATAGAATAAACTATTATACGCCTGGGAGATATCTGGAAATTTCCCTGGTCAAATATTAACACCAAAATCCACTAAATTCCTGGACTCAAACGCTTATAAATAAGTTTTTATGTCCAAAATAGATAGAATAATTATCCGTAGACTACGTGTGGTACATAATACTTGTATGTATGTATGTATGTATTTTGGGGTAACATTCACTGAGACCTAAAAGATCTATTGTGCCCCCTTACTTCTACTTAGTTTCTGAGGAGAGTCTCAGATACTAGTAGCTCCTTTAGTCCTATTTCCCGGAGGAATTTTAGGATATCCGCAGGCCTCAACTTAGGTAACTGTCCCTCTTCTATCCAGTAGTCTCCCAGGTACTGTGCCCTAGGATTCTGAAATACTGTGCAGTTCGCAAGTATGTGGATGGAGGTTTCTTCTTCCATTCCACAAAATCTACAATCTTCTTCCTCCACTATTTTGAGCTTTTTAAGGTGTCCATTCAGGCGACAATGTCCCGTTAGGATTCCTGTTAAAACTCTTAGTGCAGTTTTGCTTTGACTTATGCATTCATTTGATCTCAACAGGTTGTAGTCACCCAGAAGAATCTTTGATTGCCTAAGCCCTACTAGATCTTTCCAATTGTCAGATCTTCTCTTTTCTTCGGCTTTACCTATTTCTTCCAATATTACATTGGAGCTGATTCCGCAAAAAGGTTCCGGCCCCCAAAAGGGTATTTCACTCCCCCTCTTTGCTAGTTCATCTGCTATTTCGTTTCCTTCTATTCCAGTGTGTCCTGGAATCCACAGTAAGGTGACTATATTGTTCTCGCCTAGTTCATTAAGTTTGCCTAGGCATTCCCACACCATTTTGGAACTGATTACACAGGAACATAATACTTAGTATCACGTATCAATGATCTCAGCTGTTGAGCCATTGTTTTATTACTTTTGTGCAGCAGTGCAGTAGTTAACAATAATTGTTTTGTTCTATCTTCATTAAATGTAAGATCCATTGCTGGAAGTAACATAATCCTTTCCAATAATTATTGCACAAATGGTCTGAACACACCAGAAGTCTTACTGTGCTTAGGCATATCTTGTGGCAATACAGCACTATACAGGGGAGTTATCAAGGCAAAAGTAGAAGGAAAAGAACATTGCTGTATACTCCGTCAGTCAAAAAGGTATAAAAGTAAGGACAGCTTGGAAACCTTACAAGATTTGGTCAGTCAAAATATACCTTAGCCTGAGTACTAGCCCAATTCGATCACAATGACAATGGAGAGGCAGATTCACTTGCCCGTTAAGGGTCGCGACATGCTCTTATTGGTTCCGAACCGTTCAATGGTATAGCGAAATTGCTGCAAAAGACAACAGCAGTCTCGAGAATGGTAGAACAAGGCAAAACATTCAGGATGCTCCTGATAGAACAACATCGAATTGGCAGACACAGCCATATCTGCACATATACTTTGCTACTGCAAATGCCTGACTAGGCTGTTTTCAACGATAGGGGAGGAAAAATCAAAATCCTCCCTATAGATGGAGGACCTGAGGTTTGCTATTCGGGTCTAGACAAGGAAATCCAGCATAACAGGTGGGCACACACAATAGATCTGCAAATATCGTAGTGGAGATGCTCTTGGCAGCCCATATTAATATTCAACATACTTGTATCATTATAAAATATTTATAAAAGTATGTAACACCCAATATTGTTGGATGTTTACATATCTGTATAAATTTATTTTTATTGTTTTAAATTCAATGTTATTCCACATGATATGCCATAATAACAAGTCTTATTCAATTTTTATATTCAACTTTGCATTCAAATGAAGGGAGATTATTATTTGATATCGTGATGTTTCTAAATATTTATTACACTACATACTCACCATAAATGTAAATATCTACATTACTCTTAAGTATAAGATAAAGTTAGTTACTTATTCAGATCAGTATTATTCATTATTTTTCTACTTTTCCGCCAATTTTAGAATAAATACCTACGTTTAAGAAAATAGATGTTTACAGACACATGCGTGTGCGTCAAGGTTAGAGATGGAGACGAGGTTACCAACGAATTTAAAGCAGTCACAACATATGAAAATTCGATTAGTATGAAGGATATAATTTTTTACGCAGAACGCAAGTCAATTGAAAATGTTATAATAATGCAAATCTTTTTATTGTTTAACATTCTTAACTAGCCACGTGACAATTTGCGACACTAAAGAGATTTTTTGAATTAAAAGTTTCACAACAATTTAACCACACTTTTTTCTCGTTTGTATGATGCTTTTTGGGTCACTCCGTATATTCACAATTATGAAAATTCTCATTATTATTAAAAAAGAAAAATTTGGGATTCTAAGGAGACTACTTCACATAAATTTTATTTTTCAATTATAGTATTGAATATCGATAAGAAAATGCAAATAAGTTATGGTGTGTTCTCAATACTTCAAGGAATAAGGTCCACTTGAGAAAATCGATGTAGCTCAATTTGGTGATTACAGTTTCTAAGGCCTCCATGTTCATTGAAGGCAATTAAAATTGTTCCGCTCCAATTAGCCTTTATTATATGTGTACTCAAGAAGACCAAATCAAAATATTCCGTTTATCATTTGGTTAAGTTTTAAAATATCCTCGCGGAGCCCAATTCTCACCGTTAATTTGAAATTATTAACAATAAAGATAAAGTTCTGGAAGTTGAACTCGATCGTTGGAAATTTCTTCCTCTTCAAGAGTTCTTTTTCAGATTTCGATCATATTTTAAGTAATTCGTAAAAACCGGAATGGTCTTTTTCATTCTAATTCGAGTATAACGTTTGCAATTTTTTATTTACTAATAAAACATTTTAATAGTGTTTTCCAGACGTCATTTTAAGTCCAATGAGCTAATGATGATATTTTTTGGAACTATTAGGAGAATTAACACGTTTTTGAACTTTTGAATTAGACTACAGGTCGACAGAGTCAATTAAATGAAGTTTTTATATTTTAAATGCATTAGAGAGTGATTCAATTTATTTTTTTGTCGCAGTCATTAATAATTCAGTGAACATAATTGTTTTCAAATAATTTAAATCATATTTCCAATTAAATTAAGTTGAATTGGATTGAATAGTAGGTACCTATGTATTTGAAGACAGATCAAAATCCTGTTTCCAAAATTTAAACATGGAACTTGTTCTGATAACAAAAGGAGGTTCCAGTTCATACATAGGCTCAGAGCCTCACCTAGGAATCTCACTTTAAATCTGACCAGATAAACCACAACGCAAGTCTTGAGGTAGGACAGATCCCTTATAAAAGGAACTTCAAAACTCAAAGCGTCAGCTCTATAATTGGAATCGTTATTAAACTCAGCAGATTAAACTATGCTCTGGGCAAAATAAAGCTAGTCGAAAACAGTCGGACTACAGACCCTAGGAGCTATGACCTAAGGATTCAGATAGACTCACCCATCCACAGATTGATGACTTCCTTGGGAAGATTGTTTTATTTGGAACTTGTTTTGGAAATATTTTATTTTTCCATGTAGACGGTCAGCTCTGGTACAAAATTTCAGCCTTAATTTTATTTTAAAATGCTCTTCAGCTAAATGTCTTGTTGTTAAAGTAACCTAGTTTCTAAATATAGATTACATAATATTTAGATTTTACCTACTTAAGTCCAGGCATTAAGTTCAAGAACACGAAGTGTAACTAATAGTGTAATTCAGAGAAATCGAAAGTGTATCAGCGTAAGAAGCAGAATTGTATAATCTCCAGTTTTTGTGTCAATTTTGTCGAAATTTTTGTTCGATCGTGCAGAAAGTTGTTACGATCAACAACAAAAAAACGTCGCGAAGTTCATGAAACCGAAAAATATATTGACAAATTATAATAAAATTTATTCTTGTAAGATTTAGTCGGTGAAATACCCAAAGTCCTTTTTTCCTTCTCTATTAATAACATATAAAATGTATGGGACGAAAAGGTTCTCGATTTGGGTACGTCGTTAATTAATATTAATAGATATTGAAACTTGAATTGAATAATGAAACATGTACTTTTTGTAACTATATTTTTTGATTGATTGATTAGTTCGGCACCATCGGTCAGTGGCTTAGAGTCCTCGGCACCTTTATGCTTTTGGTTGTGCCGTTTATGTGAAGACACCAGTATCTCTTATAAGGCTCAACAGTCTTATGCTGAGGAGTTTGCTGTGTTACTGTTTTGGCACGTGTCTCCAGTACAACTGATGTTTAGTTTGAATCCACCAAGATGTACAACCGCGTGCAGCAATTTTTGATATTCCAAATACCAGTGACCAGTACATGCGGTTTCAGACTTTTAGCCTAGTCAAAGTACACATAAAACCTCACAAAAACTACAAAAAACTTGAAAATTTAAAATTGGGTATTTAAAAGGGTTGTGTTTAACGTGAGAAGTAGCCTTTGACTAGTGTGCTGATCCAATCAATCAATCAATCAATCAATCAATCAATCAATCAATCAATCAATCAATCAATCAATCAATCAATCAATCAATCATCAATCAACGTGAGAAAAACTTTACGATGTTAGGCATGCGATTTTCCTGAAAATCGTCGAGTGAAAATTTTTGTTTTTTTGCTCTAATTGTTTAAATAATAATATACAAAACAACTTCCAATTCAAAATTTGTAGCTGATGCATTTATCTACAAATTTTGTCAGGAAAGTTTTTCTGTAAATTAAAAAGTTCACGAGATAAAATTAATTTCAGTGGTATTAAATTCGTGGTTACGCGCGAACGGCCGGTGAGCCAAATTTATTAACCGCTCGACTTAAAAGTTGATAATTTTGGGCTTAAACATTCTGAAAAAATAAATAAACTCATGTAGAATGTAATTTACAATAAATATCTACTTAAATCAGAGGTCTTTCAGCAAACCTTCTATAACTTTTTATACCGTTTATGATATTATCTAAAAATTTGTGAACTTTATAATGAACCTATTTAGAAGTGATCGCAATACAAAAGAACACACCTATGGCTTAGGTAAGAAAGAGAAGGGAGCACAAATAAAGGTGAAAAAGCAGGAGAGAGAGCGGTGGAAAATCGATGATAATACATTTACAAATTTTAAACAAATTTTTTTTTCAATGTATTTGTAGATTTGTAGATTCATATGAATTTTTTTTTCTAAATGTCATTGATTATTTACTATCGTAAAATTAAAAACATGAAAATTGGTGATGTTCAAAAATACTACTATGGAAATTTCGTATAAAGCAGAAACAAAAAAAAATTTTCTAGACAAATGTACCAGCTACAATTTTTGTTTTGAACATTTTTCTGTGTTTCAATATTTAAACACTTAGAGTGAAAAAACAAAAACAAAAATTTTCACTCGACGACTTTCCGGAAAATCGCATGCCTAGCATCGTAAAGTTTTTCTCATGTTAATCACAACCCTTTTAAATACTCAATTTCGAATTTTCAAGTTTTTTGTGTTTTTTGCGGCATTTTACGGATATTTTGTGTACTTTGACTATACGCTACTTAGCTTTGCTAGGGTGCTGCCTGATTCTCTGAGAGTATAAGGATCTTTTGGCCTTTCGATATTCAATTGCAAACACGTGTCGATAACGTAGATTTTTGCTGGGATGCAGATACAAACTTCCCCAACTGGTCCTAATATTTCCCGACTATACTTATATTAGATACTTATAATAGATATTTTGGGATAAACACGACTTGTTCCATCTCCTTTTTTTGCAAATCAATCTAACTTCTATAAACAAACACAAAACGGTGCATTATTTTCCGATTTTTTTTTTCAATTCTTATTCTCGGTTTGATGATTACCAAGGACGATTGCAGGAACAAAGTATTTTAGCGAAAACAAAGTCTGAATATTAATGTTTCTGTCAACGACCACTGAACACAGTTATAAATGTTTAAATTTAATTTTTATTGTCGGGCACATACGTTATTGCTTAAAAGGAAATGCAAAAAGATGAGTGTAACTTCAAACATAAGCGTTCGAACAAAAATGGATTAAGAACTGAAAATCTAGACTAGGCCTACAAATCACAATCCTTTCAAGATTGAGAGAAATGATAACAAAAAAAAAATTAGTTACAGAAGAACCCTTTTTGCACTGCTCGTATAGATACGTGAAGTTAGCCAAGACACCATCAAGTAACTGTTAACCTTAGTTTTTGAATGAAAATAATAAATATTGAAAAATAACAAAATTGGAATGCATATAAGCAACAATTAATGAAACTGCGAGTGTAGACGGTAGAGTAAAACGACATAAAACCGCTATTTGGATAAAAAATTTAAAAATTGTGGCAAATACCACCGGAAACCGGAAATAAAACCTTATTCGCAGTCAGCCAACGGAAGATCATCACAAGTTTTTCTAGCTAGTCTACGAATCGGTCACACTAGACTCACCTACAGTATTATCTTGTATGGTTTTATGTATGTATGTATACTGGGGGGAGACTACTAGCTCCTTCAGACCTATTTTCCGGAAGAATCTTAGAATATCTGCAGGCTTCAAGTGTAATAGGGGTTGTGTCCTACGACTCTGGATTACTATGCAATCTGCAAGTATGTTAATTGAGGCTTCGCCCATTTCTTTCAATATTACATTGGAATTGATAACGCAAAAGGGTGCCGATACCCAAAAGGGTGATTCAGCCCCTCAGTTATATCTTATTTTTAAAAACAAGTCCCCTCAATGCGAAATATTTAACACACATCTTACAATCAAAAAATATATCAATATTTATGAATCCACATAAATATATCTATACCAATCTTCAAATTGAAATATTGCGTCAATACTAAAATATTTTTTCTCAAAGTAGAATCAGAGTTTTATTTTTTACTATTTTTTTATATACCTAGTCGACGTTACGAAAAATTTGAACAAAAGTAGATAGAAATATTTTATAGCTGACCTGCAAGATATATTTGTGGTTTCGAGTTTATTGCATTTTTATTACGATCAGTTATTTCATAGCTTTAATCAAATAATCGAATCTTATGATTATAAAAAAACAAATCAAAAAATTTATTTTTCAAAATAATTAAATGTAATAGATATCTACTTATTTAAATATAAGAGTGGTAGATACTTTACAGGGTAAGAAGACTTTGTCAATAAATTACTTCTAATAAAATGACACGTTCTTACTACTGTCATTGATAAAACTTTGAATGAATACAGGAAGTTTTCGAAAAGAAACTAGGAACATGGATTTGCGCAGTTCAAAAGGGATCTGGGAGTGCTTAGAAAACCTCAAAAAACTCCACACGCCACAAATAAGGTAACCCTGAAATGGGTGCCAGGTCACACGGGTATTGAAGAACATGAAAAAGCAGACGCCCTAGCACGAGAAGGATCGGCAATCGGCTACACCGGCCCTGAGCCGGCAAACGGTGTAACAAAGGCTTTGGTAAGAACCACATTAAACCAGTGGGTACACAAACAACACCTCAAATACTGATAAACAATTCCGAAGCTCAAACACAGTAAACTGATGGTTAAACAACCCATACCAAAACTTACTGAAGAAATCCTAAAGTTAAATAAGAGAGATATCAGGCTGGTAACCGGCCTTATAACCGGACACTGCGGCCTGAGAAAGCACCTTCACACAATGGGGATCTTCCAAGAAGAAGCTATATGTAGATTATGTGGTGAGGAGGACGAAACACCCTCCCATATAGTTTCCGAATGTGAGGCTCTACGTTGGTGGAGGATAGGACCGGATGACCCTGTATCCAACCTCACCAAAAGAGATACTGTGAAGAGACTTCTCGATCTCATCAAGGTCACAAATCTTCTCACGGACTAGCTGACAGACAGGACAATACAATAAGTCAACGGCTGCAGTGTTGGGGCCCACTAACCCGGCCTGTTTTGTCTGTTTACCAACCAACCAAAGGGGTCTCAGTTTCTGCAATTACAGTGTAATTGTCCGCCAACGGTTAAAATCCTGGAAGTCTATTTAGAGCCTGATGAGGTTACGAAACGGATAATAGGCTTGTTCCGCCGAAGTACCAATAGAATAAGTTCAATTACAGCAAGATCCTCCAAGAAAAGGAACGATAAATGAGTCAAGACTTCTAATATGACAATTCCGACTCGCCCATGGTCACTTAAGAAAATTAAACCCTTGAGCTTCGCGAATACCTTTATACAATAATTAACTATAAAGAGCTCCCAAGACGGAGCAAACGTCATATAAAATTAGACGATATGCCGTTTAATTTAATAATCTCCACCCAAGATAATTTAAATAAATTATATATATATTTATATTCGTACGCCCATGCGGTTAAGTAAAGATCAATATCCTGATAGAATAAACAGGTGTGAGTGTAGGCGAATCAGTCCTTTCAAATCATTCAAAACTGACTCAATAGATTAACATCTCATACTGGCAAAAAATTAATAATATAACGGAACGTGATGAGTAAGATGGACACTCACGAGTTCCATAAACGAAAATATTCACCAAGGAAAACAAAAAAAAGTAACGTAGAAACTAAGCGGTACTTTATATATTTGATTCAATTAGCTTTCTTTCTTTGATAGTCATCGTTTATCAACAGGGGGTCTGTTGTAAATAATTTGAAACTTGACAATCATTTTTTTTTCAGATATTAAAATGTGCACATCATTTTGAAATTGAATCATATCTAAGCAACAATTTCATTTGTTTATAAAAATTGCAACAAGACATCAAAATGATGATTTAAAGACTTTTTCACCACTAGCTGTGAAGTTGACAATTATTGCGTCTTCTAGCCAACTGAGAAGTGGTTAATAATTTTTTCTTTTGTTAACCTAGATTAATAATGGACAAATTCAAATGTTTTGATAATCCAGGAACAAAAACTTGTGCAACATAATTTTGTATACCCAGGAGATTGTCTTTAACATATTTGCTGCTTGAAATTATTTGAATAAATATGCCATTACTTTAAAATTCGTGATCTATCAAAAATGACTGATGACATCAGAAGTGCGTTCATAATCTATGGGTTAGAAGAGGAGCGAAAACAGACAGTGTATTTGTCAGTTAGACGACGAGGTAAACGCCTAGGGAGGAATTAGCTTGAACGATTAGGGCACTCCCTTCCGATTTGTAGATCGACACTGTCAAAATTTGATATACCTACCCTCGGGCGACTTAAGAACCCTCGGGCCAAAGGCACTCGGCATTGTAAGACTGTCGTATTCAGGACATAATCATCTACTTAGTACCCTTCATACATTAATAACTATTATAAATAATGTTAATAATAATTTAAAGGCTAACGACCTGTTAATAGTTACTTGATTATTTATATTAGGGAAATAACTTTATTTTACATGAGTGTATATTTCTCATGAAAAACACCTAATACGTCAATGCACTATCCATTTATTTTTCCGATAACTTTGTTCTTATCAGTGTGAGTCATAACAAACGACACCAATTATCCAAACAATTTAAATGATCCGTAAGTATTATCATTTGTTGTGTCTTTGATCTGATAACAGAATCCTCGACAAATGTATCATATGTTACATAAAATCCTCTCTTTAGTTACATATCTTGGTTTGATTATAGTTAAATAAATATATATATTAAAGTCATTTTTAGTTTACTTACATTCGAAAAACTAACTGCAATTCTAATACGACTAGGATTTTAATCTGAACCTACTAGGAAAAAATACAGAATATATGTACGAAGAAAATTGGTAAAGCAAATATCGAAATTTCCAAGGAGTTCCTAACAAAAATAAGAGTACTATTTGCAGTAGTAATGGATGAAGTGATGAAGTTTACTTAGTAAATCATATTTCAGGTCTAAAGGAGAGAGAGTATATGCTATTCTGTTTCATTATATTCCACACAAATGAAGGTTGATACAAGGTCATCTCCAAATAAAGAGTTCACTGAACATGGTAGACAAGGAACTCTCAACCAGGCGAGTGAATCTGGAGACCTGAGGAGCAAACATCTACACAAAATGGGAAAAATGAGCTAGCCTATGTGCAGGAAATGTGATGAAGCACCCACTTGAATAAATGTAGCGTGAACATGCTACTGGAAACCAAATATTTTCCAACTTAGACCAGACTGGAAATGTAGAAGTTCTTTGAAGTTTTTATTGAACTGTAAAAATGAGTTGACCAGAATCTCGGTCCAGCATATTTTCATCTTGGCATTAAAATTGGCCCATCTTTGCTCTTAGACTTCCTTTCCTATTTCTTTTGACAGGAGTAATAACCAGCAAAGCTTTGATTGGAACATGATCCAAAAAGAGAGTTAAGAAAAATATATTTTCTTAGTAAATATGTATTGGTAGCTTCAGTCACAAAAAAACAGAGAATTTTGAAACATGAAATAGTATCAAATAACGAGTACGACTGATGGATAATATTGAAACGAATTCCCAAACCAAATGACAAAAATTGGATAAAGGAAACAGAAAACCAGATATATGAAACTATGACATCAAAATATTGTTTTTCTTCTCATCCAGCTGCTCAGCCTTTTATTCCTCAGACTTATTCTTATCTATTGCTCTTACTTTATGCTTGATAACTATATACAACAAATACTGGTGATCGTAATTATATAAACTAAATTTGAGTAGCTAATAAATACAATCGAACAAAGAAATGATCTTGTGTGAGTAGATGATTAGTTTTGTGAAACAAAAACTGATTTCGGTAGACTTGAAAGGCATTTTTCGTAGTAAGACCTGGTTTATGGTTTTGAAAACTCGTTAACGTATGGTAATCGAGTAAATTAGTTTGTTATTATTTACTAAAATTTTTATTCTGATTATATTACTTTTATCACGATCTACGTATATATTCAACAACAGTATATATAATTTACTGGAATTCTTTTAATCACTTTATTTTATATTAAATTTACGAAAACAGATCGTTGAGTTTTTTTTTTATTTAACATAATATACTGCGTCAACCACTAGGGTTATTGGCAGTTCAGTGGTTACAAAGGTATTTACAGTGAAATTACAAATTGTAAATGTCTATTGCTTTTAAAATTGAGGATCCAATGTTGTTTTCGCTGGTTTTCAAACTGGTGACATTCTAGAATAACATGTTTGATGGACATATTTTCATTACATTGGGCACATTGAGGTGGTATTCTTTACTTATCAGGAATTTGTGCTTTAGGGCTGTGTGTCCAGTAGCTTTTATTTGTTCAGCTCTTGAAGTCGGTAGGGAAGTTATGGATCTCAAGGCTCCATTTATATTGCCACTTATCCATAACAAAATTCTTGACAGTTACCTTGTGGTCTTGGTTAGGATTCAGCTCTAATTTTGGGATGTATCTATGTATGTAATCATACCTTAATCCAAGCTCAAAGAATTTTGGAGATATTTTACATAAGTAAAACTGGAAAATGAAGTCAGTTGAAATCAGTGCAAACTGTTACCAATAAAAATAATGAGATATATCTTAAAGCAGCCCAAACTTAAAATACAACGTGTGAAATGTGTAATAGACTGCAGTCCTAGTTCTTGGAGACGAGATACGAGGAAAACCTACTTATATACAGTGTGACCCATTTTGTTTGGAAGCACCCCTATAAAATCCGCATTTTTCGACCGATTTTGGTTTAGTCTTTTTTGTTAGATTGAGTATCAAAAACAGTATTTGAGCACAATTTTTCTTACCATAATAGCTATTTTCAAGGCCCTCTACGTTAATTTTTCTTTGCCAAAAAAGACGAAAGTATATTAGGCATTTTTTTTCTCAAATATGACTACACCACTGGATTCAGAATCATCACAAATGTAAACTATCAAAATTTTATAAAAAAAGTTTTACTAACAACAAAGTTATCACTACATGAATTTGGAAAAAGTTGTTTTTTAATTAATTTTTTACTAAGAATGTAGACATATTTTAAAAATGGCAACATGGTAAACAAAAACTAGGACTCAAACATATTGCACTGTAAAAATTCGAAGCCGAAATTTTAAAAGACAGGATAATAGGTCCATTCTTTTTTGAGGGTAACATGAATGCCAATAACTTCATGGAATTCTTGGAAGGTGAGTTATCCGCAGTGATTGACGAACTGCCACTAGCAGAAACAAGAAATTTGATATTTCAGTTAGATGGTTGTTCTGTACACTATTCTAGGATTGTCAGGCAGTGGCTTAACGAAAAATTTCCAAATGGTTGGATAGGTCGCGGTAGCGAGTTAATCGAATGGCCTTCTAGATCGCCCGATTTAACTACATTGGATTTTTATCTGTGGGGTCTTTTGACACACAAAGTGTATAAGACACGTCCAAGAAATAGAGCAGAACTGTGTGACAGAATACGACAGGCGTGTGCTGGAATAACGCCACATGAAATAAAAAAGCGCTAAGACATAGTCGCAAACGATACGAGAAATTTGTGGAAATTAACGGAGGTCTAGTCGAGGCTACAAAAATGTAGAATTCAATTATTATTAAGTAGTTTAATAATTAAAATGTATTATTTGGTGTTAATTTGTATTTTCGTCACATCAGCACAATTTTACATTACTCTCAGAAGCTATAACTCCAGAACGGGTTAAGGTATCGGCTTCGAATTTTTACAGTGCAATATGTTTGAGTCCTAGTTTTTGTTTACCATGTTGCCATTTTTAAAATGTGTCTACAAACTTAGTAAAAAATTAATTAAAAAACAACTTTTTCCAAATTCATGTAGTGATAACTTTGTTGTTAATAAAACTTTTTTTATAAAATTTTGATAGTTTACATTTGTGATGATTCTGAATTCAGTGGTGTAGTCGTATTTGAGAAAAAAAAATGCCTAATATACTTTCGTCTTTTTTGGCAAAGAAAAATTAACGTAGAGGGCCCTGAAAATAGCTATTATGGTATGAAAATTTGTGCTCAAATACTGTTTTTGATACTAAATCTAACAAAAAAGACTAAATCAAAATCGGTTGAAAAATGCGGATTTTATAGGGGTGCTTCCAAACAAAATGGGTCACACTGTATAAGAGCCATGTTGAAAAAGAAGTATCCTGCTGTATAAAGGTGCGTATTCACCAACAGAGCGAGCACGAGCGAACAAGAGCGCGCGAGCATTCTGCATCAATAATTTTTTGGTGAGTACGGACTAGCGAGCGAGCGAACGTTTGCTTGTTCACGTTCGAAAAAGATCGACAGGAAGGCGGTACATCAAATAAAATACTTGTTCGTGCTCGTTCAGTGTGGACATTTTAATCTTCAAAAGCGCTCGCACATCGATCGCTTGCGCTTTGCTGTATGCAACTTTGCCGGGCCATCACGTGGAAAATTGTTATTTACATTTTAAATTAAATATTAATTCGTTTATTTGTAGGTACCTATTTTTATTTACCCAAATTTAAAATGGAATGGTCTAATGATAGTGTGTTGCAATTGATAGACAGCTATCGCATTCGGCCGGTTTTATGGGATTATTCAGACCCATTTTACAAAAATAGAAATAAAAAAGAAGATGCTTGGAGAGAATTAGCCGACGAGTTAGGGACTGATAGTGCAGAAATTAAAAAGATCAGCACTAGATAACAATAATTTTTCATGGTCATATTTACCACGCTCGCACTGCTCGCACAAAGTAGATGGAACAACTCCGAACTTGAACATATTCGCTCTGGTGTGGACGAGATATCAATATGTCGAGCAAACACGAGCAAACATACACGAATGTTCGCTAGTGCTCGCTTTTTTGGTGAAAACGCACCTTAATATATCACATGTAGACTAGATGTCGCGGCGTGGGAAAATATGTTGTAGACAGAGTGAAGAATGCCGAGTTCCGAGTTTATCCAAATTCCATGTGAAAACATACAAAAAGTGAAAATTAATGAATAAAAATATTCTTACTTCATTTCTAGTGTAACGAAAAGTAAGGAATTGTTTTATAAAAAAAAAAATAGACACCGTCAGTCTTGATAAACAGTTACCTTGAATTATAAAAATTCTCAAACAGTTCATTATCATTATCTGGTAATTAAACTTACATAAGTACGATTGTTTTATAATTATTTATTATGTACAATAATCTATTTATTAATGTAGAAGTAACTGTGAATTATACAACTATTTCTTCTATTCTGATGCGTAAACTACTACTGTTATTTATTATTGTACTTATAATAACAATAATTAGAGCTAGGAAAAACTGTATCAAAAGAATTACAAATCTCGAGCTGCAAAAACGCTTATGTTGCTCAAATTTACCTCAGAATTATTAGGTATTAAATTTATATTAAATATTTACAAACTTTATCGAAAAATATAAAACAGTATAATTACATTATTATGGCTATTCAAAATTGCTAAAAATAATATAAATAAAGCTGTAGAAGAAATTAAAATTTAAAAAAATGCGAACTTGTTCTACAAGTCTGAATAACATTATATATGTTACGTCCCAAGCCCGATCTTGTACGGAGTCGAGCTTCGTACAATGAATTTGTACGAAGTCCGATCTCTACAAGCCATTTTGTACGAAGCCGAGATTGGCGGACTTCGGACAGAGATGATTGTACGAAGTCGACTCTGTACAACGCTGGTTGTACGGAGTCGGAGTATCGATACTATTCTACAAAAATTGACTAAAAATACGAAGGTAGTTTGGTAGGGGTAGGTTTGGTTGGGTTATTATTGAAAATTATTATAATTTATTCTTCAAAAATTGACTAAAAATACGAAGGTGGTTTGGTAGGGGTAGGTTTGGTTGGGTTATTATTGAAAATTATTATAATTTGAACATTATCTGACTCGAAGGCGCGCAGGAGGGTAGAATTACGCTGTCAAAGATAATTAGTGGGTGTTTATGGGTTTTTAATTGATATTATCGGCCCATCAGGTCTTCTTTAAAAAAAACATATCCCCCTTCACATTTAGCGCAGACTTAGGACGAATCTGTCAATTACACAATTCAATTTTTCGATTCGGATTAGGGTAGGGTAGGGTAGGGTGGTTCAGGTTAGGAATTGACTTGCTTTCTATACACTTTTTCAAACGATATATTTAAAAAAGTGTATGGAAAGCGAGGAGATGTTCTTTTCATAGATATCCTAGATTTCTATACACTTTTTTAAGGGAAATTTCATAAATTTTTGTGAAGTGCATTGAAAGCGAAGGAAATCTCACCCAACCTACCCAACCCTAACCCACATCGAAAAATGGAATTGTATAATTCACAGAAAAGCTTGCTTTCCGTACACTTTTTTAATGGATATTTTCCAAAATGTTGCAAAGTGCATTAGAAGCGAAGGAAATCCAACTCAACCCAACCTACCCTACCCTACCCTCCTCCGCGCGCTCATTACCGAGTGAGTACAGAGTCGACTTCGTACAATCATCTCTGTCCGAAGTCCGCCAATCTCGGCTTCGTACAAAATGGCTTGTACAGATCGGAATTCGTACAAATTCATTGTACGAAGCTCGACTCCGTACAAGATCGGGCTTGGGACGTAACATATACATCGTTATATGTTTAGTTATTTTCTATAAATTTTAACTATTAAACGATTAGCTTCTTTATATCATAGTCACAGGTATGCATTTTTTAATATAATTACCTTTTTAATTAATATTTTGATTAAAGTTTCCTTTGTTGGAGCTGGCGGATGTATTTTGATTACAAACTTCCTATGATTTGAAAAAAATATTCGTGAATCTTCGTAAATTTAAGATAAAGTACGTCAATTAAGAGGTTCGAGGAAGTCAAAAACCTAATAAAGAAATTATCAAGTCCAAACGATTGTTCCTATTCCTGATAAGACTTTGTTTAGTCAACAACGTACACCCATCGTTGATGATTAATGTTTTGGGTAAGAAACTTCCTTCGCTGCCTTAATCCTGAAACCATAAGGCGTTACTCTGCTGTGGTTATTTCGTAGTCAACAATATTTATCTTTTTGTGGTAAACTCGAAAAGAAGCAAATTTATTCAAATGCCGTTTATCAAAAAATGCAAAACAAAAATTCACCTGCAAACTTTATTTGTACGTTTTAAATAACTTGACCTTTAAGCTGACTATAGTTAAAGGGATATTTTTAAATGAAATCAAATATTCTAATTTCAACCTATTTGCGGGCTTATTGTCATTCGTAAAGAAGAGAAACAAAACATTTCCTCTGTCTTATTAAAATGCTCTACTTGACACAGGATAGCGTGTTCTTCGTTTATTATCGTCGTGACCTTTCACAGGACAGTTGATTTAGAATCGAGACATCATTGCAGACGTAAAATATGTGAATTTGTGTAAACACTTCAATAATAATTTGCAACATACTGAAGCGCATTTATCTTTTTACTCAATGTTGATAACGTATAAATAGTATTCACATTGCGTTGTTCTGTGAGGATTTGCTTAGGTATAGATACAGAAATACAGGTCACCTGTAGAAGGTGAGATGTAAACTGTGTTGACAAGATCTAAGTCTGTGTATCAGTTGAGATGTGTATCATGCTCAGAGTACCCTCCTCTATCCTATTTGTCCTTAAGTACTAGGCTTGTTCAACTGAAACCCATCTTTGGTCAGGTTAGCCTTGGAAACAATTGTAATCATTCAACTGACGTTTTCCAACATTAGTAGTGTATGCCAACATCACACTGATCTGTTTATTTCGTTTATATTTGACAGCGATTTTAAGTATTGTGACTTTGAAATGGCGTTTGTTGTTAACAATCCGTCCAAATGTGATAAGCGTGCGGTCATTCAATTTTTGTGTGCTGAAGGTGTGCAACAGTTGCAAATTTATACGCGAATGCAAGCAGTGTATGGAAACGCATGTTTTGCATATCCAACTGTGAAGGAATGGTGTCGAAAATTTAAGAATGGAGAAGAGAGGACGAATGATAAGCCACGACCAGGTGCATTGATTACTGCATCAACAGACAGGAATGTGGCATGTGTGGAAGGCCTGTTTAGAGAAAATCGTCGAATTTCAATCAGAGCAATTTCAGAAAATGTTGGTGTGAGTATAGGATCTGTCCATAGTATCGTACACAAACTAGGTTACAGCAAAGTTTGTGCGCAATGGGTTCCTCGTCTTTTGTATGAGGACCAAAAAAGCTTGCGAATGGGCTTGTCTTTGCAACACCTCACGGAATACAGTCAAAATGGTAATGACTTTCTCTCGTCAATAGTTGCTGGCGATGAATCTTGGTGTCATTAATTTGAACCATCCAGTAAGCTGTCATCGATGCAATGGAAACACGCAAATTCTCCGCTACCAAAGAAGTTTAAAGTTCAACCTTCTGCAGGCAAGGTGATGCTGACATTTTTTTTCGACCATGAAGGACCCTTGCTGATAGAGTTTACAGAACCTAGAGTGCATATCAACGCAAACCTGTATAATGAAACTTTGAACAAGCTCCATCAAGCAATAAGAAGAAAACGTCCAGGGAAGCTTTCACGTGGTGTTATTCTGCTTCACGATAATGCTCAGCCTCAAGTTGCCAACGTAGTGAAAGAAAATCTGCAACGAAAGAAATGGAGGATATTAGAGCATCCACCCTACAGTCCCGATTTATCGCCTTGCGATTTTCATATCTTTGGGCCACTAAAAAAGGCGTTAAAAGGTAACCGTTTTCAGTCGGACGCAGAAGTACAAAACGCTGTGAAAGAATTCTTCCAGCAGCAGCCACAAGAATTCTATAAGCAGGGTATACATTGGTTGGTGAAACAGTGGGATATGTGCCTCAATTGTAGTGGTAGTTATTTGTAACTGTACTTGTCAATAAATTTTTCCTGGACCAAAGATGGGTTTCAATTGAACTATCTTGTATATGACTGTTTTCTTTGCCATATTTGGACCTGTGATGACTAAATCGTTAAAGCAGCATAGAACGATCAATTTAACTGAAAGGAAGACAACCATTCGTGATCAGTGAAGAGATAAAAAAATCATGTCGACTGTTGAGCTTTCTCAACTATCCAACTGGTCGAATTGCTAGGTCCACATATACCAATAACCCAAAACAATAAAAATCCGTTAGTTTGCTCAGGTTTGATTCTCCTGTACCAAAGATATTCTTCGAATAATGATATTAACTCCATACCCAACAAAAATATATCAATTTATGCAAATCAACTTCATCTAGTTTTTTATCACTTATATACAACAACCGTTTACAAGATAAAAATCAGTTTCGCAGTTCATTGTGTATCTAACCAACTCCTCCCATTCGTTGTTTATGCAAAGTTCTTAAAAATTACACGTAGAAAAAAATTAAACCGCATCTTCGTTAGATAAAATCAGTTTAACAGCTTGCTTAGTTTTTCTCGAAAATTATGCATAAACAAACTTGACACTTTAGAGAGCATGAACCCTTCATGGACTCCTGAGAAATGAACCATGTAAGAGGTAAAACAGCTCCTAAGATATCGCTTAATAATATATACAAGGAAACTTATAATTTCATTCAACTTTTACATGAATTATTCAATAATAGATGCCGTTAGAGAATCAGTATTCCATTCAAAATAAAAAACATACATAATTATTTCGTAAGAAGTGATTGACACAGACATGACAGCTGAACGAAGGATTCACGTACATGTAAGTCATTAGTTATTTTATTGAAACTTGCTTATAATTCTTTCAATAACAGTATTTTTGGTCCTCTTACCCTAAAATATTGAAAGAAACGGTTACGTCTGTCCTGTCTGACTGGCGAAGAAAAAATAAAAGAAGAAAAGTATCTGGAACATGTGAAAAATATGAAAATGAAGACAGTTGACGTTAATTGGTAGCTTTTCAAGATTTGTGGGAGGGTAGATTGTAGGCTGCTAGTACCTTCATTTTCTAGATAACCCATTACTCTCAATTTAGGACGGAAAAATTTTGATACACTTTTTGGTTCCTCATACTCCTGAGCTACAATCAGAGTTTCATTTGATGTTTCGTGGTGTTGTAGCCGGAGAACTCTGCTATATCACCACATCCTGTGGTCCATCAACGAATGCCTGTGTGCCGATTAAATCATGGTAAACTTTGAATAGGCTAGATGCAACAATCTTTTTATATAAACCTTGAATTCCTTCAGGCTCTTATTAGATTATTTTTCACTGCGTACTTTCAACTGACTGAAATATTTGATTTAAGTGTCTCTACAGACTGTTCGAAGGACGCATCTCATGAGAGAAAATTCAAAACTGTGGATCCCAGTAGATGATGTTGACGTCCATATCGTAGTGTCAACTTTTATTCGCTTCCCTGATGAAATCCTCATAGGTATGGGAGATCGACTCAACAGGGATGCATATCTACTGTGGTTATTTTTTTATTAGTCTTTGTAGTTGCTTCGGGATGCGTAACTAGGTGACCTTCTACTCAATTATTGCGCTGTCCTACCTCTAACTTCAATGTTCCTGAATTTGTGTAGGGCCATTCATAATCTCTTCACCTGCTAGTCACTTCTTCTTCCTCTATTATTTTCCTCTGCGTCATTCCTCTCCTTATTTTTCCTCCTATCTGTGTCTTTCCTTCTCTTTTTCCCACTTCTCTTCTTTGCGTTCTTTCTTTTTTATAGATCGTAACAGTAATTAGGTGTTTCACGTATTTCAAGTATTCTTCACACTTTTAAAACTACGTGGAAAAGAATATATAGAATTTAACAGCAACAATCATCAATTACGTCAGAGTAATTACAAAGAAAGTATAAAATCTACTTTAATAAAGACAATTGATATGATATACGCCGTTGATTTTATAATGAAGATATGAAAGTTTTTGCACAACTCTCGTATCTCTATTCTTTTATCAGAAGCCTCCTTGAAGTTATAAACGATAATAAACAATAACATAAGAGTTGCGCGGAATGGCACCAAGAGTGAGTCATTGCAGACAACAAATAAATAAAAAATTGCTGCCATAAATGTAAGGACTATCACAATTAGCAGCAGTGACACATGGTCTTGAAATAATATCCCGTCGAGATATAAAATAAATCTTAACATGTTTCGAAGAAATATTGTTTGTGCCAATGCCTCCAGATGTGGAGTGAATTTAGTGTTTGTTTTTATGGATAAAGATAGTTCACTTATTACATATTATACATAATAATATATTAGCAAAAAAATTGCATTGTTGTAGTGATACAAGTAGATCTGTAGGAACATAATATATCTCAAAAATAATTTGAAGTTTCCCAAATATGATGTTTCATAATTTGTATCATTATAAACAATTGATTTCCGGTTGTTTCCGCTATATTACAACACTGAAGCAATATACAGAGTGTCCTGCGGTCCTAAACATTTTCAAATAATTCTCCATATGTTGCAGTCGAATTTTTAATATATTAACATCATTAATTAATATGTCATAGACTTTTTTATTTGTCTCAAGTTCATAGTTTATTTAATTTCCGATAAAAAAGTGGGTTATGCACTCAATTATCTCATACGAAATAGATCACCCTGTATATTTTTCGACTTTTGGAATCTAAAAAAAAAACTGAATATTTCCAAAACTATGTTATGTATAGGGAATATTAGGTGAACATTATTCAGTATTTCTTGAGGATTTCCAAATAAAAAATATTTACAGGGTGATCCATTTAAAATAACAAAGTTCATTATTATTCCGAAAAAGAAAAGATCTGACAACAATGTAAACATCACCATAACATCGGTCGCATCATCAGATCCTTCCACACCAAAATGTATAAAAATCGTGCTATCCGTTTTCGAAATAATTGAGGTGTTCCATACTCAAAACTCACTCTGTATATTATAAAGAAATTTTGATTTGAGATTTATTGCGATGTCAGCCAGTTAGTCAAGGATTATAAAAAACTGCCACGTGCCTTCTAATTTTTTAATTAGCGGAAAAGTAACAGTCCGATTTGTGCTTCTACACAAAAAATCGTCTAGTCAAAGTCAGTTGCTCGGTTAAATATCGATAAAATAGTGACGAAACGCTGTTCAGTTCGTACCTGCCACATACTTATGACGTAGAAACGTATTTAGTTAATTAAAGAATACAAAATGATCCAATAGAATTTCCATAGATTAACAAATATCCATTAAGTTATGTATCCTTGCTCCTATTAGATTGATTTGTTTCTTTACCAGTAATAACATCATAAAGTTCCCCTTTTACTTTTTCGTTTTACAATATGATGATTTGTCTCCTCAAATTTATCCAGCCACAATGCCAAATGTATACAAATAGTATATTGTTTTATTAGGAGTAAAAGTATAACTTTTTGTGGCGAGTCTGAATGTTTGGTGGCCGAACGTTAGTGAGGCCGACAATATCAGACGAGCCACAAAAAGTGCTTTTGCTCCGAATGAAACATGCTATTTTTTCCGCAAACGGCATCCAGACTATAGAACTAATTAATATTTAAATAAAAATTCAAAACGATTGCAACGAAGTTGATAAATTCAGAGAATAATAATTATAAAACTGCGCACTACATTTCCGTGGTTACTGGTTTTGTGATTGCCAAGTCAAAAACAAATTTGACAGTTTAATAATATTTTATAATGTCAGAAATATTGTAAGTGATTTAAAGCAACAATTGGACTGTGCATTTTTGGTAAGTACTTGAGCATCAAAATTTCGTTTGTTGTAGTAAAGTGTACTGAAATTTTCTTTTAGATTATATTATGTCGGATTCAGAACCCAACTGTACACCGCCCGACGTTGTTGACATTGCTACGGCCGTCAGCGTACAAAAAAGTACTTTTTTGTCCGCTCACGGCCGTACAAAAAAGTGGCGTCTGTGAAATCATACTTCAACATCATGAATTGACGTTAATAATGTCTACTTTTTTTGACGTTTGCGGAAAAAATACATTTTTCATCACTAGTCCATTCACACACCTATAGCCCTCTATCAAGAGTTCGCACAGGTGGAGAAGTTGCTTTGGTGAGAAAGGGTCAGTTAGTGCAGATTGGTTTTCTCTTTTTTTCATGCTGCACAGTCATAACAGGCAGAGAAGTGAGGACCTCCAATTAATGCAAAAATGGCCTGCTACGCAAATGGCTCAAAAACCGAGGAAGGTGTAGGAGCAGGAATATGAATAAGGGTCTCACTGTGATCAGACGATATTCCAGACATAAGTTGCAGCAATACAGCAATGTTCAGGAGAGTTATCCAGGCAAGAGTTTGAGGAGAAGACTATTGCCATATACTCCGACAGACAAGCGGCTATAAAAGAAATCAGTTTCATGCAGATAAATTCCAAACTCGTTTGGGACGGCTTGGAGACGAAACAAGATCTGATCATAATAGATTGTGCTTAGCCTGGGTACCAGGACACTAAAATAACAAGAACAATGGAAAAGCACAATCAGAGAAGATGCTCGATGTGATCCCATAGATAGATAGATTTTATGAAGTGGCTTTTGGCCTATTCCACTGCGACCTTTTCAGATCTATTGTGGTCCTCTAAACTCTAGATTACATTCTCCAGCCTGACTCTTTTTAAAAAGTCTATTAGCGTGGAGACTGAACCTTTCATATAGCTCCCTGCCAATGGCTTTTCTTCACCTAATGCAAAAAACCGCACATTTGCCAGGATATCGCACTGACATAGAATCTGCCGTTTCTTCTTCTAGGTGACAAAACCTGCACATATTCTTCGTTTGTCAATGCCATCAGCTTTAAATGCCTATTAAGGTTACAATGCCCCGTTAACAGACCTACTACAGCTTTGACAGTTTTCCTATCTTTGGCCATAAGATCTGCTGTACATTTTGGCGAGTGTTCTAATATGAACTGTTTCGCTTGCATCTGTCCTGGTGAATTCCTCCACCATTTCAGAGATTTTTTTGTTTCATTTTTTGCTACGGTTTTTGCAACGCCGCAGAAGGGTTCCGGCCCAACGAATAACATTGATGAGCCTTGTTTGGCCATTTCATCCGCTTTACCGTTGCCCTCATGCCCCTCGTGCTCCGGTACCCAGGCTACCGTAACATTGCTAAGCTCACCCACTGTGTTTAGGGCCGGAAACACAATCGCATACTAGCTTAGAACGGAGTTGAGTGCCTTAGCGCTGCTTGGCTGTCTGTGAAGATGGCAATTAAACGATATGTTCTCGTCTGCCTTTTAATTTCTTCCACACAGTGGTGAATCGCCGTCATTTCTGCCTGGAAAATTGAGACATTGGCCCAGATTCTTTTTGTGGCATAGCAAAAGCGCTGCAAAAAACAAATAGCAGTACATCGAATAATCCTCGAAAAAATGCATGGAGTATCTACTGAGCAAACAGGACCCTGGTTGAGCTCCTGACGGGGAATTGTAAAACATGAATAACATAGGATTGCCAGACACAACCTTATGCTGGTTTTGCTAAGAAGATGAGGAATGAGAATGTTTCCAGTTCCATTCTGATAGGCCAATTCCACAGAATAGTTTAGAAGAAAGAATCTCCTGTTTTTCTGATTTTAACATGCTCACGGTAAGGAATTAATTAAGAATTCTTTCGGGACTACTGATCACTAATATTGATACAAGTTAGTTTTTTATGAGTAAAGATATAATGTAAGCCTACAAGATAATTCAATTGTATTAAAATCCAACTAGTACAGATCAGTGTCCACACAATTTGTCGGAGTGCATTGCATGACAATCATCAAGGTTTTTGTGCAAATTATATATACCCGGAAATAGTTGGTTTCACCTTGGTTAGTTAACATATACGGAGGAAGAACTTCCTTAGTGACAAATTTAACTAAGAATTTTATTAGCTCTGGGTGATAAATACATGGTCAAGGTTCAAAACACCTTTTATCATTTTATTATAAAAATTATCTAAGAAAGTTATGGATAACTAACTTTGCATACTAATTTTTTTTTCGACGTGTGGGAATCACCCGTACACGAGGGACATTCAAATACAATGATGAGTAGTTCACTTGTGAGTATAATTTAAATGGAGTAAAGTGGAGAAAGTGGAGAAAGTGGAGGAACACTCCAAAGCAGGTACACAGTAGGACCTTTGTATGTGACACATGTGTTAAACGGACCGAAGAACCACTGAATATCAGTAGGAATCAACTAATAATCATTACAGGTTATCAAACGGGTCAAAGATCTCAGCAGGAGACCGAGATCGTAACCCATATCTTATACTGTGAGGCGCTGGAGTCGAGGAGACAATTTTCGGGACCAATGTGCCATCTGAAACAAATGGCACAGATCCAGTGGACCTATATCGTCTACTGGAAGGGGTGGAGTCCAGCATAATAAGCTAACAGGCTGCAGTACATCCGGTACGAGAACGGCTCCCAAAAAGAGGAAAAAGAATTAAAATTGTCCATGCATTCAGATAATGAATTTATTTTTGACCAATATTTTTAAGATAAAACTAAGAACTGTGCAGTAGGAGTTGTTATACGTATCTACTCAAATATTTATTTATATAAGATATTAAACATCGTTTTTGTATGAATCAAACCAGTTTTCGTGTTAAAACACACCTTTCCTGGGTATTTACGTGTTTTATCATAATATTTTTGCATATATATTTGTTAAAAAGATTCTTATGATGACGTAATTCTGCAAACAGATTCGTTATCCATAATTATTACTAAAATGTAATGAAACAGGTCGAGGTGAGAATACAAAGAAAGCCATACATTCAAGACAAGCATTCATTGTAAAGTATAAACATTTTTCTTCGAGGACAATCTCTTATTAACATTACTGCTATTTATATTATATTCAACTTTCTATATCTCTCTTTATCTCTAAGTAGAAATGTTCCAGGATTTGGTGCGTTGAAGGACAATAATTACCCTGCCGTCTCATCTGTAAGTGAGTGCTTTATACTTAATTGCATTTAAACATAATGAGCATGTACAAAAAAGTTGTCCTGTATGTACAGTTATGACAAAATTTGGTATGGAATGTTAGTTGGGACAAAATATTTTTGTATTTAATATGATTTTTTAGATAGGACAAAACTATATAAACACTCAATTTGGAGGTTTTGCTTTGTATAGGTATTAAATGTAGAGGAACTTCAGCTACTTTGACCACAATCTCAAATTTTATCATCACGACAGTATAGAAATGAGTGGGATAGATGGCCCCTCTATAAACTTCTGGTTCTTTAATATCGCCATAGTTTCTAGCTCAACTAAGTCATTCAGCAACGATCCTAAACCAAAGTGTGGCCATTGAAATGTATCGCTTTCTGTTAAGAACCTTAATCAATGTCCCCAATTAGTGACAGAGCAACAACAGGCGCAGTTTATTTTCTGTGAGGTAGCAGAAATTTTTGGGCCCTCGTGTGATGTGTAACATTTATTTATTATTATTATTATTAAGAACAGGGTGAGTGTTTTCGCAACCTCCTGCACTGCGACCAAATAAGATCTTTTGTGCCCCCCTCTTGTTGGATTCAGGAGAGATCTATGTCATTGACAAAGTCGATCAAGCCCCTGATCGGTAGGTTTAGTAATTCTTCTTCCAGGATGAAAATAAATTCTAAGAATTTCTGTCTTTTGCGGCATAACGCCGGGCAGCTCGTGATAATGTGTTCCATAGTTTCCACCTCTTCACCACAGTACCTACAAGTGTCATCATCCACCAGTCCCATCTTTCTCAGGTGATGCCTGCAGTGGATATGTCCTGTTAGTATGCCGCAAAGTAGTCTTAGCTCCCTTCTGCTTAGTTTTAACACTTCCCTTCCCCTCTTTTTGTTAGGGTTGAGGAATTTCTTTGAATGTTTGAGACCTGTAATAGCATTCCAGGTTCTGTTGATTTCTTTGTTGATCCAGTTGGTAATGACTTTCTGGTAGTCTCTTTGTCCAAAAGCAAACATGGGAGCTGGTCCTATAAAGGACTTTTGTGCACCCTGTTTCGCTTGCTGATCTGCCTCCTCGTTGCCTGCTATACCCACATGCCCTGGCACCCAGACAAGTTCAACTTTATTCTTGTCCGCCAACTGGTTTAGAGCCAGATGGCACTCATGAAGCATTTTTGATCTCAAGCTGTTACTTTGGAGTGCTTTTAATGCCGCTTGGCTGTATGACATGATACTTATGTGTTGTTTGCATCGGTCTTTGTTGATCAGGATGTGTAACATTTAAAGGGATTTCTTAAATCAACTGATGTTCTGAATTTTATATAATGGTAAATCCCATGTACACTTGAACCGTTTTTACTGTTTTATAAACCAAACGGAGTGTTACTAAATAAAAAAAGATAAACACGTGGAAAAAGGTAACTCTAATTCTTAGAAACCTTCATCAACAGCAAATTCATCTTATCCCAAACTGAATTAACCATAAAGTACTGTTGAATAATGAAATTTCTATGACGAGAATTAATTAATTTACTCATTACTTCATTGATAAATATCAACAACATTAGTAATACTAATTTATGTTGATATTTAAAATTTATGTACTGGCTTTTCTCGTTATTCGTACAATTCGTTTTATCAAATTACACCGTACAAAGGTAAGCAAAAAAAAAACATCGACAGGACTTCGAACAAACGGGTCTGATGATTCATTGACTACTAACTTCGGTTAGTAGGTATAGGTATAAGAAATTGATTACAATTTAATGTATTAAAGAGAGCAGAAGATGATTCATTGATTTCAACGTATGTTTATTGTATCTCCTTTATTTGCTTATTATGAACGTTATAGTGAAATATTTTCAGATACCGGTTATCTCCAAATTTCAGGGTCACGTGTACTTATTGACTTTCCTTATGTCGTTATTCACCTATTAGAATTTAGGTTAATTAATATACCCGTGTTATTAATAAATATTTGATATACAAACATTTCTTTCATCTTTATTTTGGTTACAACGGTTTTTTTGCTCGGACTACACTCAGTATGGAACTAGTTAATTCCCTTTTATTGGGTACAATTTTTTCCTAATTTTGCCGCCAGCCTAACCTAACTAAAAACTCTTCTGTCAAATGAAAACTACATTAATCTGATTTTATGTCCATCTTACAAATTTTGTATCCAAAAGTTCTTCCTAAAGGAGCTAGCGCCTTTTGAAGCTGTCAAGTAAGTTTTTGAGCGCCACAATTTTTGAATTTACACTGTATAACTCTGCAGTAATAAAGTGTCTACTACAAATACGCGCTTTTTATTGTCATTACAAGCGTTCAGCTTGGGAGGGGCAGCGGGTAAATTTGGTTGAATTTTTTGTGTATCAGTTTTTTTACAAATTTCACATTGGATTCAAAAACTATGGTACTGGGTATTTCTTCAAAAATAAAGAGTATGGACTGTGCCAAACTTCCATGAATCACCCTGCATATTCAAATTTTTACTTGGACTACCTACAATTGAATTAAAACGTGCCGCAGTGTTTTTTAAACCTTATAAAATAGGACCATAAATAATTGAATTCCATAAGTGATTTCCACAATGTAGGTAATGTTTGACATGAAATAGAGAATTATTCACAGCACCCTTGATTGAATGTATATTTAAAAATAAATTCTACCTAAAATTATATCTATATGTAAATATAACCCAAAAATACTTCCGAAGCGAATATTTCAAACTTAAATTTCACAAAATTTTTTGAAACCGAATGTTTCAAACTTAAATTTCACCGTTGAAGGAGTGAATATTCAAAAATCTTGTTAAGTTAAGGCGTAAAATAAAGTAGAAAATTTTAAAATTACATCTAAAAATAAGCAGTAATTATTTGGAATATCAAAAAATTTAAGGCGAAAAAAATATACTGAGTAGAGGAATGGTTGAAACACAGTAAATAGAATTTCAAAATTGCAAGAATAAGTAGAATCTTACAATTAAACTTAAAATGTCTCCACCAACTATAATGGTTTAAAAATATGTTATTACGAAGCGTAAAAAATACGTAATTTTTATTTGATAGATTATCAGAAAACATAAACTATTGGGATTATTTCAAAAATTGTCAAAATAACAAGCAGTGTAATAAATAAATGGATAAATGAACTTACCAAAGCATTGCTGTCACTGGGGGCAGTGTTAACATAAATCAAAGAACACAAAAGTACAATATTAATCACTAAAACCTGCATTTTGACTTCACGAAACGAACGATTGAAACTGAATTTATTAATTGAACCCAAAAGCGTTATCAGTCGCTATAAAGATAAATTAAAGATAAGAGTTATCTGTAGTGAATTTTAGAACAAAGTCGGGACCCAAAAAAAAACATCAATCGCGTGAGGAAACGATGACTTTGGATCCAGCTAACTACGTTGGGCTGACCGGACAGTCACTCCTTCGGCGGATTGGAGATCACTAAAGTTTTCGCGTTTGAAGCGAGTGTTTATATGTAGCTAGTAAGCGCGCAGCATAACCTACCGCAAGAATTCTTCCGTCAATGAAAATTTGAATTTTTGGATTGTGGTTTCCATGTGTATTAATCATGTATGACATTTTTTCAAATACGTCGAGTAGATTCCGACATTATTCAAACATCAGTATTTTTCGGGAAAGACCACTAAGACATGAAATTCTTTCAAATATATTTCAATCAATGAATAATGATGTTGGCTTAGTGTGCAGACAATATTATGTGTCAAAATCGTATTTAATAGATTTCCTGGCGTTTTGAAATCAATATATTAATTCAAAATTGAAAAATGTCCGATACAAGTGTTATGACGTATTAACCCCTAGCCTATCTGTTTCACACTGAACCACAAGCTTAAGGTCGATAGGGGCTAGTACGTCATACTGCATTACACCAATGAGAGTTGCCTTTACAAGTGGCGCGTAAAATTGTACGTTTGAAAGGAAAATTATGTAATTTATTGTATTATTCATATTGTAAAACAAATAAAAATATATAATTACTTCTTATAGTAGCTTTTAGGCATGGAAATCACGATTATACTGTTTTTGAAAATTAGTGGTATTTCCCATTAACCATAACATTTGATTGTCAGAGTAAACCTAAACAAAAACTGACGCATCTTCACAATAAATTTTGAAAAAGTACCACAACGTTAAACTTTCTCCACGCTTTCCATAGATAGACACCGTTGATCAGTGCAATTAGTCCAAAGCTTTATCGGGAAAAAAAGCAAGACACCTTTGACAGCACATGAACAGTAACAGATTTGTTTATAGCATTATTATTATTAAACTCGTGCTATGAAGGAAGATTGGAGTGCTGCCAACAAAGTAATAACCCAGTGCAAATTGAACTGGCCCATCAACTCAGTTGAGCCATACAAAGCTCCTGGACCAGATGGTATAATCCCAGCGCATCTGCAGCAAGGGCAATCACATCTATCTCCAGTACTTTGTAAACTCTTCAGAGCATCACTGGCAACTGGATACATTCCAGCTGCCCGAATTGTCTTTATTCCCAAACCAGGTAAGGATTATTCCCAGGCAAAGTCATCCAGGCCAATAACTCTGTCGTCTTTCATGCTGAAGACAATGGAGAAACGTATTGACAGGCATGTTCGGGAAAACTTTCTCATCGAAAGGCCTCTTCACTATAACCAACATGCCTATCAATCAGGAAAATCCTGCGAAACAGCCTTACACCAACTGGTGTCGAAAATTGAGGCTGCACTAGGAAATCAAGAAATTGCTCTAGGAGCATTTCTTGACATAGAAGGAGCGTTCGACAACACATCCTTTGATTCCATGATAGCTGCTGTTGCAAGGCGTGGAGCAGATGACACCACATGGCGGTGGATGAAAAATATGCTTTTTAACAGAACTGCAACAACAACCTTATTTGGAAACTCCATGGAGGTGCGGATAATGAAGGGATGCCCACAGGGAGGAGTTCTATCCCTTTTGCTGTGGGACCTCGTCATAGACGATGTCCTGGTGTAACTGAACAGGAAAGGGATATACACCCAGGGGTATGCGGATGATCTGACAATACTTGTACTGGGGAAATACCCTAATGTTATATCAGGGCTGATGCAACAGGCTCTGGGAATGGTGGAGATATGGTGTAGGAGGGAATGCCTAAGGTTGAAACGTGTAGTTAGGATGCGGTATATTGATGGATCTAGGAATAAAAGAGACACAGGAGCTGGAATCAACGGTGCTAAACCCAGGTTCAATCGTTGGCATGTCCAAAGATCAGATCAAGACTGGCTATTAAAACTCTTAACCCCGGCAAATCACAATCAGCTAGTACTTAAGTGGGTTCCGGGGCATAATAATATTGTTGGCTATGAAACGGCAAAAGGGTTCAGAAACGGTATTCACAGGGTCTGAACCAGCATTTGGAGTGAATATCTTGGAGAGTTCAAACAAAACATCAGATTTAGTGGAAAAAATCATTGGATTGTATATGAAAGAGGAAGAAGCAGCCTGACATGTCATCTTCGAATGCGAAGCACTGATACTTTGTAGTCATGAAGTCTTATATTTGAAGCAACCAAGAGAGGATCTTACTGTTGAGTCTAATGGGGAGAACCAGTTTCTTCACATAAACGGTGAAATAGTGTTATCATCAAGTTCAAAAACGTGTTAATTCTTGATAAAGCTCTTAAAAATATGAGCGATGGCTCATTCGATTCGGCAGTCCGAAAGCATCTATTAGCACATTAAAAATTGCAATTGTTATGAAAAAATTAACCAGAAAAAAGATAGCATTTAGTTTTTTGTTAAAAAATCAAAAACTATTAATATTTGAGGAATTTCAAAAAAAGATTCTTGAAGAGGACGAAATTTCCAATGAAAAAATCCCAATTTCCGAAACTATCATCAGTATTCATAATTTCAATTTAACGCTGAAAATTGGTCTCCGCGAGTCATTTTGGGTTTGCACGTGCCTCGCCTTATAAACAGGTTACATTAAATACTCTTTTTAAGGTATTAATTCTTAATTTCAAAATTTGAAAAAATTATGGCGTATTTTGAACACTTCACAGTGTTATCTTAAATAACTACATAGAAGATAATTAATACATCTTAAAATGTTTGGTTCGTGGAGTCCTTTTTATACATATACTTAACACCTGATAACACCCGTTAAAAGTTTATTATTTTGTTTAAATATTTAGGGAAATGGGGACATTATTTGTAAAAGCCTACTATATACTATACTAACAATGAACATTCACCTATAAATGTCCACTTTCACTAATTTCGGTTTTTACAAGTTATATAAGGTGCGTTCTTTTTGACTGAATTTTCTGCTTACTTATGTTAATGTGATCTGAGATGTAGTGATGTGAGTATGGTTTATTCACGATAAAAAGGCGATGACGTCATTATTAGTTACTTTCCTGATTATCAGAATAAATTTACCAACCGTTTATACAATCTATACCTACTTAATGGATAGGCAATTTGCAGTATATAGGTAATCAGATCCATTGTTAAGTTCTTCAGTTTTACATTCGTTCATTGTCTTAGTATTAACAAGGTTTTTGGTGCTTTTGAATTAATTGTTTCTTAAGGATTAAAAAAAACATACCTAATTATTCAAACAAATCTGCATTGTGTAGTTGAGCACATTTTAAAATGTCCAATGTCATGTAAAGTTATTTTGAAAAATGCCACATGAGGAAGAGGACGCACCACCACTCAGCAGAGCGAATGAGCTGATCTGGTATACAGACGGATCAAGGAATGAGCTCGGCACCGGAGCGGGTATATACATTCGAGCAAATATGAAGGAACCGTCTCGCTTGGTAAATATGCCTCGGTATTTCAAGCAGACGTTTATGCAATACTTGCATGTGCAAGGGCAAATAACATGAGAGCCTACAACAACAGGCAGATCAGGATCTACAGTGACAGTCAAGCTGCCCTTAAAGCACTTCAGAGCTCTAAGGTAACATCTCGGCTGGTATGGGAATGCGACGAAGAACTTAGAAGACTGGCGACTCGGAACAGTGTAACACTAGAGTGGGTCCCAGGTCACAAAGGAATCGCTGGCAACTTGCAAGAGCGGGATCGTCAACACTGATGAACGGACCCGAACCATTTGTGGTCATCCCCAGATGCTCCACTAGGTCACGGTTAAAAAGGTGGGTAAAAGAACAACACCAAAAACACTGGAAGAATACGCCCAGGCAAACACATGGAAAAAATTTATAAAAGAACCATCAGAAAAAGTAGCGAAAGAACTGCTCTCAATGAGCAGGAACAAACTACGCACACGTAGGACGCTCCACTTGGCCTGCTATCTTTCTCCCCCGCAATAATTTAAAAATGGTGGACTTTCCAACTCCAGTCATTCGGGAACATCGGTCGACAGTTTCTTGTACAGTAAATTTTTGGGTAATCGTATTTTATGCAATCGTGTACATTTAAAATAATAAGTCTTTCATTCACTGATAGTGGAGAATTATTGGAACATCTTTTTGTTGGTGTATATGTCGCCATTTTATTACTAATCTTATAATACTGTGAACACTATTTACGGCTTAACAGCAAATACTGATGCGTTGAACTAAACAAATATACTTATAAAGGTCTAGAAATTTTGGGTGAGCCGAATCTGAAATAGGGTTGAAATTAGGCAGAGGCACTAATAGAAGGTTAAACGGTACCTGTTAAACGCAAAACGTAACTGTATAATCTACTACCTACTACCTACTACCTAAGTAATCCCTACACAATATTTCGATATTGACGCTTCAGGCCAAGAAACATACTTTTCCTAATTCTCTTACGCAGTTACTTGAAATTTTAATATTACAAACAATACTATTTCAAGACCTACGCCTATGGCCGACACTGAAATTGAGCCGAACTGGACGGAATTCCCCATTTTATTACCCTATACCTTTCCGAAATAAACATATCTTGTTTAAAACAAATATTTCTTCATCATTTCCACTTTATTTCCGACTCAAGTCTACCAGCTGCCCACATGAAGCATCGGTGAAGGGGAAGAAAAAAATCTCTGCTCACATCGAAGTGAGAAAATAAAAAATAAAGCACCTGTAGATCATCTTCATAGAAACATTAACTTCAGTTTAGTATAATTGAATCATTGTTTTGGTAATCAAATTATTGATCATGTGATAATATTTATTGTGACCCACAAAATGAAGTGTATGAAAGAATATAAATCGAGTTGAATGTTGTGACAATGAAACCGACAACTTTTGTTGAATGGAAGATCAATGGCCCATTATATGGGCACGGTCTCCGAATTGTCTAAATAGCGGATTGAATCATATTTGAGTAGGTATAAAATAAAATCGGATTCTATACTGACCGACGATGTATCTACAAAGAAAGTTGAATCACATTAAATTGAAATTTTAGTGCAAGCTCATGATTTATACGAAGACTTTGTAAATAATATGAGTCAACTTTTTATCTATTGTAAGTGATAAATTTTTAAATATTTACACATGAGTTTTTGACACAAATAATGTGATTATAGTCAAGGTAATGGAACTGTTCTATACAAACTTACTAGACCATTTGCAATCTCATTGCCGACAATTCATTCATAACAAAGTTACTTTGTTGTGTCTAGTTAGCTGCTCAAGGGAATTTTTTCAGACCCATAATCATAAGCTGTGGATTTCAGAGCCTTCAGACGCTATCAATATTCTGGCTGAGTTAAGGCTTTTTTTAAGCACTCTTTAAATGGTGCATTTCCGCTTGACAGATACTTTGGCTTGCGGAGTATTTTGTTCCTGGTCTGTACAATCCTATCCCAGCTTTTTCTATTGTGTTTGGGCCATCTGTGTTCCATTGAATGGCATTCATTCCAAGTCTGGTAATGGTATTTGGATCCCATTCCTTCTTGTTGCTTAATTCCGTAACGAATTTCTTTGAATAGTAATACCATTTTGTGGCATCTCCCAGGTTTTTTGATTTCTAAGGAGGGTTTTTTTCAATCACTCCCTTATATCTAGTCTGTATCTTGTCTCTAAACTTCAACTACCATATTATGCAGTGGTATAAGGTTGAGAATCAGTTCCATGATCGGCGTTGGGCATGTTATCATTGCTCCTGTAATGCATATACAGGCTAGTCTAGATTTTGGAGAGTTTGTCTCTTGTTGTCAATAGACTAGCTCTACTACTTCACGCAATGGCTCCATGAGTGATGATTGGTCTCACTATGGCAGCCCAACTAGCAAAATAGATCCCTAAAAGAACGAAATTATTTCATAATTATAGTATAGCGACGCTAGAAAGAATAAAATTATTTTTTAATACGACAATTTCATCATAAAATAGAGAGATTTCTATAATGCTGTTGTATACACGCTCTTACAATTCATATCATACGACAAAGTAATACTGTAAGTATACAAATTTTATAACAGTTGCATTACGTACTATAAAATTTCTATATAATAGTAATAAACAGTGTTATACAGATTATAATACGGTTGCATAGCTATTGTATTACTTATAATAGCGACGTTAAAATTAGTTGTATAGGAAGCTGTATAAATAGTTGCAATAGAGTTCCTTAAGAAAAGTAATAAGATTGTTGCTTTACGTAGAAATTAGTATTTTATGCAACGATCATGTAATGATAGCCATTAAGACACGAGCATGTTGTAGGATACGAAACGAGCCGCAGGCGAGTTTCGTATATAATATGCGAGTGTATTAATGGCCATTACATGAAAGTTGCATACAATATTTTTTCTACCCCGATTAATAAGAATTATTTAATTAATAATTATCATTTATTATAAAAAACAAGAACAATGAAAGGAACTTCAACAAATAAATTTTACAAATTGTACAACAAATAAATTTAAAACTTTTGAACATAATAATATTAATTCTTTAATCTTCTTTGTGCATGTATAAATTATTTATTGTACAATTTGTAAAATTTATTTGGGGGGCTGATCCTATTCGGATGGTTGTTGAACTGGAGGGCATGTTAAAGTTTGTTTCATTCCCATTTTCAATTGAATTAAAAATTTTATTCGATACATTTATTTTATTTTGGATACTTTCTTCAATATAGCTCTCTGCAACCGTAGTGGATTTCCAACCACTGTGTCTTTTTAAGGTGGTAATATCACCGCCGCCATCTACCAATACGGTTGCAGATGTTCTACGAAAGCAGTGTCCCGTATATAAATTGGGATTGGGAAGCCCTAAAAAGGTGGCAATTTGCTTGCCCAAGTTTCCAAATTTGTTTATTCCAATGTTTTGTACTGTACATTTTCCATTTTGGTAATTTAAAAAGAAATGTTGAGAAAGACAGTTTGTTGGTCGAAGATTGATATATTTTTTGCAAATATCATAATATTTGCCGGTAATTGTAAATGTTCTTTGAGTTTTTGTTTCAACTATATTGACAATTAATATATTGCTTTTATCTTGAATATTTTCAATTTTTAAATCGTGGAGTTCATGTCTGCGGCATGCTCCCATGAGTCCGAATATCATTGCTACCTAAAATAATTAAAAAAAATTTAACAGTAAACTTTAAAAAAAAATGGGGTCTGGGTAGGGATCGAACCCTGACCCTCTAACCACATAACTTTTATATCCTGCCGCTTAAACAGCTAGGCTATGACTTCTCGAATATATAAGAATTAAAACTGCATTTATAATTTAAAATGATTCGTCTATTAAATATTGTGCGAATGTCGCATTCCTATTGGCTTAAAAATCTGTATCATAATGAAAATTTGTATCATAATGAATATCATTATGATACAGATTTTAGTCTTTTAATAAGTATATTATAAAACAGGGGTAGAAAAAAAACATTACACAATAAAATATAAAAGTATTTTATAATCATCTTATAACCACAACAGTATTCTCTCTTATGAAGAGCTTATAGAATAAAAATGTTGTTCACAGGAGTAAATTTATTATTAAATCTGGCAACATTCAAAAGTGATCAAGAATCAAACCGCACCTGACTCCTGTGACTGTCAAAAACAATTTTATGGCGCTGCATTAAACATCATTATAAAACTTTAATATCGTATACAGCTCAGAAGAAAACAGAATCATTGTATAATAAAAATGCATATTCACCAAAAAAGCGAGCACGAGCGAACAAGAGTGAGCGAGCATTCTGCATCAATAATTTTCTGGTGAGTACCGGCTAGCGAGCGAGCGAACGTTTGCTTGTTCGTGTTCGAAAAATATCGAGAGGAAGGCGGTACATCAAATAAAATACTTGTTCGTGCTCGTTCAGTGAGGACGGGATTTTAATCTTCAAAAGTGCTCGCACATCGATCGCTTGCGCTTTGCCGTACCACCACGTGGAAAATTGTTATTTACATTTTAAATTAAATATTAATTTGGTTATTTGTAAGTTTTTTTAGTGACCCAAAATTAAAATGGAATGGTCTAATGATAGTGTGTTGCAATTGATATACGGCTATTGCATTCGGCTGGTTTTATGGAATTCTTCGGACCCATTTTACAAAAATAGAAATAAAAAAGAACATGCTTGGAGAGAATAAGCCGACGAGTTATGGACTGATAGTTCAGAAATTAAGAAGATCAGCACTAGCTAACAATAATTTTTCATGGTCAGTTATATTTACCACGCTCGCACTGCTCGCACAAAGTAGATGAATCAACTCCGAACTTGAACATATTCGCTCTGGTGTGGACGAGATATCAATATGTCAAGCAAATACGAGCAAACATACACGAATGTTCGCTCGTGCTCGCTTTTTTGGTGAAAACGCACCTTAAGGTTTATAATTTGTATTACCAATAAAATGTATGTCATGATACAACGCAAACGTTCACACATACGTAATAAAATATTCTTGTGACAATTCTATTCCGAATTTCGACAGTAGAAAATATAATTATTGTATTAGCGAATGTTGAAGACATACTTATAGGACAGTTATATAATCATCATATTGATGATCCTATAACGGTTGTGTAGTTTACTAAAGGATGTCTTGAAAGAACTAAACTGTTGTATAAACTGGGGCCCTTCTTGGTTGTAAAGACATTGTATAAGGGTTTATAGCCACATTATAAGATTTTCACGTTTCTATATGCTGTATAGCGGTTCTTACAGCCTTTATAAAATTAGTTTTGCTAGTTGGGAGTGCACATCCAGCTCAAGATTCTGGGCTCCAATCCCAATTTCTTCCTGCCAGGCTCCTGCATACTATTAGAACCATTTTTGCTTTGTATATTATTTCCCTTTAGTGTTTGTCAGGCAATTGAATATGTTTTGGTATGGGAAAAGCTGAACTACAATCTTTCGTTTCGATAATCAATGGAAATATTTTGGAGTTTAGGACTACAGAAAATAGTTAACTAATTTTTATGGTCCATTCTCATTAGATTATATTCTATGATTGTGAATGGACATTATGAATGCAATTTGTCTTCAGATGTGACCATAAAATGAAGCCTTTAATTTATATGAATTTTGTAAAGTTAGTTTATGAATTTAAAGAGATTTTTTTGAAATTCCAGATTGCCGATCTTTATTGATATCCTTGACATTTTCTTACGGACAATTTTTTGTTGAAAGTTTATATTTTTGTTTACAAAATTAAATTTCAATATGTAAATTAGTCTACAAAAGAATTATTTTCCTCTAATTGAACGTATAAAATTATAATGGGTCTTTCCTATGACAAAATTTCTTTTTTTAAAAGGTGCTGAATAGTGAAATTACGTTTTTATTTTTTGTCTCAATTTATGTAAAGATGGAAGCTTGAAATGTTTGTAATTTTCGTGCACTCGCTTTATTCCACATTTAAATTCTGCTGGCGATCACTCGTATTAAAATTATTATAAACTTTAGAAGTTTGTTCTAAATACTGTCGACGCAGTGAATAAACGCCGGCTAAAAAATATCGTCCTTCAGTAATTTGCAATAAAAATCGCCAATAACAACAATTATACTTATTCAGAATAAATAATAAGATGAGGGGCTTTGATTAAAATTACTAACGCGACGAGTAGAACATAATAGATATCGACTTCCGTACTTCCGACATTGTTATTAATATTCACAGTTTGCAATTACCTAGTATATGAAAATATTAGTATTTACCTTTGTTGCATTCAATATTGATAACGCAGTTCCGTTATTTAATAATTTAATTTTATGTTCTATATAAATTAATGAGTTTATTGTGAAATAATTGTGGTAAATTGTTTCAACGTCATAAAGTATTTTTCTTCATAACTCGGTCGAAAGTACGCACTTTCGTCCCTCATAGCAGGGACAAAAGTTCAACATTTACTCCCTGTGAAAAGTACACGCGTTTCCTCTATAACAGCGGGAGGAAAGAGTTTTTCATGCGTAACTACGACCAGCGGCACTCGCTTCCGACCGGCTATGAAGAAAAATAGTATACACTCCACGGGCCGAAAGTTGAAATCTCGGTCCTGCGCGTCATGATGCTCCTTCATAGAATATTCTCTCTAGCGGTCAAGCTAGCAAGACTTGAAAAATTATTTCCAGAGATTTTTCTGTCACTTTCACTAAGAAATTTGTAATCTTATTATTATAATAAATAAATAAATTATAAATAAAAATTATTTATTTACACATAATTTAAAATACATAGAAGACTAAACAAACAAAACAAACGACGAAATAAATATATACACTATAAGGCTTGTTTGCAAAGATGAAATAATAATAATATAAAACTTATACTAGTTGACAAATAAATAATAACAAGTAAATAAATAATTTACAAAAATTTATACTATAATTAAATATTAATAAAAAAGAAATTGATCGAAACATTATCAGTAATTATTTTCGATAAGGTTGTGAATAGCGTAGAAACTTGTTTCGGTAATATCGATAGGTATTTGCCAAAGTAACGAAGTCACCAAAAATGATTTGTAGAAAAAACGCGTTTCTTTTACGGGTATGATTAAAAAAATTATGGACGCATACGTTTTTAAAATGGTTAAAAATAAAGTTTAAAGTATAATCTATAGGCTTACTCACTTTGGCAGTACCTTCTTTACGTTCATTAAAAAACATGATTCTCACCAGAAATGTCACTTACGTTACTTTGGCAAAAAGGCATCAATATATTCATGCAGTTTCAAAGTTAGTACCTTTACAGAAGATTTGCTTAGGTCCAAGAAACAAAAATCTTCTTTGTCCAGCTAGTATAATTGTCTAACGTCTAATATTTTCGTCTCAGTATATAAAAGTTAACTGCTATATCTTCTCGTTTCTCCAAGAATGATTTTTAGGAATATTTTTTACGAAACCTGGGGAATGTTACAATACTCCCTGCCACTGTTACTATGACATCTGAAACGTCATCTCACTAGAGGTACACATTTTTAACACTTACTATGAAATGTACTTCTTTTATGTTTATGCTTAATAAAATATTATTGCTTCTATCGAAAAAATAAAAACACCGAGCATCCTGTATCTCATCAACTATAAAACTTACTACACATGTTTATAGGAACTTTTTTTCTTGAAATTGAATCACGCGCAATATTTCATATTACTTTGGAATATAATTTCGCATTAATTAAAAATATGCTCTAATTATGAAAGTTGTCGATAGCTGGGACTATTATTTATAACTATACATTTGAAAAAAATTCAATTCCAGTGAATATAAACTAAATAACGATGGAATAAAACAATTTAATTCGTTTAAATCTTCATTATATTTGAAATAAGTTCAATATACAATTCGTTTCGCTAACACAGTAGCTTTCTCTGAGAAAGCTACTGTGTTAGCGAAACGCGTCACGAACTGTATATTGAACTTAGTATGGATCTTCATCAAGTAAAAGCCTCATCTATTTAATAAAATAAAAAATCTTAGAATAGCAAACTTATTTCTTTTAATTAATGTATTAATTTTACCAATATTCTATTGAAAGTTTGTTGAGTAAATGTTCTAAAGGCCGCTTGACATGGTGAAATACAACGTGCAATGCATTGCAAGACGCAAGATTTCTTGATCGCAGTTTAAGTCCCAGCTGATCAGTTTCTGCATTATTATCGGTTTGGTGACACCTTTATTGCACACATGGCGCAATTCTAGGGAGAAATCTAGTTTCTTTTGTGTTACCAACCAACTAACTATTTCCAATCGAATGATACCTATCAGCTGATAGTGGTGACTGATGTTTTGTCATTTCTGATTTGATAATTGACAGTTATTCAGCTAGTTTTTTTCTCTGAGCTTTTCTAACTTTGGCTATCTTCATTTTAAATAATAATAATAAGCTTTATATATTATGTTTCAACAAATAATTTTTTTGAGGGTTAGGTAGGCAGCAATGTTGCAATGAAAGAGAATTGCATGATGTCAAACAGCATGCAAGATTCATCATTTGCAATATACTTACTGACCTTGCAAGAAATTGCTGCAATTACTTGCACGTTGTATTACACCATGTCAAGCGGCCTTAAGAATACTGAAACGAGCTGGTAACGTGTAATTTTAAATTTAAATAATAGATGTGGGTGTTTTCCAAAAATTTTTGAACATAATGGTTAAATTGTCCTGTTTGATATATCATCATTAATAATCACTAGCTTTGACGAATTGCGTTCAACATTAGAATTTTATATTACTTAAATCGTAAACAGCTGAAGGCAATTAGGGAATTTCTAGCAACTAATCGATCGGAATGTTCTTTGAATCGTTTTATTTGATGCCTTTTTTCTAATTTGTTTTCCCGTAAAAAACAATTTTGTGTGCTAGACCATTTATTTTCTATGAACAGTTAACCAAGAAATGTAATAACCTTTCAATCAATCAAAAAATTTTTAAAAGACGCAAAAGTAACTGTTACTATGAAATAAGCAGTACTGTAATTTTTCCATCATAGCTTTTCATTCAGGTGAAACACAAATCAATTATTCATTCATTCGTTTGAACTAAATCTTTTTACCACTTCCCATATTTTCTTATTCTATTCCAGAAGCTTCTATACAGGGTGATTGATTAGTGTGATAAAGTTCAGTGCCTCCTTTGTCCTTTGAGATATCAATTCGAAAATTTGATGGTTTATAGCCATCATCAGTCTTCACATTTTATGCTGCGCCATATCAAAGTTACATTATTTTAAATGAAACACCCTATATTTGATCGCATATTTGGAATCAGCTTGAGCTCCCCATCACAATAATATAGGGTTGTGATGTGTTCTACGGAGTATTTAAAAAGTTATAACCAATTTTCCATAAAAATCGTAACAAGTTCAATACCCTGTACAATGTAGGAGAAATTCAAGAATAAAAATCTGTTGCAGTCAAAGCATTTGAATAGTAGTAAAAATCCTGGAAAATTATTTATTTCGTTAAAAATCTAATCTGAAAGGAGGTGAGATAAAAAATATTTTCGCTATCCCTATATTTTTATTAAATTCTTGATTCAGCTTGATATTAAAAAGTAATTGTTTAAATAATACTATACAACTCAACTATGTGTATTTCAAAATGTGGGTTGAGGTTAAGGAGATTCCAGCCTATAAATATATTGGGAGTGGTTTATTTAAACACTTTTATCAGCACAAAACAACTAACAATTTACGTAAAACTATTACACGGTAATCCATTACATGTGGGCAATATGTTTCTGAATAAACCTAAACTTCCTGTCTGAGTAATTACAAATAAACCAATATATTTCAATTTATTTTCGCTATTTATTGAACATATACAAGAGTTGTCTTTCAATTGCTACATATAACAACGTAATTAGGATTCGATTCAGGGGAATATTTTACATATAGATATGGATTTTGAGTCGATATTTTCAAGCATTAGGGGAGTAGTGAAAAATAATCGAAAATCCACTGTCTAAAAATTAATGTATTCATAACTCGACTTGTTGAACAGATAAAACCTATTAGTCTCCGGCATTGGATTCAGGAGAAAATTTTACATATAGATATGGATTTTGAGTTGATATTTCTAAGCATTAGGGGAGATAGCAGAGAGAAATTTAAATCGTGAAATATTTCCATACCTACCCTTGCTTCAAAATTTCCTAAAATAAAAATTGTTGCGACATGAAATTGGCTTCAAATTCGTAACTATGGGTTTTTTAATACGGCAAAACAGATTCCACAGTCAGTTTTTCGATAAAATCATCCTTTCGCATTCAAATTAATAGTGTAATGAGATCTACAAAAAATCACATTTTCAACATAAAAAGTTTCATAAATACCACAAAACTATGAATTTTGGAATAAAATTTCAGGAAAGTATTTGCAAAAGAATAATTATATGGGAAAAAAATTTTCAAGAGCACAACTTGAAGGGTTTCCATCTTGTGAATAATAAATTTGAAAGTGAAAATATTAGAAAATCCACTTTCTGAAACTTAATGAACTCATAACTCTACTAATTGAAGAGATAGAACCTTCTAGTCTCCGGCATTGGATTCAAGGGAATATTTCACATGTAAATATTGATTTTGAGTCGATATAATCAAGCATTAGGAGAGTAGTGAAAATAATACAAAATCCACTTACTGAAATTTAATGTATTCATAACTCGACTAACTGAAGATATAGAACCTTCTAGTCTCCGGCATTGGATTCAGGCAAACATTTTACATACAGATATGGATTTTGAGTCGATATTTACAAGCAATAGGAGAGATAGCAGAGATAAATTCAAATCGTGAAATATTTCCATACCTACCCCTTGCTTCAAAATTTCCTACAAAAAAAAAATTTTGCGACATGAAATTGACTCCAAATTCGTAACTGGGGGTTTTTTGATACAGGAAAACAGATGCCACAGTCAGTTTTCCGATAAAGTCATCCTTTTGCATTCAAAAAGTGTAATGAAATTTTCGAAAAATCACATTTTCAACATAAAAAGTCTCGTAAATACCACAAAACAATGAATTTTGGAATGAAATTTCATGAGAGTATTAACAAAAGAATAATGAAATGGGAAAAAAATTTTCAAGAGCATAACTTGAAGGGTTCCTATCTTGTGAATAATAAACGTGAAAGTAGTGAAAATATTCGAAAATCCACTTCCTGAAAATTAATGTATTCATAACTCGACTAATTTGAGAGATAGAATGTTCTAGTATCCGGCATTGGATTCTAGTGATTATTTTCTATATAGATAAGGATTTTGAGTCGATATTTCTTAGCATTAGAGGAGTAGTGAAAATAATCGAAAATCCCCTTTCTCAAACTTAATGTATTTATAGCTTAATTAATTGAAGAGATAGAACCTTCTAGTCTTCGTCATTGGATTCAGGGGAACATTTTACATGTAGATATGGATTTTGAGTCGATATTTCCAAGCAATAGGGAGATAGCAGAGATAAATTCAAATCGTGGAATATTTTCATACCCTTACTTCAAAATTACCTACAAAAAAAAATTTTTGCGACAAAAAAATGGCTTCAAATTTGGAACTGGGGGTATTTTGATACGGGAAAACAGATGCCACAGTCAGTTTTTCGATAAAATCATCCTTACGCATTCAAATATTGTAATGAAATTTTCGAAAAATCACATTTTCAACATAAAAAGTCTCGTAAATACCACAAAACTATGAATTTTGGAATGAAATTTCAGGAGAGTATTAACAAAAGAATAATGAAATGGGAAAAAAAATTTCAAGAGCCTAACTTGAAGGGTTCCTATCTTGTGAATAATAATAAATATTCGAAAATCCACTTTCTGAAAATTAATGTATTCATAACTCGAATAATTGGAGTTGATATTTCCAAACATTAGGGGAGATAGCAGCGAGAAATTTAAATCTTTCAATATTTCCATAGCTACCCCTTGCTTCAAAATTTCCTACAAAAAATAATTTTTGCGACATGAAATTGGCTTCAAATTCGTAACTGGGGGTTTTTTGATACGGGAAAACAGGATTGGCAATCTGTAACAAAACAATGTGTAAGATTTTTCATCTCTGTTTGTTGAATGAAGAAAAGAGGTTATGTTGTTGTTATTTCAATTTTCTAGGGTTAGTTGTGTCAAAGGTTGTGTTTGTGGAACAATATTATACCTACCTGAATAAAACTATCATTCTTGCAATGTTTTTAATTTCATTTACAAAAAATCATCATACTGGCAAGATTTTTAACAAAACCCAATAAATTAACAAAACAGAATATCTACTCTTTGACAAAGCTTTAAAAAAAATCGCTTAACAATATTATCAATTATTATGCACCAAGCAAATACGTAAATACTTAAAGCAGTGTCATACATGAAAATGAGAGGTTACCAAAGCTAATAGATAAATGTTAAATTTTTTCTTCTTCCTTTTTATTTTTATCCTGAAATAGTCAAATTTGCATAATATTTTATGAATTAGTACTAGATTATTCTCTATCCGATTGACGATCCCGAATCTTGTTGAACTATAGCCGAGGCGATAGAGATTCGCTTATAGATCACCACTAACCGAGTGTATAGCGATTCTTTTCGTTTGCTTATTCTTTATCTCTTTCCTTAAAATACAAATTACTGAGTGCCAGCCTAAGACGTCTTAAGAAAGGGAATGAGACGTTCAGACTACGATGGAATAAGAAACGTATGTCTTCGTGGAAAATACTTTGAAAAACAATAGTGTTCAAAAGTTATCTACTGTGATTTTCTGGCTCGAACCCTCGAACAATACACTGAGGATTTTAGAGAATTCAAAACGACGCTGGAGAAAAAAATGGATTTGTTCAACCACAAAATTCAACAAACATAGGGAAATTGGACCATTCCTTTTCCGAAAAACTGATAAAAACCGTGTGGGGCTTTTTTAAAATTCAAAGTTCAATCTGAAAATATTAGTATTCTAAAAATGTTTATACGGGCTTGGAACTGCAATTAATAATATCTCAGAATAACGAAAAGGCTCCGATAAATCCACAATGTCAAATGCTTTGTAATTTATCAAATGACTCACTAGATTTATTATAAAAAAAACCGAACTGATCACATTGATATTGGTTTCATCAAACCGCAATACATTTATGGATCACTTTGATTGAATGCAAATTAGTTGCAATCATCTACGGTCTCATGCGAGTCTTCAGACTTCCGAAAAAAATGAGAAAGGCTTTCCTTTGTTAGTTGGTGGTTCAATGTCGGCTCATTTACATACAAGGGATTTTTTACCACTGGAACGAGGAAGGTATATTAGGATTACTCATTCTGATCGAATTGTGAAAACCAAAAAAAAAAGAAAGGAAATAAATTGTAAAGACGTTAAATACTTCAAGTTACGGTGTCTAGTCTTCATGCTTCAAGATATTGGTGTATTGCAGGGTTGCCTGATACAGGAGAGTTTTTTTAAAGAGAAATAGGCCAATCAATAGGTGATTGTTATTGAAAAAAAAAATCCTAGTAGAAATCGTATGGTGCTATTATATAAAAGACATTACGTAGTATAATTTTGACAGTGAATAAGTTTATTACTTTTGCATGTCCCATTACTCAACAAACATTTATAGTTATATAGTTATAACCATCCTGTATAATGAAAAAATAGAAATCTTTTAATTTGATCCGAATATCATTATATAAACTGTAGTAAATTGGAAAGGAATGCGCATGTTTATATAATATAAACCAGCTCACTGAAAACTAAATACTCCTTTCAGTGCAACATTTTCTGTCAGAAGTGCTTTTTAACATCTGCAATTACATGTTCTGTTTTTATTTTAAACACAAAACAGCCGCTATTTTCATGGGGGCATTTAACTTAGTAAGTTCTATAAACTTTACGTTTACGTTAGACATTTTGGACATAAAGATCCAAATAGAATAGCTTTAATGTTTTGGTGTATTTTTATGCTAGCAATTGAATGTCTGTGTTCAACCACGTCATAAGAATGAGTAGACTAGAGATTGAAAAAATATATATTAATATTTATGCTCTTCATAAACCAATGCAAGATTATAACTGCACAAAACTCAGGTACCGACTTGTGAATAAATCTTATTTAGAAAAAGTAATTTATATTGTTTCCAAATTCCTTTTTGCCTGTTTTTTGGGATATCCCTATCATGGGACATCATGTACAGCCCAGATGCATTTATAAGAGAGCTCCTTATGGTTATAAAGTGAAATAAAAACTTCTGCTACAGTAATCAAAACGTTGATATAATAAATATTTCACTAAATCCTTTTTTTATTATTTTCTCAGATCACCGCAATTTTAGGAATCAGCATTTTTATTGGAAGGCTGTATAATAAAAAATGTATAGGACTCCACCAACTATGCGAAGACTATCTTACTTTTTCTGTATTTCATGTAATCACCAGTGTGTGTATAACTTCTGGAATTATTTGGGTGAGATTTAAAACTATCAAGTACCATAACACTAACAAAATGAAAAATAAATATTTGATAACACCTTTTTCCTCGTCAATATTGTTACAAAGCATATTTATTCCTATTACCATATTTTGAGCTTAATAATCCGTCCTTAGCTTATGTCTCGATAGTTATGAATCCTCCTGTATAATCTTCAAAAAAAAAAGTATATTACCCTGTAGAGCCAGGACAGTTAGTTTACTCCATTCTTCTCTATTCTCACCAATCTTTTTCCAATTTCGTATTTTCAGTTTTCTTTTCCTAGTTAGAGTCCTATTGAGTGTCATTTTGTCCCAATTACCTTAACCACTGTCTTTTTATTCTTAATGTTATTTTTAGTTCTCCGTACAAAATGTTAACTTCTCCAGCTGTTCTCCTCCTTCACCCTTCAGGTGTTTTTATGTCATCGAAGATTGCTCTAAACATTTTACGTCCCCATCGCTCCAGCATTTCTTCCTATTTTTTGATAGGGTCCATGTTTCACTTTCGTACGTCACACTGGGTCTTATAATGGTATTATAGATTATTATCCTCATCTTTCTTGAACAGTATTTTGATTTCATTTTCAATGAAGCATTCTGAACTCTCTGTTGCCTTTCGTAATTCTTAACTTTATTTCTTGTTCTTCATAGGCATTGCTAGTTATAGGTACTCCTAGATAGACAAATTTCTTTGGAAGTTGGACACGCTTTTCGTTTTTACTACCAGATTTTCTTCGATACCTCCAGTGTCTCCTAGGTTCATATATTCGGTCCTAACAACTTGTCAGAGGAATAATTATGTTTTCCGTCGACCGTGCGTTTATGAGCTATATTAATGTCCACAAAATTGTTGGTTAATGACCCCTATTAATGCATGATTTTCATCAATCTAATTAATCTAATTTTTATATAGGCAACCCAACGCAAATCTTATACAATTATTTATATTGACAGTTACCTGTGGTGTAGGCAACCAAACATACAATACATCTTTAAAAAATGATTCCTAGCATAGAATACTTCTAGTTTTTGCCTCACCTATCGTTTTTATCATATTATTCTACAAAATTATAATAATTATTAGTGTTAAGACATCCAAAAAAGAATTTAAGAAAAACGAAAACATTTGAACCGGCGACCTTCTCTGTGACATTTCAATGTCATTATTTAATTTTGACAGTACTTACCTATGAAACAAATAAATATTTTTAGTTTTAAAATATTGAGAAAAACGAATACAACTTGTACAGTCGACGGAAAAGCTTTGTAACTAACACGAGTATTAAAAGGGCAATTAACAATCTCGATTGTTAATCGCCCTTATTAATAAGCTTGTCGATTAAATAACTATTAAAACTACTCATATGAAGATTACTTTAAATTCATTTTGTTATTTCAGCACTAAAAAACTAAAAACTTTTGCTGTAGAAAAATTGACATACAAAATTGTTAATGGGAGATGCGCAGCAAAAATTAAAGTGTCTGAATGTGGTAGAAGAAGTGGTAGATCTGTTATTTCCTGTTCTAAAAGTTCTATTAGTTAATAGTAAATATTTTTCTGAACAAAAAACTTCAGTTTATCTTGAGTCTGTTGTTGTGTTCTTTTTACAGTATTCTGTTCAGCTCTGTTGAGATAATTTTCAACCTGAGCGGGTGACCAAAGTGAGCAGGAAATCCTAAAAAGTTTGCGCAAAAATAATAAGTGGAGGAAAGAGGAAAGTGTATTACAGGGTGGCGCACCGAAAACGAAACAGATGCATTTACTGGCAGATGATTCCTTTTTAAAAAAATCCCTCGGACCCGTCGATTTTGTTTTCGAGGGGGACACAAAATTGGCATAAAATCACAGTAACATTTGCAGCCCCCTAAGCGGGGGTGGCACCATCCCTAAAATCTTAAATGGAAAGGGGGGTCGAATGATCCATCATTTAAAAGGTCTTTCAACTCCCTTTACAATGATGTAAAATTTATGTACTTCAATTCAGTAGTTTTGGAGTTTTATTGATTTAAAGTTTAAAGTAGACTTTAATAGGTACATCAAATTAGTTTGTACTTCTTTCAGAAGAAATTTGAGTAAAAGCATTTTCTTGATAAGTAAATGCTTTTATTTACTACGCCCATGGTTTATTAATAATAAAAATAGCAATTGAAGTGTCCTTTGTGACAAAAAAAGTTGTTTCTTGAAGAAAGATAAGTAGAGAATGTCACGTACTTATTTTAAATAGGAAATAGTACATTAGTTTGCGATTGATTTGACCAATCTTTGTTGTTAAAATATCATTTATTGCTTTTACATAAATTAACCATGGTATATTCCACGGCAGAAAGGGTTGAAATTATTGAAATATTTTTCGGAAATAATCAGTGCGCTAATAGAACAGCACAAATTTTTAATGAGCGACATGAGAACAATAATGTGCACCGAAAATATGTTATAGAACTTGTAGCTAAATTTCGGGAAACTGGATCAGTCGCCAATAAAAAACGTAATATTGAAAATCCTATAAGGAACGAAGCAACAGAAGTGGGGGTTTTAGGGCAAGTTATTGTAGATCCTACATTAAGTACCCGCAAATTGCAAACTTCGTGTGGTGTTAGTCGACGTACTATCCAACGGATTCTAAAGGCACATAATTTTCATCCGTATAAAATTCACCTTGTACAAGAACTTAATGAAGACGATTTTGATAAGCGATTACAATTTTGTGAAGTTATGAGTGAACGAATTACAAACGATGAACAATGTTTATTTAACATTTGCTTTTCCGACGAATGTTCCTTTTTTTTAAATGGCGAAGTAAATCGTCATAATTGTCGATATTGGTCGGACTCTAATCCCAGAATTTACCATGAGGTACACACACAGCAGCCACAAAAATTAAATGTTTGGGCTGGCATTTTTGGCGATCATTTGGTTGGTCCTTTTTTCTTACCTGGAAATTTGACTGGTGAAATGTATTTGGAATTACTGCAAAATGCCATAGATCCTGCGCTAACAGATATAATTGAAAATCAGAATGATGGTCGATACGTTGAGAATATGTTGATGTTCCAACAGGATGGTGCCCCACCACATTACGCATTAAGAGTTCGGCATTATTTAGATCAGACCTTTCCAGGTCAATGGATTGGTAGAAGAGGTGCCGTTGAATGGCCCCCAATATCGCCAGATTTATCACCTTTGGATTTCTTTTTGTGGGGTTACTTAAAAAGCAAAATCTATGCTACTCAGCCAACATCCTTAGAAGATTTTCGACAAAGAATTGTGAATGAGTGCCATCAAATTACTCCTCAAATATTGCAAAATGTCCGGCAACGTTTTCAGCAAAATCTTTATTATTGCATGGAAAGTAATGGTGGTCATTTTCAACATTTACTCGGCTGACAGGTCAGTTCATTCTTTATTTTTTAACAACTTTGCTGCTATGTATTGATCTCCTCTTACGATGATGTATTTAAACTTTAAATCAATAAATCTCCAAAACTACTGAATTGAAGTACATGAATTTTACATCATTGTAAAGGGAGTTGAAAGACCTTTTAAATGATGGATCATTCGACCCCCCTTTCCATTTAAGATTTTAGGGATGGTGCCACCCCCGCTTAGGGGGCTGCAAATGTTACTGTGATTTTATGCCAATTTTGTGTCCCCCTCGAAAACAAAATCGACGGGTCCGAGGGATTTTTTTAAAAAGGAATCATCTGCCAGTAAATGCATCTGTTTCGTTTTCGGTGCGCCACCCTGTATAAAATGGTGATGAAATTATTGGTGTTTCCATATAAGTGCTCACACATTTTGAAACCGCTTCAAAATAAATCAAGTTCTGGTTGTTTTCCTTATAGTTTGAGGCGTAGAGAAATGTTATATAATTTTGTCTATGGTTTGAGGTTATGATCAACTGAACAGAGCAAGTAATCAGAACCGAGCTCCCTCTAAACGTAGTGAAGTTAGGGGCAAGGGGGGAAGCGATAGTTCAGCTCTGTTCAAAACGACCGCTTAAAAAGAATACGCAAAATCATTCAAGTGAACAGAGCAACTGAATTGCTCGAGCAAATTCTGTAAAAAGAACACACCATGTGAAAAAGATAACTTGGTTATCGAAACGCGTGAAAGAGAGTTAATATCTTAATGTTGGTGTAGTGGTAGTGTAAAGAGTGTTCAGTGGGGAAAAAACCTTTTCAATCTTTGAATCCATAAAACGTTCGCTGCTCTTTTTACATCTACCCTTTTGTTATTATTTATCAATTATAATAATTCTTATCTTTATATGAATCACGCGCCCAAAATAATTTATAAAATAAAGAATATTCTGAATTTCAAAAATATTATTCCAATTTCTCATCTATTATTGATCCAAGTCCAAGCTGATACATAATTTTTCTGCATATTTAGTTTGCTACTATGATTTGTCTCATGTTTGTTTTTATATTTAGAAATTGATGTAATACGCATACACATTTTTTATATTTGGACAATTTTTCAAGATAACATAATGTGATTCAATGCACTGAGGACATATCATCCTATTTCTACATTTATTTACAGAATGATTAAATCCCTGACAATAATAAATTATTGTAACATATTATTATTCAACCTTCGAAATATATTTCTATTGTAGGTGGAATGTCAAATTTCATTTAAAACAAATAAAGGGTTGAAAAAATTTGTAGAACTCATAAAAATACTGCGTTTATAGAATTTTTGAAACTACTTTACTTACTTTTGATAAACTGAACAATTGAAATATAAAAATGTTTTTGATTGATCCACTTTGTTTAACTTGACTATTACAGAAGACGGCTAATTTGATAGTTTTTCAGTGGGTGTTATGTGTGACTGTCTAACCGTAGCAACCGCCGATTAGGTGCTGAGCTGAAGGCACTAAATGTTTTGGCTAGAACTCGATGGTGTTGCAATATGAGAGATCTGAGCATTGGGATATTACCATTTTTTCTGGTTCACTTTAAATTCACTAGTTATTACACACTTCTTGTTTGTCCTAGTCCAGACTGAAACAATTAAGTTTTTTGTTATCCACGTTTTAAGTTTTTTTTTAAGAGAAAGCGTTCTATCCATTCCAGACCAGAAATCCTTTGTTGAGTCCAGGTACTTTTAAAGCCGCTTGTCTGAGCAAGATAATTTTTATTGTTTTATGAATCGATAAATGTATGGGGTAAATTTCCACCTGAAGTACTAACAGTTGTGGAGACTTCGTCAAATATAACGGAGTATAATGACGTTCTTCTTTATTTCAGGAAAAGCCTTTGGTCATTCTCTTATACGAAGTAGTCCATTTATCGACAGTAGTTGCTTTTATCACTCATACGTTTATCTTTATACCTGTAGGAAAAGCTTTCTACACCATTTGTGCTTCATCATGTAAGTCTAGTTTAGAAAAAATAGAGAGGGAATCATTGAAAAAAAATCCACCTCCTTACTTCTTAGAAATCAGAAAACCTAAGACACGCCACAAGATGGTATGATGAAAAGATATAACTTTTCAAAGAAACTCGTTGCGAAATTAAGCCACAAGAAGCAATGGGATTCAAATACCATTACCAGACTTGGAAAGAATGCCATTTAATGGTACACAGACGGCTCAGAAGCAATAGAAGAAACTGGGATAGGAGTGTATGGGCCAGGAACCAAACACTCTGAAAGCTTGGGAAAAACCCCAAGTATCTTTCAAGCAACCATTAAAGCACAGAGGTCTTGAGTAATTCCTCAATGGTTTGGGAATGCCTGGGCATACTCAATGAACTGAACGAAAACAATATAGTAACCTTACTGTGGATTCCAGGACACAATGGAATAGCAGATGGTCTAGCAAAGAGGGGGACTGAAAGACAATTTTGGGCCAGAACCCTTTTGCGGTATGTAATATTGGAAGAAATAGGCAAAGCCGAAGAAAAGAGAAGATCTGACCATTGGAAAGATCTAGTAGGGCTTAGAGAATCAAATATTCTGATGGGTGACTACAACCCGCTTAGAACAAATGAATACATAAGTCAAAGTAAAACTGGAGATTGCCGCCTGAAAGGGCACCTGAGAAAGCTCAAAATAGTGGAGGAAGAAGAATGTAGATTCTGTCGCAAAACAGATCATTTAATTATGTTGAGCTTTAAATATTTGAACTTCTTATGGCTGGTTTGAAATGAGTTGTTATTACTTTTCACAAATTATTTCACTGACCACGATTCTGAGGCATAAACTATAATATGATTTTTTTGAGACCACTCTATTGGGCACATAAACATATTCCAAAATACAGCTGGTAGCTACTTTTATTGAATCGCCCTGTACATGAAGCTAAGCTGTGAAAACCACAAATAAATCACTATTTTTCAAACAAAATATGGAATTTTTGAATATCTGGGATATTTATAAAAATCAATATTATTATAAAGATATAATTTTTGAAAACTACAAATGGATCGGAAGCTTTTGGGTCTATCCGTAGTTCAAGTATTTTAAGTGTTTTTGTTTTATTTGTAGTGCAATATAATATATGTTTCAGGTTTTGTACTTTATTGTTTGTACAACGTTAACGGTTTCTACAATGAGTTGAAATTAAAGGCAAAGAATCAAAAAGAAGGTATTTATTCAAACGAAGATGTCTACTTTCGTAATAAGAATGTACAATAAACTTAAGTATGCAATAAATATAAAATAGTTTACTATTTTTAATTGTTCTCACTTCTTAAACATCACAATTTTAGCAGGAATATCGAATAAATACTCACATAAAATGTTATACTTTTTTTAGATTACTTAGGTCCCTAATAGTTTAAATTTTTTAACCATTTACAAGGTCCAACAAATGGATAGACTTCTTACTCATTTGGAGTCAATTCCTTGTGATTGTAACGAATGAGAATTATTTTACGATATTACATTAGAAAATGAAAAGTAACGCTGGAATGTATACATCTGATATTTAAAAGTATCCAAAGAAAGTAACATTCAAAGCAGAAGCAAAAGTTTATTGCCCGTATTTACAAGACCAAAGCTGAGCTCATCCTTGAGCAGTAATTTTGACACTTTTTAAATATGAAATGTGTCAAAGACGAGCTCAGCCTTGAGTCTAGTTTATAAATAAGGGCATTAGTCTCGTGTGTGATGTGCTTTCAATTCAGCGTGTTGAGAGAGTTTGAGGCCAAGATATATCAGAGGAACTGGGTTTGGTTGGAGTTGAAGTCATTCATGTATCGAGAGAAGACAACCCTCCAAATGTTTCTCAAGCTCCATAAATAAAAAGTGTGTTGGTTATAATTGCTACAGAAGATCTAAGAAAATGGTTGGGAGGCCAAAAATGATCATCGTCCAAAGGAAAATGGAAAGTGTTAACTAAATTGAGTGATACTCTGGAGAGCATAATCTGCCATTAGTTTTATAGATAAAAACAAGCAAAACCGTTTGTTTCTTATTCTCCATAGCTAGATGAAAAAAGTCTAGACAAACTTCCTAGAATTCCTAGAATAAATCCTCCTACTGTTCCGTTAAAATCTTTAACTAAACGTTATAATATTAATAGATACATTTTATGTGCGACATCTTCCATTAGCTAGTTACAACACTAAATACTGAGCAAAAGCCCACAAGTTTTATTATTGTAGAAAATTTAATTAGCTCACAAATTGACATTACTTATAGTCCTAGAAAAGAGACCTTTAAATGCGATACTAAGATGAGTTCCGAAATTTTTGATAAAAAGTTACTCTGATGGATTTTGAAAAATATTGTCAAAGTATGTTTTTCAACCCGCAGGTTTTTCCAACTTTTGATAAAGTAGAGAGGTCTAAATAATAATAATTCGAAACACATGTTTTAGATAAACCATTTTTGCATAAAAGTTTCATCTTGATGTTCTTTGCTTTCATGGAAATTAAAACCGAGAGCGAGTGGAATCTAGGGGATGATAGCGGAACTTTGAAAAATCATAACCAGCAGAAAAATTGCTATACCAAGAACAAATCATATCAGCCAGTTTGTAGAGAGCTATTGCTCCAATAGGATTTAAATATTGTACCATCAATAAGAGGCAAGCGATATAGTGGAATCATAATACTGTTTTTCTACGCCCATGTCCGTAAACGACAAAAATCGCACTGCAGACATTCTTTGTAAGATACATTTAACAATAACATGCACGTAATGAAAATCTCATAACATACACGTGCTATTAAATAAGAAAACTTAAATTTCTTTTTTGAATCTAATTGCAATCAAATTTTTATTTACATACTACTTTATTTGGTTTATTTACATACTTTTAATCAATTGAAAAACATAAAAGCTCTTAGCATTAGTGAATTAAATTTTAGTTTAAAAGAGTGATGCCCCTAAACGTCGGCAACACATTATCTACCTCGACGAGAGATGGTAGGTATGACATTCATGATACTCCAACGAAGGGTTTTGTGGATTTATCGGGAACATCCATCCATCAAATAATGACAAAGAATAATAATAGCTGTATAAAAAGTATAATTGTGATGGACAATGCAACTTATAATAGTCGCCAATTGAATAACGTACCAAAATAACAACAGCAGTAAACGGGAAATTCAAAAGTATTTGTTAAATTCGCATTTAAAGGTCTATTGTCTGGGTGAATTTTTTATCTATTCATTTATCACCTTAACAATATGGCTTTTTGCTTATGAATATTAATTTAACTTCGATTTTATTTATATAAAAAAGGGCATTATTATACATTTTTAATTGATGTAATATGAAAATTTTAATATACCCATTGAAATCATTTAACAATACACTGTGTTTCCGATATTGGCGACATAATGTCCACCAATATAATCTAATAATTAATGTCTAATTATTTTTATATTGTCAAATTTATGTGTATTCTGTAAATAGGAAGTAGTTGAAAGTTACATGTACCTACATGTAAAATAAATATTATATAATCTTTGTCATTACAAACTGAATAATACTGAATACTTTTTGAAAATAGGAATCTCTAATTACCTAAAATGTAAACAGGCTTACATCTCACAGAACTTTTTTTTGTTTTTGGCCCCATGTTGGTGATTTGAAAAAAGAAATAATGGAAATTTATCCGAAATTAATAGACAGTAACAATATTTCCGAGTAAGGCTGGATTTATACACAGTGTACGAGGAAAAATGAAATGAGGTATTGAAAAATATAATGTTTTCTCAATGTTGATAGTTTTAAACACCCAGGGATGAAACACCTTATTCAGAAATTTGATTACTGTTTGTTCATTTGGAATAAATTTCTGTCCATCTATTTTTAATTATCAGCATAGGTCCAAAATTAAATAAGATAAAAGATTCGTCTCTTTGAAAAAAGTCTTGACTAATTCTACAATCTCATTAGGTATAAAAATACTAATTTATAAAAAATATCTACCAATATAGGCACGATGAGTATTGCTTTTCACTTAAAAACGTATTAATGCCTTATTTCTCCAAATTTATTCGTTGATTTTTCAAGTCTTTTAATTTATTCTTATCCATTTCCAATTTTAAAAGATTTCCAAATCGACGCATGACATATACCTTAATCGGATATTGTGGGTAAAATTCATAACAGAAAATGTATATGCATAGAACGCAGTAAGTACTTTCTGGCGTATTCAGATACGTAGCCCTCCTTGGGTTACACTGAACCCGATTCAAAAAGATATACACTGTGTCCGTAAAATATGGAACAAATTCATTTTTAGCTAAACAGACCATTTTAAGAAATAATCCTGAAACCCGTCGATTTTTGATTTTAATTTACCGTATTTAAAAATAATAATCTAAAATACAGGGTGAATTACTGTCGAGTAATGACGTCACCGTCATTTTGTACTCTAGCTGAGCTGATTCCAAAAGTGTATCACATGTTGATTCCAGCTGGTACAGGGTGGACAAACATATAATAGTGCTGTGTGTGCTCATAAAGTAACGCGTAACATTCTTTATTAGTTAAATTAACAATATTATCAAAAATACTTATTGTCTAGCGGCAATTGGTTTGAATTAAACGAAGATGATCCCGATAGAAGAATACAATTTTGCGAAAAAATGATAAATGTCACCGAAACCCTCTCTTGATACAAAACATTATTTTTTCTGATGAGGCCACTTTCACGTTAAATGGCGAGGTTAACCGTCAGAATTGTAGATACTGGGCAAAAGAAAACTCCCACTGGATGCATGAGCATCATACACAATACGCGCAAAAGGTAAATGTATGGGCTGGAATTCTAAGAAATCGAATCATCGGACCCTTCTTTATCGAAGGTAATTTAAACGGGGCAACGTACCTTGAGATTTTAAGGGGGTATTTCGTACCTACTTTACGTAATTTGTTTCCCAGCAGACGTAATCCTGGAGGTTTTGATGAAAGTTTATGGTTTCAACAGGATGGTGCACCTCCACATTATGTTGTAGATGTTAGAAGATACCTAGATGAAATTTTTCCGAACAGGAGGATTGGTAGACGTGGACCTATTGAATGGCCAGCGAAACCAATATTCAAGAATTAAAAGAGAGAATTCGGACAGCAATAAACAATATTTCTCAAGACACAATAAACAAGGTTCGACAAGAATTTGTACACCTTTTGGATTACTGTCAAATACAGCAAGGGCTGCAGTTCGAACATTTATAAAGTCATGTATTCCATCATATTCTGTCCGCTAGACAATAAGTATTTTCGATAATATTGTTAATTTACCTAATAATAAAGAATGTTACGCGTTACTTTATGAGCACACACAAAACTATTGTATTTTTGTCCACCCTGTACCAATTGGAATCAACATGTGATACACTTTTGGAATCAAATCAGCTAGAGTAATCCGAAAATTGAGACAAAATGGGGGTGTTTCATTTAAAAAAAATGACGGTGACGTCATTACTCGAAAGTAATTCACCCTGTATATTAGAATATTATTTTAAAATACGGTAATTTAAAATAAAAAATCGACGTGTTTCAGGATTATCTCTTAAAATAGCCTATTTAGCTAACAATGAATTTGTTCCATGCTTTATACGGACACAGTATATATTAAATTCTCACTTACCAATATGAGCAGAGGCCAGTGGAGCGCCAAAAACGAATACTCAATTCTGTGATCAGACTTGTGTTTTGTTTATAGTTACTGACGTTAGTCTCATAAAGTTAAAAATGTAGGTATCGTTTCTATCATTCTAGTGTAATATTGGCAGATCTTTTAAAATTGCAAATATCTATTTAATAAAATTTTTTTACTTTGAAGTAACTAATTATTTATAATCAAGTATTATTTACATCAAACTCTAAATTTTCAAATAATCAGTTACTCGTATCAATTTATCTACCTACCCAAAATTTAACTACCGATTAAAATAGGCAATGCAATTTGTACATAAAATTTCAAGAGCAATTCGCGCTCTTTAAGCCATTAATTCGAACATATCCTGTTTGAAACACCGTTTTATCATCAACCGTATTTATATGGAAAGTAAGAAGTTTTTCTGCGGCCAAAGGATGCCATACTCCAAATGTACAAGACGGATTATCTTCTGGATCATAATAATGACACCTCTTGGTCACTCTTGCTGACGGCACGTATTCGAATACATCTACAAAGCTACAAAAGGGTAGTACCAGTCGAAGGCCTACAAAAAAATAATGGTTCTTAGACTTTTGGGCTGTTGAATAAACAAATTATGTAAAAGAAGATAGATGACTGGAATTTGAGCACTGTATAAATGTTTGTTTGAACATTTTGTTTGTTTTATAACCCCACTTTAATAGGGGTTAGTTTTTGGTTTAAAAAATGATGGGTTGGTGTACTCGCAAAAAAACACCAAAAACAAATAAGTACCTAGTTCAAGAGAGTACCACTTTTGAATAATATAAATGGGGTTAGTTACAAAATTGATAAAAACATTATATATAGTGCGGTGTATGAAATTTCTACTTTTATATTATAAATTATATTGAAATATATATTCTTACCAAGAAATCCTGAAGATGGAGGATTTTTTCTCAACATACTCGGTGAATTATCCTGAAGGAAATCCCATACATCCCAAACGCTCTGTGGATTTAATAGAAATAATCTTGCTTTAGGATCGTTTTTTCTAAAAGCTATATAATTGGGAAAAAGATTGAACTCCGGTTTCTCCAGCCATTCCCGAATCGTTGACGAATAATGGCAGGGATCCCACGCAACCAATGTTACGTTTTTAAATAATTTCGAATTTAAAAAATTAAATTGTGGCTTAGTTACTACTTGAGAGTTGAGAAGACGAATTGTTGTTTTTGCTCCTACATCTTCTTCGAAGCCCTTTGTAGGCGCGTTGTTGAACCTCAACACCAAATCATGGGAATCTGAAATAAAGAAATTGTTAACCCGAAGCAGTCTTTCGATTTTTTATAGACTCACCTATAAGAGAACCTAGTTTCGAGTCTTTGAGCGATCCTGCGCTAGCTACAACAGCGCAACTGTTAAAACGTTTATTTTCAAATAAAGCCCTTTTGGGAATATAATCTTTCAGTAAGTGATTTCTTACGTCACCACGTGTGAGCGTTTGCAGTGGGGTATCATGAAACTGGCACAATAATTTTTTTGGAGGTTTATCTAGGAAATTACCCCTTGAACCTGTATACTGGACATTGTAAGGATTTTCTTTACCCACTCTCAACACGTTCCCTTCATCGGTAAATACTTTACGTAATTCGTTAACAATGTCTGCTTTAAACGCCGCCGTTTTTCGTTCACAGTTATAAGTGCTATCGTTTTTTAAACACAAATTTTTAATGGAATCTAATTCGAAATCTTTTGGTTGGAGATTCGGAAATCTGGGTCTACTGTTTTTTATTAAAGTTACAGTTGAATTTTCTTTCATTACTGAATGTTTTTGTCTTGACTTCGAATTTAAAGCAGCCACACTACAAAATATATTATTATTTCAAATAATATTATCAACATAAATAAAAAAATATGTTCCATTTTGGATCATTGAACAGCGAAGTGCCATGCTGTGTGAAGCAAATTATCCCCAAAGGAAGAAGAAGATACTATACTGCCAACGGGGAAAATGGATATATACTGTAGAAAACTGTCGGTAGAATTCTATCAAGTACTGATATTATGATTTATTATTGTAATCTATACTATTAAGATTGCATCGCAGTTCTTAAAAACGCATTTTTTCAATCTGATCCATAAGTACCTATATACTTACCTATTATTTGGGTAATAACCTCGATTGTAGAAGTAAATCTGTTGATCGTAAGATGATGTCGATGTCCCTGCATGTCTTTCCATGTACAACCAATATTGTGACCAAAGTAAATACATATAGCCACACATTCCAAAAAATACAAGGTTTATAAAAACCCATATTGAAACTACTAATGCACGCATTTCACTTCAAAACTACAACAAGTTATCATTATAATTATTTAGATTACTGTTAATTATAAAATAAACAGTACATTTTATTCAAATTCAAAAATATTTGCTTTTGGCACCGGACTATAAATACTTATACTTACAAAATTAACTGTATGAAGAGAGCTACTAAAAACAACATAAAAGGAAAAAGAAGAATTGGTAGCATTAGCATGAGCGCTTAATTAGAAAATCAATAGAGGATAGTCGTGTAGCTATTTAAATGGAATATTGTTACAACTATTTTACGGATTATCAAAAACTATAAAGCTTCACAAAACTATCGAAAACAATCATTTATATACTTACATCTATATATTGTTTGTAAATTCCCATGTTTTTAATTTAATAATAAAGTCGGGGAACTGCAGCGCAAACAAATACCCCTGGAACTTATAGTAACCTATAAGCATGCGTGGTATAATAAATGGCCTAAATTTAAAATATAGTTTGTATATATTCTGTTGTGGGTGAATTAATATCAAAATTTTATTTTGGAATTAATGAATACCGTAACAGAAGAGTTCGAAAGACACTGGGTGACTTCCTTAATAGGAATTCTTTTGTTATGTTTTGGTGTGTGGTTACTGACTTGGAATGAGGTTAGAAATCATCACTGGAGTTTAATATTTTTTTAAATAAATTGTTTATAGGGTAGAGCTGTTCATCATGCTCATTCACTAGACGAAACTTACAATAATGCAATAATTTTAAATATGTATGAGAAACCAAACGAACAACATAATGGGAAAGTGGTGCATGCAAGTGGAAATATTCAAATTGACGAACCTCTAACAGAATTTGAATATGGTATTGCAATTCAAGCAGTCAAGTTGAAAAGACGAGTACAGATGTACCAGTGGGTGGAAGAAAGAACGTAATTATTATTTCAAAATGAATAAATTGTGATTTTCATTTCAATTATTTTTAGACCAAGAAATGATGATGATAATAATATAGATACTATGGCAACAATGAATCATGATTATTATTATATTACAGAATGGAGAGATAAGTTAATAGACAGCAGCAATTTTTACATAAGACATGGTCATGAAAACCCAAAGTGAGTTCACCATTTTCAACTTTATTTAGTATAGACCCATAATTATTTTATGGTACTTCCAGGGAGATTCCTCTAAAAACTGTTACCTACATATCACCTATAGTAAAACTGGGACATTTACTGGTAGGAAATGAAATTAAGGATAAATTTGATGATTTTGTTGAAGTTACAAGTGATGAACGACCAGACAGAAAAGACGTGAAACTACATATGGGGATATATTATCATTGTTATGATATTTGGAATCCAGAAGTTGGAGACATTAGAGTTCAATTTTATTATGCAGGAGGCTCTGGTGAACCAGTAAATTATCCAGATACTCATAAGAAATTTTAAAATTGCTGAAAGTATATTTTTAGGTAACAATAATAGCCAAACACAATAATGGAGTACTAGTTCCTTATGAAACATCAAAAGGCCACAGAATAGCCCTTTTAAGACAAGGAAACTTGAATTTGAGTCAAATGTTTTCCGCAGAACATTTTGATGCTAGATTGGAGACCTGGAAATTAAGAGGATTGGGATTTTTCATCTTATATGCTTCAACAGTTTGTCTTTCGAGGCTAATAAAAATTATAGGTATGTATTTGTTATTAATGGATGTTTCTATTATTGTATTTGGTTATTAATTCTCACAAGCCATTATTTCAAAGCTCATTTTTTTTCTTAAACTGTCAATTTCAATAAGAAAATTTGATTGATACTCGAGTCAATATTGTAGTATTTATAATAGAAATTTTTTTCAGTCTTTCAAGTTCCCTTGTTCAACTTCTTCAGTGGCGACCCATTGTCATTTGGAAATATTGTGCTAGCATTTTCAGTAGCTCTTTGTGTAATTGCTACAGCATGGATCATGTACAGGCCGATGTTAGGTGCTAGTCTCTTTTTTGCTGCAGTTAGTCCCTTTTTGTATTACACAATGGAGGTATATAATGGTCATAATATTCGTATTAATTAGCTCAATCGAAAAAATAATTTTCAGGGACAGGTAGTTAAGTATTGAATCTCCAGTTAATACTTACAAAGACTGTTCACTAGTTTTCTTCATAAGAAATGACATTTTAAATAACCACCTGTATTTTAATTGTAAGACATTAATTTGAGTAAATAATATTGATATATATATCTATTGTAGTGGGTTTAGAGCAAAGGATGTTTTGCAAAAAATTGTGTTGATTTACTCAGAGTTATTGTAATGTTTTTTTAACGAATTAATTTTTGTGGATCTATTTTAGGCTGTGTTTTTACTTAACAAAAATTTTAGATTTGATTTCATGTACTTTATTTTTCATAAAATGTTGTTAACCATAACGTGTTCTTAATTATCTATTATATTTTAGCTAAACCCCAAACGAATTAATATAAAAAATGGTGGCTTTAAGTAGCGTTTCGCACTATTAAGTTCTGATAGCTTGGTTTACATTTGAAACTCCCTCATGTAGACTACTATCTTATATACTTGTCTCCCTTATACAAGTATATAGAGCTACTCAAGATAAAGAGCATCTCATTGATAATGCAATGGTATACCCTAAACATGCTCACCCTTTAGACAAGTTGTAGCGACGATTGAGTCCAGCATACAAAACAAAGCATATTTATATCGAAAGTAAAGGTATCGATATCAACCAACATCCATAAAATTAATATTCATTGTTCGTATTTTCCCCAGCTTCATTAGTCTTAACCATAGAGATAATAGCTCGCTAAAAATTGCCTGAAGTTAAACGGAACATCAAAATTAAGTAACTGTCATCAGTCATCATGACGTTTATGTCAATATCAGGTGCTGCTAGTGTCAGCTGACTTTTTAGTCCATCTTCATAAAGTAACAAGTTTGGAATATTCAATATTTTCAATTAGCTCATAGAAAATGGCATCAAAGGATAAGCTATTAATCTTTCCCTCTAGAGGGTAAGTATTTGATTTCAAATGTATATTCGAAGAAATAAAAATAAAGCAATAAACTGTTTCTGGTTTTTGGGAGTGACCATTTCTCTCTAAATTTTTCAGAGCTCAAATGTTAATGAAGGGTCGTCTGAAGGGTGCCCAAAAGGGACACAGTTTATTGAAAAAGAAAGCTGATGCCCTGCAAATGAGATTTAGGATGATTTTGAATAAAATCATTGAGGTGAGTTTCAGACTACAATTATCTTAAGTACCTATGAATAGTACATCAAGTACCTACCTACAGTTAAATTGTTGTATTGAAAAAAATTGTTTCATGTATAGACCAAAACACTTATGGGGGAAGTCATGAAAGAAGCAGCTTTTTCATTAGCAGAGGCCAAGTTTGCAACAGGTGATTTCAATCAAGTTGTTCTTCAAAATGTAACGAAGGCTCAAATCAAAATAAGAACTAAAAAAGATAATGTAGCAGGTGAGACAAAATTTCTATTTAAAATTGACTTCCTCGGAAGTGTGAATCCAAATTATTCAGGAGCACTGCTTGATCCCATTTTTTTATCTTTCAGGTGTTACTTTGCCAGTATTTGAGTGCTACCAAGATGGTACTGATACTTATGAACTTGCTGGTTTGGCTAGAGGTGGTCAACAACTGACTAAGTTGAAAAAGAACTACCAAAGTGCTGTGAAACTTCTAGTTGAATTAGCTTCTTTGCAAACTTCTTTTGTAACTTTGGATGATGTTATAAAAATCACTAATAGAAGAGTAAATGCTATTGAACATGGTAAGTAGAAGTTTTTGTTCTATGCTTTCACTATATTTACTTTGTGAATTTTATCCATTATTTGGAGTCTATTTTTTACTTCCAACTATGAACATTTCAGTAATCATTCCAAGAATTGAACGCACTTTGGCCTACATCATTTCTGAACTTGATGAATTGGAAAGAGAGGAGTTCTACAGGTTGAAGAAAATTCAAGATAAAAAGAAGATTCACAGAGCTAAAGTTGAGAAACAAAAACAAGCTATGCTGGAAGCTGGACTACTTAAAGAATCACAAGGTGGAGGTGGTAATATGTTAGATGAAGGAGATGATGATCTACTTTTCTAAACTCGTGTAGCTTGAAAAGATATTGTATAATATATGATTAAATATACAATTTACATCTTTCAGAGGTAATTGTTATTTTTCACATTTAACCTGTAAAAATTGTTGGCATTAAATGTTTTGAAACTCATCAGAGATAAACAATTTTTTGTTTTTCTTCTTTTAATAAACCAGCATTTGTGGAGTTATCTGTGAAAAATTTTTTTATTTTAAATGATTATTCCAGACTAGTATTAATGGGTTTTCAATAGATGTTTAATTAAAATATATAATTTTAAATATTTACGTAGTCCTATTAAATGTTGTGCTATAATATAGCAACTTATACAAACTGTAAGTATAAAACAAAATGTTTTTTTTTGCTTAAAGGATAATTTTTGATAAACCTGTAAATATTAAGTATCCAGGTATTTCCATTTGCTTTATGATTGACAGAAAACTTTATGAAAATTGAATTATTAGAAATAAAATTTGTTTCAAAAATGTGAGTTTTAATTCCCAATTCTGTAACAGTAGGAAGTAGTGTTATAACAACCAACTATGTTTCTGGAGATTAGAAGGATTTTTTTTTTAATAGGTAGAGGTATTATAATCCCTCTCTAACAATGGTTGATTTAGAGATATTAATAATATTCAAATCCTTTTCTTCTCTTCATGTTCCAAGTGCTTATATTTATCTTCCTGATCAAGGTATTGAATTTTGATAGCGGCTTTTGAAAGACAGTGAGGGGCAGTGTGACTAGGTCAGCTTTCTGAAAATCCGTAGAGTGACGATGAAACACCTTTTATTTCGTGATGATTACTGTGAATGTTTGCAATAAACTGATTTGAAAAAATGGGTAATTATTATTTATATAACAAGTATAATTTTATTAACGTCGAGTGAAAGCGCAGGGTAAAGGACAATGATAGATGATATTTTTTTTATCCTTTCAATCATGAAATTGTATTGATTTATGGAACATGGGTGAAAAATAATAAAACTTCAAAACGATAATTGTATTTATATAAATTGGTCAGTTTAAAGAAAATTTTTCATTGAAAAATATTTAAACTATTAACAAGGTCTGAAGTAATCAGTGCTATTTTTATAAACCAGTAAAAATACATGAATACTTTTATGTGTAGTGACAGTTTGTACTATATAGACTTAATTTTATTTAGGTACGGCGAATGTCAAAAACATTTATAAAATTTTTGCCAGCTTGGAGAATGAAGAAATTTACAATATATGTAGAAATGCAAGGCTGACAAGAAGAAACCTACAAAAGATCGTCACAGGATTTTACAAATTTATTGTAATAAATGTGCATTCTTTTATTTATACATTATTTTCTTGTACTAATGGATTGCTTGGTACACGTCGACTCTTCTTTTTTCTTCTGCCAGTGTTAATTTTCGCTAAAACGACTATCATTAAAAGGATCAATAAACATGCTCCAACAATCAATATAATTCCCATTGAGGATAAAGAGGATGATCCATTTAACTTAGTCTTGAGAATACTGTCGCAGCTTCTCCAGCTAACCCAAGTATTGTTCCACAAAATTGGATCAGCGTTAAGATCGGTCGCTTTATTCCTAGGAGGCAGGGCAGTTTTTCTATACTCCATATTAAGTTGTTCTAAATTTTTAACTATGTTAGGTCTGGAAGAAGCTAAGTTAATCCTTTCGCAAGGATCATCTTCAATGTTGAATAAACATGGAGATTTAAGTGGATAACATTTCGTATCTTCAAGTTGGTCTGGATCTGGTGGTGTACATACAATGGTAGCGTCATTTCTTAATTTTTGTATTAGTGTTTTGTCGATGGGTTTTATATTTCTGGGAGGATCTTTGGAGTATTTGTCTTGGATTTGTTCATACGTTATCAACCCTGCAAACGAAATATTTAGTGTATAACTCGTTTCAACTATAATTAAAAATAGGATATTCTAATTGTAGTCGATACATCTATCAATTAACATCGCAAGACGAATGGTTACTTTACTTAACGCTAACACAACTTTCATTTAATGTACCTGTAATAAATGCTATATTCCTGAAAGTTACTGTTATGTAGCTAGAAATTATTGCAGAATAGTAAGTATGTATGTATGTATGTATTTTGGGGTAACATTCACTGAGACCTAAAAGATCTATTGTGCCCCCTTACTTCTACTTAGTTTCTGAGTAGAGTCTCAGATACTAGTAGCTCCTTTAGTCCTATTTCCCGGAGGAATTTTAGGATATCTGCAGGCCTCAACTTAGGTAACTGTCCCTCTTCTATCCAGTAGTCTCCCAGGTACTGTGCCCTAGGATTCTGAAATACTGTGCAGTTCGCAAGTATGTGGATGGAGGTTTCTTCTTCCATTCCACAAAATCTACAATCTTCTTCCTCCACTATTTTGAGCTTTTTAAGGTGTCCATTCAGGCGACAATGTCCCGTTAGGATTCCTGTTAAAGCTCTTTAGTGCAGTTTTGCTTTGACTTATGCATTCATTTGATCTCAACAGGTTGTAGTCACCCAGAAGAATCTTTGTCAGATCTTCTCTTTTCTTCGGCTTTACCTATTTCTTCCAATATTACATTGGAGCTGATTCCGCAAAAAGGTTCCGGCCCCCAAAAGGGTATTTCACTCCCCCTCTTTGCTAGTTCATCTGCTATTTCGTTTCCTTCTATTCCAGTGTGTCCTGGAATCCACAGTAAGGTGACTATATTGTTCTCGCCTAGTTCATTAAGTTTGCCTAGGCATTCCCACACCATTTTGGAACTGATTACACAGAAACAGAATAGTAAGTAACGTAGTGGCATCTCTTGCGATAGGTAGACTAAATAAGCAAATACAAACTACACTTAAAAACAAATAGAACGTAGGAAACTGCGAAAATATGTAATAAATAAACAACAATTAGAAGATAAAAACTAGTACGGATTCTAACATATCCCATCTATTAGGTATCATAGCGAGGTCACAGCTAATTTTAAATGTACTACTTTATGTATTTGGTTCAGAGGATTTGAATTTTTATACCTGTAAGTGCTGTAGCGGTTTTAGAAGTTAAAATCTGTTGGATATCATAATAGTACTCCTCAGCAGTCCCATTGTTGCCATACCATACATCTAAATGTCCTTCAGTAGCAGAGCCATATATATATTTCCAGTCTCCTTGTCTAACTCCTCCATATTTATAAAAATCGTCAATGTTGTAAACAAATTCGGTCCTTGGGCTTTGTGTGTCCATCGAAATGGAGTCCCACATATCAATGCCATCTATATTTTTAGGGAGAGTAGTTTTATTCAACCCTAAAAAAATTATACATTATTCGAATGTTTTTGATATAATTTGAATATTCTCATGCCTCCGATAGATAAAGCTAGATATTTTTAAACAAAATAATCATCTCACTTTCAATTACAATGAAGAAATATTCAACTTTTATTTTATTCGATTATATAGGATAAAAGGGATAACGATTAGGCACAGGCTGCAGCAAATAAATAAACTTTAATATAAATGAGCACAAGTAGGTGAGAATTATATAGGTACCTTAGGGTGGGTCAGAATTTTTTTAAAATGTCTAGCAAGCCATTTTTCCATATATTGGTTGTAAAAAGAAAATAGTTGATTTTTTTGATCCATCCTAATATACCTAAGTACCTAAATAGATAATAGATAAAAAATATGTCTTACCTGCAATTGAATAAAATGTTGGAAGCCAATCGGAAATATGCATTAAGTGATTAGAGACCCGTTGTGGTTTTTTAATCAGTGGGCTCCAAACGGCCGCTATATTTCTATGACCGCCTTCCCATACAGAGTTTTTGGTCTACAAAAAGTTAATCGTTAGTTTGTTCAAACAAAAAACTATAGATATAAATAAAAACAAAACAAAGTTAATCATACAATCTTAGATATTTAATAAGAATTATATACCCCTTGAAATTATTTTTAACGACACACCTACGCTTGCTACGGGTATATTCAACATTGTACCTACATCTTTTACTGAATGTGGGATGGCAATAAAAAAAATCCCCGACAATGTGGGTATTATTATGCATCGACATTTTCAATTGGACTTCCAAAAAGTAAAATACTCAGATCGACATTTTTATGTCCCTGCAAGTCGTATGAGAAAGAAAATCGACTAATTTATATGCATATAGAAAGAAAGCATTTTATGGTTGCTACATAAAATAAACTTACCCCTTGAAAAGGGTAATTTTATTCGCGATATGCATGGATTCATTCGGGTTATTACGAATTTTAAACGTATCTTATCCTAAAATGTTTTTTTCAGTCCTACAAAAGGGACGAAAAACGTGAGAAAACTCTGTTTTTCATATCATGGAAATACAATTGATTTATAATTAGGTACTTTCTTAGTAAATCTCAATACTGGGTATTTCTTTTCAACTGCAGTTACCTCTAAAACTTATTAGAAATAGGGAGATTCCGCTGTCCACTGACTAGATGGTCTGCATATCAAAAGGGGAAGTAACATGAGGTTTTTTTATCTCTTTTTGTGTTTTGCTTTTGCAGTTTATATTTTTGTAACTTGTTAAAAAAAATGTATTTGATATAATATACCAATTTGCACTTACCCCTCTAAAAGGATAATTAGATCCGTGATTTGCATGAACTCCTAAAGGTGGAGCTCCATTATCAGAGATAAAAAGAATTACAGAATTCTCTAACATTTTTTTATCTCGTAGAGCTCCTACTATAGCTCCAACGCTTTGGTCTAGCATGGATACCATCGCTGAAGACAGAAAATGAATGGAACTTTTCATAACAATTTTATATTCACATGAAACCCTTACTCTTATCTACATAATTGCCGCCATTAGAAATGCGTATGAAATCGACTAACAAGCTTTTATTTCCCATTGTCATAGTATGTCGACTAATAGGGTGTTCAACTTAAAATTTTGAACCCATGTTTCATTAGTTAATAATATAAGTGACAAATGGGATATCCAATAATAACATTATTTTAAATTAAGTCTTTAGAAAAAAATGAAAACAAAAATTTACTAAAATTATGCAACTTATGATACAGATACGTCACTAATTTAAATGTGAAGTTGTCGATAGTCTTCTTTTGCTGTTCCATGTTTCAGCTTCTTCATTGGGATGTTTGAGCTTGTTCCGGACAAAAATGTTGACATCTATCACTCTGTTGTTTACCTTGTTCAACGGATGATTCCAGTAGTCCATTCAGTATTGCCACTACAAAGTTTCAGGGTCTAAAACGACTGACATTTTCTTCGCCTTTTTGGGAACGATTCAAAGGCGAGACAGAAATAATTTTTGATTTCAAAGATCTCTAGACGTTCCCGAATATCTGAACTGGACTATTAACGTTATTGAAAAAAATTAAATAACCTAGGAGACTTAAATTTTCACGTTTGTTGCATGGACGAAACTTGTCAATTCAATGTGACATTTGAAATTAACTTCGGTCTCGTTTTTTCTCGAATATGCATCTAATCTAAGTGAGTGAGTGAGTAAATTGTGATCAAATCTAGTAAATTCTGTGGTTAATTGCTGTTTTACATTGTTTTCAAATGTCAAAAACAAGACATATGACATTGAATTGACAGTTTCGTCCGTGCAGCAAACACGTAAATATCCAATTCCCCTAGGTTATTTTAGTTTTTTCAATAACAACATTAATAGCCCGACTCACATATTCGGGAACATCTAGAAATCTCTGAAATCAAAAATTATTTCTGTCTCGACTTTGAATCGTCCCCAAAAAGGCCGAGAAAATGTCATTTTAGACCTGAAAATTGTGTAGTGGCAATACTGAATGAACTACTGAAATCATCCATTGTAATTTGAAGCATTTTATTAATAAAAGGCATACAACTTGAGATCGAACTTATCAAAAACTTAAACCAAGATGAAACCACATGCAAATGCAAACAACTCACTGTCAGTCTAACCTAATTTTCTTCTTTTCTTCTTCAATTTGTGTAACTACCTTCTCTTATGATTATTTTGTTCTATGACAAAATATGTGACCAACTTCAACTCATACTAGTGACGTCAAAATCTGAAAGGCGGATTATAAGAAAATTTCCAAATTTAAATTTTAACGCTTGGTTAAACATTAGACAGTCTGCTAACTCCATTTTACTATTCTGTATGCATAATAAGTTTTAAAATATCAACGGAAAACTCTTAATTGGACACCATACCTGTTAAAATTTAAATCCGAATCTTGACTATGTATAGATTAAAACATTTCTAATAGCGGAAACTTCATCAAATATAACGGCACGCCGTTTAATTTTTAAACAATTTTTATGGAATTGACTCTATTGCAAGTTAAATAAAAGCATGGTAGTAACAATCGCAAAAATGTACACCACAAGAAAAACTCAATTATTATTGGTTTTTCCTATAAAAAGTTATTGTAGTGCAACAATGCATTCAAAAAACATAAGATATGATTCAGAAAACGGAGTAATTCAAACATATTACCTGCGTAAATACGTCTCTCCGGATCTTTAATATGAGCAAATTTAGCTATTTCTTCATCGGGTGCTTGTAATGGATTGTCTGCGTTGCCAGTATGTGGGGCCAGATGAGCCATGTACATAAACATAGGTTTCTCGGTGTCGTGTTCGTGTATTAAGTTTACTGCTTCTTGAGTAAATAACGTTGTACTGTACTTGCCTCTTGCGTTATAATCCACTTCTAAATTTCGTCTCATATCATAACCATTCATATTTACGTACTGGAACAATAAATTTCAAAAATATATCAGATTTGTTCCGACTGGCATGTATGAACCGTTCTAGAATCGTATCAAGTGCTGTATCACTTGTACCAGAGCTGCAAAATGCGTGAACTCGAATTAGGGTCTGTTCTTGAACTAGCACATCAACATTTTTGACGATAAGCGCATGTCAGTTCTAGTGCCCAACAACTATTGGTTCTACTATCACCCCCTTCCAGTTGATACAGTTTTTGTACCGTCCCAAGAACGATACATAATCAGTTAGTTATAGCGCGAAAGAAATAAAGCACTCGAAACCTAGAACGATTTTATCAGTTGGAACAAACCTGTAGGTAGTTGTAAACACTTATAACGTACCGTAGCATGTGTCATGTGAGTATAATAATCTTGAAGTCCATGGAAATAACCGTAGTGTGTATCGAAGCCTCTGTATGTAGGTGTATATTCTTTTTCGAAGAATCCCAAATGCCATTTCCCAATAGCATGAGTGGAGTATCCATTTTCTTTTAGAATTTGCGGAACAATAGTTTCGTTTAAAGGTAATCCCCAAGGTTCTGGCTCTAGGATAACTAATTGCTGCATACCTGGAGAAAAATTGAAAGTTTCATTTTTGAGATAAGTAGCATATCATGAAACCCTTTTAAATTCAGGTACTTGATGATGGCTCGATACTCCAATTTTTCGATTTTCACAATTTCAGTGGACATCTTTTTTCTTTTAATTTATTGCGTTACTCTGGTTTACTTTTTTGACGTCAAACTTCACACTGACACTTCTAATAAGTTATTGTTCGTTGCTATGGTAACGCTATATTTTGTTCATGCATGGAACTGGTCTAGGCTAACTAGATATCAATACATCCTCGTATAGCATGGATTGCATTTGAATGATTAAGAAACTGATAAAAATTCATTTTCAGTTAAATGACTGTTTATAGCAGCACTGATAATGGGAAATACGACAGATACTTTTTATATCAAAATTGATATCTTGAGTTGAATGAACTTGAACTGCAAATTCGAACAATAACATTTTAATGATACATAATTAGTATAAAATTAACTTCAATTCTTTATAATACATTTTCGGAACACTCTACCGAGGAAAATATGTATATATAGCTATTTAGACAAAAACATTAATCTTAACATGTTTTTTCTCTCGTCTAGAGCCACACATGAGACAAAAAAATCTCATCTCTTAACCAGATGTCTCTTTTAGTCTCGCAGCTTCGATTCCTCAAAACAGGTAATTGCATCCAAATACCGATATTTCTAAAGATCTTTTCCAAATGGTTGAAATTTATGCTGATGCTCCTGATTTTACGTCAATCAATTACCAATCATAAACGTTATTGGATAAGAGATATGTCGCAATTGACATTATTGACTTGGAATCAGATTCTCCAACACAACTTTCAGTAAAAATCATCATCACAAATACTCTGCATTTTTTTTTTGGTTGGCAGCTGGGACGAAACTCCCCCATAAAATTCGGAACAAAGCAATTCTGAATATTGTAATTTACTGTGATGAACTTACCTGTGTGGATTGGATACTTTCCAGTGAGAAATGTAGCTCGTGAAGGAGTACACAGTGCTTGAGTGTAGTGACTGTTCAAAATGACACCGTTATAAGCAAGAGCATCTATATTTGGTGTCGGTATTTCATCGCTTCCATGAAATCCCACATCGTTGAAGCCCTAAAATATAGTATAATTTCTGTAAATGCAAATTTAAAGAAAGTAGAGGGTTTTTCAGTAGATTTGTACAAGAAAACTTATGTACAAGATATACTTAAAGAGAAACTCTTTCTTACCATATCATCGGCAATTATAACAATGATGTTCGGTTTTTGTGTAGTCGTATTACAAAATTTTAACGCAAGCAAAAGAAACGTATAAAATGTCCACAGGCACTTCATTTTTACACTTTATAATCCGACATCGATTATACTTCGCTAGAACACAATTTTAAAATTAATAGAATTATTCATTGAAGCAGTTTGAAGTTAATAAATCGAGAGGGGGTCGTACAATAAATGATTTCTATGGTCAAGCATGAAATTGATTTAAAATTTTTGATAATTCATCGGAATACGGAGAATAATAATTAAACAAAAAACTGCTGGAGCATATCACTGAATTTTTTCAAGGAGAATCGCTCTGTCTTACGTATGAGATGCAAGTTTTTGAACAATATGTGCTTTGGGGAATTGGAATTCAATTTATTTTCGATTAACTGGCACACCTATGATGTATACAACAAGGATACATAATATTTGATTTTTTTTACGTATCTACTATTGCAATGGTGTTACAAAGGAAAAACTTTTTTATTATAAATATTACTTAATATAAACCTAAGATATAATTATTAATCTTTAGTTGGACTAAAACTTTTCAATTTCATTTTCACTTCTATATCTTTTATTTTCCGTGAGATGTAAAATAACTATTTTCATGTTTGTATCCATTTGAAATTCGTGAATCTCTTGGATGAAAAAATATATAGAAGGATAAATTAAGCTTCACACCTTTCTGCTTCAACGATTTATAAAGAAATAGGGCAAATAGCAAATATATTTGTTATCTATCCTGCCATCAGTAAATAACAGGAAATGTGTACACTGTGGGCCGAAATAAAGGAGTACATTTTTTAATTGAAATTTTTTGTTTTGTTTTTTGGGCGATTTATTTTCTTTTTGCAGGGCTAATAACCTAACATGTCCTCAACATGACTGTAAATTTTAAAGCAAAAATAATGTACAGGGTCGGACTTATAAAAAAAATTATATAACAGTGCATTTGAGCTCGTTGCAAATGAAAACTGCCTTAGCTAAAATTGTACTAATATGCTTTTTCGGTAGATAAACTATCCAGAACACTTCAGTAAAAAGGAAATTTTCCGAAATTACCGGATTCGCGAAATACCATTTTTTTATTATATAACATTTTAACAAATAACACATTTATGAAAACAGTTTAGTAACTTTAAAACTTAGAGTAAAATATTACGAATATGTCCACCATTATTTAATAAAAAAATGGTATTTCGCGAATCCGGTAATTTCGGAAAATTTCCTTTTTACTGAAGTGTTCTGGATAGTTTATCTACCCTGTACATTATTTTTGCTTTCAAATTTACAGTTATGTTAGGTTATTAGCCCTGCAAAAACAAAATACATCGCCCAAAACAAACAAAAATACTGGGTGTCCCAGAAGTTTCTGACCCATTTTAACTGTAAAAATCTCGGAACTCAGAAACGATAGGGAGATGCGGTTTTCGAGGAACAATTTCTTATTATATAAAGTTGTTTAAGTATAATGGCAACTTGGCTACTTGGAATCAGATGTAAATAATAGAATACAAGCCACATCTAAATTATTCAATGCACTGAAAGGAGTATTTTTAAACAAAAGGGAAGTTAATAAATCAACTAAAATAAAGATTTATAAAACTGTTTTTGTACTCACCTTAACGTATGGAAGTGAATCATGTATATACTTACCCAAAAACTAAAATCAAAGATCATTGCAATGGAAATTAAAATACTGAGAAAAATAGAAGGAGTAACGAAGCTAGACAGATTGAAAAACGATGAAATTAGGGCTAGATTTAAGGTGGAGCCTATAATATCAAAAATAAAGCAAACTCAACTAAGATAGTTCGGACATTTGACAAGAATGGACGAAGATAACATAGTTAAGCAAATATGGGAGGCAGGTTGGGACGGAAAGAAGAAAATAGGTAGACCTAAGAAAAACTGGAATCAAGAAATAGGTGACGTACTGAAGGGAAGAGGAACTTCTTGGGCGGAAGCAAAGAAGATAGCAGAAGATAAGAAAATATGGAAAATATACTGCGGAACCCGCAACCCCGACACCTAACGGTACAAGGAAAACCGATATATTCATATAAGTATAAATGTTCAATTAGTGAAATCTTATATAGGGTGTTTTTAAAAAAATGGTATTTTCAAATGCAAATATCCTCTATTTTTTTAATGAAACACCCTACATATTTTTATTCTATCTGAAAGCTGAACTCTTCCCCTTTCTGAAAATGTATAATTTGTTGAAGTTTAGATGAAAAATGAGTAAGTTATTTGGTTTTTAATGATGATTGTTTGTTAGATAGAGATATGTCTGACTCATACGTTTTAAATAAAAAATAATTACAAAATTTGTCTGCTAACTAATACCTACGTTTAAAAAAAAATTATACCGAATGTTTTTGAAAGAAGCACGACTTATTAGAAATATCTAAAACAATTAAACAAACTTGAAAGGTGAATCGGATTTTAAGTGTTGTCCATTTTGGTCTATACATTTTTGCAACCTGAACAAAAAGTGATCTAAAGAGTTGCGTAGCATTTCCGGGGTAATTCCTTGAAATGTTCGGACAATGTTACCTCGCAGTTGTCCCAGAGTCTCTGGAATAGGATTCTAACATCTATCTTTAATAAAAATTTCAAAGCTCAATTAAACATTGACGCCTCTTTCTAGATACAGCCTATCATTAAAAATCAAATAACTTACTCATTTTTTATCTAAACTTCAACAAATTATACATTTTCAGAAAGGGAAGAGTTCAGCTTTCAGATAGAATGAAAATATAATATAGGGTGTTTCATTAAAAAATAGACGATATTTTCATTTAAAAATACCATTTTATTAAAAACACCCTATATAAGACTTCACTAATTGAACATTTATACTGAAAAAACTTTATAAAAAAAGAAAACCACACCTCCCTATCGTTTCTGAGTTCCGAGATTTTTACAGTTAAAATGGGTCAGAAACTTCTGGGACACCCGGTATTTTCAATTAAAAAATGTACTCCTTCATTTCGGCCCACAGTAGGTCTATGGACTATGTAAATACTTCGGGTAGGAATACTTTAAGTATCGAAAATTCAAAGTGAATTATCATACCCTTTCGATTGAACAGGTAAAGAAAGGTTTTTGGTATCGAACATTTAAATTGAAAATATTTTTTTATTTTTCCTTATTAAAAGATATTATTTACTTAGATGATATTTCAAGAGAAAATAATTCAAATAAAAACGGTATCTTACCTTTTTAAACTAAAATATTTAATATAAAAAGAAAGCACAAAAGACCGTTTTAAAAATTAACCGGTACCATATAAATATGAAAATATCGACCAGTTCGTTGGTGTTATAAACTGAGAGTACGGAATCTTCAAAAACTGATGGTTTTGAGGTTGAGCATCCGCGCCATATTGATAAATAAATACTGATGATTATACGATAAATTTAGAATTTAAATTATCAAGTAAAAATAGGTTACTACTACCATTACAGTCAATACGTTTTAATCGTACACCGTATCTATTTAAGTTTATGTAAATTATTTTACCTCATAGGAAGTTTAATGGTATATTTAATCGCTTATGAATCGAGGTATATTTCATGAAAAATAATAACCTTTACGAGTTTCTGGTTTTATTAAATAATAGCAATATTATGTTTCTGTTTGACTAAATTGGAAAAATTATCAAATAAAAAATTAGCTTATATGTCTCTCAAGTATATATTTTTAAATTTCAAATGCAGGTGATACAAATTGGCTTCACTCTTGTGTATTTTTTTCTTTTTTAAATACTACACTCATTATATCTCAATGAAATTTAAGAGATATGGACATTTTTATATCACACCGTATTAGTATATTTCATTACGAGTCCAGAACATATGCTTCTCCCGTGTGCAAGCACCGTGTCCCGAATAATCTTCGGGATCAGTTCAGACATTCTGCAATCTGTTTTGTTGTAATATTTATAGTAGGTATGGGAACCTGCATGCTGGGCATAACATTGCCATATGCAATAAATAGACTTCTACTATTAATATTTTTAGTTCTTAAATTAATATATTTCCGATACAAAGTGTATGGGTACAAGGAACATATTTCCTTCTTGATCTGTGAGTTTTGCTGTCTCTAAGAAATACCACTAAGAAAAGGCCATTATCTTCCAAGTCTTGCAAAGTTAAACGGATTAGGTCATCTCTTTGGCATGCCCCGAAAATACCAAATATTAAATATTATTTTAGTTAACCACTTCTGGTCTGGTGCTTCAAGGATAAATTTGGCAACTTGGTCTGCACTTAATACTTTAGAGTGTAACCATTACATTGTCGTTTAAGAAATGCAATATTTTTGCAATTTAGTGACGTCCATATTTTTTTAAATTGCCCAACAGCCTTTCATTATTGAGAATATATATACATAAAGTTGAAGTTTTTATGGATTTAGCTTTTTCCGACAAATATACCAGAAGAAAATTATCAGTTATTGTGTTATCTGATCAGATATTTTACCTACCTTTTGCCGTATTTTCCTTATGTATCCCTTTGTCAGACTAGCTTTGAGGATCTTAGTTACACACATATACCAACTGTCCCTGATGGGCATTTAAAATATTGAGATTTGTCTATGGTCCAACTAAATTTAATTGGTCTTGTGACGTCAGCGCTTATTTTCCAATCCGTAAAACTTGGCTTGTTTGGCCTTCATTTTCGTATGGTAGGTCTAACAGCGCCGGTGGTCAGAATTGATGAGGCTGGAAGTGGATTAGATTATTCCAAAACACAGTTGACTGAATAAAGTTAAGAAAACTGATGTAAAATTCTTTTAGCACTTTAGGCTCCATCGATAATTTTCTGCTGTTTAAGGATCTTTTTTTCGATTGCAATAGTTTCTGAGATATTTGCAAAAAACTAAACCCTTCTCTTTTTACTGAATTGTTAACAATATTTGTAATATACAGGGCATTTCAATGGAAACTATCCATCGCACATAATTCTGAAGGCTTCACTTATATGAAAAAATGAAAAAAACACGACAGAAATCATATAAAGGAGAACTTCTTTTTGCTCATTATGTAGACGTTATAACTTTAACCTCCCCATGGTCATTTCACCCAATTTTTTAAATGGAACACCCACATATCCCCATAATACCAACATAACATCGTTCACATCATAAAACTCTCACAAATTAAAATTCATTGAAATCCTGTGAGTCGTTTCATATTTAAAACCCACTCCTATTTAGCCGACTCTGTATAAAATTGAAATTATTCGTACATGAAACACATCGACTGAATACCTACCTGGACTAATTGTTTTCCAGTAAAATTCAGTAACACCTCAGCCGTTGTTTTTTGACAACTTTAGACAAAACTGATTTAGTGCTTTACGAATTTATAACAAAGAATGTTGTACTTAATGTACATTATGTGTTAGTGTTTTGAGTAGTGAATATTATATATATTTATCTAATTTTGACATATAAAGTGACATTTTTCAAAACTGACTTCCGTTAGCAAACGTCACATTTTTCGTAACCAGTTACATAATGAAAAATATTATGTAAATGGTGATGAAATAGTAGTTTGTACTACTAGTGCGCAAAGCGTCACTTTTCCCACGAGCGCAGAAGTTTGTGGCACGAGCCGTAAGGCGAGTGCCGCAAATCTAGCGAGCGGGAAAAGTGATTTGCGTACAAGTTGTACACAATATTTTTTCTACAACCACATTTATTAATGAAATAAAAACAGAAATTTATATAGCTATTTTATTAAAACTTTTTACTATTTTATCTACACTCTTCATCAGCCTGTATCTCACAAACTAACATTGCTAGAGAAAAATTGTATCCAGGCATTTAAATTTCCTTAACGATCTGCTATTCTTTTAATTGACTGTACTTATTTACGAGACGCCCTGAATAATATTCAAATAAAGTTTTTTTTCTAAATGGAACAAACGCTCCTTGTCGTTTGAATCCGGAAGCTGTTGATTGGATGTATCAAAATATTTATATGGCTTCTAAAAATAAAAATGTGTAACTAAAATCGATTGGGTAAGAAAGTTGCTCTTGAAAAGTGAGAGGTTGCTTAACTTGACCATTGGCGCATAGAAAAAAAATTAAATAATCATCACAAGAAGTTCCAGAAGAAAAATCATTTGCGTAATTATGAAGGTGTTCTGTGGTAGCTTGTTAACGCGCTAATAGATTTTGAAATAAGCATGATTTAATTATACAAATATCAGTGGCGTAGACAAAGATAAAGTGGGAGTTCCTAGAACTTTTTTTAAAGACTAGTCGACAAATTAGTTAGTTCAACCATAACTATAAATTTCTTACTTCTAAAGAAGCACATGTAATTTGTGAAACCAGACGATTGATATACAATGCGAATAGAAAGTGCACAAAACCAAACCCCTTGATTTAAATTACTTAAGAGCTGGAATAACGCTTGCGATTAGATTGGTCTCACCAGATCTGCTAAATAAAGTTCGAGGACATTTTTATTTAATATTAGTTAGTATTTGTTTATGAGAAAATGTAGTTGTAATAGTAGTAACTGAGCCATCTCTATTGATGATCACATCACCATGAATAATTCTTAGATTCGCGTGACTCATAATATATTTTAATAAAATAAGACATCCTTGAGCCTTAAAACATGCATTTGAAATATTAGAAAATTTCGGTGAACTTTTCTAACGGAATGGAATAAAAATATCTTTCGCATAGAACAGTTGGTTCTAGTGGTAACAATGACGTATAATTCTCTTGTATGATATATTTTCAGTTCATCGAACAAATATATAAACCTACGTTGTGCTGGTTACCTGAAATTTACAACACGGAACTCGAGAATTGTAAATTTCAGTTCGTATAGTGTACCAACAGTACAGACTTATTTTCGGCTCAACTAATGGCTATTTATTCATTAATTCATTCGATTGGCACTTGAACTGAACCTTTGTACCGTTTCCCATGTTATCTACTTCCGTTCCAGAAGCTTTGTGTCTTCTATGTAGGCCACTAGTTTGACTGGAGGGATTTTCAGTAAATGTAATGGTTGTATTATTTCCTCTTCAAAGTGCTTTCGTCTGAGTCCATGTAAGTTCTCGCAGAAGCCGAGTATGTGAGTTGGTGTTTCATCATAGAGTTCACATTTCCTGCACATAGGTTCACTAACTTTGGCCATTTTGTGCAGATGTTTCCTCAGGGTGCAGTGTCCCCAGTCACCAAGTCGGTAATTATCTCCAAATGTCTCTTACACAGTTTCAATAGCCTGGTTAAGAGTTCCTTGTCTACCTTGTTTGGTAAACTCTTTGTATGAAGGTGCCCTTGTGTCGACCTCCAAGTGTCTAAACTTGTTTTTAAACTTTCAAGACGTCAAAATGAGATTAAAATACTCAACTGGTAACAGAATTTAACAAAATGCAATACATTTTTAAGTTTTGGTGTACTTTTCATTTGCTCCAGCCAGCTTGATACTGTTTTTTCCTATTTTGGTAAAACTGTTATATAACTGTAGTTACGTAACTGTAAGTTATGTCAGATGTGCTTTCCTGTCAAACGGGACATTTTGGGACAACGGGGCACAACGTGAAAAAACAGAACTATCCTTTTATAAGGGACGCCTCTGTTCACCTTATATCACAGGGAAATAATTTTTAATGAAATAAGAGACATTAATTAACATCTTAATACTTTTTATTATTAACGATTAATTTTTGGTTCAAATTAATTACTTCTTTGACATATTTACAATCAGACAATTCAATAAAATCTGCTATTATAATATTCATTCCTCCTTCTCCAGGCGATTGATTTTCTATCCAATTTGACCTGGATTCTTCTAGTTTCACTGCACACTTTTTTTTCAGAGAACCTACAAATATCGTTATCTATAATAAAAAATAGTGATCTACCATTTAACATTATTGGAAAGATCTTCATCAGAATCAAGAGGTCCTATTAAGTGGACAGTTACCGGTTATTACCCTTTTCCAGCAATCAGAATGGAAAAAAAAATTTAAGACCGACCAGAAAATTTACACTTTCTGGACAATTTCTCGTCCAGAAATAACGTTTTGCCGATCAAGACCGGAAAATGGACGTGAGGGACCGCAAAAGCTTTTTCAAGAGTAAATTATTATTTTATTTGACCGACAGAGATGTAGATATTCCATCATTACTTTAGTAGTATCCTAGCCTCTACTGTATTAGAGAAATACTATGTACGTTTCGTCGTTTTTTAAATTTGAATTTTCGCGTTATAAGAGCCCAAGACCTTCATCAACCACTTCATGTAGTTGCCGACAATCTCGGACTAGACCCGTAGGATAGGAAGCAAGTGTTTTACTCACTTCGAAAAGGAAGAAGTGTCATGGAAGAAATAGCGCGAGCAAGTGTGTTTTTGCTGGCTGATTTGAAAAGGGTGAAAATTGTGAGTCCATGTGCTAGGAATTTTAAGAGTTATCACCTTATATATAGTTTGGGTCCCAGAATCTACACGTATGTATGATATTCCCGATGTAGACAATCTACGTACACTTAAATATAAGTGTAAGTGGTTTGATATTCGCCCTGTTTTGGGTCACACGATTTAATCCATGTTTCAATTTAATTCTACCATGATTATTACGAAACACTATAAGTACATATATAGGGCTTTATTTGATGTACTTACTATAAAGATGTTTAAGTATAAACCAACCAGGAGGAGTAAGAATACATTGCGTGATGTAACCAATATTTGCTGGCCTATTTTTCAAGCCGTTATGTAAATACTCGTACAAGTAAGATTTGTAAACGGTGTTCGGCCAAGGATTTGGAAAGCTGCGCGTAGGCCACAATAAGGGCTGACCGAATCTTGCTGCATCGGATCTGTAAACACATATAACCTAAAAAAAATAAATGAATTATGTTTAAAAAGAGTTAATAACCATATTTTTTAGGTTTATGCGTGCATTTAAGCACAATTACATAGTTTGAAAATATAAAAGATATTACCTGGTATCTATATTGTGTGGTCATATATTCTAAAGTAACGTAATTCATATGCTGGTTATAAGGCAAAAGTTTAGCTCCAAATGTTTTATTTATCATTTGCATCAGTCTGTCATGTTCACCTTGAGTAAAACCGTAAAAATGTTGGAAGTCCAAAATAACTACCTGTAAAATATAATCCAGACAATAATCATCTAAACCTACCAGCATAATTTATTTTTGAATATGAAAATCAGTTTTAATAGGTGAAGTAGCTGAAGAACTAATTTCTAACTCGATGGTTATAAATTAAGGCGAATCCGCACCAATTTTCAGCTTTACCAGATAATAAACCGTATACATAGTACAAAGAATTTGAATCTTGGATCGTTTTTAAAATATGAAAATTCCATTTTAAACACTCTTAAAGTACGATTACTAAGTAAGTTTCAACATGTACCTTACCTCTTGTGTATGAGTATCCAAAAAAGAAATTATTTCATCTAAGCAGATCTGCACAGCAACCGAATACAATCCATGTACAATAAAAAGATCCTGATTCCCACTTCTTGTGCCGACTCTTAAATCGAAATATCTTATTCCTCTGGTTAACTGATCGTGAGCCATATAACTTTGTGTTCGTGACCATTTTACCATGAAAATTTTTAATAAGGGTCCTAAAAATCTCAATTTTTTTATGGAGTCTTCTGCGTCAGGAGCTAATTCTGATTCTGATGATATTTCCGAGGTGAAACTATCATGAGATCCTGGAAATTAATATAATCTTGTTCGATAATTTATGAAGTTATGAAGGACAAATTAATAAAACACTGTGGATTTTGAACCGATATTTTAGAAGAGTATTCTAGAAAAAATCGTCTACTGGAAAAACATTTTTCAAAAGCATAATTTATCGGATTTACTATCTATGGATAATAATTGCAAAAGTAGTGCGAATATTCGAAAGTCCACTTTCTAAAAATTAGGTACTCATAACTCGACTAATTGGAGAAATAGAACGTTGTAGTGGATTTTAAGTTGATATTTCACAACATAAAGGAAGGTCTCATATAGCAATTTAAATCGTGAAATATTTCCATACCTACCACTTTGTTCAAAATTTCCTGAAAAAAATAATTTTTGCGACATGGAATTGGGTTAAAATTCGTAACCGGGGGTTCTTTGATACGAGAAAATGGATGCCACAGTCAGTTTTTTGATAAAATAAATCTGTTGAATTCAAATAGTGTCATGCATTTTTCGAAAAAACGCATAGTCAACATAAAAAGTATTGTACAAGATAGTTCAATTGAAACCCATCTTTGGTCCAGGAAAAATTTATTGACAAGTACAGTTACAAATAGCTACCACTACAATTGAGGCACATATACCACTGTTCCACCAACCGATGTATACCCTGCTTATAGAATTCTTGTGGCTGCTGCTGGAAGAATTCTTTCACAGCGTTTTGTACTTCTGCGTCCGACTGAAAACGGTAACCTTTTAACGCCTTTTTTAGTGGCACAAAGATGTGAAAATCGCAAGGCAATAAATCGGGACTATAGGGTGGATGCTCTAATATCCTCCATTTCTTTCGTTGCAGATTTTCTTTCACTACGTTGGCAACATGAGGCCGAGCATTATCGTGAAGCAGAATAACACCACGTGAAAGCTTCCCTGGACGTTTTCTTCTTATTGCTTGATGGAGCTTGTTCAAAGTTTCATTATACAGGTTTGCGTTGATATGCACTCTAGGTTCTGTAAACTCTATCAGCAAAGGTCCTTCATGGTCAAAAAAAAATGTCAACATCACCTTGCCTGCAGAAGGTTGAACTTTAAACTTCTTTGGTGGCGGAGAATTTGCGTGTTTCCATTGCATCGATGACAGCTTACTGGATGGTTCAAAATAATGACACCAAGATTCATCGCCAGCAACTATTGACGAGAGAAAGTCATTACCATTTTGACTGTATTCCGTGAGGTGTTGCAAAGACAAGCCCATTCGCAAGCTTTTTTGGTCCTCAGACAAAAGACAAGGAACCCATTGCGCACAAACTTTGCTGTAACCTAGTTTGTGTACGATACTATGGACAGATCCTATACTCACACCAACATTTTCTGAAATTGCTCTGATTGAAATTCGACGATTTTCTCTAATCAGGCCTTCCACACATGCCACATTCCTGTCTGTTGATGCAGTAATCAATGCACCTGGTCGTGGCTTATCATTCGTCCTCTCTTCTCCATTCTTAAATTTTCGACACCATTCCTTCAGCACACAAAAATGGAATGACCGCACGCTTATCACATTTGGACGGATTGTTAACAACAAACGCCATTTCAAAGTCACAATACTTAAAATCGCTGTCAAATATAAACGAAATAAACAGATCAGTGTGACGTTTGCATACACTACTAATGTTGGAAAACGTCAGTTGAATGATTACAATTGTTTCCAAGGCTAACCTGACCAAAGATGGGTTTTAGTTGAACAAGCCTAGTAAATACCACAAAACTATGAATTTAGAACCGAAATTTTAGGAGAGTTTTCCCGAATGATTGATCAACTAGAAAAAAAAGTTACAATTGCCCAACTGGAAGATTTCCGCTTGGACCTTCCAACCATAAAATTGGAATATTACAAAACAATTCACTTTCACTTACTGATATAAAATATAGGGTGATCCATTTACAAAAATTGTGAGTCCTAAGTATTCGAGTTTGGACTTGCCTTGTATACGGTTTTTTAGATACTAAAGTAGGTCTAGTGGTACTAGAAGACAATCAGAGAGAAGTTATAGTTGGAACAGATTAGTGTCAAATTGTGCAGTTCAACGTATACGGGGTGTTGAACTCATTACGATTTTCATGCAGGAACAAGTGGTCAGAACTTTTTAAATGCTCTGTATAACCTACTACAAGCTCACATCATTGCAATAGAGAAGTCGAGCAGAATTCAAATTTGAAGTAAGATACATAGTGTCCCATTTAAAATACTGTATCTTTGATCGGGCATGGCGTTCTGGATTAAAAAATCCAACAATATAAAATTAATTCACATTAATTAACTTTCAGAAATACTAAAATTCATTAAACAATTAACAATAGAGTTATAAAAGATACCTAAAGTGACCCTTCACATCGATGCAGGCTTGTAGATGGTGTTGGTTAGATCGACGTATATCTCTAAGCATTTGCGCATTTACATTTTGAAAAGCTTGCTTTATTTTATATTTCCTATCGTCTGGTGTACTTTGTAGCATATTCTCAAGAGAAAAGATCTACTCAATTCAACTCTGGTGATCTTGGTGACCATAAGACTGGTCTACATCGCTTAGTCCAAGTTTCAGAAAACAAACGAATTTGGAAAATGTAAATGTTGTTGATATCTCAGAACCTACCTAGCTCTATTTGGTAACGTGGTGAAAATATGACGAAGTGAGTTTGGTTTGGTTGAAAAAATGTACCTTTAATCTGCCACGGCGTTCTGGAACAAGCTGAACAATTGCTTGCGACTTATTTCAAAGTATTAGCTTTTAGGCAGACTACAATCGGTCATTTTGGACTAGTGGATACTTGTGATGTTTTCCATAAATCATTTATTCAAAGCTATATTGAACACCTTTTTACTTTCCGACCTTTTGAACTACAAATTTATTGATTTTATTTTTTTAACATAAAATTCGGGTAATTATAGATATTTGGTAGTCGTGAGATCATAACATTTGTTTGGTTTGTAATTTATAATTAACACGATTCCTATGAATAGATCGATGAAAATGATAAAATCTGTGAGATTTTCAACCAGCGCCATGTTAGGCATAACTATTGTCCTTTCAGTTTTTACATCAATAATTGATATTAATTTACGACGTGCTCAAATCTAGTAACTTTTTTTAATATATGCAAATAATTAAAAAAAAAGGACTTGGGGTGGTTCTCATACTAGGATCAGTATTTTGATTGAAATTCTCGGTGAATACCATTTCATAACATCAACTTAATGTGTTTAAAGTTTTCTTAGAAATTTTTGGAATAATAATAAGAAATTTGAATTTATTTAACTTGTGTCACTCTGTATATTCACAAACATTTGTTGGCTTTTCAAGGTGATAATGAACAAAACAAAAAGCAGTTGTGAAAGATTCCAAATATTTTATGTACGTATAAGAATAACTAATAGTTACGTCATATAAAAAATATGTACCCACTTAATGTGTTTTTAAATGTGTTCGAATCAGAGCAATCCTAATTTGTTATTATTTTTATAATGTGTCGTTAACAACTGACCTAGAAATAATATCTACAGAAAATCTCATATGATACACCTTATATTCCATACCTAACACTCGTAATACTTATGTTGCCTATAACAACAAATTAAATGTCATATTTAATGCCAAAGTTTTAGACCGCTTCAGATTTTCCGAGAAATTTTTTTACAATTTTAGAAGACAGTTGTCTCGACAAGAATGCCTTGCCGAGTTGGTTTCTGTTTTCGGTAATGAAGCACCAAACCAGTCGTCAATTTCTTGTTGGTATGAAGAATTTAAACGTAGGTATAGCCCTACTAATGAATGTTTGAATGGAGGAATTTGGGCGTCGGCCCAGCACTGTAGTGGAAAGCATCTGATGCAATAATTACAGTGAAGTAGTGCCGAGCGCGGTAAGTACTTGGATGGGTGACCGGCCCACTGGGGAAGACCGTCGTGTAAATAGCCCGTACAGCCTGCAGCGGAGTAAAACCGAGGTCCCGAGTCCCCTGGATGTTGGGCTCAATAAAGAACCCTACCACTGGTTTGAACACCATTGGGTTCGACAAAATTTCCGGTTAGGGGTAGAGTGCTCCCGGCGTCGGTGATTAGCCTCAGTCGCAGAAATAGACCGACGTTAAATAACCAATTGAAAAAAAATGGAGGAATTGATTAGAAGATAAAAATGTAACGTTTTCGCATTTTTGGTAGTAAACTATATTATTATTATTGTTTGTTTGTTAGTAATTTCGAACTAAAAGCACGGATTCCAGAATAAATAGAACGGGAAGGTGTAAACTACAAGACCCCCAGAAAGGCCAACCGTAGCGATAGTAAATTGTTGGTATAATCGTCAGAATTCACGTTAACAAAACCGTTGGCGACGATCGTTTGTTGGCGATGTCGTTAAATAACGGCACAATCACAGAATAAGACTGTTTCTGCTGATTGGTACATATCGATTTGTTTACCGGAAGTAATTGCTAAGTTTCGAAAACTTAACGGCTAATGATCCTCCACTAAGACAGCACACAACTCGAAAAACAATTGAGTATTTCAAGCAAGAAAAAATCGAATTGTTGAACCATCCTCCATACAATCCCGATCTAATCCCAAATGACTTTTTCACTTTTCCAAAAATTGCGTAGCCAAAGACACTATTGATGATTGTTTTTTTCAAATGTTTTGAAATAGAAATGAAATAAAGTAAAAAATTTCCTTGGTAAAGTTTCACAAAGCATAAATAAAACTTAATATTTCAAAACATAACAAAGTTCTAGTTACTTTATAAACATTAATAACTATCGACAACAATTATTACCAACCTGGTATAGTCAAATAAATAATCGGGGTCTGTTTGATTTCGTGCGGTAGCCGAGACATCCAGTTCTCAAGATCCTCGCTTAAATCCGGTACACTATCTCCTTGGTAACTACCTATGTTGTTCATACTAAAAATTTATAGGTTAAGTCCTTTCCAATAAATTTGCGATGCTTTTCTAACTGCCTCCGAAACAGTACTGATTCTATAAATACCAAAGTCGTATTCATAACTGAATTATATTAAGGAAAATACAGAAGGAAAATCAGATAAACACAGTATAATAATTGTAACCGAATCGATTTTGTTCAAGAACAAAACTAGCAGTCGAATAGGGAGACCACGTGATGTTATGGACTATGGAGGGAACGCAACACAAATGACTTGAAAGGTGAAACTTTCAATGCGAACTAGAGATAGGAACTGAGAGTTATATAACAACGGTTATCTATTTTATACTATTATTTTGTTTAACTTTTTGACAGATGTCAAACTGTAATTGATTATTCGCGGGAAATTTGGCGTAAAGAATATTAGTTGCTTTTTTTCTACCACCAATCTAAGCTAACGTAAGTTAAACTTAGCTAATCTAGCGTTCGTTTTGCCAATGAAGTTATATTTACTAAGATCAACTGACCTCCCCCTTGCCTCCGCCAAGTATGCCGGATTTTTAACTAAGCAGAATTTCTTAGCTAAGTTTAATCGCGAATGCAAGAAAAGTCACTCATTTTTGAAATCTGATAAAGATTCTAACCTTATAAAGACAACTTATTTATATATAAAAAGGTATTTTAAAACAAAAAATGCATGTAAATTACTCTTATTAATTAGGTACTTTATTATTCACGTAGTTATTAAAATAATCGATTTTGAATTGAAATTCATAAAGGTTTACCTTTTTCGACACCTACTTATAAATATGAGTTGTTCCAAACGTGGATCCAGTAGATCCATTTTCTGAGCTACTAGTTTCCTGATTTTATTGGTAATTTTAATTTCAATTAACCTTCGAAATTAACAGTCCTAATTCATTAAATATTTGATTTATTAATTTGTTCACCTTTTCATCTTTGTTTGTATGCAAATTCGCTTGCGCCGATGTTAATAACTGAATGTTTTCTATTTCATGTAAGCATTTGTTTGGCCTATAGCGCAATACGTACATATTATGTACATTTCCCCTTAAAATTAATCACAGCCAAAAAGCCTCTGTATACTTTCAATAAAGCCGTTGAAGTAGAAAGTTTGGGTTCATGGGAACTCAAGGCTCTTTGTAGGTGGTCCAAAGCATGATCGATGGAATTGAGGAGTGGCGACCAAGGGGGGAGACCATATAAGTCTTGCACGATGCGATCGAGCAATATATTGTCTAAAAAGAAAGGAAAGTTGGTCCAACAGAAGCATAAAACGAATGTATAACGTTGTCAATAGTATAAAACTATTAAAACGCCCAAAAAATTAGAAAATTACTTTCCAAAGGGTAGACCGTTCACTAGGAAGCAACATCTACTTCTCGGGCTATAGATGTTGCTTCCTAGTGAACGGTCTACCCTTTAGAAAGTAATTTTCTAATTTATAAGGCGTTTTAATAGTTTTATACTATTATTTTGACTTCTATTGCCACTCACACTAACCATTCACCCCACTTTTAATACTCCATTGATAAATTGATGGCAATATACTCTATCTAGAGATGCATTTCGATTGGTATTCACTGAACTGATCGAAAATGATAAACTATTATTAAAGATAAGGAGTAACTTGGAGAGTTTTAATTATACAACCATATAAAAATATAACACTCTCGATACCGTTTTGTGATAGTTAAATAACTACTCCTCTATTTGCAAGTCTTGTGTCAATAAGTAAATATTCAATTTCCTAGTTTCTGATAAAAACATAGCATCTATTTGCACAATAACCCTTATGACAAGACTATAAGAAAATTCTGGAAAATTCTTATGAACTTTGTTTATCGAAAAAACAAAATTTGATTGAATTAATTCCATGAAATAAAGCCGGACCTGTCGCGCAATGTTCCACTCACCCCAATTTCTTCCTTCCTATATTGTTCACGACTACTTCTTGGCTGATTTTGGAAAAAAAAAGCAATTTGTACCACTTTTCCACTGAAACCCTCGCATATTTCACACAGATATTTTAAAGTAACACCTCTACTGTCCCAATAAAATCCCAACAGAGCATAAAACAACAACTGGAACTAGCAACCAATTTCGTTGAGAACACCACTGTTTTTTTCATTCTATCTACGAAGAACCTGTTATTCCCTAAAGATAAAGCTGTCCTGTAATCAGCCATTTTAGTTTGAGTAATTTATAGTAGCTGGTTATTTAGGCAATATATTTTCTTTTGGAGGAACTTTTTAATTCGTTTAAGAATAAATCGGGGTTAACTTTAAAATACGAGACTATTAAACGACAATTTTTAAGACAGGTTGTTTTCGATGGAGCCTAAAAACTGGGAATATTTTTGTTTCGCAATTTAATAAACGCTTTGGCTATATCTGTCGTGCCTACTGAAAAGAATAAAAGATCCTATAAAACGTTTCACTTTGTGGGGATGCTGCGAGAATTCAATACTCCGAATATAAGGAAGAAACTATAATAAGAATTCGAGTTTCATTCGCCGAACACACTTTTAGTACAAATAGAGGAAATTTTTATTACAAGTTTCAGCTTTTTACTTTGCCTTTTAAAGTTATTTTTTCTTTTAATTTCATTTATTGGAATATTTTCTAAACTTTTAGTTCCTCGAGTGTTCTTGAATGCGGAAAACAATCCATATTGGAATATGGAATAAGCATTTAAAAAAAAATCAGAAATAATTTGTGAATATCAATAGAATTATGTTCTATTTCAATAACAGGATATACCTACCACAGCGCTCTATTCACAGCAAACAAACAAAAAATATTTCATCGTACGCACATGATACAGAAATTATTACAAACGAAATGATCCCATATAGATTTTTCATCCTGTAGGGAACATTTTTGCAAACACATTAGCCCCATTTCAAGATTTTATCGTACGCCCATGGTAGATAGAAAGGTTTGCTAAATGGATCCCTCTTAAAAATTGTATCGTACGTCTATGAAACGAAGTGACGGTTAAGGTTAGTTCATATAGATGCGAATCGCGAAAGCGAATTTAATTCCTATTGGTTGATTTTGGTGACGAAACAAGTGGCAGCAGGCATATTTTAATTTTCATGCGATTTGCAAAATTTGAAATTTAGGGGGCGGGAAACTTGGACAGGTTTTAATTTTTTGCGAAAATCGCTGAGAATTTTCTGTCAAAACTGTCAACTCATGTGCATTCAAGATGTTTGTTGTTATTATTTACTCTTCGACCGCCATATTTTCATTCATTTCAGCGTTATTTGTTTATTATATACGTATCTGTAGTTTAATGAGTGAAAATAAAAGTATGGATTCAGAGGTATCAGAGAAAAGAAGGTAATTAAAGTTTTTCCAAATAAAAGTAGTACTAAAACTATACAGTGTTTAATATTTTTGTCAGTATCTTGTGGAGTGCCAATGTGGGGAAACATTTTTATTTGAAAAATATCAGTACCATTTTTGCTTGGAATCAGGAGCACAACCCATATCCCAACCTTGTTCATTATCCCCTCAAGGAGACAGTAACTGGGAGAGCTCCAATATCTTCAACGGTAGCGGGGCTTCTCAAATTCCAGGTAAAATTTTTTATGTTTGATAAATCTTTTTACGTCAAGACCCGGAAATACCAACAATTTAGCATGCCACCAAAAACATTGAAGTTAAATGTTCCTAGAGTGATTGCGAAATTCGTTCCTATATGAACGGACTGAGAAAAACGCGATTTTCTACATTCAAAGTTGCATTCGCAATTTCGCGATTCGCATCTATATGAACTAACCTTTAGGCATTTGCCGGTATATACAGATTGAAAGGAAAAAGTTAGCAAGGGAGAAGAGCACGTGCTCAACCTTTTTCAATTGTTTTTGGATAAACTTTAAAAAAATTGAAGTTGTTGCAATATGATCAACCATACTATCCGAAAATCATTTTTAAGCCACGAACCCATGTTTTTTCAACTATTGGTAAAATCCATCGTTTTTTTCAGAACTTCTATTTTCATATTATTTTGTTTGTTTTCAGAGAGTTACAAACGAAAACGGAAAAGTGAGTAAGGCACACATCAGTTTTCCAAAGTATATAAACCATGAGGACGTGATGGAATCAAACACATCATAAGCAAAAATTGTATTCCGCAAAATACCAAGAGGAAAATATCCAGGTAAAACTTTCTAAATAGTTTTTGAAACGCATAAAAAATATTTTATTCATAAAATTGACTTATAAAAAACGTTGATTTACATTAATAACATCTCTAACATATTTACAATCCGTCAATTCAATAAAGTCGGCAATAATTATGTTTAATCCACCTACTCCAGCTGATTGAGCTTCTATCCATTTTGATCTATCACCTTCCAAATCTTCAGCACATTTGCTTTCTAAGCTACCTGGAAAAATCAATATTTAAAATAACTTTAAAGGAAAGGTAAATCAATATATTTCTGGAAAAGGTTTTTTGGGCGAAGCCATCAACTTGTAATGCCATTCGTACAATAAAATAGATCATTAAACATCAAAATGTAGTTCATTTAATAATCGTAGAATCAGCACAGTCACAAATCACTTCAACAATATTTATTAGATACGTTTATTAATAAAACATGTCTGGCGATTTGTAAGCTAAAATCATGTTTGGATAACATAACCTAACTAAAAACTACAATGTAACTCATCCGACACAGATGACTCTGTTACCTTTGACAGTGCTGAGTAAACCAAGCTCAAATCATTGCCGCGTCGTCTCATGCTCAACAGTTGACAAGCACCATCCCGTCTGGTTTCCGTTGAGCCCGTTTGAACGCGACCGAGGCATTGAGTTGAAATATACTTACTTAAAAAGTTCTTTATAATAAAATCAACGTCTGGAGTGAGAACGCACTGGGAAATAAAAGCGATATCTTTTATTCTATTTGCAAGGTTGTCATTCAAAGATTGGATAAGTGTCGGTATAGATACAGTATCAGGCCAAGGATTGGGAAAGCTCGCTGATGGCCAAAAGCTAGTTCCAGCTATCCGATAGATTATGATTACCTAAAAAATAACAAATTATTTTTGAATTACTTCACTTGGCACTATTGCTAGCAAAATAAACTAATTACCTGGTATTTATTTTGTGCCATGGACTCTAAAGTTATATCATCCATTTTATTTGTATACGGCAATATTTTATTACCGAAGGTATTATTTAAATCTTGTGTCAATCTTGCATGAATACTTTCATCAAAACCAAAAAAATGCTGAAAATCCATAATAACAATCTAAAAAAATATTACAAATTGATTACTTTCCGCTTACAATGAATATTTCAATGAAATTAATTGAATTTTCACACATAAAATTATAAGACAAACAATTTAAGTGCTGATATTATTTAATTTTGGCTACAAATACCCAAAAACTACTATACATTCTCATTTGGAATAGTACCGTTTATACTACAAATGTGGTAAGCAATATTTTCTTTTAGCTATAGCTGTGGCGTGGTGGTATAGATTTTTCAGTTTTGATTGGTTTGCTTCAAAATATAAACCCCAAGCTTTAGGACGGGTTTATCAATGCCCGGTTGAATCTATCATCTACGTAGCCCTCAGCTATCTCTAGCCGCCAGCCAAAGTCTCGGTTAGATTAGAAAGCGTTTATATGACCGACACGTAGCTAACTGGAGACTAAGTGTAATTGAGCGTGATATCAACGTGGGTGTAATATACAGTGCTATTCAAAAGTCCCCTCCCCCCCTCGTATCTTCTGAACAGCTACACTTACATTAATAAAATTTGGAGTGTGAAAATAAAGTGTTGTAAACTTCTCTACGAATGGTAACAGGTGACGTAAAAGTAATAGGTGACGTCACTCTGGCCAATAATTTTAAATAGGACCTTATGGCAAGTGATATCTCGTTTGAAAGGCATTGACATTGGCTACATAGCCATATTAATTTTGTTTGGGCTCAAACTAATTTTGACGGATGAATTAAATAAATACCAAAATTATTATTTCACATTTAAATATTGAAGATTTTTCAGTCCGCCTCTGGTTGGGTGTCAAGAAAATTGATGTTTTTAATTTAATAGTATTTGTTGCTTTACAAAGTTTTTCTAAATAGCTTGAATATTTAATTTTATTATTGTTTAACGAGACGTTTAAGAGTTTACATAGGCAAAATGGTACGTACTCAAGCCGACAAAGTAGCAGCTACCTTAATAATTGGTGAATCTGGAAAGAATCTCCATGAAGCGGAACGTTTATTTAATGAGAGAAACCCCGATCGCCCTATCTCGCGAACTTATTTGAGGGAGCTTCTTCACAAGTTTGAAGCAACACGTAGTGTTCAAGATGCCAAACGATCTGGTCGACCAACATTTAGTGATGATAAAAAAATTGATATAGTTGCTGAAATGGTAGTAAACCCTACTTCCTCTTTAACTAAAGTTCCGTCTATCTGTGTAGTAAATAAAAGTACAGTACAGAGAGTGTTGGCTAAAAATAAATTTCATCCATACAAGTTAAAAATGGTGCACCACCTTTCGGATGACGACCCCGACAGAAGACTCGAATTCTGTGAACGTATGACAAATAAAATTAGTCAAAACCCACATTACACAAAAACAATTTGTTTTAGTGACGAAAGTACTTTTTGCCTCAATGGAAATGTGAATACACAAAATGTAAGGTATTGGAGTGACACAAATCCTCACACCTTTCGAGAACAACATAACCAATTTCCAGAAAAAGTCAATATTTGGGCAGGTATTTTGGGAAACCACATAGTTGGTCCTGTTTTCCTAAATTCAAATTTAAGCGGTGAAGTGTATCTGGAGATGTTACAAAATGTAATTGAGCCGTTAATTCTTGAAATTCTGGAAGATAATCCAGATGAATTCGGCCATCTGGAAATAACATTTTAACAAGATGGTGCTTCTGCACATTATTATGGTGCAGTAAGACGTTACCTGGATGAAGAATATCGAGGTAGATGGATCGGCCGACGAGGTCCTATAGAATGGCCACCTCGGTCACCAGATCTGACATCATTAGATTTTTTTCTATGGGGGTACCTGAAATCCAAGGTTTATACTACGGCACCAGATAGCATTGGCGTTTTGAAAGAAAGAATTATTGATGAATGCAATGCAATTTCAGCTGACACATTCGAACGAGTACGACAAGAGTTTACTAATAGGATGTATTACTGTCAGGAAGTAGACGGAGCACATTTCGAACACTTGCTATAAGAATCAATTGTTGATATTTGATTAATTAAATTTAAAAAAATAATATCAATAATTTTGGTATTTATTTAATTTATCCGTCAAAATTAGTTTAAACCCAAACAAAACTAATATGGCTATGTAGTCAATGTCAATGCCTTTCAAACGAGATATCACTTGCCATAAGGTCCTATTTAAAATTATTGGCCAGAGTGGCCAAATTTTATTAATGTAAGTGTAGCCGTTCAAAAGATACGAGGGGGGAGGGGACTTTTAAATAGCACTGTATAGAAGTAATGGTTTTTATTTTTCTGTTACCGAAAACTTACTCTGGCAAACCGTGGGTAATGTCACTTTGTCAGTGTCAAACTTGTGGTGATACCGTAGAGAAATAATAAGGGAAGTTTTAAAATATATGGAGGGAGCTGGAACAACGTTTGTACGCAGTCTATAGCGCATGGCGCTTCACAGCAACTAAATGAACAAACAAACCCCGCGTCCCACTACTCATTTTTAACATTATTTTAATTTGAGGCTAGTCGTTGCCTTTTTTAAATTTTTTAAATTCTATGGTCTGTGTATGAATTGTTTACGTTTGTTGGTTTTGAAAAAGGTTAAATAAAAATGGAAGCTTTTCGATTTTGTCCCAAACGATGATAATACATCGAAATTTAAAATTGAAATGAAGGAAAATGTGAGGAAACAATCATGACACAGTTGACAGTCAGCACCTGTTTGTTCTATGGTTAACATTAACTTGATGGTGGCAGCAAGGATAGCCAGCTAATGCAAGCCTCCGTTACAAAAATGAGGCCACAGTCTCACAGTACTGAATGTATTTTTAATCCCTTTTGGTCACTCACCTCTTCGGGATGACTATTTAAAAAATTGGCGATCTCATTTAAACAGTCTTGTAAAGGAACTGAATATAAACTATGTACTATATAAAGATCGTTTGTCCCGTCTTTAGTGGAAGTTCTAACGTCAAAATAGCGAACTCCTCGAATTAGTTGATCATTAGCTAAGTAACTTTGAGTTCTCGACCATCTTGCAATGACTTCTTTAAGTAACGGACCCAAAAAGGACAATTCTTTAACAATTTCTTCGGCGTCAGGGGAAATGTCGGAGTTATCGGTTATGTTTGAAGTAAAACTATCATGGGAACCTGTAAAAAACGGTTTAATTGTGAAAATTTCAGTTGATTTTGAGGTCTTAATATTTTTACACTTCCCAAAATATGTAATTTGAATGGAATTACGTCTTCTTTAGACACAACATAACTTGCCATTTGTTGGCGTTGTACATACAAGATAAAAAGTCAGAAATGTAAGTTTATCTTTTTAGTGGGTGCTTCTTCTTACTTTTATCTCCTGGCGTTCGCTTATTTGTATGCAGATTTAACAAATTTTTAAGGTGTGAAATGTAGCCTCTGATGAAATGTTATAAGCTCTGAAGGATGGAAAAGGACCAAGACGAAATTTAATCTATTTATTTCTACTTTTTAATCAGGCTATTTTGTATTCGTTTATTCTTTTATTAACAAAGATATTATTTGTTATTTGAAGAGGCACATTATTCTGGTCCGAGTTCAATTCTGTCGCAACGAAAAGTAGAGCCAGATACCCGCTGATCGTAGGAACTTCCATACTTGTGTTGTAATGTGTGCTAATATGTAGGGTGAAGCGGTGTATTTATCAAACATCAAAAAGCAAAAAGTTGAGGGCATTATTGCATCACTTCCTATGATAGTGGTAGCTTGATTTAAATATTTAACATAAAAGAATTTTTTTGGAATGGTAAATATATTAACAAACACATTTTTCTTAACAAAAAACTACCTGCCACTAAGATAGCCCTTTCAATAATATTTTTTTGATGCTGAAGAGGAAAAATAGATGAAAATAGATAATTAAATAGAAGAGGGCATTCAACAAAAACAAAGTAGAAGAATTTATAATTCTGTAGATGTCTATTTATTTCGTATAGTTGTGGATTGTAATAAATCATTTATGGCTAATTCCTGAAAGCCACTACCTGATTTCCCTGTCTTTATGAAATTACAATGACATTCTTATAAAGGATACAATTCCAAAAACGAGATTAAAAAACGAATTGCGGGTTATCGTTTTTTATTTAAAACACGAATAAAAAATAGGTGGTTTAAATTAGCTTTATCTAATTTTGACATATAAAGTGACATTTTTCAAAACTGACTTCCGTTAGCAAACGTCACATTTTTCGTAACCAGTTACATAATCAAAAATATTATGTAAATGGTGATGAAAAATTAATTTTATCACCAGTTAATAAAAACAAGAAAGAAAAGAAGAAAGTTTAATGTTATATTATAGAAAAATAACAACAACTAGAACTGAAGAGAACTACTAACAATAAGAACAACTACAACAATTTACTTTTTATTTCATGCATTATTAGCTATTTTCGATTTTAATTTAATATTAATGGTAAAATAATAAAGAAAAGTCTGAAATTAATGTATAAAATAAAAGTACTTATTGTCTTGTGTAATATTGGTTGCATAACTTGTAGGAATCAAAAAGTGCTGTTTTCAAATCAGAAAAATTAATTAAAAATTGTTAAAAAACACATAAAATAAATTAAATTTTCTTTTTGTCAAAATTAGATAAAATCTTGTATGAAAATGATGCATTTTATAACTGGTTACATAAATAGCTATTTTTGTATTCAAATTATATTATTGTTATTTAATAATTATCGAATAACGCGAATAGCAATATTAATTTATTCATAGTTTATTAGTTCTGGTCGGGTTCATAAAAACAATTAAATTTACAAAGTATTCATCAGCTAAAGCAAATTTACAATTTATTATTTTTATTTCCAAAATTTTAGTAGATAAATCGTTTTGGTTGGTACGAAATTAATTAAATTACTGCAGTTACAAAAAAAAATTAACAGAGCTGCGTATATGATGAAATAATAAAATCGCGTTTCTACAGGGAACCGATTCATGGGGCAATGAAGAGCAATGAGGAAGTTGATCTATTTGTTATGAAACTCTGATTGTAGCTCAGGAATATGAAGCAGCGGGTCTGGTAAGGTTAGCGACTCTCGGAATTATGAGACAATTTTTTTTTATTAGAAAGTTGCTATAGAGCATTTCAATTTATTTAACAATGTTACCGTGTGCTATGGAAATATTTCCACCCTCCAAATTTTATTAATGTAAGTGTAGCCGTTCAAAAGATACGAGGGGGGGAGGGGACTTTTGAATAGCACTGTATATAAAATATTTTGACAGTTCTTGCTTCAACTTCTGGAGTAAATATAAGTAATAATACAAACTGTACAATTAATGTTAATATTCATCCTAAATAATATAAGTACTTATGTATTTGTTGGTATTCAATAAAAAGTAATCCTTGTCTTTGTAGTATTTCAGAAATGTCAAATTTGGAAGTGATATTCAAATTTGGAAGTGACGTTTGGTTTCGCAGCCGTTGCTATGGGTAACGGCCGCGAAATTGAATTTCGCGGACTGTGTTGAGAAAGCGAAATACTGACTTCGCGTCCGATTGCACGAAATAGTAATTTTCGGTTGTGTACAATATTTTTCTTAAGACAGCGAACTGTCATCACTCGACAATATATCGAAACGTTGTTGTCATAGTAACGAAATCATGGTAGATTGTATTATAAAAGAGCGATTGGAAAAATGAAAAATCAGGGACCGGAAATAGCTATTTGTGTATCAAGAGCAGAAAGTAGTACTTTGGTAGTCGAGGCAGAAAGTTGCCGCGCGACGCGTTAGCGGAGCGCGGCAATCTGTCGAAACTACCAAAAGACTTTCTGCTCTAAATACACACAAGATTTTTCCCACTATCACACCAAAATTAACTACTAGCTCTCTTTTATCTATAAATAAAATTAGGCCTGCGCCAAAGTTACTTTCTGCTTAAGACCGCCAATAATGTCAAATTATGACAGCTCGCGGAAAACAACAACTTTGCAGTTGCTTTTCAAGGCACAAAAGACGACTTCCGATAGTGATAGTAGAAAAAAGCTTTTGCCGGTCCCTCACGTCCATTTTCCGGTCTTGATCGGCAAAACGTTATTTTCTGGATGAAAAATTGTCCAGAATGTCTATATTTTCTGGTCGGTCTTGAAAAAACAATATTACAATGCAAGTGTATTAATTGTAAGAAAAACTTTCTTTACTTACAATTTGACTGTCAGAGCATGTGTACTTTTTATCTCATTTTTAGTTACAAGTGCGATACGCGCGAAATTTAAACAATATTTGACGTAAATATATTTTGCTTCAACGCGGCGTTGCCAGATATAAAATCTATCAAATGAGTATATTTATTTTGAAAAAAAAAGAAAATATCCGGATTTTGGTTTGTAATAATGTTTGTTTTCTAGCTTTTTATTGTTATAACAACAATTTCGATTGTTCATAGTACATGACACAAAGCATCAATCACTTAATTACAATTATCTATTTGAGCGTTCCAGTTTGTATCGAAACTATTACTAGCAGAATATCAGAGAGTTCCACTGGAATAGCGAGTTTACTAATACTAATTCCATATAAATTGTTGGCTTATTCTGCGGTTAGCCATTACTGATTGAACGATTACTGTCCTCTTTGATCGTCCAAAGGCCGTTTACGCTGAAACTCCGAATAAGCCGACTCGGTCTGGATTTCTCCATACAAGAGATTTTGTCCATGTTGAATAAAACTGGGTATTAGTAATGCGAGTTGATTCTGGTATCACTATTTAAACTGCTAGTTTGTAAATTGGCTGAAAACGTTTATGGTATTTATTTATTGTCACGTGTTGAAGTGAAGTTCAATCAAACTTTCAGCATCAGAGTTGAATATAAACTATTTATACATGATGTCCAAGCACTACATACCAAAACTTGAGAGTTGATGGAAAGACTAAAAATAATCATACTACTTTACATAAAATTTTTTCCTTACACCCTGCGTTAACTAAAGGGCTATACAGTTGGGAATTAAAAATAGTTTTTTATTCATTATATGACTTTTTTCTCTCATAAAACAATTAACTTTTCAAAGCATCTTTAAAGAAAAAAGTACTCCTATGATATCTAGATAAAATGAACGTCTTCAGAGATACGGGAAATTTTATGTCGAACTTCACACCTATTGGTCCATATTGAAAATTTTTTTTAAAAGGTTTATGGCCGTTTGCACCAATAAAAGCATAAGCTAAGAATAACTAAGGCGAGCTTAAAATTTAAGGGTCGCTTAGTGAAAGTTCAGTTGCACCAATGTTTTTCCTCGGCTTCTTAGCTAAGTGTTTAATACATTTGTCAACATCGCTTTTTAAGTTGAGTTTTATTGATTTCTCTATGGTTTCTGGTGACTTTTCGTTTTTATGGTTTGAAATAAATGTATTAGAAACTGTTAAACGTCAATTTTTGAAAATCAAAAGATTTTATTCTTGTTTTCTTAATAAGAAAATTACTGATAATGGACACAGTTAAAAATAAGAAAATCAGATCGGCAAATTATATAGTACAAGAGAAAGAGTTGCTAATATCTTTAGCTGCAAAGTACAAAGATATTATTGAGAATAAGAAAACTGATGGTTTGTCAGTTTCCGATAAAAATGAAATTTGGCGAAAAATTGAAGCTGAATTTAATCTGGTAGCTCCATTTTCAAGAATGTCCAATACTTCCAAATCATCCTCCATAAACATTTTTCTTCAAAATAAAGAAACACGCCTGAAATAGGAAAACGCAAAACGAAAACCCGAAAACAGAAAAATAATTGACATATATCAATCAAAACACAAAAATGTTAGGTTAGAAATCTCCACTTTGAGGATAAGTGGAGTTTAAGCGAGCGATTTTCTAAGCTTAGCTAAGTGGAGCTTTAAATGACAACTTGTTCATGGTGCAAAGCAAAACTTTCCTAAAGCGCCACTTAACTTTAAGTCTACTTAAATATTAATTGGTGCAAACGGCCGTCAACCTTTTTATTATCGTTTATTATTTTCTTACTGGTTGGTGGACAAGATTTAGTATTCTACTCGCATATAATGGTTAATATTTACCTTCGTGAATAATAGCCGTCATTATAAGCTTGTTAAATGATATACGGTTGAAGTTTTACAAATTTCCAATAAGCCATTTACCCCCGTTTGCACCGAAAATTGTCCAAACTCGGCTTAACTAAGCCAGCTTTAATATTAAAGCTCAGCTTAAACCTCAATACATTGCACCAACCAAGCTTAGCTAAGCGAAAGAAAGTCTGGCAACGCTGTGAAAATTCGTTCTGTCACCCGTGAAAGAGGGGAGAACTCGAAAATCTAACCTTAAATTTGTTAATGCTTGAAATATTTCCGTCGGCATTTTCTTATTTGGTATTTTGTGAATAATTTTTGAGATGGAAAACGAGAGCTGCAAAAGGGCTTCTAATTTTACGCTTTCTGAGAAAACTCAGCTTTTGCAAATTGTATCGAGGTATAAAAAAATTATTGAAAAAAAAACCGACAGAAGTAGCATAGAGGCAAAAAATAAAACTTGGATCCAAATTGGGGAAGAATTCAATGCTTCAAGCTCTAGTTATGTGTATCGCAGTACAATTTCATTAAGAAAAGCATATGAGAACAAGGAAAAAGAGGTTTGTAAACGCTTTGCAGAGGATAGAAGAAGAATAATGGTCACAGGTGGAGGCCCACATAACAGAAACAAAGTCACAAGATATATATGATATATATGTCAAATCACAACATGAGCAGTCTAACCTCAATTATAATTAAGCCTAGCTTAAGCCGTCAAAATCGGTGGCTCAATATTAAGTTTAATACATTATTCGTGTCGGTGCAATCGAATTTCCAAAATAAGCCAAGCTTAAAATTAAGCAAGGTTTAAAAGCTTGCGGTGCAAACGGGCATTACAACTCAACAGTAAAAAGTCATTTTTAATCCCCAACTTTAGAGCCCTATAGCCCGTTAACGGAGGGCGTGGCATTTTTAGTCTCTCCATCGTCTCCTAAGTTTTTGGTACATTGGAACACTCTGTATATTATCGGAAAACTAGAAAGACTAGAATATTTCATCTGTTTACTCAAATTATTCTTTGGTAAAGTGAAGGAAAAAATGAGGAACCAACCTAACCTCACTTAATACAGCATGAAAGTGACAAGTGTCAGTTGAGCAGTGACGGTTTAAACTACAAAAATAAAATATCTATAATCTAGAATTTTTTTTCTCACCTGGTATTGCTATATTTATAATGGGCGCTTGTCGAATTTGCTGTGGCAACAGCGACATCCAGTTTTCCAAATCATTAGCCAAGTCATTATCTGTGGCCAAGTCAGTGACACCGCCGCTCATGGTTTATGTTTATACGTAATAGTTATATCTTATAGGTACCTCACTGAATAATAACAACACAATGTTTGTGTTCGGTATTTTCTCCTTTATTAATAAAATCACACTTACTTTATCGATAATTCATTATCGAAAAGATATAACAATAACTTTTATTTCAGTTTTCACGAACACAATAATCACGTTTTTAGAATCAAACGAGGTTACAAACAATTTCTAGTGTCAACATTCTGTTGAGAGTAGAGATGGGCACGTTATTTACAAGTTCGTTGAAAGTAACGCCCAAATATGTACAGATTACACTAAGAATTGCATTCAGTGCAATTATCAATCACTATGATAACACTATTGAGTTTGACAACTTCATTCCAAATAAATTTCAAAATGTCACGTTTTGGCAATGTTAATATGTTTAAAGGATAAATGCGCTAATCAAAGAAAATACTCCCAGAAAAACAACCTACAGTCATAAATATATTTGGGATCTCAATTAAACATATTCAAACCATTATCACAAGACGTACTAGATAAATTGTATACCTAAGTAATTAATATTTTTATAAAAATGATCTTACAGTTAATCAATGTTCCAAAGTAACGTCAATAAGTCTGCTCTCTAGTTTTAACATCGCAGTTTAGTTCATTAAAAATGGAAATTATATTCGAATATGTTGCCAGATTGTTTTAGAACGTATAATGTATAAGATATAATACATCCATGATCCTGTTCAGGATATTGGAACAAACTTATTAAATTATTTTATTATCTTCATCCTTGGTAAACGTGTAAATTTTCAATTTAATCTGAAGTATGTATAAAGTCAAAGTAACTTACGTTTGAAGATTCCGTAATATGAATACCTACATACAGGTAAGGAAATTGAAAATCTTAATGTAAATAACTTATTATATTTCATTTTTGAATTATGTAAAAATGGTCATGCGCTTGAATTATTTTTAAAGCTGGCAACACGGTTCTGATGATGAAGGTCCGTTGGTCTTATCTTACATTGAAGTTACTGCTTGTCACACTCTCTGATAAGTGTGTAATTAGATACCCTCAGGTGGACCCCAAATATGATGAGGTACATTAAAGGGGTGAATATGTTTTAGTTTAATCTTAAAATGTTTCAACCTAACAACAATTTTAGATAAATTGTTAATTCACCTCTTGATTCCTTTCTATTGATTCCATTAATTTAATGTAAGTGGCGTCTATATTTTCAACTAACACTTTTATATATAATTATTATGGCTGCAGAGGCCACGAGTATATAAGGCTTGGTTGGATATTTTCTTCCAATCGTATTTGTAACCTTTTCCTATCTGTGCATGTATGTCCAGCAGCTGCAAATATAGAATTCAAGGGCACAGCACTGGATGGAAGAGTAAACGTGGTGAATTAAAATTAAACATTATACTAGCCACGTGCCAAAGCAGAAGCACAGCAAATTCCAGGTCAAAAAACCCTGCTGCCGCTGACTAACGAGAAGTTAAACCTGAGCAGGGTCCAGATAGGAAAAGTGACGGAATTACTAACCGGTTACTATACAAGAAGACTTCTGAACAACGCGGCAGAGGCAGACGACGACAGCAGTTGACGTTGAGCAGCATGTCCCGTCGTCCTACATTCCGAATCCAACTGCAGTTATAGTGCGGTTCTCAGACCTATCTGTGCTTGTCACTTGTATGTCTTCAAAAATGAATAATACAATACATCAAGTTTTGAAGAGGAAGACGATGATTTGTTGCTGTACTTACATTTTTTTAAAAGAAGAAGGCCAGTACTACCAATGTATAGGTGCAGGATCACCGAAGGCCCTTTTGAAACACTCATAAAAAGGCATTTAAATGAGAATGAAATCATATTAAGAAATTACTGCCGGTTTAATAAAACACCGTTTGATTTTTTGCTAACTTTAATTTATCAGGAACTTACACCAAAAACTACAAGGAATGTAATAACGCCTCAAGAAAAATGATCTTTGTAACCTGCATGTTTGCAATCAAATGATGGGGGATGTTGAGATACCAAATTAATTAAATCTTCACTGTCTTCGCCTTCCAACACATCCATTAAATTCGACGGCACGCAGCACTACTGTGCAAATACATGTCAACCTCTCGCTCTTTGCTACTTCTTTTGTCACTTTTTTATTTTTTAGCGTCTCTGTGCCCAAAGTATCTTATTATTCGGTAAGACCTTACTACCGTTGATATCGAGGACGTTTATACAATTCCATAACCTCCTGAATTGTTGTTTGTGTTAATTTCGTACGACTCCTCGCTTATGTTGTTGATATTAATCCGCCTAAGTTACTTTTAAAAAAATCCTTCAATTTATTCAACATACTATTCCCATGCATATTCGTTGTTTAGTTATTGATTTCAAGGAATATCCACCTGAATAATTTTCACAATCTTTATGTTAATTCACGTCAAACATCAAATAAAAACATTCGTTTCCATTTAATAAAAACAAAATATTTCGAATTATTCTATTTGCAAAAGTTACTGACCATATTTCATTACCAATGCAACCAGTCAAATAGAGAGGATTTTATTCTGGTGAAATTTTTTTTAACAATTTTATGAAAGCTAGGTAAAATCCGTTCTTTCTAGTTTTATGCCAAATTGGAAAGAAAAAAATTTAATTTTAAATATATACAGTATACCTAGATGGATCATTGTATGTATGTAAATATATTGGAGTGATATGCACTGAAACATAAAAGATCTACTTCTTCTTCTTCTTACTCTACTGTTTTGAGATTTTTCAAGTGCCCAATAAGTCGACTATGTCCCGTTAGGACCCCTGTTAAAACTCTAGTATAGTTTTACTCTCACTTAGGCATCCATCTGATCTCAACAAGTTGTCGTCACTGAGAAGAATCTTTTATTGTCTAAGCCCTACTAAATCTTTTCAGTGGTCAGATTTTCTCCTCTTTTCAGTGCTGCCTATTTTTTTCCAATATTACATCGGAGCTGATACCACAGAAGGGTTCCAGTTCCCAAAAGGGTATTTCAGCTAGTTCATCTTCTATTTCATTTCCTCAAGATCTGTCTCTAAGAAATGGAGTCATTCACAGAGATCCTGGAATACCAACAGTTGAAGAGTCTGCAGGTTTATGATAATAGGAGCGATATCTTCCATTAATCCATCAGCTTTTCATTGTTTTGCATCCAGATAAATTACATGGTGGTAAAAGTAAAAATACAAAAGTATGGAAAATTTGAAGATACCAGAAAAAATAATAAGGTAAACAAAATTAACACAAACAGATACAGCAAACACTGTTTCTATAAACGGTCATCAAACAGATAGCTTCATAACAAAAACCGGAGTACGCCAGGGAGACCCAATATCAACAACTTTATTCAACTTCACACTAGAAAACATATTAAGAGAGAGCAATATTCACACAAAAGGAACAATATATAGTCACAAACATCAATGTCTAGCCTATGCTGACGACTTAGTGATAATAGCAAGGTCTAGGAAGGAGCTAATCGAAGTTTTAAAACGTCTGGAAAATAGTGCGAGAAAAAAGGGCCTTCAGTTAAATGAACATAAAACAAAGTACATGATAATGAGAACAGGTAATGAAAAACTTGATAGAGAACTGACTTTCCGGAGTATTTTAGACAATAAAGAGTACACTATTGAGAATACAAACGAAATAAGCTACCTAGGAATTAACATCAATAACAGAAATGATGAGTCAGAAGAAATTAATACAAGAATAACGAAAGGAAACAGGAGCGCAGGGGCACTATTGAAGACATTTAAATCGAAAACGGTATCAAGAAGAACAAAAAAAAGAATTTATCAAACGATCATAAGACCAACAGTCTTATATGGAGCGGAGCTGTGGATCATGAATAAAAAAGAAGAGAAATTACTAGATATATGGGAGAGAAAAATACTCAGAAGAATATATGGGGGGAAAAAAGTAGGAGATATCTGGATCAGAAGAACAAATGAGGAGCTCATGGAGTTATATGAAAGCCCTCCGATATCGGCGGTAGTAAGGTCGCAACGTATAAGATACTTAGGGCACATAGAGATACTTGCAAATAGCAGAGCAACAAAAGAAGTACTTAGAAGAGGAACTGGATATAAAAGAAAGAGAGGAAGACCAAAAAAAAAGTGGATAGAAGCAGTAGAAAAGGACCTAGAGCTGTTGAACATACGCAGATGGGAAGAGGTGGCAAAAGATAAAAGAGAATGGAGGAAAATAGCCAATCAAGCCTTAGGCCTTCAAGGCCTGTAGAGCTGTTATATATATATATATATAAAAGTTTTGCCAGTGCTCGGGATTAACTGCAGTGAAGGCGACCTTTTCCGCATCTTACGCTTTGAACTTCCAATAGTTCGCACGTGTAATAATCTTGCTTAAAATTAATGTCTTTTTTTCTGAGCCAATCCATGCTTTCCTCTTCCTCCCATGAATTGTTGGGTACAGCAGATGATTTTCCTGATGATAGCTATTTATTTAAAAATTCACACATCCCTTCATTATTCATTTCAAGAGGTAATCTATCAATTTTGTTTTTCCCTCGTAGAATAACTTCTGCGTATAACGTTTTTTATATAAATTAGATATCAACGTCGTTGTGTCAACCAGATTTACGTTTGTTACCTTTCGTTTTTGATGAAGGTGTCACATAATCACCGAAGCGGAATAAAAGGAAAAACCCAGAAAGTTATTTTTTATTTGCACAACAATACTAAACGGAAATTCCACGAAACAAATAGGGAACCGAAATAAAGAGATAAATCGCGTTTCAAAGGCTGTCATACTATTGGCATTCCTATTTCAGATATCCTTCTATTGATTGCCTTAAGAAAATAAATACACATAGTAACTTTGGTATATTGCAACACAAAACATTTTACATTTTTTTTTCCAATTTATTGAATTTGAGTTTAGTAGATTATTATAAAATTATAAATATTTTAGTGTGCAACGTTGAAATTACACCATTAAGCTCCAACCTTCACTCTTTTTTCTAAAAATATGCTCATCGATATATTCTTCAAGTATTCAGCACTTTAGGAGTCAAAGAAATCTTAAATAAGTGCATATTATAAGAATTGAAAGGTAAAAGCTATTTTTCATAGAGACGCTTCATCTATGTAAAGGAGAAAAGAGAATATTGACATTGTCGTGGAAGTTTTATTGTTAATGCTTCCCTTAAGCTACGAAAGTAAATTAAATACTGTGAATGAATTATTAAAGAAGAATAAAATTGTGATGTTTGTTGTAATGCCATACGAATATATCGAAAGTTAGTTAACGTGAATGCAGTTTCCGGTAGTCAGGCAACACTCGGAGTCCCAAAAATTAGTCCTAATGGGATTGGATTACCTTTGACTCCAGATTAACGTGTACCAAGCGATTGGAAAAGTACGAAGGCCGAGACTGTGGGGTTGAGAGTCAACCAAAAATGATCTGATTCCACTTACCACCCCAAAACCATCGTCTCCTAATACAGCAGTTTTAAGTTTTTTTTTTTGCATTTTTCGACCTGATCCGGTACTGTTAAGAGGCAGCAGACTTTAGATTCGCGTTCAGCATCCCAAAAAATGTATAATTCCGTTGAGAAACCCTCTACCGGACTCATGCTAGGAGATAAGCACTTTTGAACACCATTTGATCAGGTTACGATATATTCTTATATTTTAAGAACAATATCAATCACTTTCATATTTTAAGATAGGTAAATAAAATGTAAGCAGATTTTATACATAGTTCAGATTACGGTGACGATAATGAACAATGTAATACATTTGAATAGGGGCTTAATAGGTTTTGATGGATGTTTATCAATAATTATTTTCAATTTCTACTACATGAGATATTTAAATATAGCTAGTTCATGGATACATTGATTTATCTATGTGAATTACTTAAAAAGGTCAAAAAAAAAACAGCTAAAACTCACTAAATTAAAAGTAAGTTTGTGTCTATCGACCTGTTTCTAAAATTTATCAATTCCTGCCTGACGTTCCACTAGCCACTTCTAACTCCGCAACTTTGACCATAAGACAATGGTCATCTGTCAACGGCCATTTCCATTTTGGCAACGCCAAAGCCGAACTTCCTCTAACCGACAAGAGCAATGCGACTATCTTGAAATAAAGACAGATTTTTTCAATTTTCTATATTCTCTCAACTCTGTTGCCCCCATTTATTAATACATCCAGTTCAACTTTTCCGACCACCGATCCAAGAGGAAATATCAAAGGTACCTAAAAAGTACAGGCCTCATTTCTTTTTCTGCTCCTCACTTGGAAAATTTTTTACCTTTCTCAGCTTAGCTGTTTTTTTTTGTTCGTTGATGTCTAGGTAAGTGGCACCCTAAATCTTGTTATGGTCTGAAAACCCTTTAACATACTTAATGCAACACAAACATGGAGTCAAATCACTTCATGCCGGCACCATTCTTGAGTGGTCACTAACAAGTGCCCAAGTAAACATAAAGTTACAAATTGGCGCCCAACGTGGGATAGAAAAGTCTCATACCAGCATAACTTTAGTGTTACGAGTTGAATGACTTTAATATCCCATTTTCTAAGTAGGTATCAGGCGAATTGTATTCTGCTTATGCAATTATTTCGCCTCTCGAATACATTTAAAAAATGTTCTTCTCGATGTTTTTCTGGGACTTCCTTAATGGAACATGAATGGAACACAATTTTGTTTCATTTAACTTATTCATTGAGTGCGTTTCGCTCGTGTCTGATATTCTCGTAACTTTTAAATTGATGATTTATGGCTTCTGGTTTCATGCCCACTCCCTAAAAAACTTATTTTATACAGGATGGCTGCTACACAGGCTGTTTCACGATAAGTTTACATTATCTATGGAAAATATTTTGACAGACATACCACTTGATCTACAAATGAACCGTAAATTTATATTATTTTGACTAGAACACCATACATATTATTAGTTTTTAGGATTTTTCGTTGACTTTGGGTGTCACTTTTCTAGATATTTATTTTTTTTTTGAAAAACTGACAGATCCATACTTTTATGTTTAAAATTCCCAATAGCAAATAAAATAATCTTCTATTTTACATTTTTGTATCCAGATTCTCATTTCACTGCTATATAATATATATAAATGTAGTATATATAACTATTTCATAATCATTCTGGCAATACTGCGATTATTTTGTTCTTATCTCTGCTAATTTGGCAAATAATGATAATAAACCAATGACGTTGTCAATGTTTTGCATTATCATCTTTTTTTAAACATTTCAGTATAATACTTTCTAATTCGGCGTTTAACTTTTTTGATACTGAAATGCTATAAATTCGTCACAATTATTCAAACTTAGAGACCCACCACTGCTTCGCACTGATACATATTAAGCTAATTTTGTATTTTATAATATAAATTAATTTATTTGTGAGAACTTATAAATCAAGGGCGTACGCAAAAATTTTGGAACGCGGTTAATTCATTAGTAGAAATTTCCATTTACCATAGGCGAACGTTGAAATTTTTGAAAGGATAATTCCATTTGAAAAAAAATTTCCGTCTACTCTGAGCATATGATTAAGAGGTAGAATTGTTTATTAAAATTTCCATCTATGATAGGCGTACAATACCAATTTCCGTTTTCCATCGGAGTACGATGAAGCTTTTAATAGGGCTTAATTTAATTGTGTTTTCACTTCTGTCAGCGCAGTCCCACGATTGCCAAATTCCCTCTTTTAATAAAGCATATATGTACCCGCTCAATAATATTAGTATAAATAAATCAACCTCTGTAATAATTGCATCGTTACGTCAATGATATAGAAATTTTAAACAAATAAATTAAATCCTTATGAAAATGTTATCGTACGCTCATGGTAGATGGAAGTGTTTGCAAATAATTAATCCCTTTCCAATTTTTAAAGTACTCCCATGGTGAATGGGAACTTTTGCAAATAAATTTATTGATTTGTTTAATTGTGTCTGAGATATACTGTGAGAGTTTTCTACTTTAGAGCTATATTTCTTGCATTTAAAAGTGAGAAGTCGTTTTTGATTCCATTTTAGATATACACCGCTTCACTTTATTCGACAGAAAAAAAACACAGACATATAAAAAATATGTCTGTGAAGAAAACGATATTGCAGACCCTACCGAAATAAGCATTTGCTGCTTTTTCCTTAGCCTCAACAGCCTCAAATTTGTTTCAATTTTCAATCCAATTCAAGGTCATTTTTACTTGATTTATTAATATGGATTAGGAAACTTACCCACGTGCGCACAAAATTTTGAGTTCTCTGTTAGAAACATCGAAGAAATTTAAAAACAAAATTATCAGCCAAACTTTAAATTTTTCAGGTTTAATTATCTTGGAAGTTCTTTAAACATATTTTCTTGGTATACTTTGTTCCAAGATATTTCGTTTTGACTTATGCTCACATAATTGATTCAAGTCCAAAACCCACAGCAACAATAGCGAAAAGATAATGCCCAATAGTATTCTTATTTTACAAGTGAAATATTTGGCTGGTGAAATAATATATTTGAGATATTCGATAACATTGATTTGTAAATCTTTCAATTATCTACTTCGACGAGACATCGTATGACACTCATGATACTTGGGTTTTGTAGATTCATCTAGAAAATGCAAAACAATTTGTTTTGGAAAAATGTAGTGATTTTTTTAACAAAATAAATTTAAATTTAGTATCTAAATTTTACCGACAACGGATCTGTTACTGTTAACTATACAATGAAGGTTTGATAAACTTTCATTACAAAGTCCTAAAGGTTAGATGCCGAGTCAACGAAATATTGTGAAATGTTCTTCAACAAGAATTACAATTAATCGGATAAAACTAATAACGAAGGTAAACATATATTATTTCATGTCATCTCAAGTGTAGTTCCAGTGTATTGTATAGTTTTACAGTGAATTATATATCTTTGAGATGAATGAGAGATTCGGAATTGCTTTTTGTCCTTCGAAGATGGGATGATTTCCTTTGCTTTTCGCCTTGCTTTTGTCCGTTTAATTCCTAAGGCTAAGGTCACGTCTTTGACATGAGATTTAGTTCAACGTTGTGTACTTTGTTAAACGTAATAAGTTTAACAAAACAGGCTAAATCATAGTTTGTTACTCTTGTCCATAATTACGGATCAAAGGACTTTCAAATCTTGAAATACAGCATGTTAGATAGTCAAGCAGACATTAAAGCACTAGTTTCTTGTATTATCAGCTTTAAAATGGTATGGGAATGCCAAGGGGAACATAATTGTCAACTAATGTGCATTACAGGTGTCACTGGAATAAAAGGAAACGAAATAGCAAATGACAAGGCAAAGAGAGTAGCTGAAACACCGTTTTGAGGGCCGTAGCCCTTTTGCGCTATCAGCTTCAAAGTAGTATTTGAAGAAAAGAAGAAGATCTGACCATTGGAATGATCTTAGACATTCAAAGATACTTATGGGAAACTACAACTAGGTGGGAACAAATGAATGCCTAAGCCAAAGTAAAACCTCCATCTTGCGGATTCCGTAGCAATATAGAATCCTAGTGCACAACACCTAGGAGATGGAAGATGGACACCTTCATGAAGGAACTTCTAGTCGCTGAGACTAAGTAGAAGAAAGGGGACACAATAGATCTTTTAGGTCTCAGTGAATACATTTCAAAATATGAAAATATTTCAATATCTCATGAACTTTATCTTTTGGTGAAAGAGACAATATTTGTATTTGGACTTGAAGAGGTATCTACCCCGCTGTATATCACTGTCTTTGAAGAGATAAAGTAATAATGAACTGTGCAGTAGTTCTCATATCATGAAATATTCTTCAAAATATGAGTAGAAGTTGCTAAAACAACTTCCTGTGATAGAGTCCCTGGTTAAGACTAGTTCTTGTGAGATACCGTTACTGTGAGGTGCCATTCATTTGAGATACTATTTCTGGAATATACAGTACCTGAGCAAGTCTAGTGTCTGAATACAACGGTCCTGGCTAGACAAGTTTCCGGAATAAACCGTTTACTGGATTAAATTCCGTAGACGAAATGGAAAGAGCTTTACAAAAAAAGTTATTTTTAAATGTGTAAGACTTCACCTTTATTTTTAATTTTTGATTCATTAATGCCCTATGCCGAGACTTTATATTTTGTTTCAACCCCAATACATACATTCATTTTTATTATTATATTTATCTTTCTTTCCTACAATTCATTCATGTAAAAAGTAGTCGTAATCCTTAGAACTGAATTATTATCCTGCAAAGATTTTCTCCTTTTAACATCCTATTTCCGCCTATGGAAATCGCACAAAAAGATCAAGACGAAAATTTCTTTCTAATTTATCTAGTGAGTAGCAGCAGAGAAATAGGATGCTTTTGCAAATTGAATAAAACGAACTTCACAAGGCCTTCTCTGATATTTAAGTGAAGCGCCTCGGGATCCATTTTGCCATTTCATTCGAAATTGATTGGAGCTCGGACTTTACGGGTGTAAATTCATTTCCTGTCGTATTCGACAGCTACGGAGCTTCAAGACTTGAAATAAAGATGGGCCGGTTATTTACGAACATAAAACGGTTTTTTGTTTGTTTATGCTCTCGTGTTTTGTGTTTGTGACGTATAAATATGTGTATGTACTAGACAGTATTATTGGGGACTTAAACAATCCGAGTAAAGTATTTAGTGAGGTATATAGGGAGAACCAGAAACTTGGACGATAGAGGGTGTAAAATTGATAAGTATTTAATACAATGCACTGGAATTGTGTTGCTCCCTCGCTTAACTTCTTTATATTTACATAATAAGGTAAAGCTAGGTGAGGCTGATTATAAGTTTTGAATCGTACTTGATCCCTCTTCAAGGGGCAATCAACCCTACAATTTTTTTTAATGAGAAAGTACAACATCCGACACCGTCCGGACCGTCCAATACTTCCAATAGACAGGCAAATGTGTAATGGGTAAATTTTTTGACACAGGCGTTATCCAAAATAAGAAATGGAACTGACATAAAGCACCTATTCGAAGATAAGAAGATTTCAGTGTCCAGTCAGTTCGTCATTAATCCATCTACTTCAACTAGAATTATAGCTCAAGGTTGTACAGTAGATGAGAAGATAGTTTTGAAAGTTTTGACGCAAAATAAGTCCCATCCCTACAAAATAAAAATGGTGTACCAAGAAGACCCAGTTAGAAAGATGGAATATTCTGAAGCCATTACAAATAATTCTGATTATATTCAACACATTTATTTTAATGACGAAGCGACATTTTTTTTATAATCATAACATTTTCGACAATATACCCATGTCAGTTCCGCCGTCGGTACATTCTCGGTACCGTCCCAAAAACGAATACATAATCGGTTAGAATGCGAAAGAAATACAGCATTTGCGCAAACGATAACTCAAACGGTTCTATTGGAATGGCTGGAGCAAACCCAATAATTTCAACAGTCTGGTTAATATCCGGTATTTTCTTGACAGAGTGTACATCAAACCAAAACACATTCTGAAGCATTATTTATGGTTTGTAAGCATAACAAAATTCAATTAAATGAGAAAGAATCCAATATTAAACTGGCTTTTTCGACGTTAATTTGCGAGTTCGTAAATCTCTACCTGTCAGCGTTGTTCTGATATGGGAACGTGAAGTAATAGAATCATGTTGTAGTCTTCGAATAAAAAATAACCCGAATCGAAACTTTCCAACTCTGTATAGGTATATATCGGCTCTACAAAAATTGTGTGTTTTAAATGCCGAAAACTAGCGCCTCAGAACGTAAATATTTTATGTCATGGCCGCCTTTTATGTGAAAAATGAATATACGACTGACACAGAGTCTCGTTTAGCGTTTACGTTCGTTTAGGCATTCTCAGTTGGTCACGTATAGATTCTCTAAACGTTCCCCATTACTTTGATTGCTTACACCAACTAAATTTTTCATGTCACACATTTTTCACTGTAAAATAACTTTATTGAACTAAATTTTTTATTATTTAGATCATATATTCTGGAAGGAATTTAAATTTTTGGGTAAGATGTGTGTGATATTTTTTCAAACATCTCTATTCTCTCAAATATTTTTTTTTGTATTCTATGTTTTGGTAGCTCAATATATTCAAATTTGAGTAGATTATTCTAATAGTCTCACAAAATTTGCCTGTCTATACAAAACCCAGTAGATGTGCCTATTTTTTAACTTCTTTTTAACATTCCTCAGTGAATTTTGAAGATTATTTCTGTATTTCTCCCAGTTTGTACTCCTTGAATGTCACTGCAACTCCCAATTTTAGTCTGCAAGCAGTCTGCCTGTAGTAATTCACCGACTGATCCAGGTCATAAGACGAAGGTGGAGTTGGTGATTTAAATGGCAATATGCCGATCTCTATTTTTCGTCTAAAGACAACCTGGTGCCCAAAGCAGGAATCATTCATACTTCGAATTCATTCTTCACGAAAGTTCAGGTACTCGGATTTCCTGTAGAGATATAAAATTAACTTTTGATTTTCCCCAGTCCTATTACATGCTTTCCAGGAGTTTAGGCAATTTTAAATTGATTTTAAACATAATTTTTACTTTTGCAATAAAAGGCATTTACTGTGATCCTTATCTAAACTCAAAGCTGGATTTCTCGTTCAGACTTTCACCTGTAAAAGACTGCAGCCGCAGTCCGTGTTTTAGTCTGTTGTAGAAAACTGCTGCTCCTACGTTTGTTGAAGTCTTAGAAGTAGATGTATACATTCTCTAGTAATGTTTTAAGAGCTAATTATCTCCAGGATGTGGATTGGCATTGAACTAGGATAACTGAACTGTTTGGGCAGGGAAGTATTGTAGATCGGAGTTTTAATAAACCATCGTATACGTTGGTGATGAAAAAAGTAACCAAAATTATCCTTAAAGAAAACCTAAGTGCCGGATATTGAAAGCACTCGTATTCACAATTTTCTAAATGAGCATTCCAATTTGTCATATAAGCAACTCAAACTGAATTTTTTATTTATATTTCTCAAAACTTAATCAACTTAAAACGTATGCTTCCATCAACAAATCGTCTCGATCAAAGGGAGTTTTTAGATTTTCAACTAGCAAGCGTGCACGTGACTTGTGAACTGTAGACTGTATAAAATTGGCTGCAATGGATAACCATTCGGTTATACATCCAGCAATTTTCCTCAGCCCTCTCATTTGTAGTTTGATTCGGTGTTTTACAGAAACAAGCTTTTTTGCGATTATCCCTATAAAAGTCATCAACTCTTATACTAAGTCCACAAATGGACGTGACGAAGCTTACATAAATAATTAGATGTACTTGAAATTCTTATCGAAGTAGTTTCATTATACAGAATGTTTCAGGAATTCGTAATAAAATCTTGGAAGATGATAAAGAGGCTAAAAGTGATAATAGTGCTTTATATAAAATATGTGCATCAGCTTCTTATTTGTAATTGTCGGAAATGAGATTGCAAAAGAAGGAGCTTGTATTCCTTTTATAGGAACCGAACCATTTTGTGGTATTCTAACGTGGAAGAATTTCAAAAATGGTAGAAGGAACTTAGTGCAGCCTACTGGATAAATACTCCAAGCGAAGGACAGGCGAAAAGGTTAAGACGACCTGCTGCTCACAACACTAAATTGCTCTTGGAGCTTCATAAATCTGATCTTAGAGTATTCATACGAATCTTCACTGGATAAATACAAGATAGGTAGAATGGACAGTGAGACAACTATATTCTGGGGTCAGTCAAAGCACACAGGAGATCTTCAAACACCTCGAATATCCTCTAACAGCTGAACCAGTGCAGTTTTCATAGATCAGCCTGCCTGGTAAGAATGCTGATGTTGATAAAGCGTTAAGGTGCATTGTCCCTGGAGCGACTCTTGCGATAGTAGCTTAGCGATAGTAGCTGAGTGACAGTAGCTCAGCGTCATTGCCGCTGAAGCGATTGTTCTAGAGCGAAGTGGTACCATGAGTTCGAGGTAGAAGAAGTTGTTTTTGAAATACCTTTTGGTTGAGGAAGTTGACGATGAAGAAGGGATAGATAATATGCTATTTGCGCCACGAGTTCTTACACATGACATATTTGCAGCAAGACAAGAAGAAGGATACTTTAAGATATTAATAACTAACCATTTGCTAAGTGACGACACACTGTTCTCAGAATTTTTCAGACTTTCAAAAGACCAGTTTCAGTGCACACTCGACACCAATCGCTCCACGACTGCGACTGAGCCTGCCCTCAGACCAGACTCGCTACTGTCGCCAACTACAGTCGCTAGCCGCGCCAGTCGCAGTCGCGTCAAGGACAATGGTCCCATTTGAAACAACGCTCACCAGTGATGAGCTACTGTCGCTCAGCTACTATCGTAAGAGTCGCTCCAGGGACAATGCACCTTTAGTCTCTCGATAATTTCTGTTATCATTTCGTTTTCAACCAATTCCATCGCATAGATAAGTCTAGGCCATAATGATCACAGTTTTCTTTCTCCGCATTTGAAATATGAACGTAGTAGAGTGTGGCTTTATTTTCAATCTTCAAGACATTATGATAAGGATTCACTAAGTACCGGCAAGAACTCAACTTTCTCACAACTGAATGACATGACATGGTTTTCCAATAATGTATTCGTTTTTTGATCAAATACGTAATCGAATTTTTACTTCGTACTTATACTTATAATAATTACACGGCAATGTAATAATTGTATGTAGATATGTAGGTTTGAGTTTTTCTATATCACGAAACTAATTTCTGCAAAAGCCGTAAAAACCGAAACTCATTCTCTCTTAATGGCGAAGCAAACAGATAAGGTTAATTAAAAATCCCAAAGAAGGCATATCTGGCAAACGTACTATCATGCTATTACGAAAAAAGGGTAAGATTTTGAAAAAGCTTTTATAATTATTTTTATATGAGTTACGATAAAACATTGATGGGCCATATTTTCGTTCGCAGAAAGTACAAAAGATGTAGGTTCCAATGGTTAAATAAAATTTGAAAGCTACAGATGAATATTCGTTTTTATGTTTCCTTATACCTGAAGACTCTCATAGAAAAGTGGAGAGAAAAATATTGACTGAAATGGTTATTAACTATAATGAAGCAGTATACAACGAATTTTCCTATAGTCGACCGCATTCAATTTTGGAATCTCTCAATCTTTGCCAATCAGTCTTCAATTAAAATCTCATGCTCAACCATTTAGGTCCTTTCTCGAAAGATCTTACATCTATCATGCTGCGCTGGACTCCCTGTGACCTCTAATGATGGTGTTAATGGTATGAGGAAGGAATGAAAACACATCCTTCCGCTAAGAGCTTTACTTGTAAATTCTCAAAGGTAAATTCAAAAGGGAGAAAGTGAATGAATGAATAAATCATAAATAAATGTCAAAAGTATTTCTTATTAAAAACCTTCATTTGGCTCGTATTTAATGTAAGGGTCATCAGCTTCCGCCATTTGCCCATCCTTCTTGAAGAGAAATGCAATTTTTCATCCTTTGGAACCAATTTAGGAAGCAGTGACTCCACTCGCTTATTGGTATCTTCTGGGGACTGGACCCTTGTATAGGTATATTGGCGTAACATTCACTAAGACCTAAAAGATCTATTGTGTGAAAGTCTCATAGACTAGTAGCTCCTTAAGTCCTACTTACCGGAGGAATTTTAGAATATCTGCAGGCTTCGACTTAGGTAAATGTCCTTCTTCTATCCAGTAATCTCTTGGTGCTGTGCCCTAGGATTCTGAATTGCTGTGCAGGACGGGATCCTTTGACCACGCAGTTAATTCTTGATTTTTAAAATAAGTGAAAAAGCCGTTGGAACTGCAGAGGAATTGTTGCTACATGCCCTGCTTTTCGACAAATGTCGCCACCATCTTTTTGGAAACACTTCGAGAACGGATAACTACGTTCAATTTCGGGTTGTTGACAGTTTGTTGGTTCAGGATTCATCACCACTGACAAGACTGTATATATTTTTTGAGTTTCCCGCGTTTAGCAGGTTTAGAGTTTTTTTTTTACTCTAATTTCAATCTGTTTTTGCGTTAACAGATGTGGTATCTAACGAGAAACTATTTTTTTTTACAAATAATTCTTCTCGAAGTTTTCCTGGGTGACTGCCGTTATTGGTGGACCTGTTCTTGGATCGTCGCTAAGAATAATCTGTCCACGTTAAAGTTCTTCATACCAACGAGAAATTGTCTAGGTACTGATGATTGACGAAACTTTGACGCCAAGTCAACTAGTCAATTTTGACATTTGTTGATAGGCGTCAACTATGTTGTTATATGCAACACTTAAAAGACAGAACTCATACAGGTTGGTAAATTAATTTTGGCAGTCGGAAGTTTGGCAACGTCCGATGCACCGTAGCAAAGACGTATGCGGATTGTAAGAGCTCACTTCGCTGGCAGAATTCGTAAGCTTCACAACCTTTAAAACTTTGCATATGAAATCTACGTCACCTGCTCATCCCGGAAACTGGGTTTACAACGTAGTCAAGTTGTATGGCTTTCTCGCGCATCGTCAACTGCCAAAATTAATTTGCCAACCTGTAATAAATGTAGTGAATGTGTAAATGTGTAAATGTGCTGATTTTCCCGTTACCAAGCTCATTGTTTTTTATCTTGCAAATTATGGAGAATTTCCAATGTCCTGCACTTCCATTCTTGAGCTTCGTGTATTCTATATAGGCACTAGTCGACTAGGTGAATTTTGAGATGTAAAAATACAGTAAATCCAAATTAAAAATCAATCTTTTCTGTCTAAAGAATTATAGTGTATTAAAGTATAAGTGGATATTAAGGTCTTTAAAACACGCGCGATTTTTCGAGCACGACGGCGAAGCCGGAGTGCTCGAAATAGAGCAAGTGTTTTAGAGACCAGTTATCCACGAATACTTAACGCTATTTTTTTTTATTGGTGCTCTTTGAAATTATAAATATATACTGGTATCTATTACTACTACAACAACAAGAAATGGAAATAAGAACTAATAATGTAAAATGGTTGAATTCGTGATGCTTGCGTTGTCATGGAAATGAGAAAAACATAAACTGATTTGCATTTTGTCTTTAAGATTTATTGTTGTCACCGAAGTGCATGAAAATGAATTCTAATATCGATTTTTTAAGTAGTAAAGCAGAATCGCGGTTAATACCGCAAAAATCTTCTGATGCGTATGAAAAAAAATTGAAATTGTTAAATATTGTTCGAATAAAGGTTTTGACGTTACAAAGTACTCCTGTCAGATCAATAATAAAAAAATTGTCATTTAGACTTCGTTTCTCGAGTTGTTGATGTTGCCATGGTAACTTTAAAAAACGCGCGTTTTTGAAAGTTCGATTTAAACACGCTGAGGCGTGCTTTAAAAAGGTCAAATGGTTTACCAATAAAAAAAATGTTCATTTTGTGGTTGATAAGAGCCAAGTTTCAATTTTTAAGGAGTTTAGAGACTGTTAACTCGAAGCGTCTGCAAATTGTCACAGTCATATTGGATGCTTATACGACAACAGTCACAAACGATTAATTTTTAATGTTTAAACGTCGGTAAATTTTAAAACTTCACTACAATTTCAACTTTATGTCGAAAACTCTGGTAAAATTTAATTTTTAAACAACAGTTACGACTTCCTACATTTAGTAACATGATGATGATTGTATTTATTTGCATTTATTCTGTTCACTCTCCGTAAATTCCCCATTTGGGATAGTATAAAATTATCTATTCGTAATATATAATGCCCCTCAGTATCAATTTTCTTTGCGATAAAAATCGTTATCAAACGTTGGCTGAATATTCAATACTTTTTGTGAGTAATAGGTTTATAGTGAACCATCCCGCCCTGGTTTAGTTAGGTAACGACTACTACAAGTTTTTCAGTAAATCTCGTGTTCGGGGTTATTTGTGGTTATAGTTTTCTCTTAGATCACATAGAATATCAGTTATCATTTGTCAACCTAATCAAAAATATATAAATGTATGCTTCCTAATTCCATTATATAATTGTTGATAAACATTCTAGCCAATATTACAAAATTATTAATTAAGCTATGTCGTGAATGACCTACTAAATTATACGAGGTGCACTACACTCGTATTTAAATACAATTCTCAAACGTTGATAAATGATCTCGAGTTCTCCATTCGTTTGACTTTGAACTTCAGAGTCGAAGTTTAATTTATTCCAATACACAAGCGTTAGAAATTTATCATTATTTAGAAACAGTAGCCGCAAACATCATTAGTAACCAAGAACAGCCAGAATTCAATTTTTCAATTTTCCGCTACATTTCAAAACAGAGAATAAAAACAGATGCACGTATCTATTGTACAATACCATTAAACTGTTTGCAGTGCCGTACGAAATGGGTAAATTTTACACCATAAATTCTCAATTTTTGTTGTTAAAACATTGACTTAACTCTATTTACAATCGTACCTCTCACCTTGGCTTTGATCTTTTCCTTGAACTCTTACCTCCTGCATACTGCTGTATTGTAGCAACTTTTGCGTCTGTGGCTTTCTTGCTCCTGAACCCTTCTCGATTTTGAGCGATCTGTGTAGTAGATCACTGTATTGCTCGGTGCATTCTGCTTATGGGCGCTTGCACTCTAGTCAATCTATTAGACTTTGCCTTGTATGGAGACACGGAGTGGCGGTAGGTGCAGCAAGACTTTTAATATGGTTTTTCTCATAGCTCCAATGGCTCCCAGGTGAATTTGCCTTTGGATGTCACTTAGCCTATGATCAGTTTTTCTGTTACCACCAGTTTTTCCCGCACATTCTTCTGCGCAGATTGAGGGTCATCGTACTTTTTTGGACTACTTTTTGTAGGTGTTGATTCCATGGCAACTTGTGGTCCCTTTCATACCCCTTTAATCCCACTTCATTTATACCATTCATACAATAATAACATTAGCCTTGACGCAGTTGATTGTTATCGTAGTGGCAAAATTTGAGTAAGTGTCAAAATTATTGCTGTCACGTTTCCATTCCAAAATATAAAAAGTTTCCTGAATTTATGCAATACAAAGTGGAATTTTTCTTGAATTATTGAGCGTTTACCTAATGTAATAGTGATTGAGCTCTGTAATATAAATTATCTTTTGCTCACTTCCATTTAAAAATAAATATTTGCAATCTTTGATCGTGGAAAAAGTATAGTCTGCTACTCGGTTCGAATGAAAATTCTTTTGGTGTGAATATACTATTATGACAGCCACTGAGCTCCCACAGTTGTTGAGTATGTACATAGGTAGCTTTTGCCAAACATCTACCTCCTACTTTTTTTGCGCTCCTGGTGGAGCGATCTGCTATAAACCAGAACTGGTTTTCCTACCAAATATGCTCGTAACCGCGTTTCTTCCTCGTATTGTATATGCTCTAAATAAATTCATTCAAATGGAAATTAATTGTTGTATGAAACATTAAATTGCTTTGTTTGACCCTTTCTTAAGAGTAACATATGCACGTCTTTGCACGTAACATCTGTTAAAGGTTATTAATGATCATGGAGATTGATGTTACCAGTGTAAATGAGCAAAATTCATCTGTCGACGTATTTCGAAGCGAACTCACGATTTCTAATAATCACTGGTACTGTAACACCGATAAAATAACATGCCGTAACTAGAAGATGTAAATCATTCCTATACAAATTTACGAACGAAAATTTAGACACGTTCAACTTTTGTGGAAGCCTGTGGGGTACAAAACCTCATTGACAGGTCTCTTAATTATCTCCGATGTGTTCATTTGATCGCGTACAAGAGCGTTGAAGTTTGTTCGTATTTTGAGAAAATAAATGTACAATACGACCTTGAACATTTGAAAAAAATAGATTTTATATCAATGAACAAGAGACGTGGTGAAGTCAAACTTATTGGAAACGGCGAACTTTCTACCTAAATACGCCGGATCTTATTTCAAGATGTACCATTACTACAATTCCGTCATCCCACCGTTTTTCCTTTCAAATCCACCGAGATAGTAATCAACTAACCGTAGAAAAACTATCCTGAGCCGTAATTGAATGGCAGCTTGCAACAGTTCAAGTTTTGGATGTAAAGGTGCAGAGTTAAGACGAGGTTGCCGGATTTGACATACACAAAATTAACTGTAGCAGCTGGATTATGTTTCATCCGCTAAAATACTAAGAAAGGTAAATACATTTCAATAGGAATCAAGTTCAATCGTAGGTCTTTATAATTCGACGGGCCATTGAACTTGGCATCCAATTAGATCTCGCTTCTTTTGTCGTTGAAATCAACAACCAAGGCATATATCATAATATTGAACTTGGCTCTCATTCTACATTTAGGTTTTAGATGGGATTGAAAATTACTTGAATATATCAAAAAAGCATGATTGGGAATATTACTGCTCAGAAAGTTCATTTGTGAAGTTTTTAATTACAGCTAAAGTTTTGTAATATTCCCGATTTCTTTTTTGTGTTACACTTTTATTGTTTTATGGTCGTGAGGTCGAGCCGAGTTCATAATGAAACAAATATTTTCTATAATAGATATAATTAATAACGCTCTACAGAAATTTAAACAAATTAAATAATAATAATACTAGCAAATAGTAAGAAAACTATAATATATACCATATTCTAATACAAATCACTATTATTATTTTTAATCTCTCTATCATCTTCAAAGTTTTTTGTACTAACTTATACTGTTTATATTTCCTAGTAATAGTAGTCAGGATATATTTGTCACTTATATGCTGCAATTCTGTGTAAAAATCTTAGCGATCGTAACGATCTATATGACTCGTAATATCGGAACGGATACAAGTTTGGTATATACTTACAGGTTTTAAGGTTTAACGATTTTACTATTTGCGTACACAGAATTGCATCAATAATCATACGAGAACTTTTTTTTGTCGAAGTAAACTTTAAACACAATTATTAAAAATAGCTTGATTTTCAGAACTTTCGTGTCTTTTGTTAATATGTTGCTTCATGCTAGTATTTTGACCGGTGGTGGTAACTGTTTCCTGAATGGTAGTGCGAATGGAACCAATGATTTCTCTATGATGTTCTTTATCTAACTGAAGGTACGGTTTTAATGACGATGGGTTGCTATGTCCCGTTCTTGTTCACCTATACCACTCCTGGACAATTCAGTTACGGCGGCAGCTCGATTAGAATGGTTCGTAATTTTCACCCGCTTGATATCAAGTCCAATATTTTTCGCCGAAGATTTGGTCCATTTAGATATTTCGTTGATCCCAATAGGAGAATTCTTATACCGTTCTTTCGAATTTGTTTTTTGCCAGAAAGGATTTGGAGTTAAAAAAAGACTTCTCACATGTGATATGGTTTCCCCGTCTTCCCATAATAAACAATCTTACTGGATATACACAATCTTCTGATACACAATCTAAGATATAATGCTTCATACTTTTAGTTGGGAAGCATATAGAAGGTTTACTTTGAAATGAAATGCTTATATCTCCAATTCGGGTAATGTAATTGAATAAAATTGAGCCTAACTATCACATAAAACTTAGAAAACGTTGAATGAGCTGAGAAATTATGTTGATTTAAATGAAATTTAAAATATAGCACTAGAGGGTTTTTTGATTATTATTAAGTCGAATAAGGGATATTACTAAACCACAACATGAAGGGTCTTATTTCGTTGTATGATCCTACTTTATTTATCTAAATACACACGTCTACCTAATCTCTAATTATTGGTATTCCAAAATTGAAATTATAATAATATTATTCAATCTTTTCAAATGTACTAAATTGGGATACTAAATTTTGGAAACACTCGTAAGCAGTGACCACAAGAAGATCTGCGTCAAACACAAGTGGAAAATCCATGGAATCAAAAAACATTGGCTTATGAATTTCCAGAGAAACATCCATTTCGATGTCACTACTACTACTACTACTAAGTTTGCAGGCGAACCTTGTCCTGGACAAACTCAAGCCAAGGTTCCGGCACTGAGGCCACTGGCGGGCCCATTGTGCCATTCCTGCTACCTAGACATCCATAAAGCCGAGCCCTTCAATAAAGGCCACAACCTTTTTCAATGGATGCCTGCTTGTGTCTCCAGGGGCCAAAACAGGGACTCCGAAGATTCGCCTGCGTAGTACAGCCCAGTGTGGACACTCTAGGAGAACATGGACTGACGTTTCGTCAGTCATGCCGCAACCCCTGCATAGGGAACTTCCCTCTACTCCTAAGTTGTGGAGGTGTTTCATCATACAGCAGTGCCCCGTTAGGAGTCCTGCTATCTTCCTTAGCCTACTTCTTGGTAGTTCAGTAGCTGCTCTAGCGTGTCCATCAGTCCATCCCTTCAGTAAAAGTTTGGATTGCCTAGGACCCTGCAGAGCATTCCAATGAGCGAGGTGCTGATTCCAGAGAAACATCCATTTCGATGTCAACTATTTCATCCGATATTTTCAATAAAACACAATTTAAATGTGTCACATTATGCAGGAAATTACTCAAAATCATATTTTCTTTAACATGTTTTGAAAACTCCACTTATTAAAAAAATTGACATGCCTCATATTGTGAAATTTTTCCAAATAATCTGAACCTACTGCTCAATTGATAAGGTATTTTTTTCCAATTATAAATTTGCTCTTTGAAATTAATAAACGCATCTTCATAAAACTCACACTTGACAGATTTTTTTTTCATAAAGTTGTCTTTTAGATCCTACTAAAAATGTTTTGTTACAAAATTCTACTCCGTAAAAAACTTATTCATAAATTACACCCTTTTTTTACTTGTTTCCAGTTGTTTTTCTCAAGTTTCTCGTATTTGAAGCATCGGCAACGTGGTTTGTGCGCGGAATTCGGTAGAAATGAGTTTCAACCACAAGGAAAATCTCATCGCTGAGGTTCTGTTAGTTTTCCAGTACCGGCAGAGCAGTATCAGTATCTGTGATTTTGTTCCGGTTAACCAAAAAATACTCGCGCTGCAAGTTTTATAAAGTTTTACGAAATTTTTCTTGGTGTTTTCATTGGTAGTGAAGAAGTTTTGTTAAAGTTGCTGAATTGGTCGAGCGCGAAATAGAAAAAGGTGAGTTTTTATTCAGTTATTTATTTGTTTTGAATAAAAAGCCGGCTTTGAAGTAGCTACGTAAGCCAACAAAAAAAATGTTGATAAATTGTAAACTTTAACTGGAAAGTTGGTATACGTACTTTCATTAAAAGAAGTTGATGGTAACTTTTTTTCTTAATTTTATCGGTTGTTTGTTTTCTTCGTTAACGAAAGAAGTAATAAGGCTTTGAAAGTAAGTTGAAAATAAGAATTTACAGGTATAAATGCATAAGAAAATAGCTCAAACAGTTGGAAATAATAAAGTGATAGTAAAATTATAATATATGTATAATGCAGTCGATAACTTGTCAAAATAATCATGAATTTAGAAAGATAAATAACTTGGTTTCGAATAAAAATATTTACCCTACAGAATTTATGAGTAAAATAAGTTAATAGTTTTTAATACCCAAAAACAATAAAAATTTGGTAATTAACTCAATATTCTTAACAAAAACTGTTCCAAAATTGAAGGACCATTTTCAAAATAACTGCATATACATACATAGTGTTTTCAGAGTATTCTGAAATATTCTTGTGGGCGATATCTCCACACAAAAACCAGAGGACAATGGTGACCTTGGAGTGGAGATTCTGTTCCTATACAACTGTTTGGAAAACGGTTATTACTGCAAAATGTGACTAATATTAAGCCACTCGTTTCTGGATGTTCGTCAATAATTTAAAGAGCCTGATCTTCGAGTAAAGTTATGATATTACAGTTCCGATTTCCAACGTTTCAGAACATGGTAAGCGGTTATTTGGATAACGTAGGGCAATCATATAGTTGAGAGTAGAATTATTTTGCACCGTTTCACGTTATAATAACAGTATGCGGCAAAGGTCCCTTTGAGGTTTAAAAAGCCGAAAAGATAAACAAACCATAAATCACTTCGACCCACAAGCGAACAAATTGATTCTCATTGGTGCAATGTAGCTTCCGATTGGTCTATGCAAAATTTACAAGAAGGGTTAGTCCATGTGGACTGTAAATTTCACAGGTTCCGCTTCTACTTTTAGATTTCTTTATCTCTCCGACAAATTGTGAAACGGTGAAAATTAATTCTACTCTCAACTATACGTCTAGCACATTTTTTCTTCATAATACAAAATTTCAAATTTTCGGGCAATAAAGAAAATCTTTAATGTAAATTTAATTTGAAATAACTTCTATGTACAGTTTATTGGTAAAATTTAATTTTGTTTTTATTTAACTGTTGATAAGAATTGAATTAAAAAGTTGAACGTTTTCAAAAATGTATCGCTTCTATGTCGAAATAATCGTCTTTGATGTTTTATCAAACTTTCCCTTTGTTATTGAAGATGAGGGGAAACATTTTTACAGCATTTACGACTGATTAAAATCAAGATATCAGTGATTCAGTGAGGTCGTGAGGAATGTACAGTTGGATAATAAATTATAAAAAAAACTTTGGGATCTATAAGATGCATATGCCCGCTTGCAACGTTTACTTTAAGTCTTAAAATGAAGTAATCTTGAAGAGATTAGTTTGCGTTTCTCCGCTGTCTAAGTATTCGTTAAACTAGTTAAGCAGTACTTAATATGAAGTTCCTGATTAGATCGAGTTAGTTTAAAATCGCGGTTGACAGCGGATTTAACCAGAAAATCTTACCTTTAAGGATGCCATATTCGAAGTTGATTTTGATATCCTCGGAATAATAGACTTCCCATTCCCAAGATGCTTTCCACTCGATTTGATCATTGCCACGACATTGAGAAATTTCCATATTATCAAAAATTTCGGGTAACAAAGCAATGTTGTTCACGGATTTTAAGTTTACGCCAATTTTTCGGCCGAGAGTTTGGTCAATTTTCACAAGCTGTTGATTCCAATAGGATTGTTTTTGTACCAAATTCCTTCTTTCCAATTTTGATCGATTGTCAAGAAAAGCCGGCTACTTGTGATTCCTGGATTGGTGATTCTTTTTTCCAATCATTTCAAAAATAGGCCAGCCAGGAGTGAATAGTGTGAAGAGTATGAAAAGTAAAAAAAAATCTTGATAAAAATGAGTTTTCTTTTCCAAGATCAATCTTGAAAAATCGATGTTAATGGACTTGCCGCTAATCCAGAAGATCCTTTTGAACTTTTGGATTACATTGATTCTGATTTGGAGCTTGAATATGGAGATGACGATGATGATAACCGTTTGGAGAGGGCCCGCCTATACGAGAGGAAGTTGGGAGAAGCGAGGAAAGTTGAGGTAAAAATGATGATTGTGCAGGTCCTAATACCTTACCCCATCGCAAACCACGATCAGTACCAAGATGGAGGAAAAATATCACCTTCAAAGGGAAAAAATATACTTGAAGAAGTATTTCCTGACCTAGCCAAAGTTCTAACACTGTGGTGTTTCTTCAAAAAGTATTCAGGAAACGTATTTTTTTAGTAGTGCGTAGAACGAACAGCTCAATAAAATAATTTTAAAACCTATACATATACCTATGTATAATTTAAGAGGAAATATTTGCCAACTACTTGTATACAAGGAATTTTCCTGAGGATGTGGTAATAATGCCATAGTGTACTCCTTCAAAAATTTATTTCCGAGCTTTCGAATAACTACGTATTCATTTTCAAGGAATTTCTAAGTGAAATATTTAAAATATGTAATATATTTGAACATCAGTATTTCCAAAAACTCAAAAAACAATATAAAATTTGAAATATATTTCTTTCAATATTATATTGATGCTGATACCGCAAAAAGGTTCCGGTCCCCAGAGGGGTGTTTCAATCACCCCCTTTGATAGCTCATCTGCTGTTTAATTTCCTTCTGTTACAGAGTGTCCTGTAATCCACAATAAGGTGACGATGTTGTTCTCTCGGATCTCGGATCATTGAGTTTGCCCAGACATTCCCATACCATTTTGGAACTGATTACACAAGAACTCAGTGCTTTAATGGCTGCTTGACTATTCGACATTATGATAATCCTTTGCCTTCTATATCCTTTATCAATATTGAACTGGGCACACTTTCTTATGGCGTGAACTTACGGTTGAAAGATACTTGGGCGTTTTTCCAAGGTTTTTTAAAATTACTTCCTCTCTATTCCTTCTCTATCTTGTTTCTGCAACACTCAGTGGCGCCAACGGCAGCACTAGAGGCCTTATTTGGCCTTCCTTCATTGCACATCGTGATAATGGGAGAAGCAAGATAGGGGTTATTTAGAATGCAAAATAACCTGAGCAGCAAAACAGTTAGTTTTTGCTTCGTATATAATCTCCTTCTCGTGTGTTTGATACGCAAGAGTTTACTGTCTAGAGTCAGATCTAGATTTCCAAGCAGTAACTGTCAAATTTTGCATAGTGTTTGTTATACATTACAAGCACACAACCTGGTGAATTTTAACGAGGGAAAAAAGTGTATTGAGAATATCACTGATGCTGGGATTTTAGTGTACTAGTTTTTCAACAAGTTGTCAAAAAATATAAATAAATACCGACACGGTTTAAGTGTTCCAATTTAAATATTTATTATCACCTATAATCCAAAACCAGAGTATTAAAAAATATATACAGTGAAAATGAGAATTTTATTATAACCAAAACTGCATTTCAGACGCTTTCACGACAAAAGAAGGATTGAGGCAAGGAGGAGGTCTAAGCCCTACACTGTTCACAATATATATTGACGAAGTAATAAAGAAATGTAAAGTAAAAGTTAAAAAGTTCAAGGTAGGATATAGATATATGGAAATGGTACAAATGTCAGAAGGGGCATACGCTGATGATATAGTCATAGTGGCCGAAAAAGAGATAGACTTACAAAATAATATGGAGATTTGGAATGATGCCATGGAGCAATATGAGATGAAATTGAATAAAAATAAAACGAAAGTCATGGCAGTAGGAAACGAGCATAAAAACATACAGATAAGTATAGACAATGTTATAATTGAACAAGTAACAAGCTTCAAATATCTAGGAGTAGAACTACAAGAGAACGGGAGAAATGAAAAAGAGATAAACGATAGAGTGCAGAAAACACTAAAATTGTATTATGCAATGAACCAGGCGTTTATAAACAAAAAAGAGATATCCATGAAGACAAAAATAAATGTATTTAAAACCATCTACAGACCAATTCTGACTTTTGGTTGTGAATCATGGACATTGACAGGCAGACAAAGGAGCAAGATACAAGCAGTAGAGATGAAATATCTAAGAAGAGTTAAAGGGGTCAAAAGAATAGATAAAGTAAGAAATACAAAAATAAGAAAGGATTTAGAAATCAAATCGACCCTAGACTATATCCAAACAAGAAAATTGGGATGGTGGGGACACCTACAAAGAATGCCAAATTTCAGACAAGTTAAGCGAGTGTGGGAGGCAAGAAAAGCGAATAAGAGAAAACGTGGAAGACCGAGAGAAACATGGGACAGCAGTGTAAGAAAAATACTTCAAGAAAAGGGAAAATCATGGAGTGAGGCAAGAATATTAGCAAGAATTAAGAAGGAATGGGCAAAATTTGTTCACAAAGATATTACCACCTAGTGGTCAAATATAAGAAAAAATATATTGTTAAATAATGAAATCTTTTACCCTACACCATTGTAAAATGGTAATTGGGTTGGCGTATATTCGTGGAAAATACTATAGACTATTCTTTCTACTTTCCACTTAAGCTGATTTACCTACGACTGATATCGAGGAGACAGTTGCTTCAATAAATCGTTATTTCAGTTCTGCGAATAATTTTTAAAGCCTTTTACAGACACGTCAGAAACAGATGCAGTTTCAGATGGACTTTGTGTGGGATTTACCACCGTTTCTATAGTATTGTTAACTATAGTTTTTTTAAACTTCGTATCGTTTAAATCTTATTCATGGGAGTAAAGTGTGAATATAGGGCGATAAGAATACGTTTCATTATAAATTCCGTCAGTTGGAGAATAATTTATTGCTTCAATTAACACGCACAGTTGGAAAAAAATCTAATTAATGGTAACAACAACGATTTCAACGCTGTAAATTGTGACTTTTTCTGTCGCAAAAACTTCAATTTATAGATTACTACAGCGTAATTTAGAGTTAACGGTATAAAAATCTTCATAAACTTGGAATACAATTAGTACCAGTTTCACTGTACTGTATTAAATTCCTATGATCTTGAATACTTATCAATATCAATATGCTCATTTTTGTCAAAGTTTTTTGTTATGTATTCTGTTTAAGATCGAACAAAAGTATCACATCTGACCTCGCAGGTTGAATCGATTGCTATCATGCCTTGAGTGCTCGTTCTAAAACTGTCAGAAAAACTCTTGGTGTAAAAAGCCCTAATACCTTCCTGAGCTGGTATCTGTTTTTGGAAATGAAGCACTACCTCAGTCGACAATTTCTCGTTGGAATGGAGAATTTAAACGTGGACGGATCAATCTTAGCGACGATCCAAAAATAGGTTCACCAACAGCGGAAGTCATCCAGGAAAACGTAGGCTAATCCAGGAAGATAGACATATCACATACAATCGACAGAAGCAGACAAGAGCCCTGTGTAGTCGTGTCCATGTTGCTGTAATTGTATTTTAGTAGTAACAATCGATTTTTGAATCGAAAACCAATTATCGATACCATACGTGTCAACTGTCATTATATATTACGAAAAACAATAGTGGTTGAAAGTTATCTACTGAATTTTTCTAGATCTATATGCAAAATTTAAAAAACAATTCAGCTATGAAAATGTCTATTGGGATGATATAATTTAATGAAGTATCTCATAGTTTAAACGTTGAAAAATAGAAAAAATATATAAAAGTACACATAATTCATTATTTTATTCACGCATCATTTTTGTTATTGTCATTGATAGTTTTACGGAAAAAACTTTTAAAATTTCTCTAAAACGTTATAAAAACAATATAAAATCAATTAAGAAGAAGAACTACAAAAATTCTTTTCGCATTTTAGGTAATTTACATAATTTTTAGCTGCTTTCCTCTGAGATGTTTATTTTCTAAGGACGCTGGTCCACGTTATTTGGTTAAGGTATACCCGAAGTAATTGAGTTTTCTGTTTCTTGCAAATCATATTATACCTTTTTCTTTTTTCACCTTTGTGACCTCAAAGTTTGTTACGTGCTTTTTATATTCTTCCACAAGAACTATAGAAACTACAAACTGAAAAAAACTTTCAAGCCCTTTCTCCTTTCTCTATTATTCACATAGTATAAAATGTATGGAACAAAAATTTTTTAGATTTAGGCTCGTCGTAAATTAATATTGCATTGTCAGAATAATTTTGAACTCTCAAAGACTCTATCCGAATATTGAAATATAACCCACTATCTTTCATTATCCGTACTTCATTATCCACCCTGTAAATGTAAAGTTTGTCCAAAATCAATTGCAAAAGATACAATCTCTTTTTCCTTCGGTTTACCCACTTCATTTAATTTTAATATGCACGCCTATGTTTTCTTCTAATTGTTCGTATTTTAAAATATCATTTAAGTTCTATGTTGTAAGTTAGAATACATTCAATTTTACCTGCTTCGCGACGCTAGAAATAAAAATCAACTCTTAACTGCTACAAAAAAACATTACAACGATAATGACTGACAATAAACTCAATTCTCGCTTAGATTTCTCTGCATTTTGTTAATATTATACCGATATGAATTTTATAATTTACGGTTCGGGAGTGTTTGTCGGAAAAAGACTTTCATTTACTATGAACTTTTATAGTGGAAACTGATATTTTTGCAAACAATTTAATAGAAATCACGGTAGAATTGCTGTCCAAAGAATTTCGTCGACGATAGCCTTGTGAGTTTCTGAAATTTTTAACTACTTTTTGATATAGATGTAAATATTTGTTATACAGCAGATTTATTACTTATAATAAGGTGATATTCTAAAAAATTGTTTTGAGAATTTAGTCCTTGAATTAAATTATTAAACTAGTACTATAAATCAGTGATACATGAGTCTTTTTGGTTGAGATCTACAATTTTTTCAAGTTCCAAAATTTTTTGAAATGCCTTAAAAATTGTGCGTTGTTTATTATAACAGAGTTACACTTTTTGAAGGCATACAATATTGAAAGTTAACAAGTGTTTTCTATTGATTGGTGTATCACAAGTTCAGACAGGACAATATCAAAGCACTCAAATTTTTTAATAAATAATTTGTTTTATTCTTCCATTGAAAAGAGCGTGAAATTTTACTAGAGATAGGTTGTGCCTATTGATTAAATATATTGCATTTTTTATTATTATTAAACAGATTGAAGATCATGCATCGAGTTTTAAGGCTTTGGGCTTCTGGCTACACCTGTTTAACCACAAATACTGTCAAATGAGCCAAGGCTTATGATTGGCTGTTATTGTTCTGCAGTCAGATGCTTTTGGTATTGAATTTAAATAGGCGACCTCTACCATGACCAGAAATTGGAATAAATGGAGCGCGATCTCGTTATATAGTCTCCATGGCTCAATAGTTGAGAGGCACCATCCTCTCTGAACGTAACCGATGAGTCAGAGCTCGGGGTTTTAAGACGATAAACAGCTGGAAATATTCCATTATTTGATGTACAAACTTTATAAATTGAAGGAAGGAACCATAGCACTAACTAAATGTTCATCATTCTCTAAACTTTCCTCATCATACTTTTCAAAGCACCATGTTTTGATATTTTTGTATCCTTTAAAACCTGCGATACTCGCTTGCAATTGGCCATTAAAGGATATATCCCAAAAGTAAATAACACCTTAAACTTTACTTTAAGAAATTCATTTTTCCAATTTATTAACGTCTCTGGAATACACTGGAGGCTACAAAAAATAGCCTTGTCGCTCAAGCACCAAACATCGGATTTCAGTAAATGCTTTCATAAAATCTTGACATGGTTTATGTTATATCTGGAAAATATTATCAGATAAATTAGATTCTCTTACCCAATACACCTCTATTATACCGCAATACCTTAATCAAGATGGGGTACTTGGTAATTATTCTTGGAAAACTAATCCCTTAGATTACATATCCGTATTTATATAGGACAAGAAATGTCTGTCCATTAATCAAGCTTACAATTTACTGTTTAATATGAATAAATTATGCAGAATGGTAATATTCTGGCATTACTAAAGGACATACGAAGTAATGACTTTCTGTAATTAATTAAATGAAACAGTTGACTATTAGTTTTTTCAATATTTTTATTCTGGTATACACCACCAGCCGACGAATATTTTCAGCGGCTGGCAAAATTGAACATGCTCAACTTTTGGTAGTAGCGAATGACAACTAGCAAGTCACGTAATTCATTCGCATCAGTTGCTGCCGACCAGCAGTGCAGTTTGACAATTCTGGCGGCATATCAGAGGCGAATAATCAACACATAGTCTTCCGCTTACGTGCTGAACTAAACAGCTGTGAACTGGTCAGTAGCCAGCCGTCAAAATATGTCCAGGTTAACCGTCGCTGATCGAAGTAACCGATACTGTGCCTGTATTCCCAGTAACTGCTTGCTGTTGCTACTAGCTGTCAACTAGCTTAGTGCGACCCCCACATGAGAGGATGTTTGAGTAGGAAACGTCGATCCACTCAATTACAATTTTGAACGTTAATTACCTGTGCAGTGTTATACTATTATGTTATACGTCTGCACAATTCAAATTCAAAATAACAAAATTAATATTAGCTTTCGGAACAACCGGAAGTGCTTTCAAACACTAACAGTTTCAAGCGTTTTTGAGTTACTGAGCTAGAATCTGCTTAGTATATCTACTTTGGACAAATAAGAAATGTTAAAGAAGCTTTTAGTTGTATGTTTTACCCTTTAAAGCGTTTAAATTAGTGTTAGATAATTAGTTATTCCACTCACACATTTGAAGGAACCAACTCTGTATTCTTTGTTTACGGCTACAAAAGATTTTGGATGATAAGGTGAAAGGTCTTTTAACGTTTTTACAAATATCCTATTACGAAATTAGATCACGTCGCCCTTTTTTCACCCTACTCGATTGTTTTTAGAAGCTGAAACTGCTATGTTCATATATAGTTTTTTACCGATCTTTCTGGTAAATTTAATTCGTATTTTCATCAACCTCCTGTGAATCTTATAATTTATTTTTTCTTTAAATATGACAGAATTTATCCAGGTTGTCTCCACTTGGAACAATCTTTTATCAAAGCTTTTTTATTGCTTACTTTTATTAAAATATTGCCCGTTTCGTCTGAATCACTTTTTTGATTTATCCATTAACCTGTAGGTATATGGAATATTAAAAACGCTGGGATTTGTTTTTGTTTTTGAGTGGAACAGGCTATCGAAAGCTCAAATAAATTTTAAAACATGTAATCGCTTCTCAACTTGTGAAATTGTAATTCTTATAAATTATTAACAATCTAGTCTGCCTATTTAAGACAGTTACAATTTGTTGTGGACAGTTTAGTGAGTACTAATATTGCCCATTTTTTATCGAACACACTTTAAAAAAAAAATTTTACCCAATTACACCCGATGATTTTAAATAAGACCAAAATAGTTGTATCTAATTTGTGTATTAAATCTCACAACACAAACATTTCTCTTTAAGCGGTTTTCTACTCCTGTAATTTCGCAAGTTGTATATTTAATGAATCCAAAGTAAGCTGGAGTTGAAGGAGATGTACTTGCTGCGCTAATTATTCCCCATGGATTGTTTTAGTATCAAGATTTTTCAGAACATTAAAGAGGCTTTGTTTGTTGTGTACGATGGGGAGCTATTGCAAAATAATACATTATTTTGTGGAATTTGAAAGCTCTCAAATGTTTTATAATTAACGATGTTGTGGATCAGTTTAGAAAACACTCACAAATATATACCTTTTAAATTTCGAAGGGTTATATATTTCAAAGGACCGCTTCCCATTCACTTCACAGTCCACTGGATAGTACAATAGGGCAACTTCAAACTAAAAGTTCTTCCCTATTAACATATTTGTCAAAATAACTTTGCAGAATAATCCCATAGACTTTACATTCCCTTTACAAACAATCCTGTACTTTAAAGTAGTTCAATAAGATTCTACACGAGTTAGAGCCGACTGGACAAAATTTTAACTTAATTGGATGGGTTTTTACTGCCTGTGACACTATTTAATACTTAGATCGACTCTCAGGACCTCAGCTGTTTGGGTTGTCGTTTCATAAACTCAGTCTTCCCTAAATGGATTATACAAGGTGACTAGATGAAAGTTTTATATGAATTAAATTGTATGTAGGGATTTTCTATACAAATATACAACAGCTGAAGTATAGAATTTATTCGATTTGGCTTCTCCACGAACTTATCGCAGACATTATTTTGCAAATCTTTTGATTTTTCCGCCTCATTTCCTTACCCTCTTATCTTGGATAAATTCGTTGGCGAGCTATACTATTTTTTCGGTCTTGAAGTAAGAGGTAAATTCCGAAGTTCAAAAATCGATTGCAGAAAAACATTTCCTGACGCCACTAAAACGGATAACAAAAAATGCGGTAGGAAACCCGGAACTGCAATCAAAAAAGCCGGAGGAGTGACAGTGAACAATTTAATTAATAATAGATCATTTTTTTATTTTCTATGGGGTGGGCAGAAGTTGGAATAAGAAGTAATTAATTAAAATTTTCAATGACCATCCAAGTTTCTTCTTCAAAAGTAGAAAAGTAGGTTGACTGACTAACTTTTATTCGGTTAAGTTAAAACGAAAGTTTGTATACTTTTTTTAAAATCGACCTGAGGACATGAGGAAAAGTGAAAAATCCTTATGAATGGAAATAACACTTTGTTGGAGGTTTTCTTGAGTTTCAAAATAATACATCACTTGGTTCCCACTTTTAAATGACCATAAACTTCCTTCTGGAATTGTTGTGGTCTCTAAGAGAACTAGATGATTCACTCATTGAATCCATATCTTACTAGTGGAAATAACTATTTGTTTGACGTCTTCTTGAGTTTCAAAATGTTATATCTCCTCGCTTCAACTTGAATGACTTTCTTCTAGAAGTATTCTAGTATGAGTAGAGCACTGTAGACATAGGTATTCCCGTCCGCCATTTTGGTGCCTAAGTATGAGTTAAGACAAATCTAGACGAATCACATTCAGAAAGGAAACGTGAGTTTTGACTACAACAATCGGATCCTTCAGGCTTTCTCGGATACATTCTAGAATATAACTAGATGAAAGCGAAGAGTACTTCTATATTTTTCAATAGAAACTTTCTTGAACCTCGTTAATTCTCCACGTTAGTTCTGAAACGTCTAGATTTTTCACAAATTTGTCTAGAAGTGAGAAAACAGGCTATTTATGAGAAAGCCAGAGTTTTGAATATTTTTAATCCAAATAAATTTAAAAAAATTTATAATACTACTATTGTTATTTTTCCTCTTTACAGTTCTTCCAAAAATTATAGGAAAATTCTGTGTGTTAATTTCATCATGCAAAACTGCGCTATTTTTAATTTTGGGTTCACCTTTGCTGGTTGCGTCAGGTAAAAAGGAATTTAAAATATTGTTGATACAAAGTGATTCCTTCTAAAGAGAAGATTGAGTTGTGCTATATTTACAAACAAACCTCTAAGAGATGTTTTTGAAGTTTTTTGTTAAACCTCTAAGCGATGTTTTTGAAGTTTTTTGTTAAAGCTCTAAGAGACTTTAACCTTTCTGATGTATATGCTCACTAAATTTTGGGGTCTAAGATAGTTTTTGTGCTAGTGGTCGTTTGATAAACGCTGTATTATAAGTTTTTCTTGGAATTTGAAGGTGAACGATGAAGTTGTGAACATTTTTAAAAATTGGAATTTTCAGCTTACATCTACCAACAATACATTTCAATTTATAAGTTCAACTCTTTTCTTAAAAAATTATCAGGGTGGGTAAGTTTTTTTTCACGATTGTTCAATAATAATCTTAATCAACAAATGTGTGACTAATACATTACCAAAGGTTATTCATATATGCATTCTATATTAAGAATACTAATTTCATTTCAAGCAGAACGTATATACAGGGTGTTTTTGAACTCATGCAAAAAATATTCAGGAAATGATTGACCTTAAAAAATTGTGATGTTTCTTCTCTATGACATAATCTCCTCAGCTGAGTGCTGAGTAAAATTGGGCTTATATTTTCTTTCTCGCATTCAAGTGAAGATGGAAACTTGGAATTTTGTAATTTCCGTTCACTCGCATTGATTAACCATTAGTATTTTTTCAATACACCTTGTTTTTAGTATCAAGTTTTGTGGAAGAAATATATTACCTACAGTGCACCGCAGAATTAACCAGACAGGTAAAATTATGTCCAAATTCAATTTGAATTTTTGTGAAGTTGTGTACCCTTCTATTTTAATCATTACCCCCTATAGATTTCGCAAAAAGGTCAAACGGTTATGGTCACATACAGGGTAGCACAAAAAATTGTATTTTGCGCTCAACTTCCAGACATCCTGTGTAAACATTTAATAACTGAATGATATTTATTTTTTCGATGTTTTCAAGACCAAAGGAAAAACACAGGCTTGAAGGGAATTTTGTGGTCCAGTGTATCCAAGATCTCTGTTTTTTCCTAGAACCAATAGATACGGAGATAAAACATTAAATACAATAACCTTGTTTTAATAACTACGCAATACTAGGCTGGTGTTACTTTAGCAATTCTTTCGTGTCTACTTAATACACTGATATATATTTTCAAATTAAAGCTTTTCTGGATCTCGTTTTTTCTATCCCATTTTCCATTTTTGCACCTAGATAACTTGAAATTTTCCAAAAAAAAAACAACTCCTCTAGAAGTATGAATAAAATTAACGAACTCTCAGATGAAACATATTCCGTAATGAAAATACACTTGACTGTATAAACTGAGTATTGGGATTTTCAGTTAGAGAAAGGCTTTCAATGATGAAATTTCACTAACTTCATTCCCATGCTGGTTTATTTCGTTTGAAAACTTCCAGGATCATTTCAGTATTGGAGAATAAGCGGACATTAACTTCAATTTATATTCAGACAGATTGCATTGGACATGGACAAACCATTTTCGCCAACTTCATATTTCTGAAATCCACAAAACCATAGATTTTATGAATTGACCAGATAACATCATAATCCTTTTGTTGTATTCGAATTGATTTCAAAATGATCTCAATAAAATTTATTCAAATTTCCATAAACAATCATTCCAATCCCCGGGTTTTTAAACTGGCTTCTACAATATTAAATTGTAGCGGACAATGGTTAATGTTATTTTTATGTTTTTTCACGCAAATATCAAAACATGAACCATTACAGACCGGTAGCGAAACACCTAATATTTCTACTTTTACCAACAACTATTGAACTACAACAAACAAGTTGACATTTAGTGGTATAACGACCAAAAAGGAACTCTTTTTCTTAAACATTTTCAGTGTACAGTCAACAATTTTACTTCTCACAAAAATAGTTTCTCGGCTTTTATTTAATAAAGATATAGCCTTGCGGTTCCGTGAATGTCATTTGGATAGACTAAGCCTTTATCAGCAGCGCTGGAGTTTTTAATAGCGACGACACAAGGAAAACCACCACCAGGAAAACACATAAATACGAAAAGTACATTTGTTGTATTTTAAGTCTTTCATATAACAACATAGTTGGCTCCTGTCAACAAATATCAAATGATTATTTAACTAACCAAAGTTTCAGACCCCTTCATTGAAAGCTGTACCTGAACTGAGTTTTTAAAGTTGTTGAGAAAATTTGAGTGCAATACTTTTGTTTGGGTGTTCCAAATTGAACCAAAACCGATGAAAGTTCTCTAAATGTTTCCAAGATGATGGTGACGACATTTATTTCAAAAGCGGATTATGTAGCAAAGATTCCTCTGCAAGATCAAAGAACTGTCGATTTGTTTGCCGGAATAAATAATTGCTGAGTTTCTAAAAATCCCGCAACGATGAATGATCCTCCACCAAGACAACGCAAGTTCCCACGCAGTTCGAAAAACAATTGAGTCTTTAAAACATCCTCCATGCAGTCCTAAGGACTTTTTCACTTTTCTAAAAATTATTATATTTTGAGGGAAGGCTGACTGCGAATACTTAGAAAGCTTTTACTTCAAACTATTCTGGCTTCGCTTTCCGTGTACCAATTTAGAACTTCAAGGTACCGTTACAAAGTAAAATTATATGCTTTTTAGGATATTTCTTGATATACAGAGTATTACATTTGGAAAAAGATTATACACATATATACAGATTGTAATAAAACTCCCAGTATTATACATCGTATATTTAGTATTGGATTTAAAATCCTCTGCCCATATTCGATTTTTATTAATAACAACCCTTCAATACCCGCCTAGCTTTCATGCATTTTCTGTTTTTATTTTTTCCAACCACGGTTCTACAATGTCCGCGTGGTTAATTTTCCAGGAAATTATTTGCCGACTTTATCTGAACTTTATGTTTTTAGCTGTAGCGGTTATCTCTTTTAGTTTATGTAGACCTAAGCACGTATTGAATATTTATAGCTACAGTTTTCTCGCTTAGAAATTTCTAGGAGCTATTAGAAATGTGTGTATTGAATTGAGCAAGTGTTATACATGTAATAATATTTTCCTACAACCACTATGCAAAACACGCTTTTCTACACAAATTTTTATACGCTTAATTCTTTTGATAACTGTTGGAAAAGTAATACCTATATAAATTTCTGTTTTTATTTCATTAATAAATGGGGTTGTAGAAAAAATATTGTGTACAACTTGTACGCAAATCCCTTTTCGCACTGGTTGTACAAAGTACTATTTCATGGTCTTGAGTTTTTTACTCTAAGAAAAATTGACTCATTTTCCAAACTTCCAAACATACATTTTCATGCAATCTATAGGTAGGTATAGTTGACATAAAAGGTATAGTGCGAACTTAAAGTTGCCGGCTTTTTGTTTGACTCTAAGACTTAGAGTATACCGTCATAGCCCAGTCAATATTATAATTATTTAAACTGCTTATTTAGTTGACGATAAATTCATTTCATGTTATAATTTCAACTAATAATCGGTAATAGTTATTTAATAAAATAGTTTTTTAATGAAGACGGTTAATAAAGGGAACTGTTCAGTTTGACTGAACTATAACTATTTTTGAGAGAGGGTTGCAGGTGTTCTCTTTAGTCGGTGGTCTGACATCAAGAAAGTGTGTGTGTTTTTGTGTGGAAATTGTAAGTAAGTATACATATATTTATTAGCAATTATCGATTTGGACGAAACTCAGTATGATACACACAATACGGTTAAGAAAGGATGGACTGATGGGTCAAAATACAAATACAATATGGAATTATGTTTGGTAAGTTGACGAAAATAATATAAATACATTTCAGAGTTTAGCTTCGCAACATAACTTAAAGGTTACGATAAATAGCTGGCACTATATCTTTTACGTTAACTATACATTTTTGGTATCTATTTAAAATGTTGTCAAGTCACCAGGTAGATTACCATGTAGGCAAGACATACATTCCATATTTAAGTAAATCAACTTGCTTTTTATTTAATTAATAACAATCAAATGAACATTAAATAAAAAATGTTGCGGGGAAATTACGGAAGCTTACGCAATACGCGTATAAAGGAACACGCATTATAGTCTACAAAAAGTGACTCGAAAAACGTTCATTCTATGAGAATATAAAGGTTAGCCGTAAACTTACCGTACATATATTGAATTATTATATGATGAAAAAAAAGTTTACGACTGATGATAAATTCGATGTTATGGTTAATAAAAGCATCACACATAAATTCTTATAACTTTTTGGACACGTTAAATGTTTGTTAGACCAGGGATTTTCCTGGAAGCGCTAGCAATAACGTTAGGACAGAATATACTATCAGATGAAGTGTTTTGACAGTTGTAACTATTCTAGTTTCCTTAAAGCTTCTTTCTTGTTGACTATGTATAAAACAAAGTTGATGTTATGTATATCCATTATTATGGACTCTGAGATTTTTAGACTAAGCGCGTGTACTTGCGATTATAACTCAACCTCAGTTTTTTGCATTTTCAAAACTCCAAAATCGAAACTAAACCTTTTCCGATATTTTCATATATGGGAATTCACTAATTCAACTCCGTAGATTCCTAAAATGGTAATAGTAATATTCTAAATTCTTCAACAAAAATGTTTCTTCACTATTGCAGTTGGATATTTATGTCACAATTCGAACCTATTTAAAAATTTAAAATGAAAAAAATTAGTAATGAAGTGGTGAATTGGTGTTTTAATTTTTGCTGACAGGGTAAATTGTACAGATTACACCTCCAGCGAAAATAAGCTACAGTAAAAGCTTTTGTCGAGGGAAAAGAGCATAAAGAAATGCTGACGACAAAAGCAACAATGCAACATTTATAAAAGGGTGAATTATTTTTAGACCTTATATTTCAATGGGACAGCCGACAGCGCCCTCCTTTTTAAAAGCAGCGGCATGAAAGCAAATTTTTATTTTTTATGAAAAAAAAAGTTTTTCATGCACTGCCGAATCCAGTGTTTATTCCGTTGAAAGCATTCGCAAGATTAAAAACAGTTTTAGAAAATTTCAGAAAGAATAGTTTGCCTCAATTATGCAATTCGTAGATTAACTAGACTCGCTAAAAATTAAATGTTCTACAGGATTTAAAAAGAAATTATAATGCCAAATTTGATTTTTCATAAAGTTTTGAATTGGAATAAACTCCGAATTCCTAATAGGTTTAAAAAAATACTCTAGCAAAATGCCTTGCCTCTTCTATAAACAATAGGTTTTTTAGGAATTGAGAATTTGGTTGTGTTTCATCTGTCATCCAATTACATGTAACTCACTCAGAAAAATCTAGAGGTAGGTAGAGGAGCTTGATTACTCTGGATGTGGTGTCGGTAAAATTGCTGCTCTTTATCACATTTTAATAGTTAACAACTTATACCACAAACTTTCATTATGTAATCATAGACTGTTTTAAACTTATTCTACAAAAGATAAAATACATTTTTCGTTTAAAAAAATCTTTTTAAACAGCTCGTCCAAAACTTTTATTGTTGTAAATCTCTTTCCATCGCTTTCAGCCAAATCTCGCACCCAAAATATGTCATAAATCAAATCAAATTTTACATTGGATATAAAACTTTGAAATTCCAAATACTCTAGTGGTGCCAAAATATTTTATGGATATTATTGAATACGTATAATATTGTTGGTTGCTGTACATTCTTTGCGACACTAGTGCAGATGTCGGATCGTCGTTTTGGATACAATTATTCTCTTTCTAATGGTTCTCTGGAAGTCATATTTGCAAGGTGAATATTATTGGTCAAAGCAAATTATTTAAGAGACAAATGTATATTTATCTACTTCACAGACGGCTCAAAAACCAAAGAAGGCTCAGGATGTGGAATTTACTCCAGATCACTAAGCCTAAGGATTAAGTGGGGAATGGGAAAAAACACCAGTGTGGTTCAAACAGAACTGGCTGGTATTTCAATTGCCATAAAGGAACTAACCAGAAAAGGAATTTTTGGCAAAAACATAATAATCTGCACTGATAGCAGACAAGCTCTACTAGCCTTGAACAGACAACGTGTTACATCAGGGATAGTATTAGAGTGCCATCGAGATTTAGCTAACGCTTCGGTAGATACCAATATTATCCTGAGGTGGGTTAAGGGGCACGACAGGAGCAAAGGTAAACGCATTGCTGACTCTTTAGCCAGGGAAGCGGCTGGACTAAGAATTCTTGGACCCGGCGACACCTACGGCCTGACGAATTCAACAATTGCGGAACTAGCTAAAAGTTACACCCATGCACAATCTCTGAAGAGATAGGATGGAATCAAGGGATGCAGTCTTGCCAGGATCACCCTGGGCGACCCTGGGAAGCTGGAGTCGAAAAAATATTTGGCGATGGCCAGGAAAAACCTACGTGTAACGGTAGGATTTCTGACTGGCCACTGTCAATTAAGGAAACACCTCCATACAATGGGGCTAGTGGACACACCTCTATGCATGATGTGTGAACAGGAAGATGAATCTGTCAGGCATGTCTTATGCGAGTGCCCGGAGTTATCGTCAATAAGAGAGTGTGTGTTCGGTGAGTCTTGGCCTACACCAGCCGATATAAGTCACCTTTCCACCTTCCTGGAAAGGACAGGATTGACGATGACCTAGGAAGACAACTCATCGGGAGGATTTACAAAGGGTCACATGTGGCCTAAGTGCTGTGGGCCTAACTCACCCTCCTCACTCTACAGATACAGATTTGTCTACTTATTAGATGTCAAACGTTACGAAATGTTGATACAATAAGAAAAAATTAGTAGTATTAGAGGTTTTCTTTTGTCCAAAACAGATAGTTTAACTTCAATTTTATACTGTTTGAAGGAAATTAACTATTCCTTCACGAAATTACTTCTCTGATGTTGCTGAAACTAAGTTTCCAAAAATCTGTTACATAGAACAGAAGTTATGGGCGTTTTTTAATAACAATTCTCCCACCTCTTATTGGAGTATATAGACCTTAGAGTAATACTACAAATAGAGTCCGCAAGTCATTCATAAAACTATCCGAAATGACGGCTAACATTCTATCGGCATACATATGTTTACATCAATGACTTTCAAGGAGTGGGGAGAAACTGTCGGACTAGTCGGACAATACCACTGGCATACAGAACTATTTACTTACAGATGAGAAGAGAGGTAAGGAAAATTCCGACTGTTTTTTTTTGCAAATTTGGCACTGACGAACCGTGATTTTTACAAAAAAATATTGTTTTTAATTATATCTGTACGCACACACACAAATATCAGTTGAAAAGACGAAAACAAAAGCTTCAATAAACTAGGAACGTTGAAACTTCGTAGTAAAATCAGGTAAAATTGATAGTAAAATGGTTTCCGCCCTTTTCTCGGTGTTGCCATATTTCAGACATACAAAATTATTAACACTCATTTGTTTCGTTTAAACCTCAAAAGTTTCCAACAAAAACATATTTTTATTACATAAACTACTTCATCTATATTGAGTTAATTTGTGGCTCAACTTTCACAATTCCTTATAATGACACCTTATATACGTACAAAGCATCAAACCATTTTTATTCTTATTATCTCCTTTCCCTTCGAAAAATAATGTGTAATAATGTGTTTTATTGAAATGTAACGCCCTAAAATAATTCTTCCTCTTATAAATGTTGCATTGTTGCCGTTGTCGGCCATAATTTCTTTCTACTCTTTTTCCATGACAAAAGCTTTTCCGTAGCTTTTCTCCACTCGAGATGAGTGTGTTAGAGGGTGAAGCGGAATGAGTAAAATTTATCGCCACTCTAGACGAGCAACATCTTCGTGCAAAAATATTTGATAAAGATTTTATTCGGCTGTAGATGTATGGCTATCAACTGAACAATTCTAAAGATTGCTCCAGCTCTCGTGTTACAAAATTGTATCTGGCTCGGTGGGAATTTTGATAGCCTCAAATCGTTGTACATTGAGACAAGACGTTTTATTTTTTGAACAAGGAATATAAGATACGGTTTTAAGCTGTTTTTTCCCATGTTAATGTTTAAAGCGAATGGAAAGTGCAGTCTGCTCAAAAATAGGTATAAATTTGGATGTTCTATATTTTTAAAAATAATATAAAAGTTTTTTAATATTCCCTTTAAATTTAGACTTTGCATGAGAATTCCAGCGCACCACTTATAATTGCTGTTGATGGGATTTTTATTTTTATTAGAATTTAAATATTAGCGACACATCTATGTGGCGAGTTTTGATATTAGGAAATATAACACAGCTGACTAATAAATTCGAAATTAATCATAACATACTTCAGTAGTAATACACTAATTCCAATGTTCCAACAGTTCGAAGTCTTTTCTGCAGAAAGATGTCTTTGTTCCCAAAATAGAACGCAGTTTCGGCACCTTCTTCATTTCAGCCAAATTACTTTATCTGCAATCTTTTTGATGTCCGCAATAGTTGTTGGAGGTCAGATCTGGAAAGAACAATGTATAAGAAAGCAATTGTAAATATGACTAATTCAGCTTATTGCAGTTTTCTGTAATATTGTCGTATTTAATAAAGTGATTTATAAACAGATGTCGAAAGAATAATTATTTATATTCAACGCTCTATAAATTTTTAAGAAAATAATATACAGGGTGTTTCTTAAGTAATCTAAAATATTGTAGTGGGCGCTTCGTCACTCCATTTTAAGACGAAAAGTTCTTATAAACATGTGTGATAAGTCTTGTCGTTAATGAGATACAGGGTGTTGAATTGTTTGTAATAAATGAGCTCTGACTAAGTGAAATTTATTTTTTCTGGTGACGCTACTGGTTTCTAGAAATAATACGAAAGAATATGCTTATTCTTTGAAAAAATATTTACATATTATATAAAAATGTACCTCTTATTATTAGAAAGCGCATGTTGTTCATGCATGACGGTACTCCTCCACATTTTGCAGTGATTGTACGCGAGTTTTTAAATAAAGTTTTTTCAGACCATTGGATCGGACGAGGATCTCCACTCCCGTGGCCTCCTAGGTCACCTGGACACAATCCTCTCGTAACAATCTAGGTATCTTCGAACGTATTCGGCAATCCATTAGACGTCGAGCGGATGCTTGCGTTTTGGCTGGAGGTGCACATTTTGAACATATGCTCTGAAAGTACTATTTTACCTTTATGTTTAACACTCATGTTGTTGCTTCTAATAAAACAATTCAACACCCTGTCTCTCATCAACTACAAGACTTATCACACATGCTTATAAGAACTTTTAGTCTTAAAGTGAAGTGACGAAGCGCCCACTACAATATTTTAGTTTACTTAGGAAACACCCTGTATATATTTTTTTCAAAAACAGTGGCCGTTCAACTAAGGAGCAACTTCTTGCCGTGCAATATGCACCGCTGGATATTGAATTACACTCCTAAGTCAAATGGGGTTGGTATATCTACAAGATATTTGAAAACCAACCATTCTGGTTCTGGGTTAGAAGGGACAACATAACTTGTAGACCGGTTTCGGCGTATTTGCGCCTCATCAGTACAATGTATGTGCTGTCGGTCCGAGAGTCTCTAATTCCGGACTGAAGAATACACTTCAATCACAATCAATACATGTCTTCCAGTAACGGAAATGTAAAGATTGTGACAGTAGCGACATCTTCACTTCCAATCAATATATCTTGTAGATATACCAACCCCGTTTGACTTAGGAGTGTAATTCAATATCCGGCGGTGCATATTGCACGGGAAGAAGTTGCTCCTTAGTTGAACGGCCACTGTTTTTGAAAAATATCATTTTTCAAAAAATTTATAGAGTGTTGAATATAAATAATTATTCTTTCGACATCTGATGACTAATTCAATTCAACACTCGTCCAAGAAGGACATTTTTGTTCTTGATTCCTTCACTCAATCAATCCAATAATTGCTTGTGATATTCGCTATTTACAGTTTTACTTTTTTCAAGAAATTCAAAATATAATGCCCTTCTCAAAATACGGATACCATAAAATTGACAGCAAACTTTCGACGTGAAAATTACTCAATATTCCGAACTGAATCTTCAAATACTGCCTCCTTCAATAAAAAAATGTATGTGTCACATGGTTTGATAGAAATTTTATTTTCAATCGACTCTTGATTTTCGCCTGGCTACCCTCTACATGAATAATTTGTAGTATCTGAATAAATTGCTCACACTGAGAAGCTTCACAAAAAAAAATACTCAAATCCTTTGAATTAATGACGGAAACCGATGAAATAAAATAGCTCAAAGTGATAACCTAAGCAATAAGTGAAACACTTCCGGTTAAATGCTGAAGGTGTTGGGAAAAATAAAATGCAAAGTCTGATTCAAGAAAAATAAGTGAGATCTTAACATTTTAAATTTGATGTAGTGGATTGTTTTACGTTTAATAAATTCAAATATTCCAAGAAATTAGAGCTCACTGACTTTATGAGTCAAATTACTTCAAGCTTTCATAATAATTTATATAAAAACGTACTAGGTATTTTTGATCGAACGTTTGAAACCAGTTTCTGCAAACAATCGAATACAGTAGTGAAGTTCTAATAATTGTATCTGTTGTTGGAGAAATCAAACAAATAAAATTATGAAGGTAAAGTATATTCTTCACTTCATTACAGTTTTCTGTTGGCTCTATATTTTCATATATACCAACCCCGTTTAACTTGGAAGTGTAATTCATTGTATATAACCCCAGAAGTAGATGTTGCTTCCTAGTGAACGGTCTATCCTTTGGAAAGTAATTTTCTAATTTGATAGTTTTATACTATTATTTTGACTTCTAAAATGGATTCAATTGTGTGATTAAAAATGTAAAAGGAATAATAGTTTTCGGTCAATTTCCATAGAAACAATATATTCCACTTAAACTCTCCGTGAATCATCACCAATTTTCTTGTGAGCCGCTTAGCATTACATATTTTATATTCACTTCAAAATATAAGATATGGTTAAAATATTGGAACAGCATGGAGGTGAAAAGATCAATATGCTGGTAAAGGCCATGAATTTGGTTAACTTAGATATAACATGCAACTACTATATTCTAGAATAGTGTTTGCAAATCGGTATGGAAATAAAAATAAACCATGGGAAATAATACTATAGCCATGTTTCGTTTTCCTCAAACCACAATAATAAGGCGGATTGTTACGCATTTACTGGAATTTTATAATATTGTTTTATTTTTTAAGCATATGAATCCTTTTCTCCAATTTTCGTATAAATAATTAATATACGACTTTAATTTGGAAGTATTATTGTTGAAGGTCGCGTAGGGGTGAAATATTTTGAAACCCCAATGCCGAAAGGTCGTTTGTAGATTAGAAAAAATAAGTAATTGGCAAGAAAAAATCAACTCAAGTATGAAATATCATTGGTTGGATCTATGCTGTTCATTTTGCTACTAGTTTTCATTAAACCTTCTCTCAAGGGTGGTTCGTCAGACTATAAGAAGCTTCATGGTGCCACTACCTTTTAGACATCGACAAACAATTAAAATAAATTCAAATAAAAGAAAACAACTAGGATACGGAAGGTGGAGATACCTTGTACAATTTAACTAAAGATAATATTAGGAAAATTTAACACTCACGTAACTCAATTCAAAATTTGAAACAACTTAATTTTTGTTAGCTTAACGGATCGTGGCTAAAATGAAGCCTCTACTTTAAGGTACGCAACTTGAATTTTTTCCTCCTGGAAGGGTGGACTGGCTTGACAGTTGCTTCGAGAAAAGTTATGATACAGTTGTCCTGGAAGTACCCCAGTGATGGGTCGTAATATAGTTCTAGGAAGTGTGTCATAGGAGCTGCTCTTACCACAGCAATTGATGAAAGAAAACAAAGAAGATAATCAAGTAATTATAGATGAATAAAAATGTTTGTCTTGCCTTCAAGACAGTCAGAGGAAGATCGGCGTTGGCGGATGTTGGTAGATGACAATTGTCATATGGGGAGCTTTAAGTGGATAAGATGTTGAGTTGGAATTGGGACATTTTTTAAAGCCGAAACAGGTCGATTGGCATGTCACAAGGTAACACATCACTTTTCCCAACAAATTGGTATTCCGGTCGAGAAAATAGTATCTGCTGCTTGGTGTTTTTTGGAATAATTAGTAAATATTGATTTTACAACATTATTATTGCAGCTATCCTGGTAATGCGGTAAGTGGAGATTTCATTACATAATATCCTCTGTTTCCGGAAACAGTCACATTAAAGTTTTCTAGCTTCGCAATATCCCATTAGTTAATGGCATAAATCAGAACATTTAAGGGCATCCGGATCAAACATCGAGTGGACAAAACTTTTCTCAAAACTTTCGACTTGTTTCAATTATTAAAAAAACGGTAAGTAAGGCTCGGAACTAAAACTTCCGTTTCCGTAACAGCGCGGAGATAGAACTTGTTAATGCACGTGTTGCGTGTTAAAAGCCTATTTCTATAGAATAGGTAGCGAATAATTGATCAACAGGAACAAATTAGTGGAATAAAATACACTCGGGAAGTTAAAGCCCTAATGTGTAAAGTTGGCTCACTACTGTTTATGAACTTCGTTAGCGTCAAATACTGCCACTGTAACGAAAAGTTTATTAATTACATCGAATTTCGTAGGCGAATAAAACGGATAACAAATCTGGAAATAATGATAGTGTAGCAGATAATTGTTCTGTTTGTTGCGGTATAATCTGATACGTTTTCTATCTTAGTCTAGTTCACAACTTCGAAACCTTGTTAATTCCTGTAATAACGTCTAAATAAGCGGCAACATTACAAAAATTACAAACGTTACGAACAAATTAAAATGAAATAAATGCAATTCTTTTTGGTTAAGTTGTGCCTATATGAGAACATTCATTTTCCGTTAGTTTAGTTTCATAACTCCCTTTGTATATTATTTTATTACTATATTGTACTGTCATCGGTCCTTGACGGGTGTGCAAAATTTCGAAATAAATCTGTTTGTTTAACGTGGGTCAAAATCCAGTCCAAAGGAGTCGGTTACAAACATATAAATATACATTTGAGTGAAGCTAATACATATAAGCTGGTTAATAAAATAATTTCTTACTTAAATACCATACGGGTTATTCAAATGTAAGGAAGTATCTTACCAGTAAATATTTATTAAATAATTATTTAGAGAGAACAGTTATTGAAGAGATAAAAATAATATAGATACGATCACTCTAAAATGTTGTTGGTTAACTATTTTTGCAAAAGTTTTTGGATGCTCCCATTAATAGGTACTGAATAAATTACCGTTTTACATAACTTCTATGTGCATTTATTCACTGAGACCCAAAATACTTTACTTTAGACCTATTTCCCGAGGAGTTTAAGGAAATCTGTAGGCTTTAACTTAGGTAAGTGTCCCTTTTCCATCCAGTAATCTCCTTGGTGTTGTGCCCTAGGATTCTGAATTTCTGTGTAATTCGTAATTATGTGGATGGAGATTTCTTCTTCCCTACCACAGAATCTACATTATTTTCCTCTACTAATTTGGGCCTTTCCAGGTTCCCATTCAGGCGACATATCTTGTGTTCTTTTTAATTTTCACCTTTACATATAAAAAACACGATAAGTTTAGCCCTAAATTCAAAAGTTAGGTACTTCGAAAAAAAAATCATTCACGTTGTTTCTACTCTCTCTCGCCACTACAGTGGTATGGAATAGTTAATTACGTAGAAGCAAATTTAAAAAATAATTACTAGTCACTCTAAGGAAACAATGGAAACTACGTTGTAATGAAAATGTAAATTAAATTACTTTTTAAAGTGGAAATTGGAAGGATACATCTTTAAAGATGATGAGAATTTTAAAGATGAGAGATATTTAATTAGAACAAAAGTGTCTATTCTAAATTAGCCATCAAAATGGAAGTGCTGCTGATTTTATGGATCAAAGAAATAATGTTTAGTTGATGTCTCTACATTTGGTGTTAAATTAGGCATTATTACATTTCATAATACGATTATCTGGTGGGATGTGGACAAATACTAAATAGACCGGTAGTTTTATATTTCACACTATTTTTTATGAAATTGACACGAACGAATCTTGCATTATTCAATTTTATTGATCCAATCATTAATTCTATCAAAAAAAACTTGCAGGTTGATTCCTGTCCCCACGGGATCTTTGCCTACAGCGATTATCACAAATGTTTCCATTGTATCGTGATTAAATTCAGTGATATCACTGGTGTATATCAGATAAAGTACTGGATCTAATACACATCCTTATGGTACTCCTTCACCTTCTGAGTAGGCATTTTCCTGCATTACTCTCAGAACGTTGTAATTGTTACTCAAGATTCTGTTAACATGCAAAAGCTTTTGAATCCATTTCAACCACTCCTGGTAATCACACTTAGTTATTAAATGAACAGAGCTGTGCAAATTCTGGGGACACCTGTCCTCCAACCATAATAATAACGCTTGCTGACCGTGCCGTGTACAGACCACAATAATATTGTTTAAATTAAATAACGTGTTTGCTAGAGCGTTAGCTGGAGAAAACGTGAAATAAATTACTAGAATGATATCTACAACAGTTGACAGCTCAGAGCGTACCTACACCGCAACATGATGGACCAATTAAGTGAATAATACTTATTAATCAGCCTCCGTATATCAAAGACATATTTTCATTATTTTTTGTTGGAAATATTCACTTTTATTTCTTCTTCGTCTTCTTAAAATGCGAATAAAAAAATTAGTTTATTATTTGGAGTTTAAAAAAATACTTTTTTGAAAGTGTTCACGCATGTATTGACATTATGATAAATTATCGTTTAGTCAGACGTAGATTTTTGAAAGTCAAATATATCCATATTTTTCTGGAAAGAAAGGCTGGATGGACAGCGTATAGAATTGGGCATTCCAGTGCACTTATACGATGCGTGGCAGATTGCTGTTGGTTCAATGGTTCCAAAACACCCTCAGCCGCAAACCTAGGAGAGAATGTCAACCTCCCTAGGATTCTTTGCAACTATATTTCAAGAGAAAACTTAAGAGGAGAGATTGAAGAAAACCATTCTCACATATAAACCGATACAAATTTTCTTAAGCGGCCAAGCGGTTTCAAAGGCAGAGGAGTACCGTCGAAGTTGGTACCAAAAAAGTCTCTCGTCCATAGGAAACGTCAACAAAGTGTCTCTGGTCTGGATCAATAGTTCGCCAAACGAACACTAAAAACCTGGACAGCTAGAAGTATTTTATAACTCTGAGTTCATTCAAAGGCTTTTATGCATCATTCGAATAATGTCTCCAAATTAGTGTTCGACTGTAGCAGGCATGATATACGTTGTCTATCTGGCTTTTTAACAGACCACTGTCGTCTGGATAGACTTTTGCGAGTCGCAATGGGAGGACTACTTCCACTCACGCAACCTAACCTAATAATTTCAAAATATTTAATAGGTTTTGACAGAACAAATGATTAACTTCATCAACAATAATTCATTTATTGTCTGTTGCCTGGGAAAGTTTTTATTTATTCGGGAGAGCTCTCCAGATTTCTGATTAATCTTAATCGGTCAGTTCGGGCACAAAATCGACCGGCTGCACCTCCCCGAACTTGTTCATTGTTTTTGTTTGGAAACTTCTCGCAACTTCACAATCAACTTTTAATATAGTTTGAGTTTTGCTTGTTAAGGTTTCTTCTTGACCTATGAGAAACACTTTACGATGCCGCAAAATTGCGAATAAAGTTGGAAGTTTGAAGCTTTTTTTTATCGGAAATCTCCGAGGATATAAGTACTAAAGAAGTGAATATTATACGCAACCCTTTAAAAACTTTCTGATAGATAAAATAAAAAAAGTTATGCACTGAATTCTCCAATCACGTGGAATTAGATACCGAGTGGCACGAATAGAAAAGTATCTACTCTGTTGGAAAAAGACAAAAGGATAATGAAAGCCAGCAGAGCCTTGGGAGTCGTAAGAAATATAATAAAATCAAGAATATTAACAACAACTCTATACAAAACAATTATACAACTTACCCTGTTATATGGAAGTGAAGAATGGATATCAAGTAAAGAGAAAAAAAGTGAACTGGAGAATTGGCAACGGAAGGTTTTAAGAAAAATTTACGAGGAAGTAGAGTAGTGGAGAAGAAAAACGAAGTTATCCAAGACATGTATAAGGCACCATGCATTACAAGTAAAATTCAATCACATCGCATTCGATGGTAAGGCCATGAAGGTAGGAAGAAAGTTGAGTGAATAAGATTCTTCTTGAAGGTGAAGGAGGTGGAGAAAAATATAGGACGACCTAGGAAGAAATGAATGGATGTTGTTAAAAAAGACTTAAAATTGATAGGAATGTGATTTAAAAAAACATCGAGTAAAATGAAGAAATATAACAAAAAAGTAAAAGCTATGGGCATGTGAATGCTAAAACGCAGTTCCAGAACGCCGTGCCAGATAAAAGATACATTTTCAAGGGACACCATGTATTTTAATTCAAATTTAGACTATGCTCGACTTTTCTATTGCAACGATATAAAGTTTTAGTAGGTTATACAGTGTACTTGAAAAGTTCCGACCGCTTGTTCCTGAAAATCGTAATGAGTTCTACGCCACGTACGAGTATACTGTAAATTGCACAATTTGAAATTAATCTATCACAGCTATACGTCTATGATGATCTTCTAGTATCATAATTCACTTGATCTGCTTTCATATCTAAAAAATCGTATACAGGGCAAGTCCAAATTCGAACAAATCGATTTTTACCTACATCGATACAGCCTGGAAGATTCATAAAATCGATTAACATTTTAAAAAGCCTGCCTTATTCTATATTTTGAATCGTGTGGTGTACTTTTTACTACTGATCTTTATCATAGCCTCTGAAGAAAAAATCAACTTTATTGAACTCTGGTGACCAGAAAACTGGTCATGCTCATCCAATCCACCTTTTGGGAAACATATTTTCAATTGATTTCGAGTCAGCGTATTATGATGAGCAGGACCTCTGTCATGTAGATACCACATTTGTACGGATGAATTCGGAAATTTTAAATGTTTGTTGATATTTCTACTTACCACCCATCTAATTGATAAGAACGATAAAAATAATGTGGTTCTAATTTAACTATTTAAAAAAAACTACATAAAGAAATATGTCCCTTACGTATTTGTGGCACTCTTATCGAATACGCTTTAATTGCTTTAATTGCTTTTTATTGATTTTTTGTTGGAAATAAAATGATAAAATTGAAATATAGTAAAATCTATCTAGTTTGAGTATAGGTAATACTCAATCAAATTGGAAGAATAGTGAAGTAACTTTCATTTACCGATATAAAATAAAGGGCGATCTATTTTGAAAAAATGTGAAACCGATGTACCTATTCGTATTTGGATCGCCCTGTATACAGTTTCTGGAATATTGAAATAGGTCTAGTTAACTATGACACCAGAAGACCGTCACAGACGTATGGCTGTGACATTTTAATTTCAAATTGTGCATTTTGAAGAATTGAGCTCATTATAACCGACTACAAGCTTGTAGTATGGAAGTCAAGCAGAATTTAAATTTCAATTCCCATTTAAAATAATGTAATTTTGATCTGTCACGGAGTACAATTGCGACTTATTTCAAACTATGTGCCTTTAGAATGGCTACAATCGGTGAAAATTTTATTCGAAATATCATCGACGATTTACAAGATATTGAGCTTCATCGCACTAATTAATCACCCTGTATAAACACTTGGCGACTTTTTCCGAGCAGTTTATAATATTTGTCAGACGTTTCAATTTCTGAATTAATCCATTTAACCTCTATGTAATATAATATTTTATTTATCATAAATTTAAAACTGTCCACAACATTTTAATGGAGATTTAAAACGAAAGTACTGATTTGAATTTCCTGAAAGGTTTTTATTTAAATTGGCATGTAACTGACATCACTTTCTGTATTCCCTTTATGCATTTTATAAAACAATTGCAGGATTCTATTTCGGATTCTCGTGTTATATCATCGTTTCGGGGAGCAAAATTGATTTTGACAACTTTATTGTTGTTATCGGAACGATTACCATATTGAAGGATCTACACAGCTATGCTAGGAAATGAAACATGGAAAAAAATTGAAAATTAAACGTAAATCATACAAGAAATAACGGAAATTTTCACTTATTATTAATAATTGTTTTCAAATATGATTGTTTTAACCCTTATATGGAAAAATATACCAACATTCGATTAACGAGGACAGAGATATCTTTTATTTTCAGAATTCGTGCAAAGTATAGTGAAATTTACATTTGATATATCAGTGCCCTTAGCAAAGTCCCGGCCTACCTGGGATTGCACAGTCGAGTATCTGGGCATGAATAATATTATCAAACCTTTCCCTGGAAAAATTTATAATAAAACTCATTTTATAAAATAAGTATACAACGTTAAAATTTTTACTTCACTTACTTTTATAACGCACGCCTATGCTAATGTAATTCGAATTTAAAAGTTAAAATAATATTGAACTTTTTATTATATTCCAAGTAAGAATATTCGATTTAACTTGCTGCTACGACGTTAAAATTGAAAATCAACTCGGTTTATCAGTAAACTTTTTTTTACAAAAAAACGTCACAACGACTGAGTAAAGACTTGACTATTTATCATTACTTTGTTATGAATTTATTTCTAATAAGAATTTCACAGTCATCGGTTATGTATAACGGGAGTGTATTTTTTCGAAAATATACTTTTACTCACTATGAACAAGTTTTATCTTGTGATTTTCGGGACTTTTATAATAATCGTGGTTTTATAATTTACAAACATTTTAGTGAAAGTGATGGTAAAATTGCTGCTCTAAGAATGCCTTTCATCGAAGATTGTTTTGTAAGTTTTCAAAGTTATTATTAACTTCTTATGGTTATTGATATTAAACAAAGGTAATTGTACAGAACACGTTCTTCTCGATTTTAACAAAAGTTTTTCAGACGATATAAGGAATTGCTTTTATAATTAATGTATACAAAGTTAAATTTGCCGGAGAGGCGTATTTTACGGGATGGGGAGTGAATAGGGGTGCTGGGTGGAATAAATTTGAAAAAAAAGGATGTGTAAGCTATTCTATGAAATATGTAAGTTATATGTTTAGAAATTCAATACATATCGTTTCCCGACCAACTGACATAGATCAAAGTGTATAAATATCTAACAATATCAGGAAAAAAAAATAAAAAATTTGTAGTGTAATCTAAAATTCAAAGAGAGAAAAGTATTAAAAATAAGATTATCCTGACAATTTGATCATTGGTTAATTTATCGAGAAGGAAAATGGTTGAAGAAGGAATCAAGTGTTGAAAAAATGGCCGCGAACATAGAAAAACTGCAACTTTATAAGTAAACTTCTAATGCCCGTTGTATAAAATTTGAAGGTCAACGACAAAAAAAATGGTACCTATTAATGTTGGCATTGGGCACGTTCAGCCACGCTAGCGCAAAGTTAGCGCTAGCAGCGGCGCTCTGTGAAAGCGCTTGAAGGTGGCTGAACGTCTATGCTTTGATGAACTGCTCTGTGACAAACATTCGATCCATATTCGTTGGTATATTTCCACACAGTATTTTTCCATCAATATTAAATTTTATTCACAATCGGTCAGTAATATGTATAGACATTTCTTACCTTTAAAACGGGAAGGGAAGTAACTCATTACTTACTTTCACTTCCACGCCTTAGCCGGAAAAGTACTTTTCCGGCTAGAAGCATGTGTCACTTTTCTGAAGTATGACAATATTGTGTTAAGCTGGTTTTAAGAAAAGTTAATACCTTTCTTTGCTTTTCTACGGAATTATTCCCTCAACCGCAGCTTCTTGGACTTCCGGAGGAGTACAGGTTAATTCAAAATAAGACATTACGTACTTGTTTGAGCAAAAAAATTAAAATTTCGTGACAGTAAGAATATTTGCAGACATAATTGTCAAAACCAATAAATGAGTAATATTGCCCAGCAACAGATTCATTAAGTTCTTTGTCGAAAAAAATATTAAATTGTGTTAACAAATTTTCTTAAAATTACTGTTTTTAAAAGCTTGTAACTAAGCGATTGTGAATAAAATAGTATACATACCATGCGGGAAGGATCATTCCATCCACGGCTTTTAGCGACCCTCGGCGCTACGCGCCTCGTGTCTCTAACAAAGCCTGGGCTGTAATGATCTACTTCCCCGCTAGGTATGTGATATACTATTACAGTTGTATATGGTTCAATATTCTACGCCATAATTAAACCTTGTTAAACACTAATAAAAACTAAATAACGGAAATTTTATCTTAGAGGCTAGAATTTAGAAGTGTCGTTTGTTTTTGTTGACATCATAGGTTGACATAACGAACCGCTGACCAACTTAGCGGAAAATAAATTCGTTGGAAAAAATGGCGACCGCTAGAGCTAGCGCTGTCACTTAGCGGTCAAATTCGCCAACCGCTTACTCAGCGCTTGCCTAGCTCTAGCATGGCTGAACGCGGTCATTGTAGTGAATATGGAGGTATATAAAAATTTTTGTTATAATCGAGAAGCAAGTGCTCTGCACGTTGACCAAAACAAAAATTATGATGTATACTTTCTTTTCATAACGCCTTCATTAGCTCCCAAAATGGTGCTTCAGTATGTTATTTTTTTGTCACTACTATCGTGATTATTCATTGTGACTAATCTCAAACTTTAGAATTGTTTGACCAAAAAATATACATCATTATATTCTCAACATTTGAGTTTATAATACCAGACTTTTGGGATATATTATTGTTTTCACATTTAATTTCTTACTAACATTGCCTTTTGTTTTAAACGAAATTGTTGTATTCGTTGTAGAAGATGTTATCTTTGAAATAATACCTACCATCACATATGGTTGTTTAGTTTTGTATTTTGTTCTTCAGGGTTTAGGAAATGTTAGTTCCAATGCCCCTTTTTCATTAATCAATTTATTTATTAAATATTATGTGTAGCCGTGGCTATTTGTTTAATTATATTATTTTCTCTATCAAAAATTATATTTAAGTAACCATTCTACAGATCAGTAAATATAGCTTTCCTTGGTTTCCTATACCAAGGCACAATTATACTGTTCTTTAATGGGAATAAAATATCCAGGATATCCCTATGGAGCTAAAGGTTTTCATTAATTTTTTCATCAAATAGTGACATTAATTAGAAACAGTGAGTTTCATTTAAAAAAGTAATATGAGCAGATTTCACAAAGTAAGGGTCCAAACAGTAAATTCAATTACCTGAATTAGCATCAATAGATGTTAAATACCTACTTTAGCGTGATTTCGATAAAATATATTGCGTGAACTGTAGTAAATTAAAGTCACAGTGATCGCTTGGGGAACTTCAAATTGTACTTGTTAGACAGCATGTGGCCTTTAGTCGGTTCAAGTTACTTTCGAGTAAAACGAGATGGAAAAAAGCAAAACTCGCGAACAGGGAAATACTGCAACGTAAAATATAAAACGGGGCTGTAAGCGTTTTGTTGAATTTAAATTAAAGAGAGTTTTTACGACGTCGGCCGCAACATGCAAGGACAAGGGGTTTATATTTGTCTCGAATGAATACGGAGTTTTTTATTTTTCGGTGTTTAACTTCAAACTGTGTCTTTTTAATTTGTTTTTGGGAAAAAACAAAAAATTACAACTTTTGTGATGTATATACAGTGTGTCCAGAAACGCAAACTACAGATACTAGATATAGTTTCATCTCCATCTAAAGCTGTCGCCCTTTGAATATGATGGATAACTGAAGATAACTTTTGAACAATATTATTTTCTAAGTATTTTCTACGACAAGAAATACATTTTTACATCATTTGGAACCAATTCTGAAGCAGTTCTTCCGCTCGATTGTTGGTACATCCTTAATAGAGTTTTTAAAGGCGTTGACTGCATATTCTGGGAACTGGAACCTTTGACCACGTTCTTTCTATTCTGATTTTTCTGCGTTCATTTCTATGTGGATTTGTTCCTAATCCTTCCACATCCTCATTTTTTCTTTCTTATAAGTATTAATTTTGAATGCAAGACCCTTCAATATCAATATTTTGTATAATATTCTAACTCAACCGTTTTATCTTCCTAAATTGTTTTCATAACCTACAAATATATTATCTTATCACTGTAGGTCTGGAGAAGTATCTTTGTTCGTTCGACCAAATGCTCCCACATATTTCATGTGATGGGAGTGGAATTGTTATGTTCAAGCAGTATCTTCGAAATCTCGAATTTTCGACTTGCAAACGAATGAATTTATCAGTCGTATCAGTCCCACATGGGAGTAAGCGAGTAGAGTCTTGCGCAGAACGTCCGAAAAACAAATAAACATCAAACATAATCTGTTTTGTGATATATAATACTAAACAAAAATGAACGCAGATGAAGCTTTTATCCATCAATTAATTGATGATTTGCAAGATGCTGAGGAAATGACGAAAGATACGACAAGAAGGTTTTCTGATACACAAAATGGAAATAAACACAAACTACATGTAATCTTCTTCCTGTCACGTAGATACTTTTTACACTACTCTACACTACACTTTACCTAAAAAATGACACATAAGATCTACAAAGTTGTTCGCCACTGTATTTGGAAGATATCGCTATTTGAATTTTCGAGTACCGTTCGATTCGTGTGAATTCACTCGTACGAACAGAATCCATTCGACGTTCTCGCGAATAGTCGAACGTTCAAAGATACGGGTCCTGGAACTTTTGAATATTTGTATAAATATGTGATTCGTATGTAGAGCTTTAATTCGGATTAATGCTGATTATATAAACAAGTAATATCATTAGTTACGATAAAATGAAAACAATAATTATTTCAATCATTTTAATGTTATTTCAAATATCAAATGCACAGGTACATGTTAACGAATAAAATTGTCCATCGTAATTATTATTGTGAATACTGTGAATAATGCGCTAATTTCAATAAAAACTATAAAATCAGTAATATATTAAAAGTAAATTTCAAATTTCTCGTCGAGTAAATTAACCTAATTAGTTGAATTTACTGTTTTAACCCTTACTTTGTGGAATCTACTCATATTAATGTTGTAATGAAACTAAAGCGGGATTTATAGTGTGACGGACTGTAAACGTAGACGCACTGTGAAAAGATCAACTATAGAATTTACGTACCTTGTTTATAAAGGAACGTAAGTGCATGACGTAACGTAACGGGAACGGACTGGAACGGAAGAGTTGGTCAACTTTTATCTTTTTACAGTGCGTTCTTACGTCCGGCCAATCAAAGGAAAGAATTTTCTGTGATGTCATCGTGGCTATCAGCTGTCATTTAATGTTGTGTTTTTGGATGTTTCATAGATTGGCATAGATATCCCTTGTTTACTGTTTAGTTTAGCGTCGTTTTTCGAGTTTGTGCTTGTCGACACTTTTCCAATGCTACTGCACACAATAGTAGTCCCACGGCTACATGTATTTCGTAATCCATTGTGATTCAAACTGTATAAATATTTAGATTATAATACAAAATTTAAAGCTCAAAACAGCATAGGACACAGGTTGTAGATGATTTGTATAATTTCTAGGTTAATTTGAAGGTCGCGAGTACTTACCTCTGCCCATGCGCAAAATTTCCGTTCCGTTTATTTATAACTCCAACAATTTTTACATACTGTTCGTTACCTATCCAGTGCGTCTACGTGTGGTATACGTTTACAGTCCGTCAATCTATAAATCCCGCTTAATTGTTTCTAATTAATTCCACTATTCAATGAAAACATTTGATGTGATGCCTACCTGATGTATAATATTTAAAGACCCACTCCGTCTTGATTGCGATTTTAACCAAAGAATACTCCAGCAGTTGCGTATTCTTTGCTATAGTGTATAATAAATGAACAATTTGTATATTTTCAAACACTGATAACTGATTCAGCATCTTAAATACCATAATCAGAGCTTAACTATAAAACGTTCAAATAATATAAAGTAAACCTTAATCTCCACAAAAAAAGACTTTTTTTTTCTTTGTTTTTCCAAGAGTCGACTCAATATTTTTTCTACCGAAGTGTGTTTTCACTTCTTTCACTTTTATACTATCTACGTCAGTATAATGGTTCGTCTATAATATAACACGAAAATAATTTCTTTACACTCCCTTTCATCAAAAGCTTTATCCCTTTATGTACTGTCCATTTAAGATAAGCTTCTGCTGCGGCATCTTTAAGATATCGGTTTGTTGACACACTCTAAAGGATGTGCGTGTCAGACCCTCGTGATTCATCAGACAAGTACTTTTATTCACCCGGATCTTTTTTGATAGTAGCGGAAACATGAATTGACATTTGTGGGTAACCTTAAATGTTTTTCTTCCACATAAGGACTAGAGTTGATATTTTTTTCAAAATGTAGTACGATTTTGTATATGGGAATGTTGGATGAACATTTTATTTTGTAATAGATAGTCTACTGAAAGATTAAGTCTGTTCATGATTATGGTGAAGTGACTTATTTGGATGATTCAAAATCGTGAATGGTGAGGAAAGAAAATTATACTTGAGTTGATTTGAAGAATTTTCGATAGCGATCCTCTCTTCATGTAGATGCAGTGGAGGAAAATTCTAAGACTGCGCTAGGTTATTGTTGTTTTCTTCAACCAAACTTACGCAGCTTGGGTGATAATGGGTTTGGCAACCGTTACATGTATGTATGTATGTATGAAGGGGTGACATTAACTGAGAAGTGAAAGATCTATTGTGTCCCCATCCTTCTACTTATTTCCTGAGGAACGTCTCAGAAACAAATAGGAGTTTTAGGATATCTGCAGGCTTCAACTTAGGTAAATGTCCCTCTTCTATCCAATAATCTCCTTGGTGCTGTGCCCCAGGATTCTGAATTCTGAATTGCTTTGCAATTTGCCAGTATGGGGATGGAGGTTTCTTCTTCCATGCCACAGAATCTACATTCTTCTTCCTCCACTATTTTAAGCTTTTTCAGGTGCCCGTTCAGGCGGCAATGTCTCGTTAGGATCCCTGTTAAAATTCTTAGTGCAGTTTTACTTTAAGTTATGCATTCATTTGATCTCAACAGGTTATAGTCACTAGATCTTTCCAATGGTCAGATCTTCTCTTTTCTTCGGCTTTGCTTATTTCTTCCAATATTACCTATATTGGGGCTGATACCGCAAAAGGGTTTTTCAGTCCCCCTCTTCGCTAGTTCATCTGCTATTTCATTTCCTTTTACTCCAGTGTGTCCTGGAATCCACAGTAAGGTTATGTTACTATATTGTTCTCGCCTAGTTCATTGAGTTTGCGTAGGCATTCAAACACCATTTTGGAACTGACAAGTGGTCAGTGCTCTATATCAATATTGAACTGGGCACACTTTCTTATGGCGTGAATTTCCGCTTGAAAGATACTTGGGGTTTTTCCCAAGCTTTCAGAGTGTTTGGTTCCTGGCCCGTACACTCCTATTCCAGTTCCTTCTATCGCTTTTGAATCATCTGTGTACAACCGTTAAATATAATTTTTGGTTTCAAACCCCACGTTTTCCAAAAAGTCTGCGGCACTTCCAGAGATAACTTGCATTCCACGTGAGTTTTCTTTTAAGGATGTGCTCTAGGTAGTCAACCTCTTCTGATAAGGGAGAGTGAATCCATTCATGCTCCGAGGCCGTACATTCCTTTTGTTAATGAATGGAGCAAGTGTCGTTTCGTTAGGATTAGCTGGCCCTCCGTTTTTCGAGCACCGAGTAGTTCTGTATCTGTATCTGTAGAGTAGGGAGGGTGAGTGTAGGCTCACAGCACTTAGGCCACATATGACCCATTGTACATCCTCCCGAGGAGTTGTCCTCCTAGGTCATCGTCCATCCTGTCCTTCTCAGGAAGGTGAACAGGTCACCAGGAGACATCTCCTTTATATCGGCAGGTGTAGGCCAAGACTCACCGAACACACACTCTCTTATCGACGATAACTCCGGACACTCGCATAGGACATGCCTGACAGTCTCATCTTCCTGTTCACACATCCTGCATAGAGATGTGTCCTCTAGCCCCATAGTATGGAGGTGTTTCCTTAGTTGACAGTGGCCAGTCAGGAATCCCACTGTTATACGTAGGTTTCTTCTGGTCATCGCCAAGTATTTTTTCGGCGCCATCTTCCCAGGGTCGCCCAGGGTGATCCTGGCAAAACTGCATCCTTTGATTGCCTCCCATCTCTCAAGGGATTGAGCATGGGTGTAACGTTTGGCTAGTTCCGCAATTGTCGAATTCGTCAGGCCGTAGGTGTCACTGGGTGCACCGAGTAGTTAGAGGGATACAACTCTTCTTTGACGAGATCCTTCCACTGTAGTTTCGTAGTTGACTGACCTCCAAGGTGGGTGATTATTTTCCATTATTAGTATGAACAGACTTCTCTATGTATTTAAAGTTGTTGCAAATACAAATACGATGATATTTATTAAGAAATCTCCACTTCCAATTATCTTCAAATCAACCAGATAAATTTTAAAACTCCTGCTATTATCCTGCTATATATCTAGTAAGTTTCGAACACTAAAATATCTTTTCTCTTCCGCTACATTACTTTTCTAATTTATATACGAGCGAAGTGAGAGAGAAAATATGTTTACTTCCCAGCGTTAGTCTCACATTCTCGTAACGGATGCAAAAAAAATTTGAATCTAAAGTAGCTGTCTTCTGAGCAACTTAACAACAGAAGGTACAAGTTAATCCAGTGTAGTAGATAAAACATTTTGGATATTTTTTTGGGGACAAAAACTAATTATTGTTTTTTTCATATTTATTAATTTAATTTATTTTCTATGTTTCAACAGAACTCAAGTAATTGTATACATTTGAAGAGCGAGTGTATTAATAAGGGCGATTAAAGCTTTTTAAAGCTAGAACGTAGCAGGAGCTTAAATGTTTGAGATTGTTAATCGTCGTTTAATCCGTGAGTTAGTTACACAACTTTTCGGTCGACTGTAATTTTGATAAAATGGAGAAGATGTATGTACTTTGAATTTTATTTAACCATAAAGTCATTCATTATTTTTTGATCGAATTAATTGCTTTCTTATGGTTAGTCTTTGTCACTTTTATCATTGTCAATACGTTCAGAATTATGTAATTAATAAAATCATAGGTATTACTTTGTATTCCTAAGCTAGATGTGGTCTTGAATGTATGTTTGGTGCCAACATACTATCCTTTGGCATGTCGCAGTACTTATAATTTCGAAAAATCAAAAAGGTTTCTACTATTCATATGTAGTGGCATGAAGTAAAAACCATCTTTTCATTTTTCCTGTCGTGCAAATACAGGCTAGTCTTTGAATTCTGAAGTTGTATCTCGTCGGTCACAGGCTAATCCAATTACTCCACGTAAGTGCCCCATAAGTGATAGTTGGTCTACTAGGACTTTTAAAAGAACGAGGTTATAAAGCAATGTACCTACTACGAAGTAGTAGTTGTTACCATCATGGCACTAGGTTGTTAATCTTTAAACCCAGCATATGTTTGATGCATTATGAAACTTCATCAGACACCAAAACTGCTCTAATACACTTTTAGCACTCCTATGGGCTGCTGATCGTGGGATCTTGCACTGCTGTACCGCTTGGACTTGAAACATATACCGACGATTATAACTAAAAAGATTTAGTTATAAAAAGTGATGAGGAATTGGAGAATTTCAATTGATTGGTTGTTCTAAAATGTCACAATAACAATGCACAATAAGGGTGAGTATTTTATATAAAAAAACACTGCAAAAATGGCCAGCTGATTCAAGCACTTTTTTAAGATATCAAAAAATGCAACTTCACCCTCATGTTAACCCACTTTTTTAAACAGTTCGTGAAAAAAAGCTTCGAAAATAGTGGTTTACGTAACAAGTCCCGGTCTTTTACTGGACGAGTGGGCAAATTGCAGGGCGAGCCACTGGCGAGTCCAGTAAAAGCACTTTTTGGACGTATTACGTACAATATTTTTTTTAAAACCGGCATTGTTGTACCATAAACTTCATATTATCCAGTTTACATTTTTATAACAAGAACTCTTTATTAACTAATTTTAACAATTTTTTTTAACAATCGTTAATAAATCAAACGTTGCTTGGGTGGCCGCCTTAACAATTTCATCTGGTATAATTTCATCTTCCATTAATTCACAATCAAATGCAACATTTTGAATATCCATTTTATAATAAATGTCACGTTTTCAACTAAACGTCAAAATAAGTCAAATTATTTTATAGTTTTAAATAATACAAAACTCGGTTACTATAGAAACCAACTGACCGCTATCTTAGACTAACTATTTTATTATTTTTTTTTTGACCGACCAGAATTATAAACACTTTCTGGACAATTTTTTCTTCTAGAAAATAACGTTTTGCCGATCAAGACCGGAAAATGGACGTGAGGGACTGGCAAAAGCTTTCTAATACAATCTACCTTGATTTCGTTACTATGACAACAACGTTTCGATATAATAAACAGGAAAGTACTAATTTCTGGCCGGTTTTAAAAAAAGAATATTAATATTTTAACTCTTGGACTTTTAGGTTATATCAGGGGTTCCCAACCTTTTTGGACTCTAGAGCACATTCTAAAATATCGATAGGGTGGCTGGCACCACCTATTTTTAATCGACAAACTACTTCCATAAATTCTCATTTTCCCATAATCTATTTTCTAATATTCACAATGTATTGATAAATAATAAACAAATATGTTTCAAAATGTTTACAAAACGTAAACAAAAAACACAAATACAAAGAAAACATTAAAAACATATATAATATCAATATGTCAATGTGATGTTTGGCATTGCATATCATTGACCAGTGCCTCATAATTAGGAGAGTATGACGATAATCTTGTTAGCAAACAGTCATAAAGATGCTTATCGGTGAGCCGAGATCTATTTAATGATTTTATTAAGTTCATGTTTGAAAACAATCATTCGCATAAATATGTTTCTTTGTCCACTGTATTCCAAAAGTCCTCTGATATCAAGGATTTTAGCAAAATATTATTCTTAAGGTCCAAAATTTCTAACTCTTTTTCTTCTGTCTTACCTTGAACAAAATCTGCAATAGATGCTGCCATTTCCATTATATTTATTTGGCAAGTAAAAGGATTAATACAGAAGGAAACAATTGGCTTGATATGTGTAAACTGTAAAAATCTCTCTCCAAAATGTTTTTTTAACACTTCAAGATGCTTAATAATTAATGACCCGTTTAATTCATGAAGTCAGCAAAGAAACCAGTCATACATACAATATAGCAAACATATATATATATATATATAAGTCCGGCTTCATAGCGTCTTTCGCCTTCCGGTTTCCAGTTGCCAGCCTCTTCGGTCAGCCCAATCTCCTGGGGCTAGATTTCGTTCAGACATCGCTTTCTGAATGCTCGCTATCCATGTTGATTTTGGTCTGCCTCTTCTTCTTCGTTCTGTTGGGGTCCATCTAAGTACTAATTTAGGTAGTCTTTCATCTGTCATACGTTCAACATGACCATACCATATAAGTTGTCTTGTTTGAATTTCATCAACTATAGTTTTGTCGAATTCGATCATTTGTAACTCTATCGAGACGTGATCTGCCAGCAAACATACGAACGTATTTAATAAACCAAGGCACTCAAAAAAATTTAAAATCTAACACATAAATAAAAATAATTCACATTTTTAATTCTGTCTGTCGAATAGTGGCGGGCACATACGAATCGATCCGCGGGCACGATGTAGGGAACCCCAGGGTTATATTTTAAACCACTCTTCTGTTTTATGTTAATATCACGTAAAAAAGTACTGAGTGGATTATCCCTTAAATTAGCGTGTTGTTTACACATAATTCCTTAATAAATTGTTCCTAATCCATTCTAGTTACACGCTTCTGAGGTGCACTGCACATATTCCGCTTTCTAAAACTGAAATTGACGGGAATAACATAATTTATTACACACATTTTAAGGGATCCCATCTTCTAAGCTTCACGTTATATACCAGTTGATTTATAGTATTTATTATAGCACACTTTATTATGTACAAATTGCGTACTTGGCGTATATTGTGGACACAAAACGTCACAAACTTGCATAAAAGAGGATTCCGAACGTTTAATCCGTTGTGTTTCTTATTTTCTTCGTTTTACATTTTCATACAATACAAAGGACACCAAAAGCTTAAGGAATGAGAAAGAGAAGCATGAATATTTTTCTTGAAACATTTGCTATTTTCTAAATTATATTTTATAATAGGAGGGCGTACCATTAGTTTTCTATGGGGCGTTAATTTGTTTTATTTTCCATAGGCGAACGATAAAAATTTTAAAAGCAATTCGTTCAATCGTAAAAATGTCCATTCATCATAGGAGTATGATGAATTTTTCATAAGAACTTAATTTATTTGCGGGAAAAACTTGTATATTCTTGTGAGTTATATTTTTCCAAATACACATTTCCTACTAATCATAAAACGGCAGTAAAAAGATGCCATGTCATTTTTGCAGTTGAGAACGTAATTATTTCATTCCGTATGACAACTTCCTAATTTCCGTTAAATTTGTTTACCCTCTTATATCACGTATTTTTTGACCTAACAGCACAGAATAAGATTAATGAAGTTATTCATTTTTTCTTCCTATTCCTGTTGTTTTATAACTCTAATAAAATGTAGAAATAACAAGAAAACTTTGGCGACATGACGCTCCTAAAAACAGAGCTTATCCCAAGTTTTGTTAAATTTGTAAATATTTGGGCTTTACATTAGTCGTTTGTGAAAATGCGAATTGGAATTCACGGTAACATTTGTGTTAAATTCATTCCAATCATCATAAGATTCTTTTTAAAGTAGGTTTTCAGAATATAGTCAAATTATGAAAAGTTATAGGGTCAATTCTATAAGCAGTAGTTAAAAATTGACGGCAAGCCGTTATATTTGATAAAGTTTCCGCTATTAAAAATGTTTTAATCTATACATAGTCAAGATTAGGATTTAAATTTTAACAGTCCAATTAGGAGGTTTCCGTGAATATTTTTAAGCTTATTATGCATATAGAATAGTAAAATGGAGTGAGCAGATTGTCTAATTTTTAACTGTGCGTTAAAAGTTAACATTTGCTTACAGAATTGCACCTTAAGTACTATAAAAAAAATCGAAAACAATAGTTGTACCGAGTGTCTCAGAAACTATTTATAGTATAGCTTAGAGACAAAATTCTGTACTACAAAAATACATACGAGAAACTGCTGGACTCGCAATAATAACAGAAAAACATTATTTTTTTATAATAAATGTACCGTTATAGTACCACATAATTTAAATATTCGTGATCATTAGATCATTTCACATAAGTTTGCTCCTGTACTTTTTCCTGTATCTTGTAAAATAAATGGTAGGGGTGAGTGGGAAAACTGTTTATTTCAAAGTGAATTCAATGCCTAATAAAACATTATAATTATTATCAGGTTCTTTTCTTTTAACTGTACCAAGTACCAATGATAAACAGACTCTGTGATACCTTTCCCAATCAGACACCCGGTACAGAAAGAAATTTTGTATAAAATGATATCTCGAATCAAAAATTAACAGATGCAGAGCACCTGTAGGGTTTGATAGTAACAAATTACAGCTAGCTAAAAAATGTATGTATTCCAATTTTTTTTTGAATTTACTTAGAGAAACATAAACTCCAATTTTCTCGGCAAAAATTTATTGTTTTTGTGCAAACTCTGCTAATGAAATTTCCATGAAACAAGCAATTAGCTGCAGAAATCCCGAATGAGGAGATGTCAAATATTATTTTGCAAATATGACCTCGAGTGCTTTTTATAATCGAAACTGATTTTGTAAATCAGTTTCACCATCCTAAAAATTCAAAAAAATTCGAATGAAAGGTTAATTGAACATCGTGTAAGTGGTTTTGGCTCGTGAGTTTTGTGGATAGCATAAAACCGTTTACAGAAGGGAACTGAATTTTTGAGTATTTGGTGTGGATAAATATTTCAGGTGGAATTCACAAAATACACACACAAATTTGGATGTCCCGTATTTTTCATTAATAGAATTCTAAAATTAATCAACGACAATAACAAAATGAGCAACTATTCAATGCAAAACAGGCAGAGGATAATTTTTCTGCTCATGTGTCTATATGTACCTACATTACTGGTTCAGTGGCCATTTGGGATCATCTAGTATTGTTTCTGTTGTATCAGCATGTCCTTCTATAACATTCTTCAGAGCCCATATGCCTCTCGATATCAGCCAGAGCATCGTCATCAACTCCTCAAAATGATCCAGAAGAGGAAGGTGAACAAGAGCTTCCATTGATGCCATCTCCGTGCTGCTCACTTCCCCGGTACAGCTAAGGAAATTTTGTCTTTGGATTGAAGTTGATATATTCACAGCAGAGTACACCTCTAGCCTCCTCCACCTCCACCTCCTCCTCTTGTGTACTAGCTCCTTAACTCATTAGTTTTCATACTTTTTTAATTAGACTCTCGAGCTCGATAAATATAATTAATCCCGGAGAAATTTCATCAAATTAATCTTCCTTCATGTTAATAATTTCAAAAATTCAGCTAACTAGAAAATTACAAGCTTACCTACGACTTGAACTAGTCTACAATTTGCGCACAGGTTGATGGACACCGATATTAATTTGTCACATGCATATGCACGAACTACATATGAAGGATACGAATAATCAGGTTCCCTTGAGTAAATTAACAACTTTGCAGTGTGTGTCTGTGTATCATTTGTGCTTTCTCATCAAGGCAATATTCTAATACATAGAAATCATAATATTCACATATATCTTCATAGTCGAGATGTATACCATTGCCAAAAGACATGAATGTATTTCATTTCTATCCCTTGTCAATTTTTACTTACTTATAAAGTGTCTCCATCAATTTATTACCAGTTATTTCATAATTTGGTTCCACTACAACTATTTTGTTATATCGATATTTCTTTATTTTTTCCAAAAATAATAATTGGTTATATAAGTCATGCATTGTACACTATTCTGTTGTAAAAAAGCCATCATGGCACGTACAGCATGAATCTCAACTTTCTGCCCTTGTAGTGTAATATACTATTACGCTTTTGCTCCAAAAGAAAGTCATCTAATTCAGGTATAAAAAGGTTTTGGTTGAAGAGTTTGTATTGTTGTTCAAATCATTTACAGTTTCAAAGGTAGTTTGGCAAGTTTATCTGGAGCCGTGAAAGGAATGCAGTCGAAAACATTCGATATTGCCACGTTTAACTATGAAAAAGATAAAGGGCTAAGTATGTAGTGATAATAATTAGAAAATGGACTTTTTATTATTAACAATATGATTAAACGTTAATTCTTTAATGTGCTTGTTTTTTTGGATTTGGTCTATAAACATTATTTTTTCAATTTATGAATATTAAAAGATGAACATTTTTCCAAATTTGTTATGGGCTTCTTCAAGCTCTGGCAGCATTGTACGAAAACCATAATTTTCACGCCCTCCGAACTAACTGAATTGGTGAAATTTATCGAAAGGCATTCGTTGCTTAGCGACCAGCTGACTTCCGTTCGTGTATTCTTCCCTCTCACTTTGTCAATTGACTGACATTGATTATCCAGTGGCGTTGGTATTGTCAGTGTCAGATTTTGAACTATTTCGTATCCATATTGAATTCAAGGAAGATTCTTAACATTATTTGTTTTTAACAAATACCGTGTTTTAAAAAATACTTTACCTTTAAAGCAAAGCAAAAATCAGTTCCTATATTTAATTATTATTATTTTTAATACTTTTATAAAAATAGGTACGCCATTGGTACGTTTATGACAGATATCCGCCATGTTTCCTCGCCCCTTAGCCGATGCCGCGTAGCTTCAGATAAACTTACCAAACTATACCTACATCGGTAAGGTCACCCACTAGATCAATATTGTAGTAAACGTCACTCAATAGATTGTTACATTTTCGAACTTAGTGCAAAAATTCATCATATTTTTCATAAAATGGACTATACAGTTGAGCAGATTTTGAAAAACTTCAATTTTATTTCATTCCATGGGACTTCAGAGCACGCAGACATTTTTATTAAGAATTACATTTTTAGATGAAACTACAAATAAAAATGATTCTTCTCTTGGGCATCCATCCATGGTCACTCTGTATCATGGATTTTATTAAATATTTTGCAATAGATTATCGTAGAAACTGTTTCCATGAACAACTAATATAACATTGAAAACTATAAAATTAAAATGTTTTATTTCCAGTACCTTTCGGTGATATTTTGAATTATTTAATGAGTATATTTAAAAATTGTCTCCAAATTGCTTCAACTGCCAGTTCTCACTTCGTTTTTGGAACATTTTATTAGCTGCTCCTAGCGCTATCTATTGTCTTCAACTAACTGAACTACTTCAAATTCGTTGTAACTAATTTATAATAGTAGATGGAATGCGGTAATATTTCTTCTCGAATCTCTAAGCATCTTCTAAAACCGAATGAGCATTTAATTGAGTATAATTGTGAATATTTGTACTCGAAATATTAAAGCACCAGTTCTCTAGGATATGTCAAGAAGTTTTAAGTGTATAATTATGAATAAAATAGAGTGGCCAGAATATTTGGAACATGGAACTAACGTGGGGAAGTTTAAATGACTTGGGCGATACAAACAAATGATCATTATATTCAATTCACTAAGAACTAATTTAAATCATTTTCTGTTTTCCAAAAGGTTTTCTAGACACTTTTTCTTGTAGAATTTTATAAATTCATTGCTACTCTTTCTTAGAAAAAAAAAAACGAACTATCCGGGTATTTGAAAGTCTGATTTATCCAATTTCAACACAATGTTATTAATTAAATTTGATTCAACATCATAGAAGAACAAAAAATTCTTGAACCTGACGTTTTTATTGGCATCTTGATTTCGAAAAATAAAAAGAAATTCTCTAGCGGCATTACTTGACTTCTTTATATTCAGGTACATTGACGACGGCAATAAACCGATAAAAAAGACTACTTAATAGTAACCTAGGATTCTCTATTCCAAAGTAGGAGAATGTCAAAATGGATTTTTTCGTATAACGAATTCAGACGATGTGCAAAAGACAGGGGTGTATTCAAATAAAACAGAACACAGAGCCAGGTGCTGCAAATGCAATACGCATATATACAGATGGTTCAAAAATGAAAGAAGGCTCAGGATGTGGAGTTTACTCAAGAGCACTAAGCCTAAAGATGAAGTGGGGAATGGGAAACAATACCAGCGTAGTTCAAACAGAACTGGCTGGTATCTCAATTGCCACAAAAGAACTAACCAGAAGAGGAATTTCTGGCAAAAACATAATAATCTGCACTGATAGTAGACAAGCCCTATTAGCCTTAAACAGACAACGTGTTATATCGAGGCTAGTACTAGAGTGCCACCAAGATTTAGCTGACGCCTCGGCAGATAACAATATTATCCTGTGGTGGGTTAAAGTGCACGACAGGAGTAAAGGAAATCGCATTGCTGATTCTTTAGCCAGGGAAGCCGCTGGACTAAAAATTCTAGGACCCAGTGACACCTACGGCCTAACGACTTCGACAATTGCGGAACTAGCCAAACGCTACACCCATACTCAATCCCTTAAGAGATGGGATGGAATCAAAGGATGCAGTCTTGCCAGGATCACCCTGGGCGACCCTGGGAAGCTGGAGCCGAAGAAATATTTGGCGATGACCAGGAGAAACCTACGTTTAACAGTAGGATTTCTGACTGGTCACTGTCAACTAGGGAAACACCTCCATACTATGGGGCTAGTGGACACACCTCTATGCAGGATGTGTGAACAGGAAGATGAAACTGTCAGGCATGTCTTATGCGAGTGTCCGGAGTTATCGTCAATAAGAGAGTGTGTGTTCGGTGAGTCTTGGCCTACACCTGCCGATATAAAGGAGATGTCTCCTAGTGACCTGTCCACCTTCCTGAGAAGGACAGGATGGACAATGACCTAGGAAGACAACTTTTCGGGAGGATGTACAATGGGTCACATGTGGCCTAAGTGCTGTGAGCCTACACTCACCCTCCCTACTCTACAGATACAGATACAGAAGACAGGGGTGTCTTTGAGAATGTAAACAACAAATTTTCTATAAACAGTTCACTGTTAATATCTACCTAAGTCGTCCAAATGTAGTCATCAAACCTTTTTTAAAGATTTTTCTTTGGAATATATCAGATTATATCTCATGCCTGCCAAATTTTGAATTTTAACCAATCACCTGCTTGAAAGTTGCTTTGGCAAACAAAATAATCTGCTTTTGACCATTGACCACAGTTTCCTGGTCTCTCTGGTCCAACATATATTGTTAATGAACCTCTTCTGGTGAGTTTCCAGAAATACCGTATGTCCCGGCACTAACACTAATCTTAGTCTAGTGCGGTCTGACAGCTCATTTAGCTCTTGTTGGCATTCCTCTGACAGTCTGAATGTTACATTGCGACTATGTGAAGCCTGGCTGTCAGTTAAAATGTTCATCACATTAGCTACAGTTTTGTATTTGTTCATACAGGCGCACTGTACAAATCTCCGCCTGAAATACAGACCTATGGTAGTGGGAAGGAACATGTTGTGGTTCACATTCCACTATACACCCCTTTTCCTTTCCTATTGTTTGCCAGGTTTCACCTTGATACAACGACAGTTTGCTTGAATCTTGCCAATACTTTCTCTGAGACATATCTACCTCACATCTAGGAACAGGTGAAAGTTAGGTAGCCACCTCTTTCTCTTTTCTCTTTCCGAGTCTAGAATGGCTTCCCTCACTATGTATGTTCTGATTTAACATGCTGTATTGCAGCCTAGTCTTACTTCTCCCATTATCACAAGGTATAGTGGGGCGAGGATAATTGGTGATTCTAGTGATACTGTTGGCGTGCTTATTATTCACTGCAATGCTGATACAGGCAAATCTTTGCACCTTGTTTAGTCTCATTCTTCTGTGTCGTCCTGTGTCGCGAAGTTAACCACTCACGTTTTGCCACAAGTTTACTTTGTTACATTTTCCAGCTGTTTCGTCTAGGTATGTTAATCTTGAGACAATAAATACCTCGACATGTTCAACACATATCTCTAAGGCACTATGTTTGATTTGGTGGGACCTATATTTAAACCCACCTCTTCCATCCATGCATTGAATTTGTCTTGTGTTATGATGACCGGATCGTCGGCAGACCCCATCACAGTGTGGTGTTCTTCTTCCAGTATCCTTATCAGTCCGTCAATTCCAAGATTCGATATAAGGGATTCATTTTCAATAATATTGTATTTTACTGAATTCACTCAAGTCGGCACTGTAAGCAGATATTTATGTTCCGTGAACTGCGCCTTCCGAGGCAAATATATATTTCGTGAGATTTCCAAATTTTTTTTATTATATTAAATTGAATTTATTTAAATCCTTAACATCTTAATATAACATAAAACTGTATAATATTACGGAAATTGAAATTTACAGTTACTACTCTTCAGTAATCGTAGTGAATAACATTTTTCTTTTCCATTGGTTGAACGATCTTAAGTTTTCCATCCTTTCTTGAAATTTCCTGTATATATAAGAAAATGCACTTAATGGATTACTGGTGGTTCAAAGACTTTTTCTAAATCTTTAATACTATTAAGTTCTGTTCTTGGTTAGGAATTGTGGTTATTTTGATCTATTTATCGATACATGCTATTGTTGCTCGCCCTTCTTCAATCTCCTTGTTTATTTTCACCACAAATTTCGTTGAGGTAATTGTAAAAATTCAGTTTGTACAGTACAAAAAAGTACAATTAGAGCACTTTTGAAATTAGATTCTTCTATACTGAAACAAAAACAACGTTGGTTAATCGAATAAGGAATTCAAAACAACTCTCAGCTTTTTTTATATTTTTCTCTGTTAGGTACCTTAAGTGATATTAAAGATAGAGCATTTTTCATTTGGGTAATTAAATTAGATCCCAATAATGAAATATTTAATTGAAAATTATTATTCTTGGAATGTCATAAAACTATCAAGAAAGCATTTAATCATTATTCAAAGATATGGAAAATGTTTTGAGAAAAAATCATCAAATTTATCTAATTAGTAGAATCTCCGTATTTCAAAGTATCGAAGCCTTGAGCTGATTACTATAAGAATAACAAAAATTGGAACCCTATAAATTATTCTCCAGATTTTCCAAATAGCACATTTATTAGGTGTATGGAGAATAGGTTTCCGGGAGTGAAAATTGATGATAACATGGATTTTAACGTGCTTCATCCGAATTTTCAGTTTGCCACTTCGTATCTTTGTTGATCGCGTTACCATGTTGTTTGACAATGGTCTCGTTCATCCCAACGTAGCGCTACTAGAGCGATCAGCATTATCCTGCTGAACACGTGCTTTGTCAACTGATCAGGTGTGAGTGCTGTGGTAGCAGACGCCATTTTTTTCATCAGAATTGAAATATGCTATGCTACCGATCAATGATGCATTAACTTTCATTTATCACAAATATTATGTTAATAAACATAATATAAAATATCATAAAATATTTTGGTTCGAAGATATTTGTATCTTAAAAAAGAATGAACACCAGTAGTAACTATTAAACTGAATTGAAATCGAAAAAAAAAGGAATAATTATTGAAGTCATGCATCAAATAAAATTAGGTTATGGTGTTACATCAAGATAAGCACGTTCAGAAGAATCAATAAACGATGGATCACTCTAAAAATCGCTACCTGATCAACTTTGCTGGGATGAACGCGACCAATATCTCCTTCGCGACACATTTTATGATGAAAGTAGGTAATTATGTTATAAATTGAACTAGTGATATTTTTCCATATTTTTGGAGCAGCGAGCTTTATGGCCAAGAAAGCCACGGATTTATACCCAGATTATAAGAGGATGTTGATCAAGACGTTATTGCCAAAGTTGGAAAACACTTATTTCTTGCATTATATTGTTACCTTTACAGCTAACAAGCTTCACGATATCAGGATATAAAAATAAACTCAATACTGCACCGTTACCACCGACAAAATAGTAACATGACAACCTATCAACCAGTTCAGTAGTGGTATGGTGTTGACATGATCAGTTAAATGCAAGAACTGCAATGGTGCCTCTAATCATTCACAAGTTCCATCACAAGTTAGCGCATACTGACCTCGATCAGAGCTGAGATGAAATCGAAGAAGGAGAAGCTGATAATCCCATCGCGGCTTGTGACGAAGAAATTGTGTGTATAATGCCTATTAAGAATACCAGGTTAAGAAAAAAACGCTACAACAAATCAATTTATTAACGTAATAAGAAAATAAAATAGGGTTATGGTACCTAAATTATTTTTTCCATGATAAAATGTGCATGACACAATTCGGCACGCACCGAAAAAGCTTACAGCTTGCATGTTTGCACTTCTACGTCGGCGTGCATGTCAGCACGAAATTGTGTTGAGGATACATACGTTTAAACATCATTATCCTAGCACGCGTGCCGAAGTGTCACTTCGCCACTAAATTGATTGGGGATGTGCCTTTACTCTCTCCTACAGTCAAGTGGAAGTGAGTTTTTTGGTCTAAATTCCTGTTGAAGTAGACTTCGTGGTGCTTGTACTCTGAGACTAATTTATTCAATAAAACCATATAAAAAGGGGTATATAGGAAATTACCTCTGGTTCAATTTTTGTCATAACTATTTCCATTGTAAAATTTGTCGGAAATTTTTGAAACTCTCAAAAAGTTAACCAAGTAAAACTACGAAATGACTGACTTATTTTGTGCAGGTGATCCTCTACTGATGCATGACCAGTCATAAAATTTGTTATAATTATTAGCCGATTCCTGTAAATTGTGACCAGTTCCGTTGTATCAGGAATAACTCTTTTATGTGGGTTTTTAAGACTATTTCGGGGAGTTTAGGTAGAAGATAAGTGATTTTTAAGAGAGTTTATAATACAACCTTTAATTTGACAAACCTGTACCACAGTTTCTAAGTATACAGCCTATTAAAATATTGAGTACAAGCCAAAATTAACCTTCCATTGCTTATCAATTTGGAAAAAATACCGTGCGATATTTTTGATTATTGCGAACAATATCTTCACCTATTCGTAAATAATTCTATTTCTGGTTAAGGTGACTTTCTTACTCGTGAAAAAGTGTAATATTTAACTAACCATAAAGCAAGTCAATACCATTTCTCAAAAAATTACATAATGTATTTATTAAATAGTAAATGGTTAGGTTATATAACATTAGTAATTGCCTCATTTCCAAAATGGGGCCCTATATGAAAATGCGATATGTAATTGAATCGAATTCAGCTTTAACTTTTTTTTGGATGTCCTATAAATATCTACAATTACGGAATTAATGAATTTATTCCCTTTATCACACAGTATAGCTAATTTGAGTACTCCAAAATATGAATCTGCTAAAGTGTCTTGTACAGAGAGAATCGTAGATTAAACTGTGAATACAAATTGAGTAAGGGTTTTCAGTAAATATGTTTTAAAACTAGTTTCAAACCCAACAAGTTGCTTCCAGAATTACAATGTGCAGGAATCTTTTCAGAATGTATGATTTATAGTTGCGATATTTGCAATTTCTAACTCATCGTCAAATGTATTTCCCGCTCTTTTGGTACATGGAATTCGCTTCACGTACTTTCTGCATTTGTAGGCTTTTGTGTGCACCACATACGGAAATAATTTTTCAAAAGAAATCTAACTTTCTTTATAAATAAAACATTTCCAATTGAAAACAAATATATAAAATGCGCTGAACCGGAAATACTTTGTTATCCTTTTTTGTATTTTTTATACTTCTAAAACATAATAATACATGTTGTCTTCAAGCAACCTTAGGCCCAGCTTTTGTCCTTTAGGGCAAATCTTACTTTTTCACCGCAACTTTACTTCGAAATCGCAAATCGTTTCTCCATGACTAGCCAATAGCTTGTTTTCAATAGGCCAGTTATCGGTATGCCAGCATACAGAGGATAAAAAGGAAATTTTCTTAGCCCTTCAACGAGTAACCCTATTCCCGATTTTTTTTGAGGTGCTTCTATATGCCACTAACCGTCTTTGTGCTATACAATTTTTTTTTTAAAAAAAACTATAACTGTTAATTAATATTCTCACAATACTATTTTCAGCTTTGCTACCTCCGCAAACATGTGAACTAACAACCAAATCATGTCATCTCATCTATTAAATTATTAAAATTATCTGCGTTAATTTATTCTACTTGAAATAGTTTTGTTTCCAGCCAACTATTATGGACGTGTATAAGTCAACTTATCTTCGAATATTGTTAGGCCGATAGCGCATCCGATCACGACTAGGATCTATCGTATCCGACCAGTTTTACTTTGAAAGATATGGAGCAATAAGCATTAGGTGAATTCCAAAACAAATCTCTATCACTTTACGACCAGCCGAATTTGTTGCTAAAAATAAGATTTGTTGTTATCGCACATCGCTCACTTCCTCCACTAGTAAGCTCATTCATTCATTCGTTTGGGTTGTGTTCATCAGCCCAGGCGCTTAAACTGATTCTTTGTACTGTTTCCCATGTTATCCACTATCATTCCAGAAGCTTCGTGTCTTCCATTATATGCAAGTAGTTTGACTAGGGGGATTTTCAGTAGTTGTAGTGATATTATTTCCTCTCCAAAGTACTTCGGTCCAAGTTCTGATAAAAGCGAAGTAGGTGTTTCATCACATGCATAGTTCAAATTTCCTGCACATGAATTAACTCGCTTTGCCAATTTTGTACAGATGTTTCCTCAGGGTACAGTGTCCAGTCACCAGGCTGGTTACTATCTTCAAATGTCTTTCACCCAGATACCCAGTTTCAACAGCCTGGTTGAGAGTTCTTTGTTTACCTTGTTCAGTAAACTCTTTGTATGGAAGTGACCTTTTGTCAACCTCTATTTGAATTGGTGTTGTTTATCTAACCAGTTCCCGATTTACATCTTATTCAATCCTTTGTGACCCCTTAAAACGGTTTAGGAACTATGAAGCCTGCTCAAGAAAACCTTTAGCTAACTGGTCCGCCATTTCATCACCGGCCTCATATGCCGACACTCATATTGAAGACACCAGTCTAGACCTAGTTATTCGATTACTGCAGATAGCTTCAAGCAGAGCCTGGCTGTCAGTGCTGGTCGGCACCACCTGGCCATGGTGGAGAAGATTAGTATGTAGCTTCCACATTAGCCACTAAACGTTCACGATATTTTGAATATAAAAGAGTATAGGTTGTAATTTCAAAGGAATATTATGCGAGATATTTCTTAAGTTAATATGCAATATTAATTAAACAATTTTTTTGGGTCAGACATAATAATTAATGAGGCATCAAAATCAATAATTATAGCATCAAAATATTCGTCACGACCAAAATATGAAGAGCACAACTTCATTTATATAATGTGTGTTCACATACCGGACTACACACAATAATCTGCTTTGCAACTACGAATTCAAACATCTATGTCATTGTAGTATAAGAGCCGATTTAAGAGAAAGGGGTTCAGCTGTCAAATTTGATCTTTAAATTTAAATTTACTTCTACAACAAGCACATTTTCCGCTATTTTTCTCTTTTTGTATTCAATTATTACGCGTTTCACCGGAATTTATTTTTGTAGGGAAGTTTATTTTTTCTCGTAAATATACGGAAGGCCGCTTTTTTGGCTTTTTTGCGAGGAAATTAAGTTGTATTATTTTAGGGTGTTGGGGTTGTTCTTGACAGACGAGTTTTTATAAGTTCGCCTGTACAGGGTGCAATTAGAAAGATCTCGACAACAAAAAGGATTTGGAAAGTGGAAATTAGTATTCCCACTCACTTTCATTTTTAATTATTCTTCAATGCTTGTATGTACGTGATGTTACGGACTCATTATATTTTTTTAATAGGGAATTGATAAAATAATACTTACAATTTATTATAAATTTTAACAAAAATCAGCTAATTATTTATTGAAATAACCTGAAGTCATTGTTTACATTGTTTAATTTTGATTGACGTTGGACTAAAATTTTTCAAAAATTCAAAACATAAACCTTACTCTAGTACTATCTGTACTATGTAATTGGATATCAACAAAAATTGACTAGCCAAGGAAATAATCTCTATCTCTCTTCCTTCTGGCTTTGGTCTTTTTTCTTTTTTCTGGGCAGAATCAGACCATGTGGTTTTAATAAAATTCAGGATCTAAAGAGCCCTAGTCCTACAAAGAAAGTAACATCAAAGACAGAGTACGATTGACATCAGTTAATGCACACATTCTGTGGATTTACGTACCTTTCTTTGAAAAGCCGCTGCTCATATTCGGTAAGATACCATGATTTCTGGAGATGCTCATCTAATAATAAATATTCGCAATTTTAGGCCAATACTTGAATAACCAGTTAAATAATTAGCTGCGAACTATTCACCAGCAACCTGCCAACTACATTAGTTCCGGTAACATCTAATACTATTACGACTATTACAAATCATATATCACCATACATCATACCACCTGCGGTAAAGGTCGCTCCACCTGGACTAGGAAGTAAGAGCTTTCCATTTTTTTTCTGTTTACTTACACCACATTATTTTGAATCACCATATATTTTGTTTGCTTTCACCACATCATTTGGGATCACCATATATTTTGTTTGCTTTCAACAAATCATTTAGAATCACCTTATTTCTATAGCACTATGTACACCTTATAGTACATGGGACCATTTTATCTGTAAATATGCAAATAGATAAGTTGGGTAAATAAGTTGTCCAGTATGAGGAATATAAAGAACCCTGGAAATCATTTATTTCTGTCTCTCTCCACGACCCACTCTACCGGTCTGAATAAAACAATCCCACAATTTCGAGCTAGTCAAACCTATGTCTTAATTTGTTAAAACCTTTTGTGTTTTATTAGTATTAGTGGCGAGGTACTTTAAATAATCACCGTCGTTTCAGTGAGTTAACTATAGTGAGATTCACTGAGACCTAAGATATCTATTGTGCGCCTGTTCCTCTACTAATTTACTGAGGAACGCTTCAGAAACTAATAGGAATTGTGGGATATCCACAGGCTTCAATTTAGTTGAAAGTTCCTCTTCTATCCAGTAGGCTCCTAGGATTCTGAATTGCTATGCATTACGCAAGTGAATAAATGGAAGTTTCTCCTATTTCACAAAATCCACATTTTTCCCGCTCGACTAGTTTGAGCTTTTTAAGATTCCCATTCAGGCGACAGTGTCCTGTGAAAGTTTTACTCTAGTTAAGGCTTTGATCTCAATTGGTTGTAGTTTTCCTTTTCCAGGAGTATATATAATTGTCTTAGCCCTACTAGAGCTTTCCAATGCTCAGATCTTTTCTTCTTTCAGGTATTGCCTGTTTCTTCCAATATTACATTGGAGCTGATATCGCAAAAGGGTTCCGGTGAGTTTTTGTGATGAAGGGGGTTGGGAATTGGTGGTTCTCATCTTAAATCGTAAATTTATCCGCGTAATGATAATGAGGTTCGGCGTCGGTGATAATTCTGACTAGTACAATGAGTGTATTGGTGACCTTGCAGTTGATTCTCCAGCACTTTTTGAAACTGACTCTTTGGATGTTTAGTGCTTCTGAAATGTCCTCTCATAATGTTTTTGTTGACTCTAAAGATGACAAATACAAAACTGATGATGCCTAGGAAAATTTCATTTGTATTTATCGTTGCGGATGCTTATCATTCGAAGGATCGTTGAGAAAATGTGTTGGTATGATAGTTGCCCTGAAGATTTGGAACTCCGAGCCAAGCTCTTCATTCACTTCACTGATGATGGACTCGCGACAGAGGCAGGGATTCGATGGCTTGGGAATAAGAATAGAAACTGGTGACAGGGCTCTATGGAATGAGCTAGTTCGGGAGATTGGCTGAAACATTTCAAGTGAATTTCGAGTTTCTGTAACATGATTTTGAGCTCTGGAGTAGGGAATGTTTCTATTTATTTCAATGCTTGCTATGAGATTATGACCGTACCCCAAAAATTCGTTGATTCCAATTGACTTTGTACAAAATTTTACCATTGTTTACAAAATGGAACATACCAGAGTAATTCATGAATTCATTCTATAAAAATAACTTTATTTACAACTTTTCACATACAATAAATTAACTTAATATTTTTTTAATATTCTATTTATTTGTCAGATAATGAATAATATTTACAAATGGAGTATGTATGATGAAATTTAAGAAACATTTCCGCGTTAGAATATACCGAAACAGTCGGTACACAAAACTGCTTTCTTAATCCAGAGAATAAGATTAAAACAAACAACATGATACTTCGAATGTTCACTTTATACTTAGACGAAGATTAAAGACATTAATTGACTTGTTTTTTTTTGTTCTAATGGGAAAATCGTTAATTGATTCTTGTGATGTTTAACTATAAATTGTCGAAAGCTACAAGATAAAAGAGTCGACGAGGGTACACAAAACATCAATTGTTATGTAATTACAGGATATTTAGGTCAGAATGACCATTTTATTAAGTCTTTATGTTGCCTTTTTTGCTTCGTTTTCGTTATTTGTTAAAAGTTCCAGAAAGTTAGAAGATCAATTAACTCCCCTAACTACATATTGCTAGACTAAATCAGTTTTACAAAATCTTAGCTGTACTTAAGGATTCACATAATTCACTTTGTTAATTAATATAGAAACATACTTTGAAGTAATATTATAGTTAGAAAAAAAACCTTAAGTACTTTTTTTATTCCTCCATTGTTCACATATAAAATTTATGAAACAAAAAGTTACTAGATTGGGCACGTCGAAAATTAATAATAATTAATATTAATAATTTTATTTTTGTGAATATAATTCACTATAAACGAAAAAAATTTTTTAACTTTAAATGCCCAAAGTTCGTTAACGAAGGGACTGATGCCCTTCTATCTTTTGGGTTATGAACTCCTGGAGCACACTTTATACCGGTTCTAATGTAAGAAAATTTAGAGGAGTTTCATTTTAATAAGATCTCAAGAAAAGTTGATCATACATCTGAATCTTTCAACATAACAGGCAGAAGCAAACAGATTTAATTTCTCAACCTAGAAATAATTTTATAAATCTCTTCTCTGGAAATTCTGTCAGCTTCTCTGTTATGTACAGGGAATTCCTTATTCGTAAACCAGGATTCTCTCGCCAGTGCGGACGCAATAACAGGATTCTTGTAAAAAGGATTGAGAAGTTCTGACGGGAGTTGCGCCTCAGCGTTAGAGTTTTGTACGACTGCAGGATGAGCGAGATTTTGATGTTGGCTTAACACTGGAACTATTTCTGGAGATCCCGCATGATTGCTGTACACTTGAGGTACGAAGGGCGGCGAGACAAGGTTGAAGTTGCCGAGAAGTTGACTGCATTTGACAGATGATGTCAGATAAGCGATTGTAGCCAGTGCTAGGAAGGATCTCATTGTTTTCTGAAAAATTGAATAAAATACAGTTAGTTAATTTATTATTCAAAGTGTGTTATTATTTTGTGTAAAAATATATCTCTACAAAAAATGTAGATAAATAATATTTATATGTTTCATATAAAACATTCCTATGGCAAAAATATTTTATTCCTACAACTGTTACTGTGTTCCAAAGCCCTCACATCAATTCAATTTCTCTGTTACGATACAAAATAACAAATGGTTCGTGGAAATTGTTTTACAGTTTTAATTTAACTGTAACTGTTTTTACCGAATTTATTCCTTTATATTAAAAATTATTTTCAAAAAGTTTGTGAAAAGTTATACAATGGATAAACGTTATTTAATGTGCGTGTGCGAGCCTGAATATACCACAATACAATTTATTTTCAGTATACGACGATTTGTTATAGTTTGAAAAAAAAATGAAACATAATCACACAAAAAAAGGTTTAATATCATGGCATTCTAACGTGCAAACATAATTATTGAATTAGATTAGATCACAAGGGGCTCGATTAGTCCAGCTGACCTCACCACACTGTGAGAAAGCCTATTCTTCCTTTTGGAGGTCTGTAGTCTGATCTGGCTTTAAGTGCACCTGTTTCAGGTATATTTCATAATGTATCGTTGACTCGGTATATGGTTTTAGGGATTCAATAATAAAAGTTTTATAAATCCCTCATTGTACAGTGAACAGTAATAATTTAGATACTAGAACTATTTATTAATTCATCAGCCAAATATTTAAGTGGTAAAATAATCATACTATTAGTCATTATCTTTTCGAAGTAACTAGAACGATACGATACGGCTTCTTGGGATACCACGATATAGTTCGGATCCGATGAAATGAGTACAGGCTTCTTCTTTTCCTTCCCACAATTCCTTTATGCCCTGGCAACCACAACAATTGTTGTGTCTAAACAGCAGTAGCATACGAGTCACTCATGCATCTTGCATCTTGCGTGTCAATGCAAAACAGCTCCTAGAGCTCTCGAGCTACTGCGCTTATGTGGGTGTAGTTTATCCACTTTTACGGTCACGTGACTTAATCCTTAATATTATGGAACACATGAATGGACTCTTCCATCAATAAACAAACATAGAGTATTGATTGTTTTTAGTACAATAATTGATATGTATGTATGTATATATGTCTTTTGGGGTGACATTCACTGAGACCTAAAAGATCTATTGTGCCCCCTTACTTCTACTTAGTTCCTGAGGAAAGTCTCAGAGACTAGTAGCTCCTTTAGTCCTATTTCCCCGAGGAATTTTAGGATATCTGCAGGCTTCAACTTAGGTAACTGTCCCTCTTCTATCCAGTAGTCTCCCAGGTGCTGTGCTCTAGGATTCTGAATTGCTGTGCAGTTCGCAAGTATGTGGATGGAGGATTCTTCTTCCATTCCACAAAACCTACAATCTTCTTCCTCCACTATTTTGAGCTTTTTAAGGTGCCCACTCAGGCGACAATGTCCCGTTAGGATTTCTGTTAAAACTCTTTGATTGCCTAAGCCCTACTAGATCTTTCCAATTGTCAGATCTTCTCTTTTCTACGGCTTTACCTATTTTTTCCAATATTACATTGGAGCTGATTCCGCAAAAAGGTTCCGGCCCCCAAAAGGGTATTTCAGTCCCCCTCTTCGCTAGTTCATCTGCTATTTCGTTTCCTTCTATTCCAGTGTGTCCTGGAATCCACAGTAAGGTGACTATATTGTTCTCGCCTAGTTCATTAAGTTTGCCTAGGCATTCCCACACCATTTTGGAACTGATTACACCAGAACTCAGCGCTTTAATGGCTGCTTGACTATCAGACATTATGATAATCCTTTGCCTTCTATATCCTTTGTCAATATTGAACTGGGCACACTTTCTTATTGCGTGAATTTCCGCTTGAAAGATACTTGGGTTTTTTCCCAAGCTTTCAGAGTGTTTGGTGCCGGGCCCGTACACTCCTATCCCAGTTCCTTCTATTGCTTTTGAGCCGTCTGTGTACCATTGAATGGCATTCTTTCCAAGTCTGGTAATGGTATTTGGATCCCATTCCTTCTTGTTGCTTAATTCCGTAACGAATTTCTTTGAAAAATTATACTTTTTCATCATACCATCTTGTGGCATGTCCCAGGTTGTCTGATTTCTAAGAAGTGAAGAGGTGGTTTTCTTTTTAATGATTCCCTCTCTACTTAGTCTGTATCTTGTTCTTTCTGCAACACTCTCCACCACCATATGTAATGGTGTGAGGTTGAGAATCACTTCCATTGCTGCCGTTGGGCATGTACTCATTCCTCCTGTTATGCATATACAGGCTAGTCTTTGAATTTTGGAGAGGTTTTCTCTCGTCGTCAAGAGGCTAGTTCTACTACTCCACGCAATGGCTCCATAAGTGATAATTGGTCTCACTATGGCAGTGTACATCCAGCTCAGGATTTTTGGGTTACAACCCCAGTTTCTCCCTGCCAGATTCCTGCACACCATTAGAGCCATTTTTGCTTTGTATGTAATCTCCTTCTCGTGTTTGTTCCACAGGAGTTTGCTGTCTAGAGTCAAACCTAGATAATTGATATGTAAATAGTTAAATTGAAATTAATGCTTTTGAGAATTCTACATCTCTTTAATTTCCAATCAATATAAAACGTACCTTTGGAATATCAGTCAAAATGTTTACACAGTTTTCACTGTAGCTAACTTTCAAAAAGGTAGTTGCGTCAAAAAGTAACTGAATTAATTTAATGGTTCGAGCTACTGTATAAGAAAAAATGATTAATTATCTAAATGATGAATAAACCAAATCAAATTGTTGTATTTCATCATTTAGTATGGTTCTTCATCAAGTAAAAGCCTCATCTATTCGATTAATTATCTACTTTCAACAACTTTAACCCAAAGCTGACGTTATATTTAATAGTAATTATCCTGTACAAACTCTTGTTAGCCAAAGACTAATTATAACCGTACAAACTGCGTAGCGTTGACGTTTGTAAATAGATAGCTTAATTAAATTGATATGTCTCAACAGAACTGTTTCGACCAACAAAACCCTCGGACAGTTACTCTATGTTTACTTTTAAGTTTGCGCTAAGGTACTTTAATTTGGTCAAATAGGAAAGTAATACACTTATATACAAATACTAATATACAAATTATTCGTTTGTCGCAAAATCTGGAAAATCCTTATTTGAAATGAAGTCCTCGGAACCTTTGGCTACATCTCTTCTAGCATGTGAAACCTATGAGAGCGTTAGTTCGAATCCTACTGACTGCGCCAAATCTGTTCATCACCTCTGAACCCCGAGCTGTTCGATGTTCCTTGTTCTTTGTCACTCATGATTAATCACTTCAACATACTACACCTCATAACTGCTTCAGTTTCTTGTAGAATTATATTATACATCTGCTGTTTTGGTACCATACGATAGGTCAATTAACACCGAAAGACGGGTGACGAATAACCGGCCTGATATTGTAGTTGTGGACAAAAAAGCTAACTCGGTTCTTTTAGTGGAAATTGCTGTACCCAATAACAACAATATTCTAGACAAATACAGCGAGAACACCGATCTTGCAATTGAGGTAGAACAGATGTGGCATGCAGGGAAACTAGAAGTGGAGTCGGTCATATTTTACGATCGAATTGATATCGGGTGTTTTCGGATTTTGACAGCAATTTTAATTCGAGTCTTTCAAAGTGCAGTTAGTCGAAAACTTCTTTTACATTGTCGACAGAATTCATTTTACATTTGGTGGGATTAAAAAAACCAATTTTAAATTTCTTAACATCCGATTATAATATTTGCTAAACTAGAAAATTCTTTTCCAATTTATGGAGAAAAATAAATATTCTACAAATCAGAGGTTCATTGGGGTCCCAGGAAGAGATAAACAGGAAAAAATATGGGCTGAATCATTCCTTAAACTAAGATCATTGGGGTTTGGAAAAATAATAATCCTTTTATTGATCAATGATCTGCAAAAGGGGCCTCAATCTATCTATAAAAGCTCTAGTTGATCTAGAAGATATAAATTATTGATAGTAATAAGCTCAACAGTTTTCAGCTGTCTATTATGAACCTGCCTCTTAATCTGTGAAGTTATATTAATCGCAAGTCAGGTATTTAAAAGTGGTCATTATTGCTAAGTTTTTATCGTTGTGGACAAAGGAACAAACGCTTACATAAAAGAAAAAACATTCAATTCGTAACATATAGGTACTTGATTGGTCACTAAAAATCTTAATGTGTTTGAGCAGATTATTTGGATCCTTCGGAAAAAAATTTACAATCAACGTTTCCAAAGTACCTTGTAGAACTATTCCAGGTTTATTTTGGAGACTGCTCTTCTATTCTACTAAAAGAAAAGCTGACAGTCTAATACATATTATACAACATGGGACTAGGTATCGTAAGAAAAACAGTGACAACTTAATCCTCAATCAAAGGATTTAACCAGGATTATCGAGGTACAATAAAACGGAAATTCCTGCGGTCGCTACAAAAACTTGAATCCATTTTGTCCAAACAACAACAGACACTACGGTCAATTTCTGAGAACGAAAAAGATAATAATTTAACAGTTCTGCTCTTTGCTACGAAAACAAGTGTGTAATGCGGGACAATAGAACTCTTGATGGTGCAGGATGAGAAGGAAAGAGAGAGAGAAAGCTGTTATCCGAGGCATTATGGCACTCCGGGATATCCGTTGTTCATTTTACCACGTGTTTATTCCAAAACCTTCTTAAGTAGATTTATTGATTTTCGTGAGATTATCTTTTCTTTTTACATTAAAACACTGCTGGGCTGAACAAATCCATTCCATTAGCATTTTTTTTTGTTTGCTGTCATTTCAGCAATGTAGCCTTCAATAATCTCGCTCGTTGTTTTTGTATACGGAATATCGTTTATACAGGAAAAAATTGAAGCAGAGCATTCTAATAATGGTTCCATTAAATGAACAAATCTTTGTTAGTAAAACAATGGATAAAAAACAGCTATCAAGCTGGTTTCGCTATACAAGCGCCGGTTATTTCATAAACATAACGAAGTTTCAAATTCCATTGTTGTATTTAGGCGGCGAAGTGTACAACGAAAAAGTAGTATTGGTTTCACAGGTTTTAGAGGTAAAGAGAGAAATGTATTTACGAAAAAACCCATTTGGATAACTTTAATATATGTGGAAGCTTTTTTTTCCTGTGACCAACACTAACACTTTATTCTATCCTACGCGTCTTAGGGCCCTATTAGACTTGGTCACCAGGCGACGTCACCGGTTACTGATGTTCGAGCAGCCAGCCGTGACACCAGTAAAGTCACCAGGAGTAATGTCCTCCTTTATTAGTGAAAGCAGTTCAAAGAAGGAGGATTTTGACATTTTCATGTACCTAGTTGAAAAACTTGTTTTCGTCAGCTAAAAGTTCATCAAAAAGGGTATAAAACAATCCTTTTATTCCTCTTAAAGACAATATCGGATACACGTGCATTTTCCTTGTGCGTCTCCTCCTTTTCCTAAACAAAAGAGCTAGAAGTAGCATTCCTTCATATTTTTCCGACATTACTTCCGCTCACTTCACTTGCATCAAATAATCTGAACTTGCAGAACACAAAAATACAGTGGCGACGCAACTGCGGTGACTGTGTGTAATAGGTGTCATTTGATTCAATACTCAACGATAATTCTTGGTCACCAGTGGCGACTCGTCTGGTCACGGGGCAGAGTCACCGGTCAATCACCAAACGCTGGTCACGCCACCGGTGACCGTAGTGTAATAAGCACCATAAGAACTAGTGCCCACCAATTAGTCAGGTCACCGGTGACGAAGTCTAATTGTACAATGAGTCCACGCCGAGATGGTTTGTTGCGCATGATACAGTGGAAAGTGTTCGGCCTGCTGCATAAATAACAACAAGAGTATGCCAATTACCACTTCAAAGTACACCATGGAAGTTTTCTCCATAAAATTCAACAATACGGGTCCAGAGCAAACTCTCACCATATTAACAAACAGTTATTGCAAGTAGTATCCTAATTAAGGTAAGTGTTCAGCCCTGGGATATCTAAACTAGCAAATGATATAGTAACAGAGAAACTCTAACCTCTTACTTTCAGAAATGTCCATAAAAGTATTTTGAGCAGAATGAGTCTTAATAATTCCCTCAACCCATTCAAGAAAGCAAAGGAAACTAAAATATACAGAGTGTCATTAAGTAAACTATAATAAAATGTTATCAGCAGATTGTTATAAACAAATTAAAATGGAAAAAAACATTAACAGCCTTATTAATAATAAAATTTAGATTATTTTAACATGACTTTAAAATCAAATTAGTAAAAACCATATTAATAATTACATTTAACATTATTTTAACATGATATAAGTAGGCTCTTAGTAACCATTAGTTAGTATGGTGTTTATTATTAATAAGGCTGTTAGTTTTTTGAAAATAAGTCAGATACTATGAAAGATAATTAAAATCGGGAAAAGGATTCACAAAGAAGAGGAAACTTCCTATGATGAAAGTCCTAGCTCCATCTCTATGCCTGGCGCCTGTGCGATTTCTTGTACTAGGCGACCAGAAGCCACCGGCAAGAAATTACATGACACATTTAGTTTCGAGACTGATTGGCTCCTTAAAAAGAGTCGAACTGGAGAATGTAATCTAGATTTAGAGGAACACAATAGATCGGAAGAGGTCTAATTGGAATATGCCTATCAGCCACATCATCACATCTAATCTAGTTCCTATGAATAAATAAATATACATATACACCGGCCAGAAGCATTTCCCAGTAGGTTTCTTCTGTTTCATTTTTCATGCAAAGTAATCGCCGTATAAGTGGATTTTGCTACAGCAATAAAACGTGTAGGTTCATAAAATAGAGTTGCTGGTATCCATTTACGATCCCATGCTCTAAGCGCTCCATTAGTTACACCAAATGTCTAAGAGATTATTTACAGCGCCTTACTTCACTAAATTCATAAATACAGAACAGGTTTATTGGTTTTTGTTGATATGTAGTTGGATCCAAACAAATCAGATATGGATACTTTGTTTATTTATTGGCCTGATTTGTATTTAAATTCGCTGTGAAGTATGCAAAAGTGATTATTACATTACATGGTATCATCGGCAAACAATTTATGAACTCCGAGATGTTGGCTTCAAACAAAAAGTGTTGTTATTTATCTAGTCTGTTTAATGATGGAAGGTTCCAATAACATACAAAGTGTTCTACCAAATATAAACTACAGATGTAGTAGATGTTTGTTTTAGGTATGCTTGAAAAAGGTTAGGTTAGCGTCATCTCCCTCCTTTATGAAGAATTTTTGGATAAAGGTAAGATAGGTTAGATAAAATCACATCTAGTATCTGTAGTTTACGCTTGACAGGAGAGTTTCTGGACACTTTGTATAGATATAAATAACTATTAAACTAAATCGATTCATGGCCACCCTAATCCAATCACTACGCTTCACGGTTTATGTCTTAAGGCTTACGGTAGTTAATACTCTCGCTGACATTAAATACGAATACAATGATTTCCTGAATAATATTAAATCGTAGATTCAATTGCCAAGTTTGTGGGATGTGTAAGTAATTTTATGACCATACCATGTGTTAAAATTGGAAAATTAAATGGAAGCTACCAAAACGAGGTTTATTACGACTTCCACATTAATACAAAATGGACTAGCGAATTAAAATTTAATTTATACAATAAATCTTCAAGGAACGTTTTATGAGTTTTGTATGGGAGCTCATATAGTCGTTTGGTTTCATTGAGTTACCTTTTAAATGGTTTTTATTTTAATTTTTGATTAATCCACTTGATGGAATTTTAAACGGTTTCAGTAATACTATACCAAAAGATGTTTGACCTTTTGTATCTAAAATATTATACAGGTATTATTACGAAAATTTTCAGTGAAAGGTTAGAGATAAAGTTACTAATAAATGTGAAGAAATAGAATCGTGTTACATAAAATGAACCTTGAATTGAAATATTAATAGAATAGTACAAACTAATTTCTCCATAAATCATCTGTGACTTACTGTTTACCTAGGATTTGAAACATGAAAAGCTAATATGAAAGAAAAGAAACTCTTCAGTCACAATCGTGATAACCAAAGCATTCAAAAAAGAAAAGGAAACAAATACTCAAAGACTGGAATAGTTAAGACAGGTACTATGCCAAGAATAATCCTAAAAGCCTGTATTTAGGGCAGCTGATGATTGGGTAATTTGAACCTCAGTGCTGAAAACCGGTATGTTGTTTTGTGAGTAAGGGAATTTATGTTGACGCCGCTAACACGAGAACGGTCGATAAAAAATGCGAACAGTTTCCATTATAATGCGGCTCTAGCCGTAGGATGGAGTGGCGCATTTATACAAACTTGCAAGTAGAACACGGAAATAAGGGTATTTAGTGGCAAATATTGAATGAGTAAAGAATCTCAGGTAGACTTAATTAATTGTTGAACAATATTAGATCCGCAGTATAATTCTTTGCCGAAGAGATAGATAGAGATGGAGTGGAAATTTCGACTTTTCCCATCCTAAAAACACGTGGTAGCATTGCGAAATAGTTTTCTTTCGAATGTCTTTATTTTCTATCTAAAATGTGTTTTACCACATGAAAACTTTTATTATTATAATATATTCACCACATCAGTATCGCTAGAGCATTTTAAAATATCAGCCACGTAAACTTTTAAAAAATGAGGTGAATTCGTTTTGTTCTTTGTTCTTTAGAAAACATGACATTTTTTATTGTTATGTATTATGTATTTTAAAGTGCAACAAAACGTATACTATGTAAAGTGTGAAGTATTTTATGATGGCTTGAAGATATTGTGGAAACTGTATAAGTTTTTATTTTATTTTTGAATCTGTCTTATGCTGAATGAATGAAATTGGGCTTAAAAACTAAAAAAATTATTTTATCAAGATAACTCACTATTTATAACTCATAAATCGTTTCCCACAACAGCGGCAAATTAAAGGAAATGGTTCATATGGACTATAATTTACGGCTGTCTTGATGCAGACGTATACCAATCAGTAAAGAGATTCGTCCTGTTATAACGGAATAAATTGGTTTAGGATAAAGCTAGACTTTATATAGCAATATCCATAGATATAGTGCCAAAATCAGTGCAGGCAAAGAGTTTATAAGTGACTGAATATTTGCAGTGCGCGAAAAACTTCAAACTGAAACGCCACTGTGTTTGCGAAGAAATTCGATAACTTTTTCCTCTTCAGAACTGTCCTGTACCATCAGGATTAACAATGGAGAAAAAAGGTTAACCAATAATAAAAAGAAACCATACAAAGCTTTTGTATTTTCCTGAAGTATTCAAGTTAAAAATTCAAGATTTAAATCTCTAGTAACAACATCCATTTAGTGGAAAACTAAAAGTTCTGTTACCTTAAGTTAGATGGATGTAAAAACGAAAACTTTTCCATTGAATTGATAATGGTTCGACTAAACTTAGTTTGACGGTTCATAAAAACAATTAACTATCTGTATATTATATCGAAGAATAAATATATTACTCTAACGTTTTACAAAGTTTCGAAAAATATTTTTCAAAAACAGTTACCGTTCAACTGAAAAGAAACAACTACTTCTTGAGCTACAGGCCCCGCCGGATATTGAATTACACTTCTTAGATTTAACCAACCATTCTGATTTACATTAGTACAAGATATACGTTCTCCGTCCGTCCGAGCCTAGTCCCGTACTGAAGAAAATTCCTAACGGTGTATTCAGAATTGTTATTTGATGTCTTAAAACTACAGTTTGTTAGGAACAGAAAGTCAACTGGATCTGTTAGTTCACATGCTAACTTTTTCAATGTGGACGATGCATGAGCGAGCTGTTCGGGTTCCATCTCGAGTTGATAACGAGCTGCTGGCGAACTCTATATTTCAGTGTGTACTCGCATTGACGAAGTATTTAAAAAACAATGTTTGTGTAGATTTTCGAGTATTGGAATAATTCAAAGAATTACCTCTATCTGTACGTACATTCACTGAGATCTAAAAGATCTATTGTGCCCAGTCACCCTGCAGACAAAGTCCATTATTATTTTAATTATACGTTACAGCAAAAAATACAAAAATATATTCAATTATTTGCACATGGAGGGACAAATTATGTTTAATCATCCCTGTTGATGAGGGAAATAAATGAAGTAGAGTTTCACAATCATTGCAATTACATAATTTATCAAAGACAAATTTCACAAAATATACCTATAAATAGGGGCTCAAATAACAAACAATAACAGATTTGTCATCATTTATTGAAATATCATCATCAAATAGCATCATGGTTGAAACAAAATAACTATTTAAATTAAATATCAATGGTTTAATAATAAGAGATGTAAGATAATATGTAAGCCTGGCTTTGACGTTTAATCATATAAACATGTAATTAACACATTTCATAAATAAACTAAGCGTTTCCCTGGTCAGTGATCATACAACAGCGTCTTTTGAATGCTTCTGGTGTTTCGGTTTCACTTGAAACACTACATACATGACATTTGTTAACTACTGATTTTACGGTCTGTCGACATTTTAAAATCCAGAAACGTTCTCTTAGAATTGTTATTAGACACTGTACTCCAGCATGGCAATTTTTCAAGTGTACACTAGCTATGAGACGATTTACAACTTCGTGTTTTGCTGGCAGAATATATGGGCGTCTAAAATCTCTTGAATCATCTCGGTCAGCAATTTTAGTACATATACGTAGTATACCTTCCTCATCTTTGAATGGACAAAACGTAGAAAGTTTTGGATCATTTTCTTCCAGAGGGAAACTCTCTTCCAACGTTGGATTCAGATCTTAAAAAAATCGCTGTTGCATAAGCGTGCTTACTGGCATCACAAAATATATGTAATGATGAATTTTGACTATTACACGACGTTAACCTACGTTCATAACGAAATAAACACAAATTCATATGCCACTGAACATGTGAATTGGAATGCTGAATAGAGGTCAGCATTGCTGTTTGGAGAGGCATTTGTTTTAACGGGCATAATTTTCATTTTCTTATTTTTTTTCTGTTATTTTATCAATAATTCTTCTTCAATGTGTTCATCATTTTCCTGTTGATTCATGACTTCTACCTGTTCTGATGTTCGCTGAGTTGTGTCATCCCAGTCAGTTAATTGTCTTTCAATGTGTTTTGAAGATTCATCAAAAACTATATCATGACCTTCAATAACTGCTTCTTCCTTTGGGTACCATAACCTATAGCCATTATGACAATACCCAATCATATAACAGGTTATCGTTCTGGAACCAAACTTCCCGTTCAGCATATGTTTTGGAGGATGCAGATATGCAATGCAGCCAAAGACTCTCAGTTTACTCAAATCTAGTTTCTTGCCATACCAGACTTCAGCTGGTATCTTTCCATTCAGAGCAGAAGTTGGTGTCCTATTTATTATATAGACCGCAGTAAGTACTGCTTCATTCCATAGATCCTTTCTCAATCCTGACTCGATAAGCATACATCTAGCCTTTTCTGCTATGGTTCTATTCATTCTCTCCGCTACTCCATTTTGTTGAGGTGTATACCTTATAGTGCATTCGTATTGAATGCCCACCTTTTCAAAATAATTCTTCATTTCATTAGAAAGATACTCCGTTCCTCTATCACACCTAAACCTGCTAATTGGGAGATTAAAATGTGCTGTGACTCTAGCTTTATAAATTTTGAAAAATTTGAATGCCTCTGATTTATGTTCTAGAAAATAAACTGCCGTGAAATGAGTAAAATCATCTATGAAACTAAGTATGTATTTCTTTGAATCCCAAGAATTAATATTTATAGGTCCCATAATATCGCTATGTATTAACTCTAATGGTCTACTGGCTCTAGTTCGCTTTTCATTATGTGGTAGTTTAGTTTGTTTACCACTTACGCACACTTCACATACCTTTTCAGCTTTGTCAGTATAATTAATTTGCATACCGTCAACTAAATTTTTTTAATTCTATCAATTTATTCTTACCAAGGTGACCTAATCTGCGATGCCAAGTATCATAATCAGTTACTGTCATGTTTGCCTCAGTTGTGCCTACCAATGTTTCAAAATTTAATTCATACAATTTTTCCTTGCGTAAAGCAACAGCTACAACTATATTATTGTTCATAATTTTTGCTTGACCTTTTTCAAATACAATTGTATGACCATTCATTTCTAATTTTCTTACAGATAGTAAGTTATACTGCAAATTAGGTACATGTAACACATCATTAATAGTTATGTTATAAGATTTATCCAAAACAATAGACTTTACTTTAATGGAACCACATTTTTTAGCTTGCATATATTGCCCTGATTTTGCTACTCTAATCCTAATAGATTCTTTTAAAAATTTAACATTATTCAACAAATTGCTATCACTAACCAAATGTTCAGTCGCACCTGAATCTAAATACCATTTTACAAAAGTTTTTGAATTTTCACTACTAGCAACAAAACAAAAATCTGCGTTACCTGCTTGTGCACTTGTTGAAGCAGCATTTACCTGTCCTGTTTTCTGATCCACCCATTTCAATCTTTTCCTGCATTCAGCCTTCTTGTGTCCAATTTTATTGCAGAAGTAGCACTTGTAGGGGAACGCTTCCTGGTTGGCCCCTTTTCCTGAACTTCCACTTTGCTTTCCATATGATTGTTTGTAGGGTTTCTTTCCAGAATTGGTCATGAAGACAGCAGATGACTTGTTTTCTTCTTTGGACCTGGTTAACGTCGTAGAAAGTTTGGCTTCTTCATCGAGTAATCTTCCTTTTACAGCGGCAAGTGTAATTAGTGATTCATCAGCTAGGGATAGAGTTTCCAATGTGCTTATGACTGTTTGATATTCATTGGAAGAGACAGATTGAAATAACTGAAGAACACATTCTCTTTCGCTGATCTGGCCTCCAGCTGATTTATATGTCCTTATTAGCTGATCAAAATGTAGGAAATGGTCAGAAAGACTCACTGTTGAATTTTTTTGTAATGTTTCCATTTGTCTTTTGATCCGATTCTGTGTGGCCAAACTTTGCCTTTCAAAGCCACTTTTCAAACTTTCCCACATTTCGTATGCAGTTTCTTTGCCTTGCAAGTATTCTAAATGAGAATCTGATACCTTCGAAACAATTCTTCTTTTGCATGCTTTGTCTTCTTTTATTAGTTGACTGTTTCTACGATTTATTTCTAGAGCTTCTGTTCCGGTGCTTGGTACATTTTCTAACCTTAGAGGTTGTTGTACATAATTCAACAAATCTAATTCATCTAGCAGAATTTCCATTCTAAACTTCCAACTGTGGTAGTTGCTGCCATCAAATAGCGGAACTTTATATTTTTCTTCTCGATTTGCCATCGTGATGGAGCACGTTTTCCTTCAACTTGATTACCTTCTGAGTTTACTTGTGCCAAATTGCGAATTCTGGGCCCATAACCTGATAATACTTTAATTTCAGAGTGCAGTGCTTGGCTTCTTGTAATACTCAGAACCTTTTAATAAAATACTGAATGGATTATTGTAGATTTATTCTTTCAATACAGCACAGATTTAACAAAACTTTTAATTCATTTTTATTGACAATTGACATCTATATACCAACCATTGACTGACTGTCTGTCAATCCACAACCATAGAATACAAAATAATATTTTGGTGTAAAATTGCTCTAACAACAATAATGTTGTACAGTTAATATTGTAATTTGTTTAATTATTTCAATTTCAATATTCTATATTTTCTGACCACGTTGGAATATTGCGTATCTTTGAATTGGATGGTATTGTAGCATCTGATTGTGCTGGTTTTCCATAATCTTGTAATTTGTGAAGTCCTTCGAGCAATTATGTTATATTTCTGTTGTGAAGTTTGTTAATTACTGATTGTATTTCATAATTATAATCATGGGAAGATCCCATGTAGCAAAGGTCGAAACAATTAGTTCGTTAATTTCTCTAACTTCCTGAAAGTGTTAAAATTATACTAATTCCCATTTGGGAGATGTATAAGGTTTGTTGTTTTATGATGAAAAAATTATTTATTCCAATAGAAAGTTGAAGAATCGCATCACTTCGGATATTTGTAAACGAAAACAACAAGAGTTATGGCAGAAAAGACTTGTAGACGTGTTAACTTTCTTGACAGAAATCATTATTATTCTTATTCATTGACTTCAAGCAAGCATTTGATAGCCTAGTTCAAAAATAAACTAAAACAGATTCACTCAAAATTCAGGTACCCAAAAAAAATTATAAGCTTTGCGGAAATGACGATAATAAATTCCAAAGCAGCGGATTTTACGAATGAAGGTATATAAAACAAGTTGCAAATAAACTCGGAAATAAGGAAAGGAGAAACGGTGCTAATGATTGTAACAGAAGCCAGAAAAGAGGAAAAAGGAATTAATAAGGAAAGAACAAAATAAATGAAAGTACAAAGAGACTGGGGCGACAAAGACACTCAATCGATACGAATTGGAAATATAAATTTGAAGTAGTTAAAAATTTACTAAATAGTTCTGCAAAAATGTCAACAATTAAACTGAGAAAAAAATCAGATTTCACAACGTATACAGGCAGGATATCGAGCATACTATAAATACAAAACATCAAATACAGAACAAAACAATCGAGAGAACCACAAAAATAAGAATATACAAGAGAGTAATAAAAACAGCAGTTACTTATGCAGCCGAAACTACAGCAATGACTAGCGAAGATAAAGATAAGATGAGAATACTCGAAAGGAAATTTTTTTGTGACCAAAGAAATTAAATGAGGGAAAGTATGACAAATTTGTAAATAGAATAAATACTGGAAACTGAGAACACAGAAACATCCAAAATAAGATGGCTTGGACATATCAAAAGGATGAAAGAATGTAGTAATGTAAAGAGAATAACAGGGTGAATACCAGTTACAAATAGACCAAAAGCTAAATGGAAGGACCAAATAGAAGAAGACTTAGAAAAAATGGAAACTAAAGACTGGAGGAAAAAGACCCAGAACTGGAAGGAATGGAGGAAAATTGTGGAAATATCAAAGAGTCATGATGAACTTCAAGTGCAGGCAGAGAATCAATTTGGATTGACTCTTGAACAAAAGAGTATAAGAGACTAATATTAGCGGTTACTATTCCGGAAGGAATGTATAATCTTGCATATAAGTTAGTTCAACCAAGATATATACTTGGTTACATATTTATAGAATGTCCCATTATAGTAAAGTATTTCAGAGCAAACACCCAGCTAAGAACTTGTACAAACTGGTACAGGGGACAAAGGTGCTGGACTGGGTGCTATGAGAAAGCACGAGCAGAAATACAATTAGCCATTAGGCTGCAGTGTTATCGGACACTTGTCAGACGGGCTCGGGAAAAAAAAGTATTTCAAAAACTTATAACTTTTAAACAAATAAAGACATACATACGGATTCTATTGAAATACAATACACTTCTGGTTAACCAAAAAGCAGATTCGGGTTTTTTATACATTTTGCTAGGTTATTTTTTTTTTAAATGTACTCTATACTCTCCGACGGATATAATAATATTTCCGATTCCTAATAATTTTAAATGCAAAATTGTAAACTAGTTATGTATACCCAGTTCTTCGCCGTAACAGCTGTTGTAGACATAACTCGTCAAAGTGTTTACGATTTCCGGTGTAATAATATGTTGGAGAAGTAGTTGATTGATGGTTTGTTTAAGCGATCAGATTAATTAAAACGCATGAGTGAACATCGATAAGACATGATTAAAATATAAAACTTTAATTTTTTAGGAGCATCACCAATTTAAATTAACTGGAACGTTGATTGACAAACATTGTTTTAGTTTCAAGCCTTCATAAAATGGAATATAAAACATGTTTATTCTAAACTCTCTGAGGATATGCAGAAGACGAAAGAAACTTTTTTTTATTTCGCTTTATGAATATAGTTTATATTTTATTCGTGATGGTAGTTTTTGTGTTCATTAAAATGTGTTTTTAAATACGTACTTGAAAATTTTTGGCAGCATTGTGAAATACTTCCATTGTTCAGACTTTACAAGAAAGGTTAAAGTTCATGGAAACACGAATGGGGCAAAGAGCGCTCTTTAATTTATTGTGTGATGCACTTTTTTTCCAAAAAAAATTAAGAACTTCAACCAAGTAACCGTGCTTAAGGTTATGTTAATTTTTCGAAAACACGGAGGTAAACTACCCACACAGTGTGGAATAAATTCATTATTTTGATCACTGTATGTATAGGGTGTTCCAAATTAAATGGTGTTGCAAGGTATCTAGAAAATTAGAGGAGATAGTTGTTGTTGTTTCGAAGATACGGGGCGATTTTCCAAAATTGACTTGAACTGTTATCGGAAATCACGCCTTAAATATACATTTACATAATATCGAATTAGGACATTTCCGGTTAAACCAGAAGTGTATTAGTATGTAGTAAGTTTCATGCATATCATCCTTTACGTTTTAAAAGTATATTCTTGGTTCCATACTTTTGGACAACTCTGTATAAGATACCATTACGTACATATTCAAGTGTAAAATATTTAATTTATCAGTGAGGCTTTAATTTTAGTATATCGAAGCTACATTTATGTCAAATGTGCGGAAGTCCCTCAAGGTTCAGTGTTGTGGCCAGTACCAAAATATCAAACACCAAGGAGGCATCACATCAAATGTAACTTCTGTCATTCACTATTGCTATACTTCTCGGGTTATTTTTTGTAGAACACTTTTTATAAATCATCAAAACAATTATTACCGATATAATTTAAAATTAATAACTCTGAAGGTGTGGCCCAGGAAATGCCAAAACCACTGACATTTTACAGATATGTACCATTGTCCTCCGACCTTGTATAGTGGGTTCGACAAAAACAAGGTGAACAAGACAATTTTGCTACAATACTGTATGGTATCTGTAACATTACTATAAGAAAACGAGTTCATGAACATCTACTTTATAATGATTACATGCAACAGATTCATAATAGTTTTATATTGGACACTGATGCATGAATGGACATAGAAGGTATTTTGTAAAAATAATTTTTGGTAAATATCTATTTTACATTTTCCTTTTTCAATTTTCCCAAATAACAAAATTCCTGTATATATTTTCAGTTAGTTATTAGATGCCGGTGGTAGTATCACTTAGTCTGAGAGAGATATTTTGGATGCCACCGTAGAGAAATAATAAGAGTGGTTTTGAAACATAAATGGAAGGGACTGGAACAGCATTTCTGGCCATGGTGCTTCACAGCAACTAACTGAACTAACAAACCCTTTCCTATGATATTTGCAGCTAAATGATTAAGCACAATAATGCTATTTCTTATTTTAAAACTTGACTTGGAAGACTGAAAAACAAATATTAAAGCGCAAAATCATTTAATTGCGCGTCCTGAAAGTCTAAAAATTCAAAAAGCCGGCGTCTTAAGTGATAGTTCATACCTGTAGCCAAGATAGGCGCTAGTGGTAACTTTACGCAACAGAACGCTACACGTTTAACAGCCCTCTTATTATTTATTTCTCTATGGATGTCACTAAAGACTTACAGCCAATATTACTCTCTAGTTATCCATATTTATTATTCCAAAAGACGTTATTTTTTTTAAAAAAAAAGCAACTCACTTCTTCATCTGCTAGAATTATAAAAGTATAAATAATTAATGTCCACAGGGAGTTGTAGCATCCTTGTTAATGTTTAGTTTGACTGACCTCCTGCCAAGGAAATCACAATGACAAAGGGGTTTGAGCTACATGAATAGCTGGAGTGGGTAAGTGGTACTGAACATCAACCCCACCAAAACTATTTTTATAACCTTAAAAAAAGAAAATTAAACCTTGAAACAGTAAACTTGATAGAGGTGTGTTCAAGTCTGACTAGAAAGTAAGCTCCTGTGGAACAAAAAAGAAAAGGAGATACGTAGCATAAGTGTCTCCAATGGTTTGTAGTAACCTGGCTGGAAAAAATTGGGGTTGTGCTGGATCTACACTGCCATACTAAGACCAATTATAGAAACAAGGAGAATATAATAAAAGTTTTTGAAACGTCAAAGAATTAGTTAAATTGACAGAACTCGGAGGCAATCAAGTGAATCAAAAATGGCTCAGATATGCAAATCTATTATTTTTAAGACGAAAATTAAAATCCAGAATGTCTCCTTTCATATCAGAACTAGACAGTCTGTGATACTCCTCAAAATAACATATACAATCAGATACTTCATGTTATTTTTACATTAATATTAATATATTCATGTATTCGAAAGTTTAACAATTTCGCAATATTCGAGAAATAATTTTCTGGGTGAAAATATAAGTATATAGATGAAACAGAATTATGTTTGTCTACATCCACTTCAAAGTTATATAACTAGAATAGTCTTCCGTGTTTTAAGAGGTATTTAAAAAAACGTTTTTAGTAAAGCAGGATTTATATAGTTAATGATTTTTGTATCTCTCCATTGGAATATTTTCACAGAAATATTGTACTGAGCACTAAAAGTTACTTTTCAGGGTTCAATAGGAACAAGAGATGAAATACCCTGACAAATATCGTCATCTCCGGTGGCCCATTGTACAAAGAGTTCCACACACGAAACTAAGACAATAACCTCTGTTCAATCAGTATTGTCTAGTTAGAGTCGTGTTCTCGAAAGTTGTTAACCCATAGTGTATCTACATTCAGTGAGTTAATACTGAATAACAAGAATTACTATTGAATGAAATGAACAATTGTTATTTAATACGAATAGAGGCCAAAGAAAAAAATTTATTTATTGTGTGACAAAAACAAGCTTGAAACAAACCTTTAATTATGCTTCTACTGTCTCTAGGACAGTTTTCATCCATATTATTGCAATTTCAATGAAAAACAACAATGCTGGATAAAAGTGTGAGGAAATTTTGCTTTGGAACTGACAAATGCTATTTCAACAGAAAATCTTATACATATGGCAAGCTTTTGTATGCGATTTTGGCTGGGCTACAAAACCCACCTCTAAAAGATCTAAAATGTTATCTGATTATCATATTGCAAAAAAGTCTTCCGTTTCGTTGTTATCCATACCAGAATGACCAGAGATACTTTGTTATGTTTTATTATCTTTTTTAAGCAGTTTTGTGTTATTGGTCTTCTCCAATCTCTCCACACATAATTTCACCTTCAAATACAGTTGCATAGGTTCCTAGATAGAAGACAGACTCAGACACAGTCTGCAAATCTTTCCAAAGCTGATCGGGTTTTTAAGGATGTTTTCAGCTGATTTTATTAATTTTTTTTAACACGTTTTGCAGCACAATGTGGGTGTTTCTTTTCACATAACTTTTCACGTAAATTTACACAAATTGTCTATCCAATATTGAACTGTAGATGTATGTAGTTTGGCACCCACTGATGTATTATTCGAAATAAGTAATCATCCAACGCTCAGCTTTTTGAGGTTTCTTAATTCATGTGCCAACACTTTCAGGTTACTTAATATCCACATTTCCGTTTTAAATTTTTATTATTTCATATAAAAACAAATTAAATACATACCTATGGCTTTTTTCATAATTGGGATGATGTAATAATTAGCAAATCTTTACCAATAGATCAGTACACGTCTCACGTTTGTTTGATTTCTCTTTGTGTTGCTTAATATGAATAGGCAATGATGATTTGAAAAAAAAAACAACCAAGACAAACAAAGGGGTGTATGCCGATAGCGCGCAGCGGTCAGTTTAATCCTTAGATTATAAAAGGGTCCTAAAAGGGACAGGTTGATTGCGCGAGGACATGATATTAGTACCTGTCCCCAATAGCAGGGGGTATTTCAGTCTTATGATTGTACACATTAAATTACATTTACTCACATTATTCAGAAGAAGTTTACGTGTAAAGTATACCGAAATGGAGACCATGTTAAGTGAGCGCGGAAAAAATAGGGTAGGGTAGGGGGGAAGGTTGTTTTTCTATGGCAGGTTACGTCTTAAAAAAATTGTTTAAAATAGGGTAGGGTAGGGGTAGAGTGTTTTCCTATGGCAGGTTACGTCTTAAAAAAATTGTTCATAATATATTAGTGTATAAATGAGCATATTTCTATAAAGGAACCGTTCGCGCTATTGACCCATAGAATTTCAACTACCTGAAAACATCCCAAACAGAGATACACACAAACGGAAAAATTATCTTGATTATATCCTTCCTATTAATTTTGACCAACCGCTATCAAGAATTGGTATGTCAAATATAAATTTTAAGTGGAAAAATTACTTAACAACTGTCAACTCAGCTGTCTGCAGTTTTTCCGAAAAAAAAAATCGAAAAAATATTATGTTCTTATTAATTATTGTTCTCATTATTTTAACTAAGAAAAATGTTGTATTAAAATAAAATGTTTCCTGCGGAAAAATTAAATGCACTAGGGATATTACCCCCGAATATTTATTCGAAAATAATTTACACATCAAAAACACCAGCTTTTCAGCTTTGTGAATTTTATTGAATAAATGTCACCCATTCTCCATGTTTTTCCTTGTTCTGATCTTTAGAACTTGGAGTACAACAATTAGGTGCTGGCCTGGAAATGTCCTGTACACAGAAACTAAATACTCTGATAGCTTGAGAAAAACACCACGCATCTCACAAGCAGAAATTCACGCCTTGCTCAGACAAAGAATTGTCATTATGTCGGATAGTCTAGTAGCCATTAAAGAGCATTAAGTTCTTGTGGTATCAATTACGAAATGGTTCGGGAATGCCTAGGAAAATCAAATAGATAAACTAGCAAAGAATGGGTCGGACACATCCTCTCGGTGATGGTTTGTAATTAGAAGGGACATCAGTTGTAAATCTTTATCGGCGTATTTAAACAACAACAACAAACAAGGTAGATATCATCCGTCCAGAAGCTCTGAGAGCATAATACATTAGCCTCACTAAAGAAAATGTTAAGAATGGTTAGATATATCGTGAAGATATATTCAATATGTATTCAACTATTATCTTTGACATGAGCAATAAAGTCCTTCCACCTGCAGGTGCTGCCTGCTAGTAGTTCAAATATAATTTGGTCACATACAAAAAATAGCTCTCATGTAACCCAAAAATTTATATTTTAATTAGATATTCAGTAAATTCTTTAAAGCGATATAATAATTAATTAATAGATCTGAAGTTTGTATATATTTTTTTAAATAAGGATAATTGAGACAGAACTTGATTTAAAAATAATTTAGTATTGAGCCCAGCCCTGAAAAGTTAATAATCAAAATTGAATAAAAACAAAATAAATTTAATTACAGCAAAATAATAAAACAAAATTTAAAATATTATAAACAAATCGGCAATCATCAATTTACTTGAAGTAGAGATTTGTTACGATAACCTACGTTTGACACGTCACTTACCGATTGTCTTTATCCTTGCCAAAAAATTCTTTCGAAGCACCCAAAACAAAAAAACGTCCCTAATCAATACCACGATGTGAATCAAATCTAAATAATGTAGAGGATGTATTGACACTAACCTGAAGAACAAAGCTCATGAATATTTCAAGAGATTAAACCTGTATCTCATGACTTCTTTTGTTAACACATTTTGTGGAATAAAGGTGTAAAGAGCGAGGACGCTAAAAAATGTTTAGTAGGATCGGTGGTAAATAAAAGAAAATAAGGGTTTGATATTGGTGAAGTGAAACAAGTTTGTGGTCCCTCGATCATTTAAAACACATTTTCCAAAGGTATAGTAAGTGTATCTCAATACAAAAAAAAACTTTGTATCAGCTTCAATAAAAATGATTAAAGAGTTCAAAAGACTGAAACAGGTAGTAGTGCAGGACAAGAAATGAGAATATAATTCCAATATTTTTAATAAAAACCTAACCATACTCAAAATGGATTAGAAAAGGTTTGCTTGTATCCAAGAAAGGATGACCAAAGGACAGGAGAAGAGTGCCAAAAAATTAGTTGGGTAGAAAATAGAGTACATGCAGTAGAAACTACTAGGAAAAACAAGAATAGACAAATAGACAAAACTTTTCAATATCAGCTACATATCAACGAAATATAGGAATAAATTGGGCGGAAGATATTCTCATATGAAATCGGGAAAAATTAAACTGTCTTTAGCTATAATAATTTGGATTCAATTTTCATTTAATTATAAGCATGGTTTAGTTGCGTGGTTATTTGGTCCAGAGGAAAAAATATTGTACATATCCTGGATAAAAGCATTTCGTACACATTCTTGTACTAAGTAAAAAAAATACTAATTGGCTACAAAATAAAACCACCTTTATTAATTTCAAACAATCTAAATTAATTCATGATAGGTAACAAATTTTAGACAATTTGCTTTGGGATATTATACAATTTCCATTGTAGGTACAGAATATTAATTGAACAAGGTCTAATGAAAGTTATCGTGTAATCTAAAACAGCTTTTTTACACAGTTAGATCTCATCAATATATTTATGATCCTTATTACATAAATAACTATTTTACTACAATTACTAATTAAATTAAATTATTGACTTGATTATTTTATCAGAATCAAACATGTATTCACAAATACTGCATAATTGTATTTTGAACTGACCCTTAGACGTCACAATGAAGCATTTGATTTAAAACAAATCTTTTCATGGGTCCGTGAATTGAAATTTTTTTTTAAATACTAATTTTCAAATTCTTAGATATTATTTGACGAATACCTTCATTTCGTATAATTTATAATAATCCATCAAAGAACAATCACTTTCACGCTGTTTTTGCACAAAAACTAAGCATTATATAAAATAACTTACATTATATCTAAACAAATTCCTTAACGGTATTGAACGCGAACGTGCTAGTTCACTTTTAACGATGGTATTCATTTCAGTGTTATTTTATACTAAGGTTGCATGATCTTGCAGAAGTCTTGGGCGATGTTGCCATAAAAAGATCCACTATTATACGTGTTCTTGTTTTCATGGTAATGTTTAGTTTTCATTAACATACTTTGTATTTCTTATTTGCTTTAGGAGGGCTTACCTTGTTTTTTAATTTTCGAGCACACATACTTGTATGAATGCCAAGAGATGGAAATTTACCGGCTCTTTCATCCGGTAAACTAGTGTGGTTCTTATAAAAGTTATTTTTCTATAATGTATGAAAAAAAAACAGTTTCGAAGTATAATTTACGGGCGGCGAAATCAAAAAACGGGAACACGCAAATACTTCGTAGGGAATTTGATGAAGAAACTTATAAGAAAACAGACAAGTTAGACATACATTGATCATGTAACAAGCTACAATCCTTAATAGTTTAAAAAAAATTGAGAAAGTTACGTATAACCACCAATTTACCGAATACAAAAATATATTATGGTGTATGTGAGATTGGTGTGAACATTCCCAGAAATCTAAAAGATTTATTGTACCTTCTTCTTCTCTGCAGCTCCTGAGAAACGTCTTTTTTTATTCGGTTATTTAACGTCATTCTATATTTCTGCGACTGACGCTAATCACCGACGCAGGAAGCAGTCTACCCATAACCGGAAATTTTGCCGAATCCACTAGTGTTCCAACCATACATCCCTACATCCATGACATGCTAGTCAAGACTAGCATGTTCTATTTTTTGAAAGGATTTCATGTTGTCCGTAGGTTTCAGTTCAGGCAAGTTTTCGTTTTCTATCCTTAGTCTATCAGGTGTTGTGCCCTTGGATTCTGTGAGTATGTGAATGAAGGTTCCTTCATACATTCCACAAAATTTACATTCTCCTCCACTAGCTTGAGCATACATTGAATTGGCAGTATCCTGCTAGGACATTTATTTTTTTGACTGCCACTTCCCACTTTTTCGATCGAAGTGGAAACTCTGGCTAAATTCAGCATTTCGCTGACTGCCTCATGTAGCTTTCTTCAGTAGAGGCTGTTTTACCAAGTTTCCTGACAAGATTTTCCAAACAATAATATTCATACAACTACATGCGTGTAATCTGAGTTTGCACTATCCCGGGAGGTGAACATAACTGTTTACATTTAAAAAACCGCGAAATTTGTTGGCTAAAGTTCCAATCCCTGCTGGGGAGCATCGGTTGGTATATCATACTAGCCCTAGATTTGGAGGCAGGCCCGCAGAATATGTCCAAGGAAGTTTCATTGGCCTCAGCTACCAGGAAGCAATGACCTCTTCTTTCAAAGAGCCTTACAAATTTCACTTTCTCTTGACGATAAAATGCAGAAGTTGGACGCGTGTAGAGACAGAATGTTTTGTTTGACAGCAGAAGAAAAATTGAAGTACCTCAGAAAGTGAAGCATATTCTGAGAGGGGACGTGAATGTTTGAGGAACTGGAGCTTTGGCGGTGAGTAGGATCAATAGATCAGTGCCCTCTTTGATTATAATGACATTCGCAAAGTTCGTTGCCACTTCAATGGTAGAGTTGACAAAAAGAGTGTCAGCTTGTCTCACTTCAAGCCCCCGCTATACTGATTTCTAGCGCAGCATGGAAATAAAAAGTCCTTTGTTGTTGTCGTTCAAGAGAACTTGCTGATTGGGCATGGTTAAAGTCTTCATTCCAGTTTACCACAATTACCGAAGTATACTTGCTTTTACGTAAGAGCCTTCTGCTAATCAAGGTCACCGACAACAACGATAGCTTCAATGGCAGGGTGTAGTATTACCTAGCGTGGTCCACATATTTGAAGAGAAGTGTTGAAAACTGTTCTTTGGATTGAATGATACGGTGGATCAGACACTGATGATTTCTTTATAACATCTCGCAAGCTTTTTGCTGTCAAAAATGTTGGTTACCTCTTGATCTGGTGCAAATTTAGAGTATACTGAAGGTATTAAAAGAATTTCCAGAAAGTGAGAAATTGATTTAACAAAACGCTTTTTTGGATCTAATTTGACTGGCCTATATGATTTATTATTCAACAATAAATAATATTGTTAACAATATCTGCGAAAAATTACCAGGAAGTCCAAAATAATATTGTCAGACGGCCATCGGGTTTGTCCTAAATCAATGATGATGATCAACGACCCAATATATAATATTTCACCATTTCACTGTAAACCGATCGGTGGGTTGCCCGTCGGTCGGGCGTTATTTATTGAGGTCTATTTTTTAACTCTTTTATTTTCAAATACAACTACAAAAAATTATAGTGAATATCAACGTGAATTATTGAGCTGTTTGATATATTTACTGGCCATAAAGCAGCTGTGGACAATAATAGAAGATTATTGTCATTCGCGGAATATAACTCATGAGCTCGACAATGGTCCAACCACTTTCTTTGTAGACGCGATAACAAATTGTATTTCTATCCAATAAGAAGTATTGAATTAGACAAACACTAACGACAAACGAATCAGTAATGGTGGCTCCAATAATACTCTGAAATGTCCTTTTAAATGTATGCAGGATAAAAAAGTAATCTTTTTTCCAATACTAATGAAATTTTTTCTTATTTTCTTGGGAATGAAACCACAATATGTTTTTTTATTTTTTATTTCAACGTTTCGGTAGCGTTCCAAAATTATTTGTTCTAACGATAATCAATTCACAAAGGAGAAAACTTTGCTGAAAAATGTTTTAAATGCCAATAATTACCCGGCAGAATTTGTGAATAAAGAAATTAAGAATATAGAGAAGGGCTCATTGTTAATACCCCATAACAATAACAATAATATTAATAATTCAGCTAACATAATTTTTAAAAACTTGACAATACCGTATGTTAAGGGTTTATCAGAAAGAATTAAGAAAATTGGTAATCAATTCAATATTCGAACTAGCTTCAAATCTAACAATACGTTGAGATCTATTCTAACAAAAACGAAGCCAAAAAATGAAGAACAATCTTCAAAAAACTGCATATATCAGATATCTTGTGAATGCGACAAATTCTATTTAGGTGAAACATCTAGACCATTGAAAGTCCGAATAAATGAACATAAAAAGTATATCAAAGATAGGGAGTTCTTTAAGTCAGGTATTTGCAAACATGCTTGGGAAGAGGGGCATAAAATTCAATGGGATTCGACAAAAATAATATTGAAAGAGCCCAATAATAAAACACGAAAAATCAAAGAAAGTGCTTTAATACAACTAAATTCAGATAAATGTGTAGCTAGTATTTCAGCCGAATGTAGTCAAATTTGGTTACCAATGTTAGAAAGAGAAATTTCCAATAATCAATTACCGGCGTTATCAGGATAGCATCATAAGTTTTTATCCAGATTTTCTTATGATTTATCTTTGGAATGGTTGTTAATCTATACACACTTCAATACACAAAATCACCAAACTGAGTTATACATATTTTGAAAACAAAATAATCATACACAAAAAAGTAACAACAAACGCGTTTATATTAACAAAATTTCCAAAATAAGCAAGAAAAAAGCGCTATCCCAATAAAAACCGTTCCTGGAACGTGCACTTCACTGGATTCCATTTCTAGTGGACTACATATCGTTAGAATGTCATGAAATAAAATATTTTATTTCTCATTTTACCAGAGGTGTGATCTACTATGAATGGACCTTAATAAAATTTGACAACAAAGTTTTGTAGTCTTAAACTTCAAAATATTATTGATTGTCTAGTTGTCAAATTTTTTTCGTTGTGTCAGATAGGGACCAAAAAACTTTTCATTAATTCATTATTAGTTAATCTTGACAACGGTAGCTGGAACGCTACCGAAACGTTGAAATAAAAAATAAAAAAACATATTGTGGTTTCATTCCCAAGAAAATAAGAAAAAATAACAAGTAATGCCACAAGGAACTTATAGAATATACTAATGAAATTTGTTGGAATAAAGGAGTCCTGCTCCTCCTGTGTGTGAAACTACAGTCACAACTGGAGAAGGTAGAGGTTGTCCGCAAACGCCACCCTGCGGGAATAATGGCTATCATAAATTGCTCGTTCAATAATATAATATTATATACGAATAATTATACCCAATATGAATCCTAACAAATTAAAAAAAAAGTATTGGGGTTAATATTCTAATACTTTGTCATAAGGGTAGTGAAAACGATTAAAGCAAATCTGTATTAAATCCTGGGCTCCACGGAGGTGAAGTAATTAGTCGGTTAGGCTTAATCCAACCTGAGAGATTCGGTAAACTCACAATAATCCTACGTTAATTCGTAACGCCCTTAGGTGTTTTTTTTCATGAAAAATAATTATTTTGTTAATATCTTCAAGCGACATACAGTGTGTACCATTGTCATACATATTTACTGCTTTTAACTCAATAATAATCGGGGGTAATAGCATGAGCGAGGGTGGTTTTAAAAATCCGAATCGAAGACGAGGATTTTTCCATTCTCGCGAATGCTATTTGTTAAAACAGATTACCTACTTAGAAAAGAGTGTTCCAATTTTTCCACAGGAAAAATTAGATGCATGAGGGATATTTGGTAAGATTATTTCCTGAGTTAAGTAAATATTTTATTTTAATAATTTTAATAATTAATTTAATTAATTAAAATAATAAAAACAATATAACTTTCAAGCTAGGAAAGGTAATTACTTCAAACTCATTTTAAATTACAATTAATATAAAAATTACTATTATTGTAAGTTAGAAACCATCAAGTTTGTTTTTACAAGGCAACATGTCAAACTTGCATTTGCAATTGCTGACAGCTAAGTTGACAGTTATTATGTAATTTTTCCACTTGAAATTTATATTTGACATACCAATTGTCGATAGCGATTGGTCAAAATTAATAGGAAGGAAATAATCACCTATAAAATATGTGCCACTGTTGATAGTTTTAATTTGTCAAGAGTTGTAATTCATGGCAGCTACAAACTAAAATTATTGGGCTATTCTCAGAGCACTCTTGAAACCCATTAACAAAGACATAAAGTTTGTAGTGGGAGCTTAAGAGTTAAGTAAATATCACTTCTTGTCAACATCTTATTTTGCTTTCAAGTTGTAAAGGGTTTAGTGGAAACAAAGGGATTTCCCTAGAATGGTAGAAAAGCATTAGGGAGATCCAAGAAGTTCAATAAACACTGCATGTCGATGTATTATTCCGTTCTTCACTTATAATATAGTTGAGAATACACTATTCAAAATCCCCCTCCCTCTCTTACCTTTGGAACGATTATACATAAACTAGTGGAATTTTGAAAATGAATATTAAGGGTTGTAAAGTTCCCTACTAGTGATGATAAAAATGTTATGGCAGTTCTGACAGCTAGCTCTAAAGAAAGCAAAGTTGTGATGCTGCCTTACTGCACAAAAACGTCTCATCTACGTACAGTCAAAGATAAATGAAACGCCCAACTAAATTCGGGTGGGATTATTCGCTGGCCTCCGAAGGCAACGGGTCTCTATAGATTAGAAACGTCTTGTTATTATTTTGTTTTTACATTATACCTCCTTGGATTTTGAAATACCTGTTATTTACTTTATATCCAATCAGACCGTTTTTTAGTTACAATTTGGGTTATGCGGAGTGATTGAAAATAAAGGGTATATGTTCCAATTCGTTTGTTTTTTACGCATGTTTTTCACGTAAGTTTGGTGTTTTCCACTTATTCGGTGGATATATTTTTCTTTTTCCGAGAATTTCTTACTTACTGTTTCATGTAGATTCTATACTCTTACTAATGGTGTTTTTCATTTATACAATTTCTTCTGTTACCCAAATCTCACATTATAATAAATTTTAATTTTTTGATTTTCTGAAAGTATGTGTTGTAAGATTTCTCCTTTATAGGCAAAAGTTAGGGTATAAATATACTTGGAAAAGTCAAACAGTTAAAATTTCGTTTTTGGTTGCGTATCCTGAATGCATCGAAAAATAATACTCACGACATTTTAAAAACATGGAAAACTACCGAAAATTCACTCTACCTATATTTTTGAGTGAGAAATAAGGACGATAGTAAAAAATACAAAATATGTGATAGGTGATATGATTTGTACAACAGATGGAGGCAGATGGTTCCTTAACAAAATGGGATATCCTATTTTAGTAATATTACAAACTGGAAAATTCCTTAAATTACATGCATACGACTTTAAAAAGAACATATTATAATGCTGCAACAAAGTCATTGTTAAATATGATTTTGCAGGTGTATGAGAGCTCACTAAAAATAATAAAACGGGATAATTCCCCTCGGAGAGCTTTAAGAAAACATATTTTCAATCTACCACATTCACATTCGGTCAATTATTACAAAAAATGCAGGAATCTAAACTATCCTGTTATAATGGAAATACAAGTGTAATTCCAACGAGTCAACGTGAGGCATACTCAGAGAAGCTTTGTATTTCTAAATATCTTCCTGCCGCTGGATTAGACTTGAAGGAAATTGAAAAGTGGGCTGAAGGAATTTTATTTTATTCGATTTTCTTGCGGAAAATAAACTACCTCGAAAGCCATTTTTGGTGTAGCTAGAAATTTCTGGAATCATACATACAAAATAATTTTATGATGAAATAATAGATATTCTAGTAAATGGTTAATTGGTGATAGTGGTTCAGAATCAGTGAAAGCAGTTTCAGCACTAGCTGTGTTAGAGTGTCTGCTGTTTTGTTACTCTATTATGGTTTGCCAGAGTTTATAGTTTTTGTAGGTAGTCCCAGACCAGTCTAGATCTGATCTGGGGACATGCTAATAGCAGTTGCAAATTTGCAAATAGGCAATTGGTATACCAGGAAATCAAGAAACAAGGCACCATTCAAAGGAAAAGAGACCTATAACAGCTCCTCCGGGGATGGCACAGCATACATTGGGACCCTAGTGCTGGACTTCGCGCAACCAATGGGGATTGTTTTCTGACCAATAATACATATATTATGAAAATTAATGTTTCACTTTTAAACGTGATTTCATGTGACCTCAACCGTCCAGAAAATATCGTTTAAAATTTTTTTCCCTTATCAGGCTCAACATTATACGATACAAGCTCTTAGCTGGGTGTTTGCCATATCTGCGTTACCTTGCGGTTAGCCAATCGGTCATGGTTGGTTGGTTGGTAATCAGACGAAACAGGTCGGGTTAGTGGGCCCCAACACTGCAGCCGTTGGCTTATTGTATTGTCCTGTTTGTCTGCTAGTCCGTGAGAAGATTTGTGACCTTGATGAGATCTAGAAGTCTCTTCACAGTATCTCTTTTGGTGAGGTTGGATACAGTGTCATCCGGCCCTATCTGTCTATACCTCCACCAACGTAGAGCCTCACATTCGAAAATTATATGGGTGGGTGTTTCGTCCTCCTCACCACATAATCTACATATAGGTTCTTCTTGGAAGATCCCCATTGTGTGAAGGTATTTTCTCAGGCCGCAGTGTCCAGTCATAAGGCCGGTTACCAGCCAGATATCTCTCCTATTTAACTTCAGGATTTCTTCAGTAAGTTTTGGTATGGGTCATGGTTACTAAACACCTTGAATTTTGTATGGCACGATGGGTTTTAGCTTAAACTCTTTTTTTAGGTTGTTTGTCTTTTCTCATTAATTAATTCATTCGTTTGGGATGTATTCAATAGCACAGGCACGTGAACTGAATCTTTGTACCATTTCCCATGTTATATACTTCTATTCCAGAAGCTTTGTGTCTTCTGTACACCACTAGTTTCACTGGAGGGTTTTAGTAGTTGTATTGATTGTATTATTTCCTCTTCTAAGTCCTTCCGTCTAAGTCCTTGTAAGTTCTCGTAGAAGCAGAGTATGTGAGTAGGTCTTTTATCATAGAGTTCACATTTTCTGCAGATTTGTCGATTTTATCAAGCTCATAAAATAAATTTATGGAATGAGACATTCCATACCGAAGGTGGTGGTAACTTTTCAACCCGTCTATCACTCTTCTTATCAGGACTAACCATTTAATTTCCAATTGAAATGACCTTGTATGGAAAGGAAAATTCGTGGCCTTCAATATTTTCAAGGTTGGTAATTAAATAATTAATTATAATATGACTTTTAAAAATGTTTGTGTAACAATCTGTTTCAATGCACTGCTATTATTCTACTAGAATGCCGAAATTAATGGATGCAATAACATTTTAAAACACAAAAAAAGCGTTCCGTTGCAGCTCGTATTTTCGGAAAATCTCAAATAAATCATGTGATTTATCTCGTTAGTTTTAAGCACATTATTTATAAAGTTTGGAATGTATGTTGCCAATTTCGAACATAACTTTTGGTCTACAATGTGTTTCCGAGTCAACTTACTAATTTTTGTAATAAATCCAACAAATTTCGTTCATTAAAAAAAATATAAACGATACAAATTTAAAATTATTCATATTTGTAAGCTTAATAATGACATAACCGATGTATAAAATACACTGCTTAAAATAACTAGAGAAACATATAGGTAGGTCTATATAATTTTATTCATTTCAACTATAAAAAACCAATAATCAATTCCACAGAACATATTTAACATAAACCTACCAACCCAAAGAAACTACAAGAAATTAATGGATGAAGTAAACATGGCGGACTCCCACTGCTCGTGTATTTGGCAAGTACAGCAAGTGTTGAACTCAATTTGACAAGTATGGCGCTCCCACTACTCCTGTATTTGGCAAGTGCGCCAATACTTGTGTATTTGGCAAGTACAGCAGATTTTGTCGCCTCACGGTTTTTATTCAGTGTTTAATTTGTTTGTATTATGGATAGTCGCGTTGTCGCTGCAGCAGCGTTTGTAGTATTTAGTGGCTGCTATATGAGAAGAGTTAACGCCCGTCAAGCTCAGAAAACAAAAAGAAAAAGAAGATGGTGGTTGACTTCTTTGAACAGATCGAGGAATTCAAAAACAACTTCTTGAGACCACTCCATTTCGAAAAACCTCTAGCGGAATACGCACCACGCACACGTGAAGAAAGTCATACAACAAAAGCAGACCAGAAATTAATTGCGTAGTAGTGGAAACGACTGAAATAGTTATTCTTTTTCTTCCTCACTTCTTTAAATGTCATAATGTCACTGATTTTTTGAATTGTCAACATAATACGGGGGCATAAGAGAACTTAAAGGAGGACCAATTTTAAACAATGATTGAATAACAATGGAAGATTGGTATCAAAGTCAAAACAAAATGAGTGAATAGAGATTTCAATGAAGTACGACAGATTGGTACCTCACGCCATTTGAAAAAATGTAAGGGGTATCTACAGTAGAATCTGATGTTTATGATATTAGCTCTAAAAAGTGACCTCTCAATTTAAAAGTTGACGTTTCTCGACATTTCTTTCTAATATGTCGCATTCCTGAAATATTAAGGGTGGGCACTTTTCAAATGAACACATTGTATGTATAGTTGACGTGAAAGCTATCTAATCGTATATCCCCTTTAAGTTATGTTGCGGAGCTAAACTCTGAAAGGTATTTATATTATTTTCGTCTACTCACCAAACATAATTCTATATTGTATTTGTATTTTAACCTATCAGTCCATCATTTCTTAACCGTATCGGGTGTATCGTACCGAGTTTCGTCCAAATAGATAATTGCTAATAAATATACGTATACTTACTCACAATTTCCACACAAAAACACACACACTTTCATGATGTCAGGCCACCGACTAAAGAGAACACCTGCAACCATATCTCAAAAATAGTTATAGTTCAGTCAAACTATTAAAGGCACTCACTCGCTGTCGCTCGTTCGTGCTTTAAACAGTTTCGTCTATTAATCGCCTTCATTAACAAACTAACTAGTTTATTAAATAACTATTAACGATTATTAGTTGAAATTATAACATTAAATGAATTTACGTCAACTAAGTAAGCATTTTAAATAATTATAATATTGATTGGGCAATGACGGTATACTCTTAGTCTTAGAGTCAAAGAAAAAGCCGGCAACTTTAAGTTCGCACCATTCCTTTTACGTCAACTATACTTCGAATTGCGATGTAGTTCAAATATTTGAATCAACTTAATATTTATGATTCTATTTGAATGTTCAACGGAATACCAGATTTCTTTATTGCTCTAGCGATGAATTAATTTTGTTGTGAGAGGGTGAAACTTCCAGCGCATAACGTTCCAGCTCGGAAACAGGAAAACGATCCTGAAAATTGAATGTATTAGATATAAAATAAAATGGTCCTCAAATATTGTTATTGCTAAATCGAAAACGTATAGAAAGCAGCAGTTTTGTGGAAAAACTATACTAAGCTAGATCGTTGGTTAACGTATTGGTTGGTTTATGGTAAATGAATGTTGAGAAAGAAAATAAAAAATAAAAAGGATTATTGCGAATCAAATAAAAAGTATTACGAGTGTGAAAGATGTGAAAAATGTTGAGAAACAAAAAATATCGTGAGAAAAAGTTGAGTTGAACTGAGACTGGATTTTTAACTTACCCGCCACTTCCAGTAACAATAAAATTCAAGTTTTATCATAAAAATGATCGTATTTACACTGTGGTCTGAAATAAAAAACTTTTTTGTTTTTAATGCAATTTATTTCATTTTGACAGAGATAATAACCCAACATATCCTCAATAGGATGCCTATTCGCTGTGTGCGGACCGTTGGAGGGGATAGGCGAAACTATCCCAGCGCGCGCAGTGGTGAATTTTCGCAATTCGGTCAGAGACTGACGTGGTATATTGTATATAAATAAAGGAGAAAATGGGGCACGACTGTTGTTCTGTTGTTAATTGTAAAAATACAGGATATAATAACAGTGATGTGAAATATTACAAGTTTCCTACTGCGCAACACACGTTGGTACAAAGGAAAAAATGGATTGCAGCTGTAAAAAGAGTAAAGTGAGTGTCTTAACCTCACTTCAAAATACAGTGTGCACTGATACAGTATTCTATACGTCATGTTTTCTCCATCAATTTTATGTAGTTTGTTTATGTTTTCATAAATACATTTATTATTTCAGTCCAGACGGATCAACATGGATTGAAAATTAATTGAATAGACCTACAAAGAGTTTTGTAGTGTAAGGTGTAGATGTGACTGCAGTTTGTCTGATGATCTTAGATTGAATTAAGTAGCTTTTTCCATCTTCTCTGAATTCATGTACATCTCTTACATGACCAGATTCCACCAGAGATTGACCTTTTGGCTGCGAGTTGGGATGAAAGTTGATACCGTGTGATATAAGCTCAAACCCAGTTTTTATTATAATTTTCATTGTAAATAGTGCAGGTTCAAAGTCCACAACAAATATATACAGAGCTGAAAGCCATAAATATTCATTAAGCAATTGTAGATATAATATGATGCGTTTGTTCACTTTTCATTTAGCAGAATGAAAAATGGAATAATCGATTTTTATTAATGATTTTAACGAGTGAGAAGCTAGCTCCTAGCTCCAAACGTATATTTGCGACAAACGTCTGAACTGGCAACAGCGCACCAAACTGTCCGTTTATCGTGGTCGCCTGATGGCGCGGCCAGTCTCATATACGGGGTGAAGTTGAAATTTGTAATTTTTCTTCAAAAATTCATAGTTATATCGATATTATTACGGTATTATTACAGTAGCAAAATATAGATTTTTTCTCAATTAATTTGTTTTTTATATTTTTTCATCCAGAGGGTTTGTTCTGCCTAATAAAAATTTTACTCCTACAAATAATCACACTTGAATTGCTTCAATCGCATACTCCCCCCGTAACTGGCGAGTCCGATAACCGACGATCGACGCTTGAGCGGTGTTGCCAAATCAATTTCGCTCGCTAGGAGCCAGGAGCTAGCTTCTCGCTGATATGATTTTAGGCAACGTTTATCTCCGTTGATTCTAGCCTACAAATCTACACTTAACATAAAAAAAATACATTTTAAAAACGATTACTTACCTAGTCGCTTATAAAATACTGAACATTATGTCATTAGGCACTTATATTTTCAAATTATTCACATTGTAAAAGCTAAAAGGCTCTTTATCTTTATAATAATTGTTGCTTCCATAAGCTTTACGTGTAAATCTCTGTCGTAACTTGCGTTTTTAAGCCGCGAGGGGGCGACAGTAGGTACGCACATAGCGAATATAAGGTAAGATCTGTTTCAGCTGAATTTGAACTGACAGGATCTTTTGGTAGGTGAACTATACAGAATACCTCAGAATTTCTTGTACTCTCCAATAAGAATTTATTTATTAAATTTTATTTCAAGGAATTAAGAGACTTAGGGAATTGAAATTTTCAAACTTCCTCTCAGTTTAATAGAAGAGTCCACATTTTTCTCATATTCCGAGACTGAAAGTCTTTTAAAAACCGTTACTAGTCACAATATTTATAATAAATATGCTATGCTTGCTTGCTAAAGTGGGGTATTTAAATTATTCAAAGAAAAACTTGAATCATTTTTATGTATGCTAAGTGCAACAGAAATTTTGCGACAGAATGAAATATAAATGGAGTTATACTGAAATATTGCCGGAACGTCGCTTGTCGGCGAACAAATTTTTAGACGCTCAGGAAGACGTTTAAGAGATTAGGGAGCTTATGTGGAAAAAGGTAGAAGAATAAATATTTTGACAGAGAAAATGTTATAACTAAAGCTTAAGCCGTAATAGGTAATTTTGTAGCATGCCAATGAGCATATTTTCCTAACTATTGTTATTGTTTTACTATCTTCAACTTTAGCACAGAACTCAAAACTATAAAACTCCCAAAAACTAACTGCTAACGTCAACTATCCCACTTTTATACTTTTCACATATTCTAGGCAGTTCCCGACTTTTCGATAATATTTTTAGATGATTCTACATGTTTTCTTCTTCCTTTTCTTCTATGAACCTTCACATATTCACCAGCACAGGTCCGACGTAACATTGCTTTCTAGTTAGTCGATAACATGACCGCTGGGGTCTGGCTGAGGCCAACAGGGTGGATTGAGCAAGCAGTAAGTGGCTAGCCTCTCGATATGTGATCCATGTGGGCTTCCTCCTAGCTAACAATTTGATTTGGTCCTTGATTTTCTTGAGAACGGTTTCTTCCCAGTTTTTTTTCCTTTTTTATACATCCCAGATTACTGCTCCTTCATACCACTGACTGAAGCAATTTAGAAGCATTGTTTGGGATCATACCTATTAACTTGATAATGGCATGAATGGATAGGATGAAAACTGGACAGGAATAATTTGGTAAGAATCTCACAATATAACATATTTCCATACGAAAATCACAAAAGAAATAGAACTGATGATAAATCTGTGAAAGCTGAGTGAAAGATTAATAAAAAATACGAAAAAAAGGTATTTTCTGAAAGATATATGCAGAAATAGGAAGGAGTAGACACTTATTTGTTTTTCAATGAGAAAGTTAATTGAAAATGTACATCCAACACCTTCTCCGGCTCAAATATCGAAGAGGCCTACGTAATATTTGATTTTCTTTATGAAACGGAATATTTGTAACACCTTTACTGCCCAGAGGTATTAAATCCCTCGTTATTTCTTGAAATATATCGCTTACATGGCTGTTTTCCCTGAAATTTCAGATGGTGTATTTCCAGTGTTTTTGTTTCAGTATTTCATAATTGTTCATGTTGTATGATACTTGTATGTAGCGCTTGCATATTAGTACTCGGTTTTGTAGCAATGATAAGGGTAGTAGCGAGATTTTAATAAAAAGCTTGCTCTTAAAAATGTATAATATGGATAACACAAGATCTCCTCTCTCTCTCTCTGCTGTTTTTTTCTATTATTTATGCAATATTTCTGTGAGAAATTGTAGTCATGACCCTTTGTATCAAGAATTCAACTATTTTTCACGTTATCATTTTGATAAACTTCCAATAATGTATCCTATTAAATCATTGGTTTCTGGAAAACTTCCAAAAATAAAATAACAATACTTAGATCAAAAGCAGTTTCGAAGATAGTGTAACAGGACGCCTGGAATGAGACAGATCAAAGATCTTATGAAAGAACCATAGCAATAACCAGGGATATTAATTATTAAGCTAGAATAATATAGAATCCTGATTGGACTCCTGACATTTAACACTAAACAAACACAAACAACAGGTAGACACAGCCACATGCAGGCTTTGTCAAGAAGTTGACGAAACCTCAACACACTCGGCATACACCATAGATCTGCAAAGGTTTTAGAAGCACATAATATCTATGTTAATCTAGTCTAATTAATTCAAGGTGTTCTGAATGCAAAAAGGAAAATCGAAAATTTTGACGGAGGATCTGACAGTTTTTAATTTTTTTATGAAGTCCTTAATTTCCTGAGCTAGTAGATGAATGGATGAGGATCTAAATTGCAATTAAGCCATTATTTTATGACCAAAACAACATCCCCATTCTCAAACTGACGTGTGGGTCTACCAGGTCATCTTCAGCTACTAGTATACGATTATTCGTAATTTCTGTACTGTCATTCACAGTTATAATTTGTCACGCACTCGTGTGTTGAGTTAGATCTTTGATCGTGTTCACCTGTCCAGTTTCTCCCGTTAAGCGCACGTCTGTAAGGGTCTAAACAGTATGAAAACATGAAAATTACAAAAACTTTGACTATTGTTGTCTATGGACAAAGATTTTTCCATTATCAAAGTGATGGAATTTTAGAAAGTGATTTTTTTATTAAAAATATAAATATTGTCATATTAACTGAAATTTTAATTTGTTGAAATTGGCATTTTCAAATAATCACAAAAGTAATAAATCATTTTTGAATGATGTGATTGTATCAAACGAAATTAGCCTAAATTAACCTATCAACACTTGAATATTTATTGTATCGAGCTAGTGTTTGAAAACATAACCGGAATGGGAAATGGACAAGAGATAATTTCATAAATTTGTATGTATTTGGAAACAATGCATTTTGCACATGAAAGCTGCTAGAGACAGTATCGCTTTATTTATTGAAATATACAAAATTTGGTCAGTCATGTAAAATACCAAATAAACAGGGTGGACGGAAGCTCTTCTGCAAAACTTAAACTACAGATACTAGATGTGATTTTCACCTAACTTACCTTTCTCCAAAAGTTCCGCCTAAGGGAGCTGGCGCCTTATCCCCAATGCCTATCAAATTACGTAGAGATCCAATATTTTGTAACTGCACTTCCAAGGATTTTTCAATTACAACTTCCATCAGTAAGTTTTTTTTAGTTGTTGTGTGAAAGTTTGGCATGTATTTTGTTACACGCCAGTCAGAAATATTTTTAGGTTTTTGATGAGTTTTCATTCAACATTTATCAACGAAATTTCAAGTTGTTATGTTTCGCAAGTCCGTAAAAACTTTTAGAAAGTTCTGCTTCGAAAATTAATTTTTTGTTTTGGTGTATTGTGTAGAGCTTAACAACTGGGTCAGTGAGTGTACCGCATGGACAGTTTTATTTAATAAACAGTTAAGAGCCCTTATGAATAAAAATGTATCTGCATTCTTAATAGAAGTTTTTAGCTGCCCTTTTTCATTATTTCATGATTTTCACTTTAAAATTGTATTTTTCATACTTCACAGTTTCTCCATCCTTTAATTGACCCAATAAACAAAGTATCCTTATTTAAATCATAATAAAATTGATATATAAACTTAAAATGTGTCTAATGCCATAAGATTACCTATGCTGCGTTGGTTTGGTGGTACAAAACAATGCAACAAGGGGCATAAAAAGAGTTGCAAAAAGAGCAACTACTCGCCAGTATGGGAATCACGAATGCAATGAGATCTTGACTTAGCTTAGCTTAGCAGCCCTAGAGGTAATCCACTAAATCCACATGTACGGAAGATTGTTCTACAGGCTACTTCAGTCCAAATATTTGAAACCCGGCGATCTAACGGGACATATTGAGATACTTAAGGCTGGAACAACCTAATCCATGAAGATGCCAATGGATTTTATGTCTGCGAAACAGGATTGTGGGAAAATCAAGAGATGCAGTCTTGCCAGGATCACCCTGGGCGACCCTGGGAAGCTGGAGTCGAAAATATATTTGGCGATGACCAGGAAAAACCTACGTTTAACGATAGGATTTCTGACTGACCACTGACAATTAAGGAAACAACTCCATACAATGGGGCTAGTGGACACACCTCTATGCAGGATGTGTGAACAGGAAGACAGTGTGTGTTAGGTGTGTCTTGGCCTACAACTGCCGATATAAAGGAGATGTCTCCTAGTGACCTGTCCACCTTCCTGGAAAGGACAGGATGGACGATGACCTAGGAAGACAACTCCTCGGGAGGATGTACAATGGGTCACATGTGGCCTAAGTGCTGTGGGCCTAACTCACCCTCCCTACTCTACAGATAGAGAAACAGATGTCTGCGAAACAGGATTGTGGGGAAACTGCCTTAAATAACTAGACAGGTATCCTTAGAGCCTGATGATCAAGTTTCAGACCTAGCTCCAAAACTGAACGTGGGCAATCTCCGGAACCTAGATTTTTCTAGTCTAAGATCTTGTTTGTTGACGTCAACTCATGTAAAAGTAGGTCACTGTTAAATCGTCATCTAAATAATAAGGGATGGAGTGATGGTGTATAATATTCATGGGTGGAAAATATATGAATCTGGATGATAGTATTCTAGTGGTTAGGTTAGGTTGTTGTTTGGAGGGTTACGTTACGGGATATTTTATGGAAAAAAAACTAAATGTAATCTAATATTGCTTCCATTTATATTCCATGTAATTTTTGGGTTGTGTATATATACGAAAAGATGCTATTTAGACTCGCAAAGTGGAAATCGAAAATCATGAACTGAAAATTGTTTCCGACATGGGAAATATGCGTTACATTTCATATGCATAGGTTGTCAGAAGCAGCAGGTACAATAGCATGAACGAAGTTGTGGAGAAGCAAACGAAAAAATCAAATATTTTTCGTGAATAAAAGGTTTATAATTTGAAAGATTATTTGTATCTATTGAATCTTTAATCATTAACCACTATAAACTGACAGGGCAAAATAAAACAATAGACTGAGCAGGCCGATATTTTACAAAAATTAACATTTGCTTCACGCTACTATATATGGTGGAGGAAGGGAAGTACTGCGGAAAGGTCAAGGCAGACAAGAAAGAAAAAAAAAGGAGAAATAGAATCCCAAAATAATTACCAGACTTGGAAAATGTAATTCAATAATATTTAGACGGCTCAGGAGCAAAATAATGCGACGTGTACGGACCAGGAACCAAATACTCCTGCGAAAGGGTCTTATACAATTTGTAAGCAATATTTATAACTGAGATCTTTTAGAGATAGCCGGAAGACTTAAATGGAGATGTAGTAGCAGAAAAAGAGCCGAGAGGTAAACATTGAAATAATCTTGAAGGCTTTTTACAACAGAATGTTTTATCTACGCTCGTTACGTATCGACGGTAATGTGACACTTATTTCTTTATCATAATGATGTTGTTAGTCAGTTTTCAGGAAAAATAACAGTACGACTCATAATTATTTGATTTCCCATTATCGTTCCCATTTCCAACTCCAATGGGGTGTTAAACTTATAACAAAAATATGATGTTTTCTCTATGTTAATAGTTAGTGGTGGACAAAATCATAATGGGAATCGATTATTTTTAATATTTTTATTCAAAAGGTTTTTATGCCGATTTGAAAATTCAACTTTTGGACGATTTAAATAATCCGCCATTCATAATGTGACGTATGCTCTCTAGAACAGAAATTAGCTACATAAGGGTTGACATAGGACCACAATTCTGATGTGATGAAGTACTTATAGGTTATACTTATGCCATATTGCTGTTATAGTGACTTAGGAATTGTTTTTTTTCCTCCCATCATCGAGTGTTGAGTATAATTTGTCCATGTCACTTTCAAACTAAAAATCAAACATACACACACGTATATAATTACTTACATAAAAATGATCTTCACAGAAATAGTCATTAGTTTTAGTCTGTTTATATTTGCTTCTAGCAGCCTCAAACCAAATTTTCTTTGAACTGTTACTGCAGGCACAGTTACAAACTTTTATCAGGCGTTGTAACTGTTGTGCTCGTGCAGTATGATATAAAACAAGATTTATACGATATTGACATTATTCCAACATGAAAAATTGTGGAGAAAACTAACTAAACTCAACCAAAAAAGTATTGACACAATTTTTTTATAATACTGAAACGTCAAGCTTGAATAAAATGTGAACAAAACCAAAACACTCAAATATATTATGGACTTTGACAGTTCTTCAAACTTCAAATTCGAATGGCCTTTTTGTAACTGGTTATTAGTTCATAAAACATCTAAATCAGAAATATTTGGTGAAGTGACGTATCTGTAGTGAAAGTTGCAAAAATTTAGGAATTATTAATTTCCAGTTTTCTTCTAAAATAGTACCAACATACTTTAATAAAATATCGAAAGTCGGATATCGGTTTAACACCCCATTATTTAGTTTAGATTCAAAACGCGATGTTAATACCCTAAATAAAATAATTTTTCTGAAAATTCCCAGTTAATTGCCTACAATCCTATAAGATGTTTCACTTGCATCGCTGTTCTACAAAACCACACAATGACTTTTTCTAGCGATATATGTATTATGCTCGCTTCAAACAAGATTATAATAACTTTTCATAACAATAGTTAATAATTTTACTTTCAATAAAAAAATGTTAATAAACTAAACTCTGATTAATTCTGTTATGTCAAACCCTTTCTAACCGCCCGTTGATTTTACGGTATGCCTATTATTATTGCTCCTAAATTCCAAGTTTTATAGGATATTCAAAGTAAGTCAACAATAAGGAGCACGGTAGGTGGTTAATTTGAATTTCTCATGAAGTTGACTGGTTCATAAAGAGAATTATAAGCAAAGTATACACAGCTCATGATAAATGGTGGAGTATTCCAAACTTTAGTTAATTAAACAAGTCAATCCATCGAAGATGAACATAATCATAATAAATGATAAATTTGAACAATACCTCTCTCAAATCGCCGAATGTGCTCGTAGACCGAACAAATGTATATATACTGTTTAGTATAGCAATCCATACCTGTTTCTATGGTATCTTTTGATAACAACCCCCTGCGTAATAAAATACCAACGTGCGTGTCACAAATTAAAGTCTTAATTTGAGTCCATACATTTTCCATATTTCATGAATTATGCTTGATAATATTCGTACCACAGTAAATTAAAACCTGTTATAATTGTAATAAAACTTAAAGAATTATCTTGTTGGAAAAAGTAGTAAGAAAGACAACATTTTCTATTAGTCTTCACCTTGATAAAATAAAGTCAAGGTAACAAAAAAAGTGACTTCGTATCCTCAAGAAGTGCGAATCAGGTTGTTCTTAGAAACAAATATTTGTAGCTCCTTACGGAAAATGATATGCGTCTCGATAAGGTCGAAGCAATTTGAAACTGCCATCCTTTCACTTCTTGTAAGTGACCGATGATAAAAATGATTTACTGTGCTGCTTCTCATAGACCAGTCACTACACCAGTAGTCTGAGACCGGAATCGGTGTGGCAAAGTTTTCAATATTCATGGAAATGTGGTAGAATTAATATGATTTTCTTTTACTACTTTTTGTCATTTCTTTTCTGTAATTGCTATAGCTTCTGATTCTTGAAGCACTGTCGAAAAACCTTGAAACTAATGTTAAGTCATTGCAAATTGCATGTAAAGTATATTTTCCACGTTGCGACAAATCGCTACGAGAAAAAGTACAATCAGCACATCGATAGTTTGTTGCTGCGACTCATCCAGGCATAGGGGAAACGTTACGTGTTGCCAACTTCGTTAAAAAATTGGCAGTTCTAGTTTCATAACCTCACAGTGTTAAAAAAATTAGCGGGTGAAAATAGAGCAAATAGGAATAGTTTATCTAAAATCAAGTCTTGAAGTTAACAGAATGGATAAGGAAAACATTGAGGGCATTGTTTTAGTAACACAAATTAGTATCTTTGCCTGCTGCTCTACTAACTGCGAGAAGAAAACGTAGAAGAAATCCTGTGACAGCAATGTTAGAGCGTAGCAGCCAATATAAATTTTGAGTTGGTGCGACAAAATCCACCAGAAAAGTTACCAAGTCGCAGCGACTTCTCGCTCGAAAATAGAGCAAGTTCTAATTCATGCGACCGACGCGCCCAACGAAAAAAAAAGCCAATTTGCATGTAAAGTTCATTGTTATGTTTTGATAGTATGGTGTGGGGTGAATCAGTGTATTTATGAAAAATTGTCTCGGTATTTCTGTTGAACGCATAAATAGGGTTGTTAAGGAATAATTGGAGTAGTAAAAGTACGTAAATTCACACATACTGTCATCCTCATCATCAAAACTATCAAGCGCAAGCGTCATAGAAAGGTGTATTTTCCTATTCATCTTGGTTTTCCTATAATATAATTAACAAAAATAAGAAAAACTGTCTGTTTACTGGTCTAAAGAATTATATGTAGCCTTGTGCATTAAAAAGTTCATTTATAAAGTAAAGTGTACGTTTTCATAAACTCTGATATTGTCATATAAAACAAATGGCTCTATTAAGAAGGACGTATTTTACCCTAAAAGGTTCTTTTTATACAGACCTGGATAACTTTATGGCAGAAGATATGAGAAGCATATTTTCAAGTTCTCCATTGTGTCAAAAACGTTTTTTGAAATAATGCGTAATATCTTGAAGGAGTGATGTAACATATCTTCGAGTAAACTGGTTATTAAATAAACCAACCATTATTTTTTTTGTTAATATTCTCAAGAAATACAACTGGAAGAAAAATATAGGTACTTAAGGTGTTGTTTAAGAATTCCAACGTTTACTGAAAGTACCAAAGTTTATAAAAAAATTTGAAATTATAAAAAATGCTGCTCAGAAATTATAGAACGATTAATTTCGAATGTATTACAATAATTTGCCTGTGAAGTATTCTTTAAAATAAAAAAGAAAAATTGTTATTGAAAATATGATACTGTCAGCTTAAATACTTTCATATCCATTTCACAGGCCTGATTTAGCCTCAAGAGACCTATTATAGTACAAATATAAATCTTTCCGACGTTCTCATTTAGGTTTTCTTAACCACCCTCGAGTATAACTAAGTATGGACATTTCTACTTTCTTTTGTAAATTATGCGCAATTTCAGTAACGTTTCCATAGTTTCCATACGTATCTGCTGTGTTTGAAATCGTAAAGCATCTCCCGGGATTAGTAAATCTACTTAATTAGTTTGAATAAACTAGAGCGACCTTATTATCCCATCGCTTCAAGTAACTTCGTCCCTTTTATCCACTTCAACAAATAAATGACTTCACTAATATATAAATACTCCCAAGCAGGATGCTAATATTGGATTCATGTTAATAATTATAACTGCTTTATTTACCAAAGTGATGTCTGTAATTTATTTAATGTTTACTTGCTTACATGGCTGGTTTTTTTGTTTCATAATTTTAAATCTTGAATTTCAATTATGTTTTCGATAATTTTAAATCGGCAATTTCTATTATGTTTTTCATATTAGAAATACGTGTATGAAATTATGAGAAGCATAATGAAAATTCAAGAATTAAAATTTTGAAAAACATAATAGTAATTCAAGAATTATGAAATGCATTATACAAATTCAATTAATATTATTTTTTTCCTAATTTTAATCCTTGAATTTTCATTATGCTTTCCATTATTTGAATTCTTGAATCTCCAGTATGTTTTTAATAACTTCAATTCACGTATTTAGTCCAATAAAAATCCCCGAGATTCTGCATGGGAGACTGTATGGCCGCGAATACGTTTATAAGGGCAATTTGGGGACGGGGAATCGCATGGCACTATTCGCAACATCCAATTTTCCCGGGAAACAGTGAAAATCGCGGAAAATTTCTTAAAATTCACGTTTTCTCGACAACTATTCGATTTATCGAAAAAAGTTTCAAATAAATGTTGTAGAGCGCAAAATTTTACGTCAAAATATTACCTCACTGGTTTAGCAAAAACTAATTTTTGATCTATTGAATTATAAAAATGTTTGCTTCCAGCGGATTCTGAAATGGTCGAGAAAATCTATAATTCTGAATGAAATTCAACAAAAGAGGTAATATTTCGACGTAAAATTTTGCGCTCTACAACTTTTCTTAAAAAATCGAATAGTTGCCGAGAAAAAGCGAATTTGAAGAAATTTTCCGCGATTTTCACTGTTTCCCGGAAAAATTGGATGTTGCGAATAGTGCCATTCGATTCCCCGTCCCCAAATTACCCTTAAAAACGTATTCGCGGCCATACAGTCTCCCATGCAGAATCTCGGGGATTTTTATTGGACTAATTTTCATCATGAAAAACATAATAGTATTTCAATAATTATGAGTAGCATTATACAAATTTAATTCCCATTATGTTTTTCATAATTTTAATCCTTGAATTCTCATTATGCTTTTTATGATTTGAATTCTTCACGTACTTCCATTATGAACAACATAATAAAAATTTCCGGTTCAAAATTATGGAAACCATTATAGAAATTCAAGAATTAAAATTATGAGAATTATAAAGGAAATTCAAGAATTAAAATTATGATAAATATAATAGGTATTCATCACTTCCAAAAAGTGTTGCTGGTAATAAATTTACTACCCGATTTCAAGTACGTGCGTCTTAGCAGTATAGGCAACCTTAATTGAATTTCTATGATGTTTTTCATAATATTAATCCTTGAATTTCCATTTGGTATTTCATAATTTTAAATCGGTAATTTCTATTATGTCTTTCATAATGGAAATACGTGTTTTAAAATTATCAAATACATAATTTTAAAATTTTTGACAAAAAGATATACATATTTATCTTTTCCCTTTTTAAACGATGTTATTAAATACTAAAACGACACGCTATAGTACATCGTAGGTTACTAGAGGTTAACTTATTACGACGACTTTTGAAAAGAGTTTTATTAACACAAATTCATAAGCATGCACAATTGGCATGTGCTGATGAACATGTGGATTGGAATTCTAAATGGATATTCACATTGTTCACATATAACTCGAGGTATGTACTCATATTTTGAGTAGGAAACGATATTAGTATGAATTTCAATCACGTAATTCACAAAATTGGGTTTTTCCATTTAAAATACTAAAATATTTCATTGAATACAGAGAAATCTGCTTAAAATGTAAGGGTTTTCCTGAGGTTTGACATACAAATTTTAAAAGTAACTTTGTTTTGGGTATCCGCAATAAATGGTTTATTAAAGCTCGTAAAAAGTAAGAGACTTTAAAACGAGAAAGCTCGTAAATTTAAAAACGTAAACCTTCTATAAAATTTGCAAAATGGTAGTAAGCTAAAAATAACTATCGAGTGAAATATTAAATTGTACTATTTTCCAAATTATGGTTGTTATACAAGCTTTATTCTTCCTGCGACAAGGTAATACGTAAAGTAGAATAAATAACATAAGGGAATGTAACCTAATTGTACAGTCTGGAAATATTAAACTTTTATGAGCCTTGTTGTGAAACACAAATTGGTTTACTGACAATAGACCCGTTTATCCCAAAAGAACGTTCTTTCATCCCTAATACATCGAGAGGGAGTATCAAACCTGTGGGACAATATTGAAATTGAGATAAAAGGAATGACTTCGATACCCCTCTCACTTCCATAAAACGATCCCTTGTTGATAAAAATTCCAACATCACATTTTATGAAACGCATAAAAATGAAAAATTTACATCTAATAATTAAAAATCGCGCAATCGACTCAAAGTTTAATAAATAAAAGAGACAATTGCGTACCACAACAAACTGATTCATATAATAATATAGAACAGCACTATTGAGGCAGAAGCTAAATGTTTGTACCATTTCCAATTTTTCTACTCCCACTCCATCAACTTCAGGTCCTCTATATATGGGCCTCATTTTCTTTTTGAAGTGCTCCTGTCTCATTCCTAACATGAGCAGAGTACAGGTGTTCCATTCCTCTGATGCTTCTTTAAGGTACAGTGTCCCATAATTAGGTCGGTAACTGTCTTCAAATGTCTCTTACTTAGTTTCAATAACCGGGTAGAGAGTTCCTTTCCTACCTTATTCAGTAAACTATTTGTCTACCTTCTTTTGAATCGGTGCTCTTTGTCTAGCCAGTCCCGGAGTTTCTCTTTTATACAATCCTTTATGTCTTGGACTTACGAAGTCTCCTGTAGAGCCTTCTCTAGCTAACTGGTCCGCCAATTAACTACTTGCAATCCCCTCATGTTCCGACACCCATACTAGAGACACTGTGTTGTCTCCTGCCATCCCATTGAGGTAACCTTTACAGTTTTTCATCAGTTTAGATTTAGTGATTGAATTGCTGATCTCCAAATAAAGTCTGGCTACTTAAAATATAGATGGATTATCTCGTTAAACTGTCAGATCACGTCAATGAACACCTGGGAGACTACTGGATTCCTTTCTCCAGGAACTACGTAGAAAAAGAAAGTGACCACCCCAAAATATACATACATACAAACTTGAACCATTAAGTAAACACTCAACTTCCATCTGGTTTCTATGTTATGAAGAATTAGGATCAGGTAAGCTCTTGTTTCACCACCTAGCACTTCTAATTAAAATTCGACAGTGGTAGTCTTAAATTATTTCATTATTAGGTTCTGCTTCATCAGAAACTTAAGACTCAGCGACACCTACTCATATTGAAACGTCAACATTTGCGAAATAGTTTTAGACTCGTTCTCAGTATTCAAAAGTTTAAAAAGTATTAAGGAACTTTTTACGCACACTGTATAAGTATATAAACTACAATCTTTATTGAAAGTATTGCCAATGTTGTCGATATACGCAAACTTAGAACTAAACCATTAACAACGATCAACCACATTGGCCTCTTTCCTAGTTATACAGGCTGCTACCCTCTTCGAGCATTGCGGATGAGCCATGAGTAGAATGTTTTGCACGAAATCCTGCGGAGAATAGATAATAGGCCATCAAAGGAAATCCTCTTCACAAATATTAACACAAGAATACTTGTACGTTCCACAATGTACAAGGAAGCTTTCAATAAAAGGACGCCATACATATCGACACAAATATGTGGGTATTAACAATATTTGCAATTGACAATGCCAGTGGGAAAAGGGGATCAAATAATATAGTGTACGTGAATTTTTCTCCCTCACAACCTTTTCTACAATGTTGATACACGTGAGTCTAATTACTAAAAGTATGTTCTATGTAGAATTATCTCCATAGGGACGACCTTCTAATAGCATTTTAAATTTTTCAGGTGCTAGTAATGAACTTTTCAAACCGGTTACCGAGATTTCCTCTCTTTTTAGGGAGCCGGCTTTATTATCCTACCTAATTAAGTACGTTTTCCTTGTTCTATTACAAAACCAGTTACGGCATACAGTCATTGAGATGTTGATACTTACCATTATAATTTCGTGGCATCGTTAAATATCTTATGACAGTGAAGGTACATGAATGAATGCGTAATAAGGTAAATGGAGATTTTCCCTAAGTGCATTAAAAGTTGTCATCCATTTAATGTGGGTATTAGATTGATGAATAGTCGATTTAACTGAATGTACATCGTTTTGATGTTTGTCAAAGCTTTGTTGTTGACTGACAAATCATGAAAATTAGTTATAACTAAGTTTTTTTTATAGGTTATTTACTTGATTACAGTTTCCTGTATCAATTGTCATATTTAAGTAAAGCGTGTTATGAATAGACGTCAAAATAGTAGTGTAAAACTATTAAAGTTTCCAATCAATGACCATTGGAGTAAATTCAATTGTATGGTGCTTATGGGTGAGATGTCTCTTCACCAAAACTTTTGTTTGCATCATATTGTTCAAGAATTTCTTGACCAGAGGGTTTTCAGAATTACAAACCTTAATACCTTTTATAGGTACCTTATACCTCTCACAATCGATAGTTAGGTATAAGGAAAATGGCTTTAAACTTCGTAATAGAGCAATTCAAAGTTTGAACATGTAAATACATCGTGAAGTAAGCCCAAACCGATATAGAAATAAAGTTGATATTTTAAACCATATCACAATAGGGTGTTTAACTAAAAACAGATTCTTTTTTCTTATTTTTTTGGGAATCAAACCACAATAATGTTTTTTATTTTTTATTTCGACGTTTCGGTAGCGTTCCAGCTACCGTTGTCAAGATTAACTAGTATAGAAATATAATTTTTTTGGTCCCTATCTGACACAACGAAAAAATTTGACAACTAGACAATCAATAATATTTTGAAGTTTAAGACTACAAAACTTTGTTGTCAAATTTTATTAAGGTCCATTCATAGTAGATCACACTCTGGTGAAATGTGAAATAAGATATTCTATTTTACGACATTCTAACGATATGTAGTCCACTAAAAATGGAATCCAGTGAAGTGCACGTTCCAGGAACGGTTTTTATTGGGATAGCGCTTTTTTTGGAAACTTTGTTAATAAAAACGCGTTTGTTGTTACTTTTTTGTGTATGATTATTTTTGTTTTCAAAATATGTATAACTCAGTTTGGTGGTTTTGTGTATTGAAGTGTGTATCGATTAACAACCATTCCAAAGATAAATCATAAGAAAACCTGGATAAAAACTCATGATGCTATCCTGATAACGCAGGTAATTGATTATTGGAAATTTCTCTTTCTAACATTGGTAACCAAATTTGACTACATTCGGCTGAAATACTAGCTACACATTTATCTGAATTTAGTTGTATTAAAGCATTTTCTTTGATTTTTCGTCTTTTATTATTGGGCTCTTTCAATATTATTTTTGTCGAATCCCATTGAATTTTATGCCCCTCTTCCCAAGCATGTTTGCAAATACCTGACTTAAAGAACTCCCTATCTTTGATATACTTTTTATGTTCATCTATTTGGACTTTGAATGGTCTAGATGTTTCACCTAAATATAATTTGTCGCATTCACAAGATATCTGATATATGCAGTTTTTTGAAGATTGTTCTTCATTTTTTGGTTTCGTTTTTGTTAGTATAGATCTCAACGTATTGTTAGATTTGAAGCTAGTTCGAATATTGAATTGATTACCAATTTTCTTAATTCTTTCTGATAAACCCTTAACATACGGTATTGTTAAGTTTTTAAAAATTATGCTAGCTGAATTATTAATATTATTGTTATTGTTATGGGGTATTAACAATGAGCCCTTCTCTATATTCTTAATTTCTTTATTTACACATTCTGCCGGGTAATTATTGGCATTTAAAACATTTTTCAGCAAAGTTTTCTCCTTTGTGAATTGATTATCATTAGAACAAATGATTCTGGTTTGATTCCCAAAAAAATAAGAAAAAAGAATAAGTAATGCCACAAGGAACTTACAGAAGATAAAAACAGATTCTTGTTGATAATTAGCAGATCGTTAACTCTAAGGAAGCAAATTACGTTGCTCCGTATTTGTTCAAATTTAATGGTGTTGTTTGGTTGTTATCTCCATTTAAATAATTCTATTTTAATTCTTTCATTTAGAAGATTCCTGAGGTTTTTAACACTATTGAAAATATACTTCGGTTATTTCTCAATACCTTTACTCTCTCCATAAAAATATTGGTTAGGTTTTCAAGTTTTACTATATATTTTTGAATGGTTTAGAAGCGATAGCAGCAATAGCACTGTAAACGTTCAAATCAATAATTTTTCTACTATCACTATCGAAAGTCGTCTTTTGTCCCTTGAAAAGCAACTGCAAAGTTGATGTTTTCCGCGAGATGTCATAATTTGACATTACTGGCGCTCTTAACTTAACTTTGGCGCACGCCTAATTTTATTTATAGATAAAAGAGAGCTAGTAGTTTTTGTTGGTGTGATAGTGGAGAAAATCTTGTGTGTATTTATAGCAGAAAATCTTTTGGTAGTTTCTACAGATTGCCGCTGTCTCGACTACCAAAGTACTACTTTCTGCTCTTAATACACAAATAGCTATAGTATGTATTCTAGATTTTTGTGTGGATAAAATAAAGATTATAAAAACGCCCGATATTGTTATAAATTTTTCTAATTATCGACTAACAAACAGGGACCTTAAAAAGCCATCAACACCGAACTTATTTGCCGTAGCAACAGTTCTAGCACCAAATTGTTGCGTTTTATGTTACATGAAAAATAAATTTACTTCAAATACTGTTCTATCAAAATCAATTTAACTAAGTGAGAGGTAGGATTGATGAAATTTTTTCTCGACAAAAACCTTGTATTCAATTTCAGCTATACTTAATCAACGTGCTACAATTAAAATACAATTCCGAATTAGAAGCGCAAGAACGAACAATTATCTCATTTGCACACGTCTTCGAATCCAAGTAGGAGGTTCGATAAAGTTCTAAGCTCCGAGAGTTCACTTACAATGGAAATGAGATCAAAGTTTATGAGTTAGTCTCAATTCAATTCAGTTTGGTTCTTCTCCTGTATCGACAACAAAGTTTTACTTTATATACTCTACTCTAAACATTTGTTGCTCTTGAAACATGTTAGGAACATAAAACTGAGATATAGTTTGAAATCTAAAGTTATATCATGAAATGTTTGTAAATGTAGGTGTGTATGTGTCGTCCCGGAAGTTTGTTATTTTCAACTGAAGTAATTTAGAAAACAAATTATCTTAAAAGCTGTGACAACTGAAACATCTCCATTATTATAACCTATTTATAATTCTGAGAACTCTCAGGATGTCCTGGTTTTATGTCTAGCAGCCAGTTCAGCAAGTTTGTCTCAAGCAACATATGAAATACAAAGTGTGCTTCTGTGATAGTAATTTTGAGATCTCTGTTCAAACCATCACCCCACTGACGACGGAAAATCTTGCTGATCAGAAAATAAGGATGAGTTCTTCTCTTTCATGTATGTATGTACGTAAGAGTATTGGGGAGATATTCACTGAGACTTAAAAGATCTAATATGCCTCATTTCTTCTCCTCAGTTCCTAAAGAAATTCTCAAAGACTAGTCACTCCTTTAGTCTTATTTCCCTGAGGAATTTTAGGATATTTGCAGGCTTTAGTTTAGGTAGGTGTAGCTCTTCTATCCAGTAGTCTTCTGAACTGCTGTGCAATTTTGATGGACGTTTCTGCTTTCTCGACTATTTTGTGCTTTTTCAGGTTCCCATTAAGGCAATTGTTGCAGCAATTAATTCCATAGGAACAAATCCAAGTTGAAGTTTGATCCTTGACTGAGAAAACGGTTATAATAAAATAAACAGATTTTTTTTAACACAATTATTCATCAAAACCTTACACATAATAATATACGTATTTATTATAAAAACGTTATACAATACTATACATAACAGATTCATAGAAAATTGTTTTATATCGTCATTAATAGTTTTAAAACATTTTTATTAATGAGGCAAATTTCTATTAGCAATTCCTCTGACAAACTGATAACGGTTGATGGTTTTCTCAGTAGATTCATCGATTTTTTGTAATAAAAACTGCCCAAAAAATCTAATGTGTCTGACAAGGAAGATATAAATAAATTTTTGTTTGAAACTCCCGATGATATTTAGGTGATGATTAAGTTTGTTGTGATAGTGTTCTAGTGAACTCTGTGCAATGAAAATGGACAATTTTGAATTGAAGCATGAAGTCAAAATTGTTACTATTCCTGATTCCAAATATAGAATGTCACGTAAATTCACAATGACTATAAGAGACGATGAGAAGGTTTGTTATTTGAAATCAAAATGGAAAGTGTTTAAACCAGCCTGTCGGGAAAAACTCGATTTCTCACATTTCAAGTGAAATTGCTAAATCTCCAAACTTTGAGAACTTCAAGGAGTATACTGGACACTCCATTAGAAGAACGTCGGTCGGCCACTTTATGAGCGAATACTGGGGTTGATGTCTTAGCTCTCAAGCGACATGGCGGATGGAAATCTGCAACTGTTGCCGAAAGTTATGTGGCGGAGAGCGTCAACAATAAAAAGGAAAGTGCAAATAAAATGTTATACAATATAACGAAGCCAGAAGTCTTCTGCAGTACTTCAATAGTAACAGAAAGCTTGGTTAAAGATGGAGAAATTTTGAAATATTTATCCAAATTTTGTAAATAATTTTCATAATTGTAATAATTATAGTATTAACCCTTTCATGGGCGTGATACAATTTATCATGAACTTTAAACTTTTTTTGTAAAAATTGGTACTTAATTGGGTTTATGTTAAACTTATGGTGTTACATTTGAAAAAAATTATCCCCTCCAAAGGATATATTAAGTGGGAAGTAATATTCCCACTGCCCAGATTGGATTCAAAATTATTGTGTTATAAATAACAAGAACATGAATAAACTACATTGCTTATACGTTTATTTACTAAGAAATACAAAGAAATAGTCAACATCAAATTAACCACTCTAAAAATAAAATATATGCCGGTATATTAAAAAATTTAGATCCTATTTTCCGTGGAACCGATTGAAGCAGGGATGAATACATAAGGGTACCTGACAGGAAGAACACGTATACCTTGTTCTTTTTTCTGCTACTTTCGTACTGCAAAGCCTACACCTTTTGTAAGTGGTATTTTGAATAGTGAGATGTTTACCAACCTCAGATAAACGAACTTCATCTGGAACCGCCCGTTTATTTGCTAGAAATAAAACAGGCTTGTTTCTTCGTTTTCTAGAAGAATAACCGCCTATTAGCTGTCTCGCCAAATTCATCCGGAATGACAACTGATCGCACTTTCTTTTTTTGTCTGTATTCATGAGTATATATGAATTTACAATGGCCATGTCTACCAGATAATAAAATATACGGTGCCACCACTTTGTAGATCTCCGACCAATAGCATAGCGTTGGTGAAGTTGATCAAATTTATCAACGCCGCCCATTATTTTATTGTATTCAGACACAACTTTTGGGCAATAAACCGTTTCTCTCTCACCCGTCTTATTACGTCTCAAGACGGTTGTGGTCTCTTTTGGGCAAAAATAGTTGGAAAGAATATAAACAAATTTACTATCCATCCATTTGACTGCAGATATTGCCCGTTTGGTTTCAAACATAAATTCACCACGTTTCATTTTGGATTTATCTTTGTAAATATCTGGTAGATTCTTTCTAGTTGACCGAACTGTACCGAGAGCAAATATTTCGTCCTGAAGTAGCTTCTCCATAAGACGGACAGAGCTGAAGAAATTATCAAATGCTACAAGACATTGCTGATTTTTCAATGAAGAAGTGAGATTTATAACTACTTTTTCACCCAAACCGAAATCATTTTTTTCTGGAGCAATGTCCTTTCCAGTGTATATATCAAATTTACAAATATAACCTGAAGCAGAGTCTGCCAAACACCAAACTTTGTAGCCGCGCTTTACAGGCTTCATGGGCATGTACTGCTTTATAGAAGAACGGCCTTTGAAGGCAATCATTGATTCGTCGACAGCTAAGACCGCCGAATGCTTGTATGGCTCACGAAAAGATTCGTTGAGCATATTCACGAGGGGCCTTACCTTATGCAACTTGTCATATCCAGGCTCACCCCTTGCAATGGTCTTTGTATTATCATTTAGATGAATGTTCTCTACAAGTTTTTTATACCTTTTTGATGACATGACCTGGGCAACTGCAGGAACCGCAAGAAACGGATCGCTTGACCAATAGTTTGCCAAGTGTGGAAGTTGATGGATACCCATTATAATCATAACACCTATAAAGGCTTTTATTTCTTCTCTAGAGGTATCTTGCCAGTTTTTAGAAGGTCCTGGACTTGCTTTCTTGTTGCTTGTTCGTGGTAAGTCTTGTGAAGCATATGCATTTGTTTGATCAACAAAGAGATCCAAAATGTCATCATTCAAAATTTTTTGCAAATAGTCTAGTTCTTTGGCTTGACGAGGCATTTGAATGGTGGCTTCAGCAGGTCTAGAAAAGTCCACATCTTTTTCATGTAAGTGTTCGCAATTTTGTGTCCACGTGAAGAGCTCTTCAATAGTATCATTATCTATTTCCTGGAGTTGTGGAGATAGCGGAGGAGACAACTGTGAAGGATCGAATAATGCAGTAGTGGGACAGACATCGACAAAAATGGAAATGGGAGTGCTGGCTGAGGTGCTGTCAAGTATGGGTGTACGAATTCCACTGGTGGACGGAGAATTACGATTAGAATTATTACTACTACTTGTTTCTAGAGATTCTAGAATATCCATTTCTTCAGCTGCACCATCATCTTGTTCTTCATCCGAGTTTTCCTCATTTTCGGGAAGACTAAAGAGGTATTGAAGAGCTTTTTCTTGGTGATTTGGATTGTCCAAGTTCCACATATCTGCAAAAAGTGTTTAGTGAAATAATTTTTTTCTGCGCGCTGGGAAGAATATATCCCACCGAAAAAATTATATGTGCCGTGGGACCTATTCTTCCCACTAACAAATTTACATATTTTTAATAGTATATAATAAAAGACTACAAAAATATACAAATTTACCATACACTAAATAATAATTCAACCCAAATTACACAAAAAAAAGCTTAGCTCTTACCTATTTTCAACGATGATTACAGAATTTTGAAAAATACACACAAATTGCAATAAACAACACTTTCAATCGGGTATGATTACAGGAATTTTATAAATCATAGAGTAAGTTTCCTGCATATGCAACTATTCGCGGCTTCTTAGAAGTTATTCAAGTGTTCAAAAGGTGGCATCACCAGTAGGCTGGGAATATAGAGTGTCTAGTGAGTTACAGAGGGGGTATTTGCTAGTGGGAAACTGGCTTCCCACCGCCGATGAAAGGGTTAATATCCATATAAATAAATAATATACACGTTTTATACGGCATAAATAAATTATTATTACCCCAAGAGTGGTAAGCTGACTCACAACCCGTAGTCAAGGGCAATCGATACCTTTTTGGTAACTTTTACTTACATCCTTGAAAACAGTGTCAAAATGCGTTTTTTACAATATAAGAAGGAGAGAAAGTAATTTACATGAAACAATCGTATAGTATAGAGATATCTGTCTAGAAACAAAATAATAAATATCAATTGTCCTTTAGCGATGTTTTATTATGAATTTCAATATTTGTAATCCCAGTTTTGTATTTTAAAGTTCCATCGAAGCGAGTAATTTAAATTTTCCCACATTCCAGATGCATTCTTCCATTTAATTAAATTTTTATCTGACTGTGCTAAGGAAAACTTCTCGGTAAAAAATATATTCGACTTGAGAAAGAGAGAGAACGTAGTGAAGAGGTCTTTTGAGAAAATATGAAGTTTTAATAAATTCAGCACATTGCACCGCACTATGCCCCCGGCATTTTATGATTATTGAAAGATATTAAAAGAGACCGGCTTTTGTGTGGTTTCATATTTTCAAAAGTAATATCGTACTTTGTTATCTTGACTAGACAGTTGGTTAGTAAATTTGAAGTATAAAATCGAGATAAGGAACTTAAAGAGTTAGAGATTCTCTAGATTTAAGTATGATGGAGCAATGAGTTTAAATAAGGCAGAGTGAAACAATCTATCATTTTCTCGCAAATGCATAACTTTCATAACTTACCTGAAAAAATATTTTCCAGAATGACTTTAAATAGAAATACTGATGCATCATCACTTCTTTTTTGGTCAGCAAATGTTTTTTAAAAGCCTAAGCAGGTACGCGATTTAACGCCAAAACTCAACCAACCAAAGTATTTAAAAACCGAGTAAAAGTGGAAGCTTCCAAATTCAATGCATACCATTTTCTCGATCTTTGACTCAGATCGATAAATAATATCTGCTTTCATCAGCTTAATATCACTATCGCTTCGATATTATCACAAAAAGGAACGTTTTAAAATTCGAATTCATTCTGGAAAGTATTCAATAATTTTATAATATACTCAGTATTGTCCGTGTATTCACAAAGGGTTGTATTTTATATTTTGTATATAGAGCTAGAAAAAAACAGTAGATAACGTTTTAAACACTATTGCTTTTCAAAGTATTCTCCACGAAAGAAATGCATTTTTCTTCATACCTCGGTCGAAAGTACGCACTTTCGTCCCTCATAGCAGGGACGAAAGTTCAACATTTACTCCCTGTGAAAAGTACACCCGTTTCCTCTATAACAGCGGGAGGAAAGAGTTTCTCATGCGTATTTATACTCGTAACTACGACCAGCGGCACTCGCTTCCGACCGGCTATGAAGAAAAATAGTATACACTCCACGGGCCGAAAGTTGAAATCTCGGTCCTGCGCGTCATGATGCCCTCGGCGAATTTCGGCCCTGCGCGTCATGATGCCCTCGGCTTCGTCTCGGAGCATCATGACGCGCAGGGCCGAAATTCGCTTCGGAGCATCATGACGCGCAGGGCCGAAAATTCAACTTTCGGCCCTTGGAGTGTAATATATTGCATCATTTCCTCCAATTCTGGAAACAGTTATTCCACTTTTTTGTTGGTACAGTCAAAATAGTATTTCCGAAGACATTGACTGCATCTTCTGGGGACTGAAACCTTCGACCAAGCAGACCTTAAATTTTTGGAGGTTGGGTTTTCGGCAATTACTTCCGGCAAACAAATCAATATGTACCAATAAAAGTAACAGTTCTTTGATCTTGCAGAGAAATTATTGCTTTTGAGACAAATGTTCTTCGACTGACTCATCAACTTCTGTGTAGATACAACTGAATATGACAGTTATTTTTGACATTTGATATTTGTTGACAATTGTCAACTGTATGCAACGCTTGAAAGACAACCCTCGTATTTGTTTAGTTATGCTATTAACTATTATTGTTGTTAGTTGATGAATAATTCCGAGCTCACGCATACATTCATCATGGTTATGTTGAAGTAGGGACTCTTATTAAAATGTCTAAAGTTTACCCGACTATTTAATACGTCAAGAATGATGAAGATCCTTGAGGTTTTGTAATTAAGTTGATAACTATGACCTCATTCGGATAGTGTTTAACGACAGTACTTATCTTAGTTAAGTTGTCCTATTTGCTAAACCGTAAATTCCAGCGAAAAGTGTCATTTGTTTTGGGAGATGAAACTAATAAAGGATAATTACATTTTTCTAGTATTATTAGCCACTTTCTCCAAAAAGTTTTATTAGTAAATAAATTAGTATTTTTTAAGCCTTCCCCCTCTCCGGGAAGAGGACAAATAAAAGAATAAAAGTTTATATTTTTTCTTAAAAAATCTGGAATAAACGGTATAAACAATACACAATGGGGTGTTAAACCGATATCCGGCTTTTGGTATTTTATTAAAGTATGTTGGTACTACTTTGCAAAAATTAACTTACAAATTTTTTAAACCGAATATTTTAGGAGAAAACTGGAAATCAAGAATTCCAAAATGTTTGCAACTTTCACTACAGATACGTCACTTCACTAAATATTTCTGATTTAGATGTTTTATGAACTAATAACCAGTTACAAAAAGGCCATTCGAATTTGAAGTTTGAAGAACTGTCAAGTCTATAATATATTTGAGTGTTTTGGTTTTGTTTACATTTTATTCAAGCTTGACGTTTCAGTATTATAAAAAAATTGTGTCAATACTTTTTTGGTTGAGTTAAGTTAGTTTTTCTCCACAATTTTTCTTGTTGGAATAATGTCAATATCGTATAAATCTTGTTTTGTATCATACTGCACGAGCACAACAGTACAACGTCTGATAAAAAGTTTGTAACTGTGCCTGCAGTAACAGTAAAAAGAAAATTTGGTTCGAGGATGCTAGAAGCAAATATAAACAGACTAAAACTAATTACTATTTCTGTGAAGATCATTTTTATGTAAGTAATTGTATACTTATTGTGTGTATGTTTGATTTTTAGTTTGAAAGTGACATGGACAAATTATACTCAACACTCGATGATGGAAGGAAAAAAAAACAATTCCTAAGTCACTATAACAGCAATATGACATAAGCATAACCTATAAGTATTTCATCACATCAGAATTGTGGTCCTATGTCAACCCTTATGTAGCTAACTTCTGTTCTAGTGAGCACACGTCACATTATGAATGGCGGATTATTTAAATCGTCCAAAAGTTGAATTTTCAAATCGGCATAAAAACCTTTTGAGAATAAAAATATTAAAAATAATCGATTCCCATTATGATTTTATCCACCACTAACTATTAACATAGAGAAAACATCATATTTTTGTTAAGTTTAACACCCCATTGAATTGGTATTATTATACAGTATGTCTCATGACGAGCTTACACTATCTATATGTATATAGTGGAAAGAACTCACAACTTTCCAATGGAAATTGGTATATATTAATTATTTAATGTTTTTTTACTAGATGTTTTTTTCTTGGGAATATGGTTAGTTGTTGAAAACTAGAAATAAATTAAAACATTTTTGACGTTTCGCTCTCGTTTGAAAGCTTTTTCAAAATATTTTTAAAAAAAATCTCATTATGATGTGAAATATTTACAAATTGTTACTATAGAATTTGGTGATCTAGTTTAACATTTGGAAGTCGAGATGTAATTTAAATTAAAATGATATAAGTACCTACTTTAGAATTGAATATAATTAATTATTTAAGTTATAGCAAATTTATCATCAGCTTTGATATTTTAAATATAATCAACTTTTCGGATTTTACGTTAAATTTTTTCATGTATTTCATTTAAAATTTACATTTTGCTTGGTTAGCCTGGAGCGTGTCTCAGTAGCAATTTTTGTTTCTTTTTTGGTTGATGGTGTTGAGTGTTTTTATTTTATAAATTGGATTATATTTAATTGTTAAGCACTTTTTCAACTGCTTCATAATTTGAACGATAAAACCCACTGTTTCTAATTATTGATGTCTCTTTTAATACAAATTAAAAATTTGAATTGCTTTATATCCATGTATCTTAACTTCAAAGGAAAATATCGCCTTTGAGATAGAACAACTCGTGCAAGCATAATTAATGTCCACCTCACTCAATGCAATCAAGTAAACTTATTCGGTCCTAATGGATCTAAGAATCCCCACACATTGGCCTAATTTATTTACTTCCCCCAACTTCCAATGTGTCTGCTAGCCAATTCGTTTTGGTCGGAACACTGTTTGTTCCGACTTTCACTAACGCAAAAGTTTTTTTTTTGTTGGCTCCTCTCATCAAATTGTTTCAAAGGTATTTAGTGAAATTAATATTATAGGTAATATCTATATTACGGAGAATCATAATTTTTTGCTCACTTTAGAAATGTTGTTAGTGAAACGCGTTTGATAATATTTTTCGCTAAATATTATAATTATGTTTGATTCAAAATAAAATCTATTCAAGTGTGTATTGGTTAGCAACAATTTCAACAATAAATCCTACCTGGGTAAAACCTACTATCCGAAGGTAAGAAGAAGTATGAAGAGGAACAATAGTAATCTCCATCACAAAAACTTGAAGATGGAATCGTTTGTGCTTGAAACGATTAACAATTCTATTAGAACGGAAAACCTGGAGAGACTGTATTCGAATACTCGGAAGGGATCTTTTGTACTCGAATACTCCACAAAAACAGTACAAACTGGAAGAGGTGTAGACAGCACAACAGCCAAATGTATGAAGAAGCTGCTCACCACTAGAGAAGCAAAGACGAATACGAGTAGAGGCATCGTATCCATCCGTAAAACCAGCGGATGTCCACAGGCAGGAATAGCATCCCCCTTATGTAGAGTCTGTCAGTTGACAATCACTTGTCTGGATTATCCTGCCAAGGATATTCCGATGACATTCTCATAACCCTATCAAAAACATCTTAATAGCCTTCACCAAGAAAAAAAACTCATCCTCAAACCCGTTAAACTTGTTAGAACGAGGTTGAAGGGTGCCAGGAATTGAATAGTAAACGCTTGTGGAATAAACACGAAAAGGAGATTATACGAAAAGCAGAAATGGCTCCTTTGGTGTACAGAGACGTGACAGGGATCATCAGCTAGATATACACAATCGAAGTGAGACCATTATGGAGCCATTGCGTGAAGTATTTATACCTGTTGGTTTTTCATGTTATTTTATAAAGAATACACAGTTTTATTTTAGAACTGACTTTTTATATTTTATACTTTGACATTGACAAAATACAATTATTAATTTTTTATAAACTATTACCTACTTTCTCAACAATACCAGCCAATTAAGCTAAAATGTTAGCTACACATTTTTCTACATTTGTTTGTAATCTTCCGTTATTGCCCCTCTTTCCGAGCATGTTTGCAAGTACCTGACATGAACATTTGTTAATATCAGTCGCAGGATTTTTTATCTAAACTTATGGACAAAAATAACGCAACATTTAAAAGTCTGCTTATTTTTTATTATTAACCGATTAAAATTATTTTTTTGGCACATTGACATTATCACAAGCATTTTGAATTTTTGTGAAAATCCTTACAATTTCTTATACCGGGCGAAATAAAAAAATTTGTAGCCTCTAGATCACCCCACAGGGTGTTTAGAGTTTACGGTACATGAGTTTTGTTTCATTCCACCCGTTATAATAAATTCAGTCAAACTTATTTTCATAAAAATCTTGAGATAATTTTTATGAATCTCCTAAAGTGTTAAAGAGTTATTCTAAATCAAAAATAAGCAGAATTTTAAATGTTGCGTTAATGGGGTGTTAAACTTAACAAAAATATGATGTTTTCTCTATGTTAATAGTTAGTGGTGGATAAAATCATAATGGGAATCGATTATTTTTAATATTTTTATTCTCACAAGGTTTTTATGCCGATTTGAAAATTCAACTTTTGGACGATTTAAATAATCCGCCATTCATAATGTGACGTATGCTCACTAGAACAGAAGTTAGCTACATAAGGGTTGACATAGGACCACAATTCTGATGTGATGAAGTACTTATAGGTTATACTTATGTCATATTGCTGTTATAGTGACTTAGGAATTGTTTTTTTTCCTCCCATCATCGAGTGTTGAGTATAATGTGTCCGTGTCACTATCAAACTAAAAATCAAACATACCCACACGTATATAATTACTTACATAAAAATGATCTTCACAGAAATAGTAATTAGTTTTAGTCTGTTTATATTTGCTTCTAGCAGCCCCAAACCAAATTTTCTTTTAACTGTTACTGCAGACACAGTTACAAACTTTTTATCAGGCGTTGTAACTGTTGTGCTCGTGCAGTATGATACAAAACAAGATTTATACGATATTGACATTATTCCAACATGAAAAATTGTGGAGAAAAACTAACTAAACTCAACCAAAAAAGTATTGACACAATTTTTTTGTAATATTGAAACGTCAAGCTTGAATAAAATGTAAACAAAACCAAAACACTCAAATATATTATAGACTTTGACAGTTCTACAAACTTCAAATTCGAATGGCCTTTTTGTAACTGGTTATTAGTTCATAAAACATCTAAATCAGAAATATTTGGTGAAGTGACGTATCTGTAGTGAAAGTTGCAAACATTTAGGAATTATTAATTTCCAGTTTTCTCCTAAAATATTCGGTTTAAAAAATTTGTAAATTAATTTTTGCAAAGTGGTACCAACATACTTTAATAAAATACCAAAAGCCGGATATCGGTTTAACACCCCATTTTATTGATGACTTCAGTTGATATGGTTTAGAACATTGTTTCATAAGCTGTCCCATTCTCTCTTGAAATATAGAAAAAGAAAACTAATCGGACACTCTGTATAGTATAAATATGTTGATGCTGGTACAGTGACCTAATTTGATTAGTTCTTCCAATTTCCTCACTAACAGCGTAATTCTGTCCGAAACACAACTGTTTATTATTTCCTCTATTATCAACATTCCTTTTTTTTTTCGCCCGTTGATATTTGAGTCTCATGAGGATACGAGTTTAGCGCACTCCGGTCGTATTGATCACATACACACGACTAACTTTTTCCATACAATTTAATTAACCCGACATAAGCCGAAAACATATGGGACCAGCACTGCTAATGACCTAAAACCAAATAACCATGCACCATCACCATGATAATACAAGCTTGGATATCAAATATGTAGCGTATCCTGAAATATATAAAGCCGGAATAGAGAAATGTCAGTAATGTTACCTGTAATTTAAACGAAATAGATTAAATAGATTAGCAGTATTGTCGTATCGGTAAACAACTCGAGCTGGAATATTGTTTTTCAAAATAATTCACCTGAGGTGAATAGTGGCTTCAGTAATAAGATAAACTGAACTGTCCTATAGTCTATTTTGAAACCAAATTTAACACAATGTTGTACTAAAGAGAGATAGAAAAGCAGAGAAGAATAGTTTAGATTTGATGAGCTGACTAATCGGCATATTCCATTGCGACCTCTCCAAATCTACTGCGGTCCTCCGAATCCAGATTACATTTTTTAGCCCGACTGTTTTTAAATAACCAATCAGCCTCGAGACTCTAACCTTTCATATCATTTTTTGCCAGTGGCTTCTCATTAATTAGTACAAAAAACCGCAAATTCGCCAGGCAGTCGCACTGGCATAGGATGTGCTTTGCAATTTCCTCAGGTGCACATGGCATCGTCTATCAACCCCAATAGTTTTTCTTGCCTGTTAAGCTCTGTTAACATATCTACTAGTACTACGGCTTTGACAGTGTTACTATCTTTGCTTATAAGATCTGCCGTGAATATTGATGAATAATCTGTTTCGTCTGTCTGGCACCCAGGCCACCCGGACCTTGCAATGGTCTTCAAGTGCGCTTAAGGCACCTATACAATCCTATACTAGCTTATAGTTCACCTCTATGGAATCGAGTGAGTTCAGTGCAGCTTAACTGTCTGTGAAGATGGCAACGGTATGTTCTTTCCTGCCTTTTAACTTCTCCAACGTAGTTGAGTCGTCCTTAGGTAGCATTATTGGAATAACTATCATTTGTTATTGCTCTACAATTCTGGTTCCCACACCTACTTCTACCTTGTAGCCGTCCGAACAGTGAAATAAAATTCAACAATGTTTATAAAATAGTTTAAGAAGTAATCGTTTGAAAATGATACGCAGCTGAGGTTTGCTTCCGTCCCCTTTTCCTGTCTAATTTATGTTGCTGTCAGAGCATTTCACAGCGCTAAATGTGTTAACGCTGGTCTATATTTAATACTTCATTGGATTGGAACAGTACATTTTATCTAATAATTGAGAGTTTTAATGTTATTATATATATCTTGGTACTTGTTTTTTCAACTAAATTTCCCACTTCAGTTTGTTATACCAAGACTGTTCGATTGAAAATAGGACATTAGTCAGGAAAGGATAAAATAGTTGATCTCTTTTAATTTTTCTAATAACGGTGATCTTCAAAGTCACCAACATTTTCGATTCCATCAGTTTGATTACTTATTTAAATAGTTAGTTGCTTCGGAGATCACCAAGTTTTGAAATGAACTTCCCTAGAAAATGAAGCGTTTTTAAAGCACAAATATACGAGTACTACGAACTCACACCTCGCCCCAAACTACATTAACTAATAAATAATATTGATATCAACACTAGACCTAAGATCTTTCACTTTCCAAAAATAATACAACAAAAATATCTTTCCACAATCTCAGTCCTTTTATTTCTAACTACCCTGCAATGCATTTAATTTTAAAATGAGTTACAACTTCCCAGAGTTAAACAATGAACTTCATATTAAAGTTTTAGTTAGTTTATGAATATTTTATTATGACATTTCATATTTTAAAGCTTTCTTAGACTATAGGCGTTTCTATGAGATTTGTGTTAATTAATATTTGATCAGAAAATGGAAATTGGATATTCGTAAGCAATTTTAAATGATGAAAGTTAATAATATATTTATGATAAAGGGAATTAGTAAACGGCGACGTTTCAACTCGAGATATAAGTACAGCTTGGCAAAATCCAGACTAGAATGCCCAGAAACCTACGCGATGCTTGAAGTGAATAAGAAAATAATCAAAGAACAAAAAAGGTAAAATATTTCTCAATAATTGTATAGTTTGTTATAGAAGTGGAAGGGTGAACCGTTATTTTTAATAGTAGTTTTTCACATAATAGGCATGATGACAGTCACTAAGAATCACTAAAATATTGATTTGATATAATTATATATGATGCAGAGATTCTAAAAAAAATTCCTATTTTTATTGTGTGATGATCAATATTTTAGTACAAATATAAGCACAAAATTTAACAATCCGCGATCTTAGCTCAAACGCCAATCAAAAGAAAGTGACGTAGTACTTTCGCAAATTTGACCTTGATATTTTGTTTTTCGTCCAAACCATAGATAAGTCCGAACTATCTATGGTCCGAACATCTGTTCTGTTTTGAATGTCCTTTGTTCGTGTGATTCAAATTCTGTATCAAAATAAAAACGTCTAGCCTACAAGCTGTCAAGTGTTAGAAGTTTGACGATTTTACCAATGACATAAAACAGTCTGTTTTATGTTCTAAGAATGACACAGATCACTTATAAATGGTATTTACGAATTGATGATGTCACAGACAGACGCCATTACTATTGTTGCGTTTTGGCGCAGAATTTAATATGCATTTTTAAAAGATAAATTTCTCCTTTAAAAACTTTTTTTCTCAGAGAAATAACATTTATTGCAGATAAAGTATTTATGTGAAAACATCGTGGAGCAGTTTTTCAAAATCAGTCATTATTGTATTCATATGAAGAAATAATTGAATGAAATGAAAAATTAAGGGGTTGGCCTCACCCCACTACAACCTATAAGATCTATGCTTTAGTCCAAAAGATCTAGTCTTGTGAGAAAGCCTATTATCCATATTTTAGCTTTAGCTTGAACAGGCCCTAGGTAGACTTGTTTCAGGTAATTAAGGCGTCGGCGAACAATTACCTTTCAATCGCAGATAACGTGTTCCGCCGTTTCGTCTCCATCATCCACTGAAAGGACTACAATCTCTTCCTATTGCGAGACCATCAGCAATCATTTCTGACAATGTCTTCATGCACTGGAGTACATAACAAAGTGACTTTGTTATGTCTAGCCAGCTGCTTAAAAAACTTTTTCCAGTTCCAGACTATTTTATTTTTCAGAATCTTCAAGGCCATTTGACTATCAGATGCACTACCTTTTCTGGCTGAGTTAAGGTGTTTTCGACGCACTTTTGTGCACAAGAATCTTTTGCTTATAGTATTAGAACCCCTATTCCTAGTCTTTCATATGTTGGAGCGATTTCGTTTTGTGTTTCCTCATACTCGTTGATTTTAAGGTCTAACGTGAGTTCGAAATTTTGTTTGGCAAACATAAAGTCCGTGGGCTGCTCCAACTCTCAGTTTCTCAAGATTCTCCGTTAGATCACTGGGCTTTGATGATTTAGCCTGAGCTCGTTTAAAGGCATTTCCCAGAATGATCCTCCATACAACTAGATGATGTACTGGAGGAAGTCTCTTGTAATAAACACTGGAACAGAAGTTTTTTTAAAACTCTATTCTTAATGTGTTATGGATTTGCGAATAAATCGGCTCACATGCATTATTTGGCAGTTCTTTGATAAGTCCTTGAACGAGTCCAATGTCAGTTAGGATTCTGCTGAAGCTCCTACTATGCATGCTAGCTACAGTTATTCAATTCTCTCATATCACTTGGGCTTTATAATTAATCAGTTTATCACTGACTAAATATCTGTCTCATCGGTTTTTTATCGGAAGAACAAAGACAGACAGAAGGCTTGAACGATTGGTTGAAGTTCCAGTAGCAGCAAGAAATATGGTGTGAAGATATAAGCAGAGTAAAGCGAGACTATGTGGGACTGAATAAATGAGTCAATATGGACCAGTCATTTACTAAAGCTGGAAAATTTTAAATAGCAATTATATGACTTTGGATTAGTTGAAGCTTTTCATATTTGAAACTGGTTTATAATCATTTACTTGATCACAGTGTCCTGTACCAATTGTCATATGGTTTATAATCATCATAATCATATTGTAACATGTACAATATATATTCATTAATTTAAATGTTAATCTTAGATAAGCTTTTAGAATAAATATTTAATTCAGGTTCAGTTAATTTTTGCATTTTCCCGAATAACTGCCATTTATTGTGGTTCAAATCCTCTATTTCACAGCTTACTAACCTCATTACATGAGTTTCCTTTCAAATTAAAACATTTGCGGTTAAATCTAAAACTAAAATGGTATGATTATTAATACTCCCACGCCTTCCATGACCGCAATAATCATAAACCAACCACTCCCGCAAATCCCGGTGAAGTTTAACAATTAGACATACTATTTTCTCATTTCCCAGTTTTACTGATCGATAATGGCTTGTACAATATTCAAGGTAGTCTGGTTCGCAAATTGTTTGAACAGCTGCCTTTGTAACGTGTGACAAAGGCACTGAAGGCTTGTTAACGCTAAATATTTACGCCTCTATGATTGTACTATTAGATGAGATGTTAGAATGATTTTCATCTCAACAACCCCATCAAATAAGACGATAAACTTAGTTTTGCACTCCTTGCGCTTGTTCACGATTTGAGGGTGACAATAAATATTAAGTGTGTCTCTATTGTCAAGGGACACTTAACGCTGTTGTTCAGGATATTCAAGAAGGAGACGTATTTCACCCTCCACAATTAATACATGCTAGAAATAACGCTGAAATTTCGGTTTGCAAATTAGATTTATAATCAAAAAGATTCGTAAATTATGTTAGTGCATCTATTTAATTGGAATAGGGTGTTCAACTGAAAATATGTTCAGGTTTAGTCATAATAAAAATAGTCAATTCTCAAGAAACAAATTACATCACAGCATATTTAACCAAATATAACAGTTTAGTTTTGTTATATCCCCTATTAAAAAATCGTATTTTCAACATTTTTCAAAACCCGCCTTTTAGATTATTTAATCACTAGTAGAAAATGAAGTTAGGCACAAATTTTGACATGGAACATAAGATCGTGGAATCACCAGAAATAAAGTATAAAAGAAGAAGTTTAGGATAGATTGACTTTGTCTACATTTATCTGTTTTCGGCTCACTAATGATTATTGTTCTTCATGTATTAGTACAATATGGCAAAACACGATCTATCTTGATACTGGTTTCATAATAATTTATAAAATTCACACAATAATACAGTACACAAATAAAAATGGAAAATAATCCTTTCATCAACCAAATGCAGACTCTTACTATATTGGTTTCTTCATCTTTAACAAGTGAACGACAGTGAAAGATGTGAAAATAATGTCATGAACAAGCCGAAACATAGAACAAAAAACGGAGATTATCGACAACTTCACATTTAAACTAGTGACGTATCTGAATCACAAGTTGCATAGTTTCAGTAAATTTGTGTTTTCGTTCCTCTCTGTTTATGAGCAGAGAAAATATGTAATAATTTTATTTTTCTACTCCCGTCACTAAAACCACATCTAAAACACGGGTTAAACATTCGCAAAACTAGTGTTTAAAGTGAGAAAAGTCATAACTCGTGTATCTTCTGTAATTTGTATTTAATATTCCGTGATAATTTTGTAGTTCTATGTCATTTGATTTTTCAATGACACGTCAGTCATTGTCTGTCATCTTGTGAATATAATTAAAATATAGCATAATTAAGATCCTACGGGCGTAGAAAAAGTATAGTAAGTACCTAGTGTCAAAAACATCTTTAGTCAATCGTTTCATAAGAAAACTCGTGACTGAAGTAACGTTTTTGACACTTGGTACTTAACATACTATTTTGATTACCTATTTGCCTAAAACAATATGGGTATAAAATTGTTGAATACCCTATTGGTTAGATGTCCATGTGGCAAATGTTAAGGTAGTCGTACATCCGTCAAGGCGCAACTCTTCTGGTGCATTATTAGGCAGCTTGTAGCACGTCATCTAGTGTTTCCTACTGGTGGGGACATGACCATGTCGTAAACATTTAAACATTGCACAAGGAACTTGTTGCTCACAGTCGCATGTGCTTTGTAGCATATGTTTTGGGTCATGCGTCTATTAATCAATTCAACAGATGCAACTTCAGTATGCGGAATCATGTCTCAACTGGTTGCGGAAGGAACATACAAATATGGGAAGAAATGACGTGAGGAAAGAAGTTAACGAAAATAAGAAGTGTTATTGCCTTATTTGATTAAATAACTGAGTACTCGCCATCGGTTGCTGGCTCGTTCGCGTTCAGGAAAACTCGGTGCCGCCGCACCGGCCGGCCGGACGCTAGATTGTCACCAGTCACTAGCACTTCAGCATCACTACTTCACTTAATCTTCTCTCTTTCACATCCTAGTGATTTCGCTTGGCAAATAACATTGCAGGAGCGATGTCTGGTTGGTTTTTCTTCCATTGGTTTACTTTCTTGTACAAGTCCATATAAATTTCTGTCTCCACGATATAACGATCAATTTCTACTTTCCACGTTACGTTCATCTTTAACAGATTTTGTTGTAAATATAAAATTAGACCTGGAAAACAAAGGAAACAAAAAACTTGAAAAAATAATCCAGAAAACTGTTGAGAATAAATCTCCTCGAGAATATCTGGTATCAGTGTAGTTGGCACTTGTTGCAATTCAGTGGGGGCAGCGCTCATCTTTGAAGTTATTTTCTCTTAATCAAAATTCATCGTGTTTATTCCGAATAAATTGTTTGCCGTGTAGAAGCTACTAATTACCAACTTTATAACTGTTAAAATTCAATCAAAACATCTCTATAATGTTAAAGTCCCTTAAATGAAGTTAAACTGTCTTTCAGTATTATTTTCTAAAGCTGAGCACGGCGTTGAACAGTCGTTTTTGACAAATTTATGAAAAATTCGTCGAAAATTGTTGATCAATGTTGTGATTAGGATTGAGTGTTGCTTAGGCATAAATGGGCATAGAAACTTCAGAGCCTCACCTGTTGAATTGTCAACTGACGCTTACTTCATTAAAACAAAGATTACAAGAATTGGACTCAGCATGACTACTGTCTTGCGACATTTTTTTTGTGAACTTTTTAAGCGTTTTTAAAAGATATTTTTTATTTCAAATAATTTGACACGATAAACGACACAATTTCGACTTGCACTCCATTACATACCATAATCGCCTTGCCTAAATCCTCCCTTGATTCTACTTTCAGTATTCCGGTTACCCCAGTTTTCCAATCAGACATGAGTGATCGATGAAGACGTATTCTTTACAATTCCCATAGTATTAAATAAAAATATCCACATAAAAATCGTTCTTATTTCTGATATTCCATTGTAAACAGACGGAATATTTTTTTTCTTTTATTCTCGATCAATTCTTGTCACAATAATTGACAGCATAGCGATAATGTATTGGGAAATAAAGTAATAAAACTCACGAAATTGGACTACGAAAATCATAATAAATTACCTTTCAAAGGTATTTTCTAAATTCACAAGAGAGAACCAAACCTTGTGCATGAAGAAAACCTTTGCCTGATTGTAGTCCCAATTTTTCAATTTGTTACTCATTTAAACCTAGAAAAAGATAAAATAAATTTGCCTGACATTAACTCTAAATACTTTGACAATACTTTTAAGTAACTTAAATCAATCTTGAGGTTTACAGTGGAGTGCCTAATAAATCCACCCACCGCAAACCTAACTTTCTTGGACTACATGTCATATTTCATTTGTAATATAGAAAAATCATAATTATATCAAAATTCTCTTTTATTACAGGAAAGCATCCCCCACCGCAAATAAACCTTCAGAGAACGGAGCGGTTCATGATGAGGCTTTGTGATGAATAACAGTAATGCTATGAAGGTAAAGATAACATATTTAACACTATTATTACTAATGAAAAATTCACCAGTTTTATTCAAGTACCTATAAACTGTATACCTTAAATTTGAAAAGGACATTTTTGTGTAAGATTATTTGATTTTTCTATTATGAAGTATCTTTATAAGAAATTGAAAATCTAGACTCAACTGAAAATTTAGGCTCTAAATGCCACTAGTTCGATCTGTGGTTACCATTAGATCAGCTTTGACAGGTTGGTTTAGTCGCGAGTTTATGTCAAGTAAAGACTAACCTCAAAACGTATACAATCAGTCACAATTGATTTAATGGTAACCACAATTTGCAAGTAGCACTAGGGTGTGTTGTAACTCGGTAGGTTAACCCACTGGTTACAAGACCAGTGGTTAAACTATGTTTAACCACTATTCAGTAGTTAAGCCTTTTTCCGTTGTAACACGAATTGTTGATCAAGGGTCACGTAACCAATGGATTTCAGTTGACATTTCAACCTTTCGTTTCCGTTGCTGTCATTAATATTTAGTAATTTAGTTCAATGCTGGGTGTTTTAAAGTGTCCTTGATTGTATTTTGGTATGGGAAATAAGCGTTGTGTAAAATAATTTTTTAGAATAAATATAGCTATTTCGGTTCACTATAACAATGGTTTAACCTACCAAGTTAACTTCATAGAGCGTCAGGAAAAGTGGCACTTCATAGAAAAAGCAATTCATTTTGTTTGTACAAAAAATGTTTGTACGAATATGAGTGACAAACAATGCCTGCATTTATCTTATCTTACTGTTATTTACCATGAATAAAATTAATCTTTGATTTTTGCGGCTTTTATAGTAAAAACTGATGGTTTTACCAACGGTTTAGTGAAAATCATGCAAAAAATACCTTCCGTCGATGATTGCTTTTAAGTTTTTAAAATCGTCAACTTATTATTGATATCAAACAAAAATTAGAAGCTTGACTATCTATACTTTTATTTTTTTAACTCCAACTTTAGTTTATCTGTATGTGGGAATGCATGATTGGTATCCAACACTGGATTCCAGGACATACTGGAATAGAAGGAAATGAAATAGCAGATGGACTAGCAAAGACCCTTTCAAGGGCCGGGACCCTTTTGCGGTATCAGCCCCATTGTAATATTGGAAGAAATAGGCAAAGCCGAAGAAAAGAAAAGATCTGACAATTGGAAAGATCTAGACAATCAAAGATTCGGATGGGTGACTACAGCCCGTTGAGATCAAATGAATGCATAAGTCAAAGTAAAACTGTACTAAGAGTTTTAACAAGGACCATAACGGGACATTGCCACCTGAACGGGCACCTGAAAAATCTCAAAATAGTGGAGGAAAAAGAATGTAGATTATGTGGCATGCAAGAAGAAACATCCATCTAGATACTTGCGAATTTCACAGCAATTCAGAATCCTAGGGCACAGCTCCTATGAGATTATTGGATAGAACAGGGACATTCACCTAAGTTGAAACCTGCATACATCGTAAGATTCTTCCAGGAAATAGTTCTGAAGGAGCTACTAGTCTCTTAGACGTTCCTCAGGAACTAAGTAGAAGTAAAGGGGTACAATTGATCTTTCAGTTCTCAGTGAACGTTACCCCATCATACATACATCCAACAGCAATAGAAATTTAAACTTGTATGATTAGAAGACCAAAGCAATAATATTTTACCAAATAATAAGGGATTCAGGGTCGCTCCTTTCTAAGCTACAGGGTGATGAAAATCAAATATATTTTTCAGCTATTTTGTGATGGTCAACAAGAATATGATTCAAGATTACTTGTGGATATCTCCATTTACATCTTATTGAATAGAAGAAATCATCCATAAATTTTCTTTCACTTGAAAATATAGTATTTTAATATTTTCACAATCCATATAATTCAGTATGATTCATGAAATTTTTATTTCTTCAAGTTTGAAGTGAATTACACAAACAGTTAAAATGAACAACAATTTTTATCACTTCGTTTCTGGTGTGTTCGAAGTTGACTCAATCGACAGTCAAAGTTCGGAATTCAATTAGGTTCTTTAAATTCGCTCGAAAATTTTCCGTAGAATTGCTGTATGTATACAGTCACATAACCGTGAAAGATAGAGTATTTCTTTCTAAGCCGAAAAAGTATTGAAGTTTGTTTGCACAGTATCCGAAAGATATTCACTATTATCAATTTAACTTGTTTTGAATTCGCTGAAAATGGAAAAGTTTTTGTGTTTGTTGATTCTGGATACTGTCTTTCAAATTGGCTGCTCGGACTACATGGTTTTTAGGTCAAAATGTGAACCGGAGTAAAATTACTTTTATTGTTTAAAGGAAGAAAATAATTTTAAATAATAACATTCTCATTCAGCTTCAACTTCAATTTCCTCTTCATAAAACTCATTTTCATCGTTGATACTGATACTGACGTGAGCATCTTTATGCACACAAACAGTTAGCGCGCACATACGTTCATGCGAGTTATTTTAGTTTCGACATAAATTTTAATTGCAACTTCATGTTTGTGCGCGAAAATATATGCTCCAGTTGAGCATAGCTAAATATTTATTTATTTTATTTTTTCGATATTATTACTTCACTTAACTTCATGCTCTTCCATTTTTTGTTATATGCAATTCTCTCCCAAGCATCTGACTTTAAATTCCTTGAAAAATGTTGTGGTTGCTTAGCGTACCATAATATAGGGTGTTTTTCGTACTCATCGATTAATTGCAACGCCTTTTCCTGGTCCACTCCATTTTAAATTTGTTTAAATGCACTTTATTCCTAGTATTATTGTAAATAACAAAATAAGTAAGTACCTATGTTTTTTTTTATTAAATACACCAACTTTTCTCGACAAAATTAAGAATAGTATACTGATTATTTTGAAATTAAACAAACAAATACAACACACACAAATTTACAACGACAAACCCGTCCAAACTGAGCACAGAATCCTTTTGATCTTTCTTTAAAAACCGACAATCGACGGATACCTTGCGTGCGCGTACAGGCGCGCGCGCACAAGATTTTTAGGCAGTACTGACTAGAGCGTTTTCACACATTGTTTATGTGCATAAAAATGCTCAAGTCAGTACGCACCTTTAAATTTATTGTTGTTCTCTACTATATGTATAAGATCTATTACCACGCATAATATTTTATAATCTTGTTGTGGTGTTCTTGATCATGATTTAAGTATGGTTTTATAGAATTTTGATTGCGATGACCAGTAATTTTCAGCAGTTGATCTATTCTAGTGATTTATCTTTTTCTCCTTCACATTCAAGCCAATTGCTTCAGCATCAAATTTAGTCCTTCCATTTATTGTATTTCTTCCTACATTATCGTACCATTTGTCAGTTTCATTTCTCCAGTGTCGATTTGGTTTCAAGAGCAGTCGAACAGACGCCTCGTTTTGATATCAGTTTTTGAAAAAGACGTACAGGTTAGTTTTGTCTTTGACTATTGGAAACCAACCGTTCACTACCTACTTGTACAGCTTTTAGAACCACCTTAGTACGTTTTACTGAACACCGGATTGTATTAATGGGATTTTTTTTAGAGTCATCGTTATTTTTCTCCATTTGAAAAAAATCCACCAGACAAGCAACTGCCTCTCCTCCTCACCACCCTAATTCTACAGCAGCAATCTGGTAAAATTTACGCCCAAGACCTTCTGCATGGAGTATTTTCATCCCATAGTTAACTTCAGACAAATTTAACGAAACTGAACTGGACTTAGGTTTATATGGATCTGCTTGTAGTTTCTTCCTGATTGCATCGCCAGCATCTCGGGTTGGTTTATATCCCATAGAGGAAACTACCACGGGGCCAAGCTTGACCCAGGCTTGGTCCAAATATGTAAAACTCTCAGAACCTAACCGGTTTTGGTAGAAGTCTGGAATGATAACGATAGGCCAGGCTCGGTTGCCAAGACGGGGCTATGCTTAAACAACAGCGAAGTTTTTCACTTAATGTCTTTTTCGTTGTCACTTCTTCACTATTATGTTGTGAAAAACTATAATGCAGCATCACCTGGAAGTTGGTCATCATTATTATTTTTCAAACAATCACTGCTACTACTTTTTGAATCGTTATCACTACTACCGTCAGAATCATTATCACTTGTACTGATATAATCATTATAATTATCGTTATCCAAATTATTATTAAATGCTTGTAGATTACACGAGTCTATGCTACTAAGATCGTTAACCTCACTCACAAAGCTGATGTTTGAGTAGTGATAATACTGTAGAAAACGATCGGTAGAATTCTATAGTGTGCAGGGTCCCAGGCCAGGATTGCCGATCCTTAAATATCTTCTTTGATCTTTTAACCAACGTCGATTTCTTTAATCACCCACAACCCTTTCTACAAATGACTGAATAATTTGTCACAAATAATAAGATACGGAATGAATCTCTATTATGTAAATATATTTGTTACAAAAGCAACAAAAATCAACGAAACAACAGAACCTTGATAAAAAATCCTCACAAGATAGACTGGGACTTGTTAATTTCATTCCTTATCTCTCAAATCCTTTGCACTCTCACTTTTGAAGTGAATTTATTATTCACAAGGCCAAAGAACAAAAAAAAATAATATAAACGTGCCGAGGTTTCAGCGAAAAGTCATGAATAATGTACAGGACCGACTTTGGGTCAAGGATTTTTTACGTACTGAAAGGGTCTGCTTTTATTCACCGTTAAACTCGACACAGTTTATTACTCGATAATAAATAGAATATTGCAACAATTCAGGCGTGCATCCGTTGTCTGTATGCTAACCCCGTGAAATAGTGACATGAGAGCAAAATTATAGCCGGAGCCGGTTTGGTCCTCGCATTATAACCTCGAGTATTCCGCGACCAAGTTGAACACAAAGCCGATAGAACAGACACATTAAAATTAACAATACCTCAACGGCAGCTTCAATTCAACTTTAATTTATGTACGTCGATAACAATACCCTGTACTGTCTAGTTATAATCCTGGAAAGAGGACTAGTCTTTTCATTTGTTCGTACTGTAAATATAGTTGAAGAACTTTTCACAATATTTCGTTGACTCGGCATCTGGCCTTAAGGATTTAGTAATAAAAGTTTATAAATCCCTCATTGTACAGTAAACAGTAACAGGTCTGTGGTCGTTAAAATTTTGATAGTGAAACATGAATTTATTTTGTAATAAAAATTACTGAATTTTTCAAAAATTAATGTAACTTTTATTTATTAACTGGAATTGGAATAGTAATTTACGTTACAAGACCGGAAAGTAGTGTTTTTCAGGTCGAGACAAGCAGAGTCGTAGGCCGTAGGTGAGTCCTGGAAGCTTGGAGAGACCTGAAAAACACTAATTTCCGGGTGTGTGACGTACAATATTTTTTTTAAGACAGACACTTCGATATACATTTAATTCTTTATCGGGAATTCATATTATTGTTAAATTTGCGCACTCGCTATTTAAGTATGACATGAACGACAAATTAAAAATCAACGAACTGTCATCACTCGACAATATATCGAAACGTTGTTGTCATAATAACGAAATCAAGGTAGATTGTATTATATAGTATATTACACTCCAAGGGCCGAAAGTTGAATTTTCGGCCCTGCGCGTCATGATGCTCCGAGGCGAAGCCGAGGGCATCATGACGCGCAGGACCGAGATTTCAACTTTCGGCCCGTGGAGTGTATACTATTTTTCTTCATAGCCGGTCGGAAGCGAGTGCCGCTGGTCGTAGTTACGAGTATAAATACGCATGAGAAACTCTTTCCTCCCGTTGTTATAGAGGAAACGCGTGTACTTTTCACAGGGAGTAAATGTTGAACTTTCGTCCCTGCTCTGAGGGACGAAAGTGCGTACTTTCGACCGAGGTATGAAGAAAAAGCTTTTTCCGGTCCCTCACGTCCATTTTCCGGTCTTGATCGGTCTGGTCGGTCAAAAAAAAAACTTTAACTATTGAAACATACAGGGGGCCCACCGTATACACAATCTTGCTTCAAGCTGGTTTAATTTCTCCAAATCTCTATTCTTCTGTGACAACACCAGCTCTTCCACACATCTTGCTTTCTTCCTTTTTTGAATTTAAACTCTCAAAAATCAAAAAGGATGACCCAATGAAAAAACTCAGTTAACTACAGGTAATTTTGGGAACATTTTGACAAATGTCAGGAAAACAGAAAAATGTATTATCAAACAAAATACTCTTTACCTTCGTTAGATGATGACGGCCCATAATTTTACGGACACAGATAAATATGATCGATAAAACATTTAAAAAAAGGTAAAAATATGAAACTGGTAAAAAGCGGAATGATTGGTATGAATATGATAAATTGAGGAAAAAACCTTTCTGATTTAGTAAACATTGTAAAAGAGAAGGGAAGTATAACGTGGGTGCATTTATTATGCATGAAGTTGTCGCTATCTCCTTTTCCACTACAGCTTTGCTCACCGACGTATCTTAGGTTGACAGGAGGGTAAATATCTCCCCTAAGCACAAAAACAAATAAACTTTGACCTGAATAAAAATAACCACGGGGTAAGTAACATTCTTTTCTCGAATATATGTCTGAGATATATAGAGAACAACAAAAATGTTGTTTGCTGCATCTTCGTAGATTACTTAAACTCCATCTCCAAATAACGAACATGTGAAATAATATTTTTTCTTGGAAGATAAATATTTATTTAATCTTTAATTTCAACCATGTCAAAATGAAAATGTGTTTTTCTGCTAATACAGTTTTCTGTTTTCCTAATATTCGCCCAAATTACCTATGGTTACTTTTATTGGGTAATATTTTTTGATTCCATACCATTCGAAAATTTTAAATAAGCAACCAACAAACTCCTGGTACGTTGACAGAATAAACGAATGGTTAACGAACGGTATTTCCACAGTACTTCTTCAAACAGGAATTATCATCGTTAATAAAAGTAATGAACGGGGAAAACTGAATGGAGTAAATTAAATTATACTCAATTATGGGCATTATGTGCTTAGAGTCCTTCTTTTCATTGCCCATTCAACCCCATAGAATATATTTGGAAAATATGCAAGAAATATTACGATAATTATATTAGAGGTAATGATTACAGTGGTGAGACCTGTGAAAACCTGGCAACAAGCACTGCCACTCCTAGAATTTGGGTAAAGACTATGCGAAAATTTAATACAGCAATTGTTGTGAAAACCGAATCAACGAATCTTTCAATATCATCAAATACGAGCACGATTCTAAGCAAAAATAAGAGCATAATATAATAAATTTTCGAGATGAATATTGGGAAAATTCACAAGTCGTACTATTTAGTCGAAGTCATTGTACTGTCTCTGACAAAAATTATTACCCAGCTCAAAAGTATACAAAATATTATAGCGTCGATAAATTGGCTCTCTTATTTTTTTCAAATCACTTTTAGCACATTATATACATATTCTCTTTTGAAAAATTCCACATATGTATGTGTTTATCTCCAAACCAATAAAAACAACGAAAATTGGAGCCCTTCTGTAACCCTTGAAATCACATTAAAATATAGAGTATGCAAATTCGTACGTTTGTTCCAACACTATTTCAAAATTAGAGTGCTTTCCGACCGTTCCATAGTTTCAAACATTTAAAAAATTGTCCACGCTTAACTATTTTTTATAAAATAAAACTGTATAGTTAATAAACTTTTTTCAAACATTAACCAAGTTTAAATTAACTTAAGGTTTCTACAGTGTTGTTAACTGCCGTCAAAAGTTTTTATTACAAAGATGAACCCATTAAAATACCAGGTTATCAAGTTTTATTCTGTTTTTAGGAGGTGTTATTATAATATTTTTATGGAGTGATAAAATTTGTAAGCACTTTTTCGGAATATCCGATGTTTATTTTGACAGTAAAGAGGAAGAGACTAAGCGAAGCTCTAGGCTACCGCTAAATTTACTGTGAAAACCAATAGACTAACAATTAGAGAGTAGGACAAAACTTAGGCTCTCTCGTTAACATTCATTCTTAATCTTTCAAGACACGCAATGTGGTTCCAATGATTTTATATCTTGCATACAAAAAAATTCACACTGAGCACAGTTTCCACTACAACTACACCAACACTAACATCTTACACTATCTTCTTCAGAGACTGAAGGTAAACTAACACTATGGTGCTTCCATATATACTAAATTTTATCGCTCCAAACTGGTTAATTCCCGGGAACAAACCATCCTGAACTTTTTGTATGATTACAATCTGAGTTCAGCAACTCTCGACTCCTCTGTATGCCCATATTTTAAATGAGCTACGTGCTCTTTATATCGAATTGAAATGAATGAATGAAATTAGTTGTAATGATCGTGATATGAAATATGTTGGACAGACTAAGAGGTCTGTAAAAGTTCGTTATAAACAGCGTGTAGCTCATTTAAAACATGGGTGTATAGAGAAGTACAGTGTTACTGAACATGATTTAGATTATAATCATTCAATGAGTTTCGATAGTGTAAAATTGGTAAAAAATGTATCCAACAATAAAATGTTTTATCTTTATCTTCACTTGTATGTTTGTTTGTTTGTTTGTTTGTAACTGACTCCTTTGATAACGATAGCTGGAACGCTATCGTAACGTTGAAATAAGAAATATGAAAAGGATAGTGGTTCCACAAGGAACGTACAGAAGATGCTTTTGGGTTTGTTCCCGCGGATTAACCAGTTTAGTACGATAAAAAATTTAGTATACATGGATGACGAAGCACCATATTGCTAGTTCTTAGTGTTGGCGTAGTAGTAGTGTAAAGTATAGCCAACGGTACCAGAATTCCCAGCTTAGTTTCTAAAATGTTCCACAAACCAATTAAAACAAAGACAACAAAGATAACTTTTTTGTAGAAACGAAGTTAGTATTATCCCTAGGGTAAGATATATACACAAACTTTTCCAATACAACAAAATATTTTACGTGACTGAAGCTTGTACTACCGCAATGTAAATAGACTAGCCAGACGAGTTTTTTGTCGTTCTAATACTGTTTCCATAACATACAAGCATGCTGTACGATTTTGTATAAATTCACCCATTTGAGGATAAAGAAAAGGACCTGAAGCCATTCCAACTTAAAAGCTTGTATTTAATTACGTTTGTTTCGCTGTAATTAATTCAATACTGCTACATATATACCCAAGCAACCATTTTGGAAATTAATCGGTTCCAAGGAAAGCTCAATAGACGTTTGGAAATAGGATTTACTTAAATACAAATCATTAAGCAGCTGTATAATTATCCGTACCTAATATGTACATCGGTTTTGAGTATAGAGCATCAAGAAAATATGTAAATTCAGTTTTCTTCGAAGGTTCAATTAAATACCCCATTAGTCTGATTGTTATAACTATTAATTCACGTCAACAGCAGAGGCTTATAGTTTTGGCCTCCTAAACCTTGTGATGTTTATCATGATTAATTTATCGAAAGAAATTAATTTTGCCAACTTGTCATAATTTACCTTAGCTTTCCGAGTAAAACATTTTGATGAATCTAATCAGTAACGGAAGTTTGCGTCATGATTTTATATTAAGGTTTCGCAACCCCATCGATGGGATTTAACGGTGTACCTACACAGTGATGGCTAAATAAAGCTTGGCTGTCCAAATTTTAATTAACAATTATTAATTTGTCATAAGTCATGAACAAGTGAAAAAACTACAAGTCAGTAAGATAAATAAACTAGTGATACTAGTATGTAGAGCCAATTGTGGTATCTCAACTATTGCCGAATGAATGAATGACTCTACGCTATTGACTTTCTTTTCTTTTTTGTTTTCTCCTGCATTACAAAAATCAATTATTGCAGGGTGCCATCGTTTTCACATCATATTGAGACTGAAATCATAGTATAATTAATACATTGCAAAATACTTCAAGAAAATGGAAGTGAGAAATAACAAAACTATATTTTATAATGATTGCCTACACTTTAATGAAAAATTAAAGAATTCTTTTAATCCAATTAAATTCACGAAAAAGGACGGTCAAGTGGTTTTGGAAATATTTTAAACTTGTATTTTTCACATTCAAATTCAATGGGGTGTTAAACTTAACAAAAATATGATGTTTTCTCTATGTTAATAGTTAGTGGAGGACAAAATCATAATGGGAATCGATTATTTTTAATATTTTTGTTCTCACAAGGTTTTTATGCCGATTTGAAAATTCAACGTTTGGACGATTTAAATAATCCGCCATTCATAATGTGACGTATGCTCACTAGAACAGAAGTTAGCTACATAAGGGTTGACATAGGACCACAATTCTGATGTGATGGAGTACTTATAGGTTATACTTATGTCATATTGCTGTTATAGTGACTTAGGAATTGTTTTTTTTCCTCCCATCATCGAGTGTTGAGTATATATTGTCCATGTCACTTTCAAACTAAAAATCAAACATACACACACGTATACAATTACTTACATAAAAATGATCTTCACAGAAATAGTAATTAGTTTTAGTCTGTTTATATTTGCTTCTAGCAGCCTCAAACCAAATTTTCTTTTAACTGTTACTGCAAGCACAGCTACAAACAGGCGTTGTAACTGTTGTGCAGTATGATACAAAACAAGATTTATATACGATATTGACATTATTCCAACATGAAAAATTGTGGAGAAAAACTAACTTAACTCAACCAAAAAAGTATTGACACAATTTTTTTATAATATTGTAACGTAAAGCTTGAATAAAATGTAAACAAAACCAAAACACTCAAATATATTATAGACTTTGACAGTTCTTCAAACTTCAAATTCGAATGGCCTTTTTGTAACTGGTTATTAGTTCATAAAACATCTAAATCAGAAATATTTAGTGAAGTGACGTATCTGTAGTGAAAGTTGCAAACATTTTGGAATTCTTAATTTCCAGGTTTCTCCTAAAATATTCGGTTTAAAAAATTTGTAAATTAATTACCAACATACTTTAATAAAATACCAAAAGCCGGATATAGGTTTAACACCCCATTACAAAAATAGTTGAAAACGTTACTTTTAAAATAAATTTGTTTATTTATACCTGCACAGTGGGTATAATATTACCTATGAGACCTTAGATGTGGAGGTGTAACGTACTGTTCTTATGAAATTTTAGGTTTTTCAAATTCTAAAATACACTGCAATCGTTCTTCTATCCGTTTAAGTTTTAAGCACGGGTACATTAGTGCTTTGAATCAAATCGGGGCAAAACTGGCAAGATTAAATAGGAATCTTGGGTAATAAAGTAACCAGTAGATTGAGCATTTGCAGTTTGTAATGCTGTTCTTTGGAGATAATTTATGGAATGACTATCTGAAGATTGGACTGTTGTAGATCCTAAGACTGGCAAGGTTGTGGAGCTCAACGTAGAAGCTACTCCTTGTTTGAGAAGTAGTTGTCTCTTTAGCTGTAGTTCCTCCAAAACTTTACGATTTGCAAGTTCCAAAATTAAAACAAAAGGTTAACATTTTAAATAAATATTATACATTTTTTTGTACCTCTTTGTGCGTTTGGTTGTGAAAAAGCCATGAAAAGCAGAAGTTATAGAAGAGAGGACCGCTCCCTTTCTTTCGCATACCTTACCGGAAAACCAACCAAAAATAGGGTGTCAGTGTCAAAGTTTTTTGTTATATTTTCATATTTTTTTGTTTATTCTGTAGGCGGAAAACAGTAGTGTGTTACACGTGCAGGAAACGCTTTAGCATGCCTTAACTATCAGCTGCCCTCGCTTCGCTACGATCTCTCGTGCATCTAATAGTCTTGTGCTGCTAAAGCTCCTTTTCTGCTCTTGAGATACAATATACTATTTTTTCACATACCGTCCAACCTCGTTCTAGTCGCTAAAAACAGTCTATCTTCATATGTTCAAGGATGCTGAACACGAATTGAAAGTGGGTGCCGCGTTTGCTCACTGTTGACCAAAAACAAAAACGTTTTGATCCATCACTTCATTCCGAAATCAAAATGATCGTCATCTGAGTGGACAGCAATTGGAGAGCCTCGTCCAAAGCGCCCGAATGCACAAAAATCGTCTGGAAAGGTTATGGCTTCAGCATTTTGGGATGTACGTGGTGTAATATCCATCTTGAAAAGGTAAATAACATCAACAGTGAACGCACCGTGTCACAAGCCAATCAAAACAATCGCAAAACTACATGAATTGTACTTCGAATTGCTCTCACATCCACCGTATTTGCCATATTTGGCTCCCGGCGACTACTGACTGTTCGCAGACCTAAAAAAATGCTCGCCGGTAAAAAATTTCGGTCAAATGAAGAGGTTATCGCTGACACTGATGCCTATTTTGGGGCAAAAGATAAATCGTTCTACAAAAGTGTTATTGAAATGTTAGAGCGGCGCTGGATTGATTGCGTTGTTCTTGATAGAAATTACGTTAATGAATAAAATTAATTTTGAAGAAAGGAAACGTGTTTTCTTTGTGTTGCCCGGGACTTTTCAGCCCATGTGTTATTTGGGGTAGGTATTATATCAATAAAAACTGGAGATGTGTCGAATTTGTTACTTGAAAAGGCAGATAACTTTGAAAGTCTCAGTATGTTGACTTATCAAGCTATTAAAAGCTTTAGACTACAACATTTTCACAATGCCTTTTTGGTTTTCACTTACTACATCGTTATTATAGGTGAGTTTTTATGAATTTTAATAAACATGGGAACAAAAGACAAATTTATCACCAGAGGGTAGTGCAAAATTCAAAAAATTATTTTGCTTAATTTCGTTTTCTCTTGATTCCAAGAAACAACAATCAAAATATAATAAGGAATGTAAATTTATATCAATATCAAAAGCAGATTGTGAAGCCGGTCAAGTAATGAATGTTAAATAATAAAGATTATTACAGTGTCCTGTAATATTGTCGTATTTAATAAAGCGATTTAACAACAGATGTCGAAGAATAATTATTTTTATGTAAAAATAATTATTCTTCAACATCCAATGTTAAAGAATACATATCAACTTTTCTTATATTAAAAACAAAACCATACTCTGAGTAAAACATTATGTTTCAACTGTACCCTTTTACATTCGCTTGTGATGCTCTTTTGAAAGACTTCCAACTAGTTAAATGTCAGTTGTAGTTATGGATTACTGAATCACGTGACTTATTAGCTACAAAGGACGTAAAATGCTAATTACTCCAACTGTCCTTTCGAAACGTCGGAAGTTATTACCCTAATAATTTATATAAATCATCTAGTTGGATGCATCCTGTTACAATATAGGTACAAGTTGTGTGTTGTTGGTGAGGTTTTGATCATTATTTTTTTAATCTTCTATTATGTCAATAATTTCAGTAGAATGAGCAAAATTATGTTTGCAAATGTAAGACGCTAAACATAAACAATGTTTTAATGGAATGGTGTCCAAAAATGGAAGGTTTTGCAAGGTATTTCGAAAATTAAAGGAAATGGAGATAAGTAGTCAGGGAAATAGAGCATCCTTTTATTATTTCAGTACTTGTTAAATTTATGACTGAATGATCAAATCACGAGGTCTATAATTTCTGGTCACGACACGATTAATTAGTTCAACACAACCAGTTAGAGGTTAAAAAGCCTCGACACGCGGCACCTCAGCCTAAAGGCTTTTTGTGCTTTTGGTTAAACCGTTTAAGTGAAGAGACCAGTAGCCGTTACCAGGCTCAACAGTTTTTTCACTAGGTCCCTCTTGAAGAAATCCTCCCTTGGATGCTTTAGTCCTAGGAATCCATATCTCCAATGAGACCGTGTTTCATATTCAAAGATAATGCACAACCGACAGATAGGTTCCTTCTTACAAATAGGTACCAATTTTATGAATTTTCTTCCTTACTTCTTCATATTCCTAATCTGTCCCCTAATGAGGTTTAATATTTCATTAGTCGGCGACTCCAAGGGTTTTTTTACCAGGAACTTGCTGTAGGAATCTCCAGTACGTCTGATGTTTAGTTTGAATCCACCGACATGTACAAACACGTGTACAGGTTTTTGATATTCCACATACTAGTTCAGGACCAGTGAATGTAGTTTCAAGCTAGGGTGTCTGCTGTTTCGTTGCCTACAATACCCTTGTCCCCCAGGACCCAGAGTTTTTGTAGACAGTTCCAGACCAGTCTAGATCTGATCTGAGGACATGCTGAAGATGTCATTGCTGCCTCACTATCTGAGAGTATGAGGATCTTTTGACCTCTATACCCCCTTTTATGACAGAGGGCACCAATTTAAATCCAATACCAAAAATATCTGATTGCAAAACAATAACAGCCAATAATAAGCTTTGCATGCATTTTGAGTTTATGGTGTTTTATTGGTTGCTATACCTTGTCTTTACTAAGAGGAGCGATTTGAGTTTAATTGTTATTTCTACTTCCTAGTGATTGGTCAGATTGCCGCCCGTTTCAGACAGCTCTTTTGATCAACTGACACAGATATATCCTACTTTATTTATCTTTGAATATTTTCAATCATGTTTGGTAAATGAAAACGCTTATTAAATTCAATTCACGTCTTAGTTTTAAATCAACAGCACTACCAACCACTATTGCAATAACCATCCCTGCTTATTTTTAATAATAAAATTTTAATCTTTCTAGTTCTTACTTCGAGTTTTTATTATCCATTATCATAAGTAGATAATGTTTATAGCTTGACTACTGTCATTAATAAAAACTAAGATAGATTGTGCAAAATGTACAATAGAGAAATACTATAGTAAAATGAAAAACGACTTAACAGCCATAATTGGTGAAAACACGGATACGAAAAATCTTATCAATCATTTGAAAGACACTTACTTGTTTAACTTGTAACAAGCGACCCCGCTGCTAATGACTCTAAGAAGTTAAAGCGGATCTAGAAGGAAAAAAGTTTAAAATACTGCAGAGACCAAGGATGAATCATGATCACATCACAAATTGCATTAATTCTAATAGTTCAACGGCTGTTCCATCCACAAGATACAGGGTGAAAATAAATCTTGCTTAACTACTTTTTTTCTATCTCCTACAATTTTCGAAGTATCCTGCAAAACCATCAAATTTGAGACACTTTCTACATAATAGAGTCTTACGGACTCATACTTTAGGGTATTAAAATTACTGTTCTTATTTAAATGATTTACTAACCAAACAACCAATTCATTCGCTATATTATGAAGAAATTGTATAAGCGAAGACAATAATTGGAACCTTACACTTTCCAAATTAAATTCGCGATATTAATATTTCTGTGAAATCCATTTCGTTAAAATGCTTATGTAAATTAATTACTGCCAGCTGAAAGGACGCTAAATTCAATTTTGAACACTTCTCTTGTACTTAATGGGTTGTTTTGTGTACTCACCCAAAATGTAAAGTGCAATAATTTCCTTTGAGAATAGTCTTTAATCTTCCAGATCAAATATAATGCCAAATACACTCACTGTTCGTATTTAAGTAAGAATATGAAGTTTATGCCAGAAGAAAAAGGGGAGACAACATTAAATATGAATTATAAAAATATGAAGTAACAGCAAATTATCTTGGAAAACTAAGTGTTTGTTCAACAAAAAGAAGCTTAGAACAAGGTGAATGAGCGAATGAAGTGATCTGGTATACAGACGGTTCAAGGAATGAGCTCGGCACCGGAGCGGGTATATACAGCAAGTCGAGCAAATATGAAGGAATCGTCTCGCTTGGTAAATATGCCTTGGTATTTCAAAGAGAGGTTTATGCAATACTTGCATGTGCAAGGGCAAATAACATGAGAGCCTACAGCAACAGGCAGATCAGGATCTACAGTGACAGTCAAGCTGCCCTTAAAGCACTTCAGAGCTCTAAGGTAACATCTCGGCTGGTATGGGAATGCGACGAGTCGGAACAGTGTGAGACGCTGGACCACAGGAGGCAAAAACTGTATGGTTGACCCCAAATGACTCCAGAAGACTTCTACAACCAACCAGTAAAGAACCTGTATGAGCTAATACAGGGAACGGATTGGCTGAATAGGCTGTAGTCAGAACACTAGGAGAATCCACAATAAGCCCAAGGGGCTGAGGTGGTGCCGGCGAAGGGACGGCTCCTTTTTTTTTAAAAAAAAAGACAATGCTTTTCATGACGGACGACCAAAATATATCACAAAAAATTGAATATTCTAAATGAAAGACCCTGTATATTTGAACATTTTTGTATTTCGCTAATACATGTTGTATCGATGCAACGAATGCAAAATTATTAAATGGAAATACAAAAATTACAGTGGAAATTCCACTTTGCCATGACAGACATTGTCAGACAACGTTAAAATAATAAACGTGAAACGTCAAAGAGGTCATAATATGCTTCTCCTATGGCAAACAGCAGCAGTTCCATGCCAATGTCGTCGCAAAATCAACATGTTGTTAACAATTATCATAACTACAATTTTCACTGTCCAATAAATAAATAATGTTCAGTTTGTTATAATATACGTTACTATTTCAATAAATAAATAAGTTGTTTTTTATTGAGATCTTTAAGTTAGAGACGTTACATTATCTGTCTGAATATAGTGTCCCTAAATATAGCTGATGCTTAAAAATTAACCGATTTATGATTTTTAAGCACTCGTAATATTACATACCCCCGATAATTTCAGTATTTGTGTGTAGGTTCAGTTATATAAAAACTTGCGTGTGTAGTACCGTGATATATACAAGAAACCGATATCGCGTTCTTGAATGAGAATAGGAGAATGGTGAAATTAGTGGGAAAAGCACACTCGACGGAACGTTTCATTGTGGAAACATGCAAGTTTCCAGCTCATTTGCCCTATATACCAGGCTTATTAGGTGTCAAAGCAACGAGGAATCTGCTCAAAAAAAGATTCGATACACTGGCACACTAGCATCTAAAATAATAAATTGATAATCTTTTTTTTTCCGCTAATCGCTAGGACATTTTGACATTGCAGACAAAATTTCTTAAAGAAAAAGTCAAGATTTCCTATTCACTTCGTTACCTTCTATATTATATTTCCTTACAGTTGCTGGTGTTCTACATAACATTGTTTATAAGCAAACAATGTATATTTTGACAACATTAATATATTTAAAATTAATGTGTTATACAGGGTGTAACAAAAAGGCAGGTCATAAATCATACCACATATTCTGGGGCTAAAAAAAACTCGATCCAACCCAAGTTACCTCAGTATAGTACATTTGTACTAGGGTAACTTGGATTGGATTGAGTTATTTTTAGCCCCAGAATATGTGGTATGATTTATGACCTGCCTTTTCGTTACACCCTGTATTTACAGTTATTTGACGGTTAGTACAATTATTGAACATTGGAGGAACATTATTAGAACTATGAGAAACATTTTGGACAACATGCGGGGTGGTAGGGTTATTCTGTACTGTGAAAATTTTATTTGCCACCTCAACCTTATTGTTAAGAGATTCTTCGATATATCCTTCACCAACTTCTTCCATCTGTCATGCCACTTTAAACAACTAGTTATGTCGACACCAGAGTCCGCTTTGATATTTAGAGAAAAATCGGTCACATATTTTCTGATCTTAACGAAACATACTTTCGATAAACATTTAAGTACATCTGATGTACTTTAAACTGTCGTTTTTGACACATGACTTTTGTCAGTGCTGATCAGTTTTGATGGAGTTTCTGTCAAGAAAAGTTGTTGATTCTTATTATTTAAACTTTTTTCTTATTTTTTTGGGAATCAAACCACAATATTGTTTTTTATTTTTTATTCCGAGGTTTCGGTAGCGTTCCAGCTACCGTTCTCAAGATTAACTATACTATAATATACTATAGTAGTCGAAATAAAAAATAAAAAACATTATTGTGGTTTGATTTCCGAAAAAATAAGAAAAAAGAATAAGTAATGCCACAAGGAACTTACAGAAGTTATTATTTAAACTGTTGCATGTATTATCAATGAAATACATGTAATTTGGGAATCAAATTACAACCGTCACTTCCGTAACTGCTAACGGAAGTACTCAATACTCAAACATTGTCAACAACGAATGTTTTTCACAAAAAAAAGTCCCTAAATTTTTTGACATTTTCAAACATCTTTCAGGTTCAACTAATCTTTATTTCGTGCATAGCAACGCAACATTAACCTTTAAATAAGTTCAGTTAAACTGGCTTAGAACTATAAACGATGCATGCAGCCAATAAAAATTCAGTTATCTGAATCAAGAATGATAATAATAGTGATATTTTAAAAAAAAGTTGCAAATTGTCCCTGCAGTAAACAAACTCATCGGTAGGTTGCACAGTAAGTAACGGTTCTGATTGTTTTGATATTTACTCAAGCTTGAATAACAGAAACATGCTTAATAAACAGCAATTCAGATATTGGCAAACAAGAAATTTGCACGAGATAAAAATGTATTCATTAGTTAGTGCTTATCAAATCATAACCTACCTAAATTCAACAAAATAAATAATAATTGTTTGCTATGTGAAATAGAAATTCTGCAAATTACAGTTTTATGGGTCTGTTTAAAATGTGATGTTTGTATAAACTGTAACAATTGCGAATTGTTTAATGTTGAAAACAGGACCGGTTCTAAAGCATGCTGGATATGAGCACTTCCTAGGAAATTAATCAATTGTTGTTCTTAGGATTAATTTGTTGTAGGTAGATACAAAACGTACAGTGTCCAAATTAAAATTATCCATCATCGTACAGTTACCAAACAAAATAAAACAAAATCATAATCACCAATTTTGTATATATTTTGAGATCCTCAATTTTTTTATTTGGAGCTCAACCATGTTGTCAAGTAGTCCACTAAGTAATAAGCTTCGCAATTATCTACTAACATTCAAATTTGGCCACACTCTTTCGGAATTAAAAGTTCTTCAGTGTTCTCTCAATTAATTTGAACAAATTATTCTGTTGGTTGTCGAAAGTAACCTTTTCCCTTGACCTAATCTACTTTTGACTTCATACTTAGATCGCCCTTCACTTGCTAAAGTCGTTTTGATATATGTATACTTAGTTTTTTCTCAACTCAGTCATGTTCCACCTTTTTGTTAAAGATTTCATCACGTTAGTCTCACCCTGATCAATTTATCCTTTTGATAATAATAATTATCCTCTGTTGTTTTGCCATTTAATCTCTCTTTGAACACATTGGTTCTTCCAGTGCACACGAATTCCCGTCCGACACTTGCAGGTATCTTAATCCCCGCACTCGAATTGCCGTCCAGTTTATTTAATCCGCTTCCAGGTTAAGTAAATAGTTCTGAAAATTCCAGTATGTCGTAATCTTCAATTCTAATGAAAAAGTTGAATAACCTATTGGGGTGGCTAGGGGGTTAGGGTAGGTTACTAAAGTAATAGCGTGTGAGAGTGCTAAACATAAAACATTTATAACTATTTCTTATTTCATACATCTGAAAACGGACCTCCCTTAAAACTTTTACTGTTCACTTATTACAATATGCAATAAATACATAGCTACATATCAGATGATTCAAAGAATTTACAGCAATTACCATAAACACCTTTTGGACAGGTCAGTTTTCACCCTGACGGGAACTCGAGTGACGGCTTAACGTTCCCTAATTATGAAACAGGTAGACTGGTTATCCTGACAGGAATTCGTGTGCGTCCGATTCTCTCCTGCATTAAAAACTTACTATTCTCCTTTTGAATCGTACCTTTTTGGATTGTACCCTTTCAGTTTATGTTCGAATTACAAAAAAGAACAAAGCATTCCCTTCCTTTCCCTTCCCTTCCCTTCATCTCTCAAATTGACCCCTCCTTATTATCTCTCTTTGAACCATCATTATCGAAACAATGTTTTTTGATACAACAGTTTCCTAAACTCAAAAAAAATCATTTATCCATAAAAAGCATCTTTTATACCATGGCATTTCAACTACTTTCTGCAAGTCGATATGATTTTCTGCATGAATTCATGTTCAGCAGCACCCAATTGTTATTATGTCTCATTCTTTTTGCAATTCAACACTTTTATGCAAAATTCGTACACTACATACATTGAAGATCGCATGCAATAAATCTCTCGGCGCGTTATTACGAAAAAAACTCAGTTTATTAAACTCTGCAATAGTTTTTATATCTCTGAGTAATCAAAAAAGGTCTCTGTATTCGAATAATATGTGGCAACACACTCCCGCAAGTTTCCCCAACGGTTTTATTTGTAATATTTCAACTGGAACTCTCGTTATTTTTAAAATGTGTTTTTTAACGCCGTATCATATGCAATTTTAATTAAATGGAAGATAAAAAAGAGAATGAGAAATTTAGATTGTTTCCATGGAAGAAAATATTTTCAAGACGAGTGTGAGTGTTACATAAGGTTTCATATTCTAGTTCTCGTTTACTTATTGCAGGATTAAAATTAAAATAAGACTAGCTTGAAACTGTACTAACGAACGAACAGTCTAATTAAAAAATAAAAAATATAAAAACTTGATCACCAGCCTAGATTTTTTTAAAAAGTGTATTTCATATATCTCTACAAAGTCTGAATAAATTTGTAGAATGAAGGTATCGACTTGATGTGCAAAAATATACTGATTTAAATTAAATATTAATTGAAAATTCCACACCAACATTTGTACCCAATCGGAAATTTCTATTCTATTCTTAAACGGAAATAGTATGCCTCTTGGATGCCTCCAGCTTGATTACAGTGGAAATTTTTAGGCATGTGTCACGTGCTATAAGTAACTACTCTGCAAATTGATTTTAAGTTAAGGACATTAATTTCCTTCAACTTTCTTGTCACCACAGTTTGATTAACTCATGCTTCAACTTCAGTGAATACTGTAAAAAATTCGACTCTTTATACTCGCTATTTGTAATTTGGTGTTTGGAGTTTGAAAAGGAAGTCTTTATCTTCATATCTAGCCCAAGTATGTCCTTCCAGGCAGACCTCCTGTAGTGTACGCTCCAAAGTATGACGTGTCCTAATTATTCATCTTTGAAGCCAATATTACAATCATTCCCTCTCTTATTCAAACTGTTATGGGCTTTATCATAATCCTTTTTGTTGTCTTATCATCCTATTTTTGTTATTAGTGTATAGAGCTAGTTGCAGGCTTGTGAATCAAATAATTCAAAATTGGCATAGAACCAGTTGAACGTTTGAATAAATCAAGCTTATCGAAAGCGAAAGACTTCTGACTGACTTATCCTTTCTGGACCGGTGTGTCACATTCAAAGTTGGCAACAGTGTAGTTGAAGAGAACTGTCCCCAGTGGGTTTAATGTTCTCTGCGGATTGAGGATTTTTCTGGTAATTCTGGTCAGGTGCTTACCGATTTATACGACTGAAATCAATATGCTTTATAAAACGCCATTCAGTTTTATTTCGAAAATCCCAAGTCGGTAATATAGTAAATATCCCCAGTGACAGCTTTTTTGCAATAAACGGAGAAAATGTATTATTGTCATACATTATTTGGAGAAAAAATGTGGTTTTTGATAAAAAAATCTTTAATTACGTGAATATGAGAGAACTCCCAGGCAAAAAGTAAGTTGTGAAGAACATCCACAACAGGAACATAACAATTATCACTCATTGTTCATGAAAATATAATTTGTGAAACCAGTTGAGAAATTGGTTTGTTCTCTTTCTTGGACTCTAATAAGTTCAGGGTGTAGATCCTCTGTAAAGTTCATAAGACTCTAATAGCGTTTAGAGACTGCTTAAAGGCGATTATTAGGCTGAAACTTCAGTAGTTAGTTCCATATTATATAACATTTTTATCTATTAAGTCCGAAAATGTAATAAACGAAAAATGTTTCGTTATACATTTTTGCATGAAAGCAACGTGACTGAATATTTATCCTTATACAAGGAAATGTTCCACCAAGATTCTTTTGGCTTAAAAGGACGATAATATTATGCTACAAAGACAAAATACCCTCCGCTGTTCGAGAATATAACCACTAAAGATACATATGGGCTTAAGAGTAAAGGGGCAGCACCGGTTCTGCCGCATGGTGGAGGCGGGGTATTATTGCGCATTTTCAAACGACATCTCGTTCGAAAGGCAATAATACCCCGTCCGTACAATTCATTCAAAGATACTTTTGATCCACCCTGTATATATAATGGACGATTCGCGTATATACTAGACGTTAAGGCCTTTCGAACGAGAAGTCGTTTGCTATTGCGCAATCCCGTCCGGTTGCCACACGGTAGGTTAGCATCCATTTCCGCTATTTTCGAGTGGCTCGATTTTAACGATTTTCTTATGGAGGTTCCCATGTTAGCGCCTTCGGCATGCGGCAGGACCGGTACTGCCCCTTTACTCTCAAGACCTTCTGATTTAATCCAGCTAGGATGGTTTCATGTTTATCGGATTTGATCGATTTTAATTTCTTTTCTTGGTATAAAATAATTCGAGTTCAAAAATATTACGAGTTTAAATAAATTTACTATCAAAGTATATAAAATAAAAAATGTGTATTGAATACAAAAAAAAAGCATCTTGTCATTCTGGACAATGGTATGAATGAACTGAATATCAATATATAATCCTTTCTGGTATACCGTTGACATAATTTCAAAATAGTCCAAGCACCCATGTCTTTGTCAACAAATAATTGAAGTTGATAACATATCTACTAATAACTTCCGAATCTATCGTACTACAATAGACTTTTTACAATCAGCACAGCTGTTTTTGTATAAATGGAAGCTACATGGAAAAAAGTAAAATGACATGAAAATGGTTAAGACTGTGACTGTGACATGAGGAGACAATTGGAATCGGGGGCGACTGAGGAAACGTTACGTTCGCAGCTCACAACACAAAATTGATAGTTGTGTCGTACCAATCGACAATTCTTTCGGTACTCTCCTTTTATACTAGAACACTCAAACTGTACCAATAGTTGAGGCAATGAAGCAATATGATAGGAAATCTTTTAGGATAGGACGTATCGGAAAGAGGTTTTTTGCATTCGCTTGCAAAAATTGTTTATATCATTCGTACCTACTTTCTACCTATTACAAACCGGAAGTTGCATTGCTTCAGCCAAACATGCATGCAAAAAATGCATCTTTTGAGAGGCCTTTTGGCAAATTTAATACTTTCGTAAATAAGAGTCAGAATTGGCTCAAGTCGGGTACCCAGGGGTTTTCGAGGTCGCTGACCACGATTATGATGATCAAATTGACCCGCCGAACACCTGGAGCTCAAGAACGCCAACGAACGTCATCTCCGAGGATTATCCTGAACTTTATGCGGAGATAGAGAGGAGAGAAACTGGGCATCCGGAGGGTGGGAAAACACTCGGGGATGACGTTCAGAGCCAGGTTAGGGTGCACCAGGTGTCCGTGGGGTGTTGGCAGGTGCCATAATTGATTTCAGCGAGCCAAAAAACCCCCGTAACAATTTTCGGGTGATTTTTTTCAATTATGTCTGGAAACCCTCGGGGATCACGTTCAGGGCCAGGTTAGGGCGCACCAGGTGTTCGGGTGGTCGTTTTCAACATAAAACTCGGATTCAGCGCACACAAAAAGCCCCCTTAACGATTTTCGATTCGTTATTGTCGATATTTCCAGAAAAATTCTCGAAGATGACGTCTGCGTACAGGTTGGGGCCCACCAGGTGTCCGTGAGGTGTACGCCGAGGGTATATGCGAATTCAGCGACCCAAAAAACCCCCGGGTGCCCAGTTTCTCTTCTCTCTCGCATACAGTTCAGGATAGTCCTCCCCGGAGATGACGTTCGTCGGCGTTCCTGAGCTCCAGGTGTTTGGGGGGTCAATTTGAACATCATAATCATGATCAGCGACCTCGAAAACCCCCGGGTACCCGACTTGAGCCAATTCTGACTCTTATTTACGTAGGTATTAAATTTGTCAAAAGGCCTCTCAAAAGATGCATTTTTTGCATGCATTTTTGGCTGCAGCAATGCAACTTCCGGTTTGTAATAGGTACAAAGTAGGTACGAATGATATAAATAATTTTTGCAAGCGAATGCAAAAAACCGCATTCCGATACGTCCTATTCTAAAAGATTTCCTATCTTTGGCCTTTTTAGTGCTTCATTGCCTCGACTACAAATAGATTTACTAAAAATACTGCTGGTTTATGTATATACCTAGCTATGACAAATTGTACTTATGTAACGGAATAACATTTCACTTTTATCTTTATCAATAGCTAAGAAATTTTGGAGTCATACTCAAAATGGAACTCACTGTATATTCGTTAACTATTGAGAAACTTTTATATTTCATTGTTTTTTTTGACCGGAGCTCCTCGTCTAAAACGATTGTGGTTGTTTTTGATCCTTTGTGTAATTATAGTAACGAGCTCGTGCAATTCCATCCAATTTGGAGAAAAAATTTAATTTGTTGAACGTTCTGGTCAATCAAGTGATTAGTTTGTTATTTCTAAATGATTTCTATTGTTTGGAACAATCAATTCATGAAAAATTCCGTTTCTATTGTTCTCATCCAGTTAATCCACCAAATTACATTTGATTATTATATCCATAATATTCAAAATATGTTGTTGTTTTGATAACGTACGGATATGCGTCCACAGCATCGAATTTCACCTAATTCTGAATATCTCGTTCGAATTTTTCCAGCAAACACAAATGCTATTCAATCATTTATTTCTAACTTTTCATACAACAAAATTTCTGAATCGGAAAATGAATGAACGCGAAAAAAATTGCAGTATTTTCCAACAGAATATTCATTTACATTGCTAATGAATTGACTCGAATTTATCTGAGCGCAAATTGTTACTCCAATTTTACTTCTTTTGATGATATTATGTGAAATAAAAAATCGTGATTTGATTTTTAGAGAAATGTAGATTTATTTGTACAATATTTTATTGAAAATATAAATAATGAATTTTTTTTCTTCTGCTAGAATGAGTAACTTTCCTTATTTTCTATATACTCTAAAATTAAATCTAAGAGTCACCCTTGCACACTATTCAGTCCGCACCAAGCTTTTCAACTAGAGAAGTTTCGTCCTCTTCATCCTTTTTTTTAATATTCCACATAAACTGTACCATAAACTTGAAGCAAAAACGAAAAACTTCTTATTTTTTCATTATACTTCCATTTTATTATTGTAATCTTTGTTCTTTGGTAGGTTCAGCAAATGTTTGTTTTATTACTAAATGCAAAACTACCAGTGAGTAGTAAAATTATAACTTTACTATAGTTGTAGTAGTTCATAATTGGTGCTCGTTTTGTTTAAATTAATTCTACACCTAAGGTTAAATTTGATACGACTTTTTCACAAAACGATCAGAAAAAAAAACTCACCGCATTTTTTAAAGTGAACTGTCACATCTGCTGAAATTTTTAATACCAAATTTTTTTTATAATTTTCTTAGAGGTAAACTGCTAAGTCCACTAAAACCAGAAATATAAAAAAATATTTTTTTTGGTTTTTGTCATTTTTTGTCAACAATAATAATTAACAAATAATGGTCATTTAGGTTACAAGTAAAACTTTAAACCGCTCTCCTGTAAAATTTGCTAAATGGTGCTTAGTACAGATTACCTCTGGAGTACAGTTATATAAAAATAAACAGCCAAATTTCCGATTGGTAATAAAGAAAAACGAAGTTATTTGGAATTGTTTGGCCAGAAAGTGAAAGAATCTACAATCAAGAAATTATTGAAAATAATGAATCTCCAAATGATTCGGTTTTGGAATTAAACACATTTGCTTTAAATATTGAATATAGACAATTTTGTAAGAAGGTTTATAATGAGTGTATCGTTTCGAAATAATTAAAGAGACTTCAATTGTGATATTCACTTCAAACGCATTTATTAAAGCTACGAGTGTCCATGGCAAATGCAGGATTAATATAACAGCTGTTCTAATCACGATTGGAGAGCTGTTATTGATGAAATGTTTGTGCTTTTCGATGGAGTTTCAATGTCACTTAAAGTTCGAATAAATTTGACCTAATTTTCAATATTATAGATCAATTGATTGTCGAAAAAAAACGATTGTTTGCCCCGATTTATTCAGTCGTTGGTTGGTTATTTTTCGCAGCATGTGAAAAACAAAATAATTAGGTCGCATTGATTTCGTCAACATTGACAAATATAGAAAAAAATACCTTGATACTAGGAGTAGATATCGAATATTATGGTTTATCGATAAAACATTGCAGAGTAGTTCGTATTATTTTTGTTCAAAATATATTTTTCGTGACACTTTTCGAATAATGCCGGAATTCAAGTTTTTTAATGGCTTTAATAACTATGTACTAGCACCAGTAGAGTTGAAAAGTAAAAACAATCTTAGTAGAAGCTTAAAACAAGGTTAATCTTAGTGTTTAATCCATTTGTATTTATTGTCGACTTTGCAACGCCGCAGAAGGGTAACGGTCCATAAATAGCATTGATTAGCCTCGTCTGGCTGTTTCATCCGTTAATTCGTTGCCCTGGTATCCAGGCTACCGTGACCTTGCATGGTTTAAGGCACCTACAAAGTCCCATACTAGCTTAGAGTTAACCTCTATGAATTCGAGTACCTTTAGTGCAGCTTTGCTGTCAGTGAAGATGTGTGTGTGATGGTAGCAATGGCATCAGCTCTTGCTATTTGCCACATACTATCTGATATGAATATTTAAACTATACCTATATCAAATATCAATATTAATTGTCTTGGCAAATTTTACTATTAAGTCAAAAATATTCTTATTTCCTGTACCTAACAGAGATGTGATACAAGTTGGTAGTTGTATATTATATTGAAGTAGATCTTGTAGGAAAAGGTCTGTCGCCTGTCTATTATTTTTACAACCAAAAAATAAATGGTCTGTATCTGCTATCTCATCATTATCACAATAAGTTCAATAGGGAGATCTCACCACACCAATTTTATGAAGATGAGCCGGGAGTCGACCATAGTTCAATTTTAATCTAGATATAATGCGGTGAAGATGACTTTCCTGCCTTTTAATTTTTTCAACGCATTGGTGAATTGCCGTTCTTCCGCCTGGAAAGTTGTGATTCCTTAGATATGCATTGGAATAGCTATCCTTTGTTTTACCCCTACAATTTTGGCTCCTGCACCTACTTCTGCCTTGAAGTTGTCCGTATACCAGGTTGCCTTAGCCAATCTACGAGTCTATCCATACCATTCATGGTTTGTTCAACGTTCCTCAATTAAAAAATATACGCTCAAGATTTATATCAATACACCCATTCGTCTCCAGATAAGAGTATTATTATATCATACAACAAAATAACCGAAAGCATGTTAGCAAGAAAATATGTGCTTGGATATTCAACAGGTGTACTATAAAATAATTATGGCATCAAGATCTACTATACTAACTAAAACTTAAGGAACCTTAACCAAGACAAACTGGATAATAATAATAATTTTATTGTAGCGAGGCCAGATAAAACATTTTAACTATTCTCCTGATAAGAGCAGCTGTGCGAGAGTCGAATTAGAGAGTTTAGGTCTTCATTTAATTTCGATGTGGCTGTAGTCGGTATAAAGTTTAGATACAGTTGAGAGTTATCGGTATATAACTGAAAATTTACATATTTGAATGATTATAAAACTGTGAAGTGCAGAGAAGTTAATCTAAGATAAAAGCAAGTGAATTTCAAAGAGGTTAAAATTAGTTTTTTCGGTATTAACAATTAAGTGAACAATAAACTTGGTAAAAAAAGTACAGAAATTATCAAACTATCCGATGTCTTCTATATTCTGACACCAGAATAATTGTATCTCTTTACTTCAATCCCATTAAAGTGTGAGCGTGAAAGAAAACTTTCATGAGCAGAGCGCGCGTTTGAAAATGAATACTATACAAGGTGAAGAAAATAAAATATAATTCACTTCAGAGGAGGTGATAATAATTATTCTTAAGTAGTTTGAAAAGTTGGTACTCAAAAGAAGAAATCCGATTCCAAACTGTCACTTTAGTTCCAGGCATCCTACTATAGATCATAGAACTACAAACATTATAGGAAATACATTTGACGAAAAAAGGTTTGCTCAGCTTTATTTTTGGATGTGGTACAAGCATGCCATAAGATCTGGCATGAAGGACTCATTCAATTATTCGTTTGGGTTGTTCTCAACCGCCCGGACACGTACTCTTCATATTTGTATCATTTTCCATATTTTCTATTTCCATTTCAAAAGCTTCGTGTTTGACTGGAAGGATTTTGAATAGTTCTGCCGATATATGCTTTCTTTCGCCGTAAATTGTATGCACCAATTGTCGTCAATTATAGAACGTTCAAGACAATTTAATATTATTCAAGATTTTATGTCAATTAATATTAATTTACGACGTGCCCAAGTCTAGTAACTTTTTGTAAATAATAGAGAAAGAAAAAATGGTATTTCTCCTGATATACTTCATTTTAAGCCTATGAGCTAAAAATATTTTCAACCTACCGTCGACTATAATTTGTTGCTGACGAAAATCATGTTCGACCCTGTAATAAATAATTTTCAGCGATTAATGATCCTTTCACCAATAGAAATGCAAAACGTTTTGCGCCAGAGCTGCTGTAAGGTGGCAATATTTTTATGACCAAGCGTGAATAGAGAAGAGAAAGGTTCTGCAAGAAATGTTAACAATAACGAAACTCAAAACAATCACACTAGTAATAGTCGTACTACAAAAATAAATACAAAAGGAGTATAAGAATCCTTGAAGATAAACACTGGAAATCCGCCAATGCATTACAAGTTTGGCTAAAAAAGAAAAAGTGAAATGATCGTGTTCCATTTGGAAATAAAAGCCTGAATATAATTTTCCAATCCACCATGCATCTGTACACATGGGATATTTATCGTTTGTAGAATATTTATAGCTTTTAATCATACGTCTGCCGCAGCAAAGGCAAAATCATAATTAAGCGCTGTAATTCACCCAGTTTAGGACAAACTATCCGGTTCGTCCATTGTATTTTCGTCCTTCTCTCATTATGACTGACCGCGAATGAACAAATTGACGTAAATTTGGATGTTTGAATTGTTTACTATATACCTTCCATGCCTGGCCTCAAATTTCATTAAGCGCTTATGTAGCAGCGGTTGAATAAATTTGTGTTTCTGACCGGCCTGTAGTCCTAACCCACCATGTAAAGAGTCTTGCAACAGTTAGTGAGAGATGTTTCGCTTGTTTTATAACCATCCGACATTATGTATTTAGAGAGAAATACAAACGAATGAATTTTGAAAAATCAACAAATTATGGCGTTTTTACTACCAACAATATTTTCAATGTTTACAAATAATTGCTTTATTATTTTCCCAAAAAACTGGAATACAATAAATAAAGCGAATGTAATGTTTTGGATGTGACAACTCCACTTCCCATGCTCGAGTGTAAAGTGCTTCAATAAAAACCATAAATTAACAGCCACATCTACCACACAAGAAATAGATCATTATCACGACAGTAACCAAAACTCTAAGCCAACGATCTATTTATTTGCTTTCCCCAAAATTATTTAATATTCTTCCTGAGACAATTCGATCTACTGAAGTAGTTCCCAAATTAAAAAGACAAAGTTCCTGTTAGAAGTACCAAGAAACTTTATATCCTATAATTTTTAATCAATACTTTCTTGAATTCCCGAGTTCCAGTTTATCGCAATGTTAGTTTTCCTTTATTTATAACAAACAGCGATTTTAAATTTCTAATTGATTGTAATTTATTATAAATAAACAAAAACACTTAGCCTGGCTGTTATTCGCTATTTCCAAAATTTCGGATGCATGCCAAAATATTTTTTTATTCATAACTATCGACTTTTACATCTCCACTGTTTACAGTTACATGTTTATACGGGGCTGGGATAAAGTATGGAAACAAGTAAATATCTTTTAAACGAAAAGAACGATATTTATGAAAATTTGCAGGTAAGTGCAATGGAACAAAACGCATCTGATGTATATTTTTTTGTTAATAATATACTTCTGGTTTAACCGGAAATGCCATCAACTTCTTTAATTTAAATGGGACACCCTATATATTTTTACAGATTTTGGAAGAGCTTGTTATTTTGAATTCATACATACTGAGTTTAGTGTAAAAAAATGTGTAAAAACGAGGAATATAGCACTTTAATCAACCTCCTTTGAGTTTTTTGCATTAGAGCAAAAAACTATTTAGATAAACTAATTGATGTTGTTTGTATGCATAGAAATAAATAAACGAGTACTGTTTAGTACGTCTTTTGTTCTACAAGTGTCAAATTCTAATTGACGGAAATAAATTTTACAATGTAGAATGGATCAATTAAGTGAAAAAGAGCGTATTGAAATTTTAATGATGATCGGTTATGGTGATCGTGTTAGAACTCATGAAGAAGTGTGTCATATTTTTAATAATTTGTATCCGGAGAGAAATCCTATATCACGCTCACCAGTAACTGAACATTAAAACGTTTTAATACAACTGTGATGGTAAAAAATTTGCTGAAACCTGGAAGACCGCGGACTGCAACAAACAAAACTGTTAAACAAAATATTGCAATCGATTTAGAAGAATCACCTCAAACTTCCACTACAAATCTGGCACTAAACCATGGTATCAGTCGACGTTCTGTAGGAGAGATATTAAAAAGTGAAAAGTATCATCCGTATAAGGTACAGTTGGTTCAAGAATTGTCAGAAGATGATTTTGACCGACGGCTGGAACTTTGTGAACGGCTAATGGACATCTGTAATCTCGACGACAATTTTGCTTCTAGCTCAAGGTATTGGTCAAATGAGTATCCTCATTGGATTCATGAAGCACATACCCAGCATCCACAGAAGTTAAATGTTTGGATGGGAATTGTCGAAAATAGGCTTATAGGCCCATTTTTTATCGACGGACACTTGAATGGTGACAAGTATTTGGATCTACTAAATAACTAAATTATTCCTGCACTTCAACAGAATGGGCAATTACGACAAAATGTTTGGTTTCAATAAGATGGAGCACCTCCCCACCATGATAGACGAGTTAGGGATTTTCTGGATGCGAATTTTCCAAATCGATGGATTGGACGTAGAGGATTCACAGAGTGGCCTGCTCGTTCTCCGGATCTTAGGCAGTAAGATATTTTTCTTTGGGGTTATCTAAAATCACGTGTTTACGCTAGACGACCAACAAACTTACAGGAATTGAGAGAAAAAATTATTGATGAATGTGAACTAATACGTGGAGAAGTCTTGGAAAAAGTGACTCAAGAATTTGTTAATAGTATGGCATATTGTCAGTGAGTAAACGGCGAGCATTTTGAACATTTGAAGTAATTTTGTTTCTCATTATTCTAAAATAATGAAATGTACACCTGTTGTACAACTAACAGTGAGCAATTCCTCGTTTTTACAAATTGTTTTACACTAAACTCAGTATGTATGAATTCAAAATAACAAGCTCTTTAAAAATCTGTGAAAATATATAGGGTTTCCCATTCAAATTAAAAAAGTTGATGGCATTTCCGGTTAAACCGGAAGAATATTATTAACAAAAAAATGTACATCAGATGCATTTTGTATCATTGCACTCACCTGCAAATTTTCATAAATATCGTTCTTTTCGTTTAAAAGATATTTACTTGGTTCCATAATTTATCCCAACCCCGTATTATTAATGTTATTATTATAAGTTCGTTAGAGATTTATTAAAAAAAAAAGTATTATTTAGAGTTATAATATGCCAAAATGAATTTGTACATCCTAAAAAAACAGTTGAAATTCGTAGCAAAGAATCAACAAAAATGATTAGGTCCAATATGGAATATATTATAATATTCCACATAGTGACTCAATATCTCCAACTTTGTTTCCATTTGAAACACGGTAAACGTATAACCATAAACTTCTATTAAAAACTGATGCAGCATGAACAGAGGCGTTGAGCCATTTGTAGTTACAATCCAGTTAAATGCTATGCCGTTATATAACACAATGTTACACTTAAGAACCGCTTTTGCCAATGGATTATATTTTAAGTGTGTTTGAGGATGCAACATAACCAACTGTTGCTACTCTATTTCGTAGAATACTTGTTGGTAATAAATTTCGAAATTCTAGAACTCAATTAACTTTTTAGAGTAAAACCCACATAAAAGTAACGTAAGTTGATCAAGAAAGAAAATAAATTTTTCTCACAACAATAATATTACGATACAATTGAGAAATGATTGTTATTATTAGTTGTTTTATTATTTTGAAGAAAAAGTTGATTCTGATCACCGAATTATTCTGATAGTTGGCAACTGATACGAAACTGCAAATTTTTTTCTTCGAACAAAGTTTTTTTTAAATCACCAACTCCCAAATTGTTTCTACAAACGCTTTTTTTTCTAATGCGTATGCATTATTTTGAAATTTTTTTTAGATTTATTTGTATTAAAATCTAATTTAAAAAACTCACAGATATTAAACTCAACACATTATTAAGCTATCTCCACAAAATAGCGTCTATATACTTCCAGTCTTTCTGCTGATTATTCATTAATAAATTCAGTAACTTTAAAGTAACCAATCGGATTACAAACTGGATAAGTTATCTTTATTAACTCGATTTCAGGTTCTTGCAGTTACCCCTTTGAGCTCAATTTAATATATCTTTGAAAACCAATTCTACTAATATAAACTTTCATAACTCAGTTTTCTAACGTCTAGTTTCGAATATTATAAACGAGTCTGCTTTTGTGAGGTTCTGAAAATTGCGAGAAAGTTTAATGAGAATAATATATATGCGGTTATATCCAAATTAGCTAATAAACGAGATATCCCAGTCTAATTGTCATCGCTGAGAAAGTTAGGAAAGATAGTTTCGTTTTCATTATCTTTAAAATGTTGAAAAGTAAATACGAATATGTTTTCGGTTTACTGCTTCCATAATGGACGTCAAAAACAAATTGAAGAATGCATGTGATGCAGCTTGCACAAAATTTGACAGATCTCTATTAAGAAATGACAGTTGATGGAAGCAGTGTCAAAAATTGCTTCTTATATATGACCGGATAATATATTGAGGATTCACTACTAGATAAAGTGCAGGTTATTCACCATCTGACTTCTTGGAAGGAAAACTGAGTTTACTAGGATTTATTATAACTAATTAGGTCCTTATGACTTGTGGTTATATGCATGCTTTTAATATCACATCCTTGAAAATCACGTTAACCTATTTGTTTATGATAGATTCAATAAACATACAATAACATGCGTGCATTAAACAAATTCATCGTCGTTCATTCACTTCAATACAAGTACTTGATTTATGTAATATATATATGAGTTCTTTGAATTATTCTTTGTAACCAAAGTTATGTCAAGGAAGCAAATCGAAATCTCACATTTTTTTTAAGTTCAAAGTTTTCATTAGTGAGAAGGAAAATGCTTGATGTAACGTTGTGGTTTTGCTCTTCGCATAACTGGGAAATCTTAATGTGGAATAACAGGAATAGTAGTTAATCGATGTTTAAAAACCGCAGAATTCGGGATTGATAATAATCATTTTGCGGAACGTAGGGAAACGCGTAATTGCTCATAGCATTGAACAACAAAATCACGTCAGATTTCACCAACGTAAGCTGGTTGATTCAACGCACCATATAATATTCTTCAAATATTCATTATTTTCTTGACATTTTACCAACACAAATTCTGCAAATTATATTATTCTATTATAGTCTTTTTGCTTTAAACTTTGAACTGAGTTAAGAGAGTAGAGTTGAAGTTCATGTTTTTTTTTTTTAAATTGGTTTAATAGATACCATTGTTACACCTAAATCTCTCGCCCCACAACATAATGTCGCTTCTGGTTAAGCAGCATATGGTCCAAGAACATTGATTTCATAATCACCATTACCTTCCATAGTCTTCACGTTCTTAATTTAAGCTTGAAAACCAAATTGTGTTAAATTGTTTATTATTCTCTTCACTTTGTGACGGCTGGATATCTTGTAGCAAAAAAAACACATGTTCTAGTAACAACTCTATCACATTCACCATGTTTTTGAAGTAAATTTAAAAAATCTACATTGTTTAATTCCAAACGAACCATTTCTATCACTGTACGATATGATTGACTTCAAATAATGTCAATTAATACTATTTAATTTATCATGACACGACCTACGCCCACGCAATAATAAGGATGAAATAATTAATATTTTTAAATACATGTTAATGTCTCAAAAACGCTTAAGGAGCATAGGAAAGTTATGTTTAAAATTGATATACTTATCGATAAATATAAATTTTCATTTCCAACTTGAAACATTCCCTATATCGGGAAAAAAGTGAAAAATTAACCCAACAACAGCCTTTAGACAATTCATGCAAAAATCGTTTAATTATCGATATTGATCCTTATCGCAATTTAATATGTAGCCTACTATATGGGTACATATAGCTTTCATTTCCTGGGTTGATTACCTCTATAGAAGGTAGCCCTGATTATATAATCTGGATGAAATAGAGGGTTTCGGAGTAATTTAATTTTGAAGTCGGAAGGGTCCGTTCTACTAATGATAAAATTACATTAAAGGACTGTGGCAGGGATATAGAATATTATGATAATAACTGAAACTTGGGAATCTGTTTCAAAGTGATTAACTCGCTGAAAACTTTTCAAGGGCTTTATTAAAATATGTCACCAGTCAGTAATATTAGTAGTAACTTCCTTATTCAGCTTCGATCTCGAATATTTTATTACAGACTAATGTAATGTAGATAACGTCAATGGAATCAATTATCAATCTTCCGCCACTTGCTCTGCATGTTAAGGCGGAAGCGAGAATGGCTGTATACAGACTGGAATGCAATGGGAACTGACATGAAAGAACCAACACCCATCGTCATTCCAGAATCACAGAGTTATCAGAAACTCGCTTCTTGAAATGAGAAGTGACATCATGTTGGCCACAATTAACGACAACCAACCCTACCATATTCAGCTAAACTGGGATGGGTGGAAGCATGCAGTCAGGAAGGAACGTTGGTGTGGTACACAGACGGATCTAAGACTGACATTGGAATAGGAGCTGGAGTCCATGGTGCTAGACCTAGTTGCAATATCCACGCATCGTTGAGGAATCTTGTATCTGTACTCCAGGCAGAAATCTACGCTATCGACATGTGTTTGAAATTGAACATCGAAAGGGGGTATAGATGCCAAAGGATCCTTATACTCTCTGATAGTCAGACAGCACTAAAATCTTCAGCATGTCCCCAGATCAGATCTAGGCTGGGACTGTCTTCAAAAACTATTAACCCTGGCTAACCATAATAGTGGGTCCCGGGGCTCAAGGGCATTGTAGGAAATGAAAAGGCTGACATCCTAGCAAAGCTAGGGTCTGAGACTGCATTCACTGGTCCTGAACCAGTATTTGGGATATCTAAAACTGCTGCACGTGGTTTCATATCTCATGGACTCAAACTAAACATCAGTCGTCCAAGAGACACGTGCAAAAACAGGAACACAGCAAACTCCTGGTCAAAAAAACCCTCGGAGACGCTGACTAACGAAATACTAAACCTTAGCAAGGGCAAGATAAGGATAGTGACGGGTTTAATCACTGGTCACTGTACCCTAAGGAAGCTCATGCACACAATCGGCATATATATGGAGGAACCTCCGGTTGTGCATGGAAGAGGATGAAACAGCCTCTCACATTATCTTATTGGAGATATATACTCCTAACTGGTATCTTTACATAAACGGCACAACCAAGGGTACAAAAAGCTTAAAGGCTGAGGTGCCGAGGACTCTAAACCTCTGGCGGGTGGTGCTGACCAATCAATCAATCAATGTAGATAAAGAAAATAATAGAAAATCCTACTCTCAGTAAACAGACGTGCGAAGGATGACAAATTTGCGGTTTATAGAAAATCTTGCTGTGAACGTATTCAGGATAAATAAAGATCGTAAAAGTGTGGTGGGTCCCATAAAATTACAGAATATTGGAGTAAATTTTTTAATTTTTTTTACTTATACATTTCTGAAGTGACTACCTCTGCACCCACATCAGTTTGCTAACCGCGAAGTCTGCACTGGTACAGCTGATGGAGAATATCCGAGGTGCTTTTTATAACCAATTAACTGTGGTTTGTGTGTTCTTGGACATAGAAGGAGCTTTTTACAATACTCCATCGTCTCCATCAGCTCAACCAAAAGATGTCCTCAATGAGAAGTAGCATCTCCGTTAAGCCTTAACAAAAACTAGAATCATTAGTGGTTTTCTCACAGGTTAAAGTAAACGCAATCAGTACATGTGAAACATGGAGCTTAAAGTGTCGAATCTAACCTTCTCTCATTTCAAGCACCACGAAAAATGAGGAGAAATCACAGCAAATCTTGCTTTATAGAGTTGTGCGACTTAGTTATTGTATTCAAGCTGTCTTACCACCTTTGTTTATAAAATATGTTCCAAACTAGGTCAGTAGGTTCAATTATTGTGCACCAGTCACTTAATCTAAATATGTAACGTAATGTATTTTGAGCTGATAACAGCTACCCTATAATATAGGAGTTTAATATCAACGTCGTGATTTATTTGTTGATTTCGATGCTGCATTCGATTCTCGGATATCATTTAATAATGATATTGACACGATCGTTGCATATATTCATTACGCGTTGTTGCTGGGACTTTAATAATGCATTAAGCTTAAAAGCTTTGTGCTGTGCTTATGCTAGATGCTAGAGATTATATGTCTTTCATAAGGAATCACTTTTATCGATACCATATTAACCTTCTACAACATGTTAACGAATGTCATTTGATGTGTATCTTGGAATTTGCATGCTCTTTATTGAATGGAAAAAATAACTGACATGGTTTTTATTTGGTTTGAGCTTATATAAAGGAACTGTAATTATAATAAATCCACAAATATTACAAGTATTTTGAAAGAAACGGCAATATGACTCTCACGCTTATGAGCGCGGCTGCCGCTCGCTCAGGCACGTTCTCGTCAAGGTTTTGTCGCACCGCTCCCCCCCCCGCTGCTCCACGGTGTCTAGATATTTTTATAAGTCAATTTGGGTAAGCAAATCGTGGTAATAGTCATTAACACCCTTTACCTCATCTACAATTTCTTTGATTCCCAAGATTAGAATTTCTCACTAACGGAGAATTCCTCAGTATAAAAAGAGCAAATTTGTTAATTGTCGAGAATCATTGTTCGGAAAATAACAGTGGAATCGACAGGAATTGAAAGTGGATCGATATTGGCTGGAATGCGATAATTAACCCAAATTAGCGAAAGCCATAAATCAGCATTGTATACAAGGTTGTTGGTAGAGGGTTGAGGGAATTTAGAAGTCCCTTCCAAATGAGTTTTGCTTGTCTATAAAGGTATCGCCAATGGAATGGAACGTCTATGAAGCTGGTTCAGACAATAATAAATGGAAATAGTTGTTATTTATTTAAATAGTAATAGCAATATTACACCCAGTTACGGATTGCTCGGGCAATTTGGAAGCTTGTAACTAAAAGGTTGTCCAACGTTAGTAGAATGTCATTGGAAAGGCTCAGGAATTGTTTTCAAACCACAAAATTATTCAAAATAGCAGTTTAAATATTTCACCTAATTTCCAGTCTTTCAAATTTGAAATATTATACATACTCATATGAATCTAAAAATTATATTTCAAATCATTTTTTCTATAACCACTTCAACAATATTTTTTTAATATTTGCTGTATAAGCTATATCTGAGAAAATCCATAATATTTTAATACAGCTGCGACTCAATAATCAATCTGGTGACAATTTTCTACTGTTTGCGATCCGGAAGGTTATAAATTCAAGCAAGATATTAAATATTGTCTTGTTTCACCGATGTACAGATCAATACATCACAAGCAGTACGTTATGCTTTACGTAAAATTCTACAAGCTTAACTGAAAAAAGATAATCATGTGTATCAGCTAAAAAGTATTTGAATTGGACAAACTATTCTTCATACTAAATCCTTTTCGAAAGAAGAAAAAGAAGAATGTCCTAATTGGAGTTAGTGAAATTCCCAAAAGTTTCTAGTGTTTGATACAATCAACGGTTGAGCTGCTGACTCAGCTGCTGTGTTCAGACGGGATGCTGCCTCTCAACTGTTTATCATTACACGTATCGGCAATTATTTGCGCTTTGTATACTCAGCGCTGTCAAGGATGACAGAAAATTTATTTCGCCATCTTTGGCGCTGTCGACGTGTTCGGTCAACAAGATCACATAGTAGTAATAAATAGTGAAATGATTGTATCCAATGAAACAATTATACGTTTGTTGTTTTTTTATGGGGTTAATTTTCCTGGTCTATGAACATTTCATCAATTTCTGTTGTATGCACCCGGTTTTTCTTCATACCTTCGATCAATTTCTATTGAAATGTAAAGCCCTCCTAATAATTTCCCACCAACTACTTTAACCTTACTATACTACAGTAATTCATCCTCAAACAAAGTTCAGGATTATATTTGAATGGACTGGGAATTGGATTTTAGTTGCAGAACTAAACTGATAGTCGCAAGAGACTCCTGATTAGATTCGGTATCCTAATAGGCATTAATTCTTTAATAATACCATATAAATCACCCATTTGATTGATTCAACTAACTATTATTGACTCTAGGATCTTGTGTACAAAGAAGAAGAAGACTTTTGGATTGATTAAATGGTACATAAGTGACTGAAATTACTTTTATTAGAGCGATAAATAATATCAAAACTGTAAACTATGATGGGTCGAATTAAGCCGAAATTAATTAAATAGAGCATAAAAGACCCACAGTAGTAACAGAGAGACGGCAAGTTAGAAATTCAGGAACATCCGAACGTTGCAGATACACGAACGACTGAAAATGATGAATTCCTTGGGAGTTAGTTTAGTCAAGTGATGTGTAAATCAGTGAATAATGCATTTGTGTAATCACGTGAATATTGTTATTAAGGTCAATAGAGTTGAATAGGGTTTCTGGAGAGAATTTCTATCCACAATTTTAATGTGAAAATAAGAAAATAATTTATATATCAATCGTCACAAGTCATGTAACTTCATATAGGATATCTATAGAATTATAATGTGTGTTGCTTTTTTTATTATTTGATATGTCTTATGTACACCACTCTCCTTATCAATCTAGGCAATCATCAGACAAAGATAAAATCGTGGGGCGCGTTAAATATTCATCAACAGTCATCCAAGGCTACGATACGCCCCACGACTTTATTTTTTTGCATGATTGGTGCCCTAGAAGGGTGTGCTTTATATTAGTGTCTGATCGTTAAGGGTAAATGAAATATATTTTAATGGGAAGTAGATAGATTTTTCCTTTTTCTCTCAATTTTGAGATCATAAAATGACTATCGCATCCACTCAAATTATGAAAAATGACTGGTCCAACAAATAGTTTTTGAAAATTTCATTTACATGCTTGGTGTGCAAAATTTCTGAACTCTCCCGTAAAGTGATCGTGATCTCCAATAATGATATCTGTGAAAGAAAAATATATTGGAAGGTATAAGTGGAACACTGTTGTGTAATTTGTTTATTTTTGGTTTTATTGGATAATTATGAGAAAGGTCCTTGTAGTTTAAGTTTAATAGTCTAAAAAAACCTATAACACTTGTAGAACGTACCGGAAATCATGGACAATACCACTAATAACTAATTGATGGTTTTACATACCTCCATACTACAGTAGATATATTGTGGTGCGATCTAGCGGCACGTGTCGAAAGTGGAAATGAGGTAGAAAAATAGTTAACCATAAAGTGTAATTGGGGTCAGCCTCACTCACTTAATAATGTCATTGTTGCCATGTTTAAATCATAAACTAAATATTTAATCGATCCTATGAAAAACCAACCTGTGGAAATTTATTTATGGTTATCTTAATGATGCTAATGTGAACATAGACTGTATGACTATTGTGTTTTGGTATTTTATCAATATCACATATATATTCAAGGTGGGTCTGTCTCCGGTTTCCACAGGAACAGTAAAATATCTAGTTTATAATTGAAACATGTCAACATTAACAATATTAAGTGAGTGAAGTGCGGAACACCTACTTCCGACACGCACCGCTAGATCGCACCTCAATACGATTCACTGCAAGATGGAGGTATGTAAAACCATCAATTCCTTCAGTATTTTCTTCTGTTTCACGAAGTTGCATTAATGTTAAATGCATTTGCAGATGAATGCAATAACAATTTTAGTAATGAATTTGTGTATTTTGTTTCAGGTGCCCCTGTATGTGCTGATAATAGAATCAACTCTAATTGCAGCAGGCGTAGCAGTTCATCCAGGTAGGTGTGACATCTATAAATTATTAATAGTTGTCACTCATTTACTACCAATTCCCACATAACTATAGTAACTTATTGCAACAACCATTTTGGATAGTGATAATATTTTGAACACCTTCAGCCTTGGGGGATGTGAATACGAAACGTTTGTTCATTAAAGTTCAAGATATACTCCAGCTAGATTTTAAATAGTTGTCTGGATTAAATAGTTTCATAAAGACTGGTCAAATATCTACTCGGCAATAAAGTTCGCTAATTCCATGTGGATTAAGATAGTTATATTTGCAGGTGAGATAAGTAATATCGCATTAGTGTTTAATGAATGGCCATTTGCACAACGATTATATTATTTGTCGAAAGTTTTAGACGTACGCGAGATAAATTTGAGGATTAAACGAAGTTTTAAAATATATATATACAGCTTCCCATTAATAGGAAAACAACACATTTCGCAAATTATCACAAAATATGATAAAGTTGGTTCAGATAAATTTATTTTTGATTCGGCATCATCGACCTCAACAAATTAAGTCAATAGCCTAGTGCTTTGTGTAGACTTCTCTGCTGTTTCCTGGTGCCATTCAGTAAGTAACACTAGAGCCCAGCACTGATATGTCGAGAGGAGATTCTCTCTTTCAAATGCAGCAACTGCCTTTTGTAATACAATATTTTATTGATTTATTGGTTCCGCACAACCACTCGGAGGCTTCGAGACCTCGGCACCTCAACTTAGCTATTCTTTTCAAATGTTTATTTTACTTATTTCAATGGTAAATGTATCAGATATACCTAACACTAAAAGACATCAAAATTTAAATGAACTCCTTTACTTTCATTTTTTCTTAAGCTGCAATAAAATTATTTCATTTTAACTCTCTCTAGAAGCACCAATAATAGTGTCTGCTAGGGACAATTACAAGAGTTACAGAATAAGTTTTGAAAACAGTAGCGGAAGTTTGAAAACTCCATGGAAAAAGTCAAAGACATTATGAACACCATTAAAGAAAGAAAATTGCTCTTCTTTTAGCACAGACTACAAAGTTCTAATACTAAAACAATTTACTGAGAAGCACTACAAGAGTTGTTGTAACACTAAGGAAATACGAATTTATTTATCTCGCTCTCCATTTAAAGAACAAAGTTATTTTTCCGTTTACAAATTTATATATATATATATAATACATAGGTACCTATACAGTGTGTCCCAAAAAGTTTTCGATATGGTTCCCATTAAATTGGACACGTTTTATAAGCATTTGGTAACCAAAAACATTAGTTTATTTAAACACAATCAATTGAAAATTTAAATAAACTCAATCATCGTGGCAGATGCTGTTCAATGTTTGCCTATTAAATAGATCCACATGAACGCCCATGCCGACAAATGTAATAAAATTGTCAGTCTCAAACAGTTTATTTACTTAGTTATCCGTTTGTTTACATCAAACCGTTAGAGTACATTTATTCAACCGACTTTTGATAAACTTCGTAGTCAAATAGTTATGTAACCTGAGAACTATTATTGATCCAAATATTTACTTTACTGTCGAATCTGGAATATCGAATAGCTCAACACTAGCTGAATTTGGTTAGTACGAATTAAACTTGTTCACTATCTGTGAGACAGATTCATCACTCTTTTTTCGAATTATAAAAATAAAAGCAGATAAGAAAAAAGTAGAGGAGAGAGCTGTTATTATCTAGTTGAAGCAAAAGAAAAAGTTACAGGACGGAAAGAATGAAAGTATCTGATCTGAATTCTCTGTAGATAGATAGACTGGATATTCATTCACTTGTGTGATGCTTAATAGCCCAGGCAATTGAAATACATCTTTTGTACCATTTCCATTACAGAAGCTTAATGTATTTTATATGCCACTAGTTTGACTGGGGGATTCTTAGTATAATGGTTGTATTAATTCCTCTTCAAATTACTTCCGACTGAGTCCTATGCGAGTAGCTGTTCCATATATTCTGAACATAGATCCACTAACTTTTGCTATTTTGTGAAAATGTTTCCTCAGGATGCAGTGTCCAGTAACGAGGTCGGTAGCTATCTCCAAATTTCTCTCAACCAGCTTTACTAGCCTGGTTTGTTTCTGTCAACCTCCATATGAATTGATGCTCTTCATCTAGCCATCTTCTGATTTCAATCCATATAAGACCTGGATATATTTATATGTGTTGATTGCTTCACAACCAGATTCATAAAGGTTATGGATACTTTGTGAACACTTAGACAAATACACTGACATACTTTTTGAAGCTGTGAAATGGCTATGAATACCAGACAAATTAATAAGGTTAATAAGAATGACTCTTCAGAAAACAGGAAACAAAATAACCTGGAATAGTCACAAGTCAACTCTCTTCAGGGTCGGAAACGGTATAAGACAAGGAGATTATCAACTGCTTTACAAATTAGAAAATAAATTGCCCGAGAAGTAGATGTTGCTTTCTGGTGAACGGTATCTTTTGGTATTAATTTTCTAATTTGTAAAGCGTTTTAATAGTTTTACACTATTATTTTGACGTCTATTCATAACACGCTTTATTATGATTATTGATACAGGAAACTGTAATCAAGTAAATGTTTTTTTCAACTTGGCGCTAGAAGCCATTATTTGAAGATCCAAAGTAAAAACAGATGGTACAATTTATAATAACGAAGATCAGAGAAATCTCAAGAAAATTACAAAAAATATAGCACAACAAGCAGGACTGAAAATCAATAAAGAAAAAACAAAATATATGATCCTAGGAGACACTGGAGGTATAAATCTGGTAGTGAAAGCAACAAACGAAAACGAGTACACTTTCCAAAAAGTAAACGAATTTATTCTAGGAGTACCAACTAGCAATATGCAAAAGGAACAAGAAATGAAGTCAAGAATTAGGAAAGGCAACAGAAAATTTGAAATGCTTCAGTCACTGATTAAACCAAAACACTGTTCAAGAATTATTAAGATAAGAATCTATAATACCATTATAAAACCCACTGTGTCGTACGAAAGTGAAACATGGACCACAAAAAAAAACAGGAAGAGAAGCTGGAGCGATGGGAACCTAAAATACTTAGAGAGGAATCTTCGGAGGCATAAAAACACCTGAAGCGTGGAGAAGGAGAGCAATTGAAGAAGTAAGCATGTTGTACGGGGAACCAAAAATATTATCAAGAATAAAAACACAGAGGTTGAGGTGGTTGGGACACGTAGAAAGATTAGGCAAAGAAAGAATGACAAAATTGGCGCTCAATATTACTCTAATTGGGAAAATAAGAAGAGGGCGGCCAAGAAAAAGATGGTTTGAATGTGTAGTGTCTCATATAAATCAACTGAAAATACGAAATTGGAAAGAAAAAGCTAAAAATAGAAAAGAATGGAGGAAGGAGAAACTAACTATATGTAAAAAAATTATAATAGATTTATGAACCAAAAATCTGATACAATAAATATAATAGAACTAGTCTCTCAATTTGTAGAGTACTGTACAGTAAGACTTCTTCAGAAGCTTACACACACAAAAAATAAAAAGGAATAGATACTAATATAAGTTACCCAAAAACAATATACACTAAACCAAATGGACATCATTTTAGCTATACTCAAACAGACTCGACCTAACAATAAATATTGCACATTCGTCCTATGGATAACTAGTACACTAATGGGTTGTGGTCAGTACAGAAATTAATTAATAAAAGTTGAGGTGAGCAATAAACAGAGAAGTGGTATCCATAATGCAGCCTCGACGACAGCTGAAACCGTAATACTACAAACTTGTGTATACCATGCAGCGAGACATTGCCATAAAGTTTGAAATTTCTAGTTTGTAAGTGTACCTTCCACCCAACTTTAGTTATATGAGGAAAAACAATATTGTGTGATATTGAACATTGGGTATATAAATCATTTTGTTCATTTAGAGTACATAGGGATTCATATTTAATTAAATAGATTTGTTGGAGATATAAGTTCAAATTATTTGCATGTCTTCAATAAAATGTTTATTTCATCTCCACCCTTTTTGGGTTAGAGAAAAATTGTATTAAGTATTTTGAATTCTCCCTTGTTGTCTTGAATAAAACTATTCTCTGTTATCAGATCTGCAGTTTACGTATCACTTATGTATCATGAATCACATTGCCTATACTATAATATCCACTTCCCAGCCTTTATATCTTTCGAGTTACAAGTGGCGTGGAATAAACTTCTTTTCTTTATCCTACAATTTTCTTTTCGTTTTGATCTTATTTGTGGCTTTCATTTTATCTGGTTCTTTTATTCCATTTTTCATTCTATTTACTTCAATTGAAAATTCAGTTTCCATCATAAACATTATTTTTTAATACCGAAAAAATGACAACCACTTCAATTGCTGAGACAGCTTTAAGGTTGAAAGTGTAAAATAGATTCTGTGATTACTAGTTCAATAATCTCGATAAAGCCTGTAAAATTTGTTTTTCCTGATATAGAATATGACAACCACTTTAATTGCTGTGACAGCTTTAAGGTTGAAAGTGTAAAATAGATTCTGTGCTGACTAGTTCAATAATATCGATAAAGCCTGTGAAATTTATTTTTCATGATATAGAATAGAAAAGAACCTTTTCATATCTGCTTATTCCTTTCAGCAAATAAATTGAAACTGATAAGTATTATCTTGAAAAAAAAACAATTAATTCAAAACCTTTTTGAGAAGAAATACATCCACCCCACTTTCTTATCTTCAGGCATTTTAGAATTACACTGTAACAAGTTTCGATTTTTACACTTAATAGTATAAATTGGTAGCCGAGGATTTTCTGATAAAAGAAATAGTCAGTTTTTCGATAAAATCATTCTTTCGCATTCAAATAGTGTAATGAAATTTTCGAAAAAACATATTTTCAACATAAAAAGTCCTGTGAATACCACAAAATTATCAATTTTGGAATGAAATTCCAGTAAAGTATTCGAAAGAGAATAATTAAATGGGAAAAAAATGTTCAAGAGCATAACTTGAAGGGTTTCCATCTTGTGAATAATAAATGTGGAAGTAGTGAAAATATCCAAAAATCCACTTTCTGAAATTTAATGTATTCATAGCTCGACTAATTGAAGATATAGAACGTTGTAGCCTACGGCATTGGATTCAGGGGAGCATTTTACCTATAGATGAAGATTTTGAGTCAATATTTCCAAGTATTGGGGGAGATATCAGAGAGAAATTTAAATCGCGAAATATTTCCATACCTACCACTTGCTTCAAAATTTCCTAAAAAAAAAAACTTGACACATAAAATTGGCTTTAAATTGGTAACCGTGGGTTTTCTGATACGGGAAAATAAATGTCACAGTCAGTTTTTCGATAAAATCATTCTTTCGCATTCAAATAGTTTAATGAAATTTTCGAAATAACATTTTTTCAACATAAAAAGTAAATACCACAAAATTATCAATTTTGGAATGAAATTTCAGGAGACTATTGACAAAGAAAAATTTAAATGGGAAAATAAGTTTCAAGGGCATACATTGAAGGGTTTCCATCTTGTGAATAATAAATGTGAAAGTAGTGAAAATATCCGAAAATACACTTTCTGGCACTTAATGTCTTCATAACTCGACTGATTGAAGAGATAGAACGTTCTAGTCTCCGGCATTGGATTCATCGGGTATTTGACATATCGATGTGGATTTTGAGTTGGTATTTCCGAGCATTAGGGGAGTAGTGAAAATATTCGAAAATCCACTTTTTGAAAATTAATGTGTTCATAACTCGACTGGTTGAAGAGATAGAACGTTCTAGTCTCCGGCAATGGATTCAAGGGAACATTTTACATGTAGATGTGGATTTTGAGTCGATATTTCCAAGTATTACGGGAGATATCAGAGGGAAATTTAAATCGCGAGATATTTCCCTTGCTTCAAAATTTCATACAAAAAAAAACTTGACACATGACATTGGCTTTAAATTGGTAACCGGGGGTTTTCTGATACGGGAAAATAAATGCCACAGTCAGTTTTTCAATAAAATCTTCCTTTCGCATTCAAATAGTGTAATGAAACTTTCTGAAACTTAATGTATTCATAACTCGACTAATTGAAGAGATAGAACGTTCTTGTCTACGGCATTGGATTCAGGGGAGCATTTTACATATAGATATGGATTTTGAGTCGATATTTCAAAGCATCAGGGGAGATATCAGAGAGAAATTTAAATGTCGAAATATTTCCATACCTACCCCTTGCTTCAAAATTTCCTACAAAAAAAAACGTGTCACAAGAAATTGGCTAAGATGCATTAGATTATATATATTTTTTATTTTTAATAAATAAACTAGCATTTTATGGGTTTATGATGTGTCTTCAGATACTCAAGTCTGAAAATTGATGAAATCTAACTTAATGTTAATTTTTTTCTCCAGTTTGCTTCAAAACTCGCAATATTTTCTAGATTAAGATACGTTGTTGCAAACAATACGTTGATGTATAGTATAAATGTCACTATCAGTTTAAACATTATTTACACCAGGAGAAAATAATTTAATTTTAAAAATATTAATATAGAAAACATATATAAATGAGAGTATTATTTCCATTCTCCGTTGTATTACAGCTTTAACTTTATTTAAAATGTTGAAAAAAACTGTATTTGCGAGGTAAGCTTTTTAAAAACTCCGGTTTTACCAAATTAAGGATTCCGTCTCTCAATTTTCATGAGTAATATGATCTTGTCTCGCTATTGACATTAAATGCAGCGCTTACTGAGCTTCTTTTTGTTAACACCATAATAATCTCTCGAAAGGAGTAAAATATTTTGGAATTAAAATTAGCTCGTTCAAGCAAACTTTACTCAAAACTACGTTAATAAGATGAAATCCTTGATGAATTCGTGGATATAACTTTGATAGTTACATTTTGGTAAAACTGCTGTTGTTTTAAATTAATTGATATACTGTTATTAGCTTATTACTATGCATCTGATATTTCGGGAGTAGCCTAATATTGAAACCCGATATTGTATATTGAGTGGGTATTCAGTTCACTGACATGATTACGGCATGATTAAAGCAATTACAATTGCAACATATTATAGTAATAAGGTAAAATATAATGATATAATGTGTCCCTTCCAATTTAAAATGTTTGTTTTTGAAATATTTACTGTAATAGGGAAGATATGAAGAGAAAGGAAGAAGGATAAAAATAAGTAATTGGAACACAATGAAAAAATGGAATAGTAGGAAGGTGGTAGGAGATAATAGTGGGATATGGAGGAAGAGGGAAGTGGATGAGTAGAGGAGAGAGATGTGGGTGGAAGGGGAGGATATAACAAAATAGGCGATGAGGGCGTGATGATGAAAGGAAAGAAAGAGAGTGAGAGAGAAAAGTTAAGAGAAATGTGGGAGTGGAAGGAAAGAGAGGAAGAGAAGAGAACATATGTGGAAATAAATCTCCAAAGAGAGTGGGAGAAAACTCCAAATTTTTCTTACATAAACACTTGATAAATTTAATTTAAAAAGTAGTTCGTCCCTTATTATTTTTATATTATCGGAAAATATTTGGGAATGTTAAAAATTTCCGCATCCAGACGTTCAAGAATAATAACTGATTCCATCGAGTTGGCTAGGGGAGTTTGGAAATCTATTCAGAAGGGTCCGGGTCGAACATATGACAATGTTAAAGTGATTTTTCGCATCACAAAAGATTAATAACTTTTCCATCTTTTTTTCATCTTCATTTCTTATCTTATTAAAAGAAATTCTAAATAGGAGTTAACTTTTTCCCAAACTAGCAACAACTTCGCGACAATATGATTAGAAGTTAAGCGTAAAATTGTCTTATGTATACTTATGTACAATAAATTCTTCTTATGATCCGTTACTGGATTATAGACTAATATATTCGTTTCAACGTAGCTCAGGTGCATTAAATACATCTGAGATTTCAAGTGCTCCACAGAGAATATTAAAATTAAAAGTAGTTAATAGTTCTTGGTAATTTTGCGACAGAGGGAAAGTAATCGCAGAACGTCGTAAATGGCAAAGGTGAAATATAGTTCCGTTAAAGTTTGAAATAGGCTTCATTTTGAAATATCTCCGCTGAAACGTCTTCGTTACTTTAGACTCATTTGATTAGCATGTTTTTTCTTTGATCACGAATCATAAAAAGTAGAAAATAAAGATGAAGATAGCAGAGTTGATAATGAATGCCATAAAGAGTGATATAATTCACTCGGTTAACTACTTCCTATACTAAGGGTAGGAGCAACCCAATCCAAGATTTCGAACTTACGTTGGACGTTATTATCAACGGAAAGGGGCAAACACTTACTATACCGATGGGTCAAAAACGAACAAAGTCCTGGGAAATATTCCAAGCGGCAATAGATTTTTGTGTTCAAGAGAGCATCAAAACGAAAATCTCAACTCAACCAGAATATTTATTGCGCCTGATAGCCAGGCTACTTTAAAGTCTACAAATTATAAGTCTAAAACAGTCTGGAACTGCAAACAATCCCGGAAGCAGCTGGTTATACTCAACAAAGTAACTTTGTGGTGCCAGGGTATAAAATAATTGTCGGAAATGAGATTGCTTATGGTCTATCGGACTTAAACCATTTTGTGCTACCCCAAAAAGTCGTATTATAGAGTAAGTCCGAAAAACTTAGTCCAGCCTACTGAAGAAATACTCCAGGCAAAAACCAGGCAAATAGGTTCTCACGACCTCCTGTTTACTACGCTTAATTGCTCTAGGAGCTTCAGAAATCTGATCTCAGAGTAATCACAGGAACTCTCACGGAACACATTGTCTGCAATTGCTGCCTTAAATACCTGGAACAGGACTACTTAGAGCCTAATCAGGTTACAAATCTATTTCCAGCACTGATAATAGGTTTCTTATAAGCCTAGATGTTTTAGACTGAAGGATAGATGTAGGATTTACAAAAAAGATCGTATAGGTTCCACGCCAATTGACCCCCTTGTGAACTAATCTAATCTAAAGCCGGGCTCAGACGACTCGTGTACTTGGCAAATAATCGTTACTTGTGTATACTTGGCATGTCATGTGAGTGGGCTACTTGTACCTGCTTGTACAATTAATTGTCACTCGTTTGTTTTTCATTTCGAGTCGGTAAAAATGGTCGGAGTCAAAGGGATCACGATTATTCGTACACTTGCCAAGTACATAGTTGTAGAGGCGCTCAAACGAAATGCACAAATAACTTGCTTCTACTAGTGCGACTATTCATTTAGTTTTCAAAGACTACCAGAAGCGTGCAGACGTTTTTTTGATTCAAATGGAGTGGACAAATGAGATTGTGTTGGAATTTCCTGTTTTTTATGAAAATGAGCCTATCGTTTGGATGGTTAAACATAAGGAAGCGGAAGCAACAGCTAAATTCTCCGGACGACCGCTATTCATAATGGCAGCCACACCACTGTGCTCTATTCATTTGTAAATCAAGTTTTTTTTATTTAGCCAAATGTTCGCACTGCTTGCCATCGCAATTCGCAAAGCTCGTGTACTTGCCAAGTTCGCAAATAATTGTGAATTCGCCAACTACACGAGTCATCTAAGTCTGGCTTAATCTACTACACTAACTGTGCTGGGCTCATTTGGTACAAACCAAAATCTATGGAACGATAAATAATGTACACTAAAAAAGAGATGTCCTAACGAAAAAAAGATGGACACTGCCTTAAGCAAAGCATATGGTAAAATTGTCAACTGTCAGCTGTCAATGTTTCGCAAAAATCTTAGGCTAATGTCCAAGCTGAGCTCAAAGAGATTTAGTATATCTCCTATTGTATGTTGAATGAACTTTCTAGATATTTTTGTTTGTAATATAAAGTAGAAGTCAAAAGACATACATATACAATATATACTACTCTTATGCTAGTATTTTTTTAAGTAGAATATAAATATAGAGCTGATATTAAAAAATATATATATAAAATAGCGTCGACAAAACTTTTCTTGGTACAATAATTTGAATACGGAACTTTATTGGAGTTTCTTTTGTTTGTATTGCCATGCTGCTCGTGACACAGGAATTTTTATGGTATGTAAAAAATGTGAGAGCCATAAAATTCTTCTGATACCCACTCGTATTTTATTTATAAAAGAATAAACTACTGGCGTTTTTCAAACCTTTTATGTTTGAGCGCAATGCTTTTGTAAGTCATTAAAAAATATTTATTGTTGGTATAATAACAGAAAATCAAAAAAAGTTAGAAGCTACTTCATTAGAAGTGGCTCAATTTTAGTTGTATATTTTCAAAATATCCACTTAACTGTTCAATGGAAAAATAAACAATGACAGTTGAAAAGAAATTCTGGATTTAATTCGTATTACTTTTTGATAACCAATTTATTCCTAATCGATGGTATGGTGTTCCTTATTCGTTTGGGTGGTGCTCAATAACCCAGGAACTAAGCGTTTGTACCATTTTCCATATTATCTACTTGCATTCTAAAAGCTTCGTGTCTTCTATTAAGGCCACTAGTTTGACTGGAGGATTTTAAGAAGTTCTTATAGTTGTATTATATTGACCCTCTGGCAACCTTCATTTGAATTGGTAGGTATTTTTTATCTAGTCAGTTCCAGATTTCCCCTTTTACGCCATCCTTCGTAATTCCACATAATGAAGTGTCCTTTAGAGCCTTCTTCAGCTAACCCGTTCTATCAATTCATTCATTTCCCGGTGCCCAAACTATAGACACTGTGTTGTCGCTTGCCATCCTATTGAGGAATTCTTTACAACTTTTTACCAAAGCGGTAGGCAATGAAACATAACACTGAACAATGTGCACACATTACCACTACACTATCTCACGCGCAATTCAATAACCAATAAGTTATCTACTCCAGAAACTGAAGATGGTTGACACAACTTTCCAAATGCCAATTGCTCTGTATTTTTTGTAACCTTCAGAAATCAATGGTTTGACGTCGTTTTATTCTAAACTTGAGTTTTTGGAGGACATGTACCGTTTCACTTCACAGCACACCTTTTTTATTGGAAGATGTCTTAAGTTGTGTAAATCCATGAGGTATATTATCCGAGGATGTTCATATTTATTAAGCAGCCATATCTTCAAGTAATTTCTTGAAAATTCTTGTACACGGTAACACTAAATCTAAGCTATATCACCCTGGTGTTAAGTATTTTAATTACGTTAAACATGCATCTTGTGCTGACTTCGTAATAACAATATAAGCTCATTGATATGAAAATTTACTCTGAATAAATAGTATAAGAGTAGATCATCCTCGATGTTCCTTCATGTCACGTACATCATGTACCGAAATAAATTGAAAAATCTGGGATAGAAACAGTACACGCTAAAGAAAGTGTGCTCGGCATAGAAAATTGTATTTCACAAATAAGATCTAGTTTGTATGTATATAGTTTTGAAATATATACAAAAAGTTATTGCTTATTCAGTAGTTCAGGTATAATAGAAGATAACGAAACACGAGTCTACAGTATTCAATTTGAGAATAATTTTGAAATGTATGAAAAAGAAGCCATTCTTGGGATATATATTTAATAGAAGGATGTAAAACATGTTATCTTAATAAGAATTCTACTTTATTATTCGTCTAACAAAAAAATTTAAAGAATTGTAAAGTATTCATCCAAGCAACACTTTTTATAACCACACATATTTACATTGATCAATAACTATTGACAGAAAAAAAAATGATTCAAATCTAAACTAATAAGTAAACGTACGTGATTCATTCGAATATAAATATTACCTATTGTTAGTGACGGGAGAGACTTATATGCACTAATCAACAGATGTGAATGGAATTACCAATATACGTGTGGATTACGAGTATATGATGCTTATTTACTACCACCTGTCCTAACCCTAATACAAGTATCCTAAGGAAAATATTAGTACATGGGCAACTAGGCTTTTCTGGCAATGCAGAATTATAGACAAAACCTTCGGAATAAGATCCCAGGTGGTTCACTGGTTCCACACAACTGTAATAAGGCACCCATGGAAGTGTTTTTTGCTGTGAATATATAAACTACAATCAAAAGCTCTTCTTGGTATTACCGGAGCTATACAGGGCTTTTCACGATGAGCGTTAATTAGACGTTTCTGGCAAACGAGACAACGAATCAACCTGAAAATTTTACAGTATGCATAAATTGATATGATCTACACGCCTAAAATATTTTAGACGATGCGCTGTTGCCGCTTCTACTATAAAGTAGCGACTACTTTAATTTTTCAAATGGAACACCCTGTTTATATTATCATATTATGATTTCTTATCACTTTGTCAACAACTTCATGTACTATTTCCCTATACCTATCTGTTACCGTTTAGAAGATATAAATTAATTTCGATTTTTTTTTACCAAACATGTACTTTTATAAACGCTGATAACCTTGAACTCTCTGGTACTAAGACGATTAAATTCGAAATGGAGTGGAGTGATACCATGAAAATCTTCACTTAGAGTCATATTTTTATTTGCCTCTTACAGGGTCTTTAAAAAATGCAGATATTTTGATCACATGAAAAAATGAGTGGAAGTCTATTTTTTCAAATGGAACACCCTGTATATTTCCACATTTTTGAGCTCTACATCCAATTTTAGGTTGACTTTGTTCAGATAACCATATTTCAGTTTCGAACAGTTTTCGAGATAAACTGTTTCAAACAGAAACTGACTTGATTTCCTTGTATTCATCACTTATTTTTGAAATTTAACAGATTCCGTTCGATAAATAATTATTAAAATACTCTTCAACCATTAAATGAAACTTCTCTTCAAACATTACTTTTATTAACGCTGATACACGAACTGAAAATAATTTCATGAATTAGTTAATTCAATTGTCAGTGTACTTCAAAATATGTTCGAACACATCTCCACCTCTACTTAAACAAACATGTAATCTCTTCAAAAGATTTTCATGTGTAGCGCTCCTGATTAAGTCTGGAGTTAAACTATTGAAAGCAGTTCTAACTCTCGATTTCATATCTTCCATTGTTGTTACTGGGTTGGAGTAAACCATATTTTTAATGAAACCCCACACAAAATAATCTAATGGATTGCCATCTGGTGTTCTAGGAGGCCAACGAAAAGGTCCATTATTAGCAATCCATCTGTCTTCGAAGATTTCAGTTAAAGCTTCGTTTACTGAACGAGAATTATGGGGTGGAGCACCATCCATTTGGTACCATACACGTTATCTTCCTGGCCTATTATTTAAAATCATTTGAACTCCATTTCTCAGTAAATCTTCATGAGACTGTTGAAAAACTAAATCGAAAAGAAATATTACGTAGTATAAAATAGATGTTACAATTACAAAAATAAGTGATGAATACAAGGAAGCCACGTCAGTTTCTGTTTGAAACAGTTTATCTCGAAAACGGTTCGAAATTGAAATATGATTATCAGAACAAAGTCAACCTAAAATTGGATGTACAGCTCAAAAATGTGGAAATATACAGGGTGTTCCATTTGAAAAAATTGACTTCCACTCATTTTTTCATGTGTTCAAAATATCTGCATTTTTTAAAGACCCTGTATGAGGCAAATAAAAATATGTCCTGGAGTGAAGATCTTCATGGTATCACTCCACTCCATTTCGAATTTAATCGTCTTAGTACCAGAGAGTTGAAGATTATCAGCGTTTATAAAAGTACATGTTTGGTAAAAAAAAAATCGAAATTAATTTATATCTTCTAAACGGTAACAGATAGGTATAGGAAAATAGTACATAAAGTTGTTGACAAAGTGATAAGAAATCATAATATGATAATATATACAGGGTGTTCTATTTGAAAAATCAAAGTAGTCGCTACTTTATAGTAGAAGCGGCAACGCCGCATCGTCTAAAATATTTTAAGCGTATAGATCATATCAATTTATGCATACTGTGAAATTTTTAGGTTGATCCGTTGTCTGGTTTGCCAGAAACGTCTAATTAACGCTCATCGTGAAAAGCCCTGTATACAGAACGGGATCAGCAACAATAGAAGCTCTTATTGGCTTTTCTCCTCTGGAACATGCTGATACAACTGGGACAATACTAGATTAACCCAAATTTTGAATGAATTTAAATAGCACGACACCAGTACTGGGCGAGTGGATATCATCATCCTATCCAGGGAACAGGAGATGTATCCAGTTAATATATGGCTCACCGACGGTTCTAAAGCAAACCTTGGCACTGGGGCTGGTATAAACGTACCTGAAAGAAGATGTTATTTAGCATTGGTCGATGTACATCCGTATTTCATGCCGAAATGATTCCCGCCATAGCCTATATTGATGAAAACATCATGGCCAATAAATTAATAAATTTACCTGCATCCAGGCTCTGTCTAAGGCATTAGCAGTCCAACCAATAAGTCTAAACTAGTAAAAAATGGCAAGAGACAACACAGTGTCTTTGGTATGGGTGCTGGGACATGAGGGGATTGCAGGTAATGAATTGGCCGAAATTAGAAATCTGCAAAAATAATATAATTTATTCATGTTCTATCAACCACTAAGTTAATAAAACTTCCTAAAGATTTAATTATTCTTTTTTAACGAGAACATAGTCTGCTTTAATTTGATAAAAATCGTAAATTATCCAATCCTTTGCGATGGAAAATGTCTTGCAAATTTCCTGAAAAATTGGTCCTTGTTACAGATTTAATAAAACAAACTGAGGACAAATTAGCAATTCAAAGACAAACTTTACAAAGTATAAAGTAAAATTGGCTTCTATTGATTTGCCATAACTTAGCGCCCCATTTGAAGCTGTGTGTTGGGATTTCAAAAATTTTCAAGCATAGGCGTAGATAAAAATATTTCATTTTTACGTCTACTGAGAACTGAGAACTCTCCTCAATTAGAGCTATTTCGATATGTGTTAACTACGCTTACTGGAAACAACGGCTAGCGTGAGCTCTAAATCCTGTTTGGCAGACATATAGACTTTAGTTTGGTTGATAATGATACTAAAGTTATAGACTAAGAGCCAGGTACATTTTCGGTCAATTATTTATTCTCGAAAGAAACTTCGTAAAATGCATCAGGGACTTATACTATGAACACTCGCGACCGTCAGCTGCGACTCCGTGGGTAGGGCGGACAGTGGCAGTCTTCCACGCATGGAGAAAAAAAAGTTTTCTCAGTCATTTCCTCTCATTTGAAAATTTGTCAGATTATAGTTTACCTAGTATTTTGAAAGAAAATCAAAGTCAGCTGACCATAACACGGTGGATTATACGCTACCAACGCCCACCCCACCCACGGAGTCGCAGCTGACGGTCGCGAGTATTCATAGTATAAATCCCCAATGCATTTCACGAATTTTCGATTGGGAGGGACTTGGTCATGAAAGTCTGTCACTGGCTCCTGGGCTTTTAGTTGAAATGTCCCCACAACATCACAAAATATACTTTTAATCGGAACTGTATAGAAAAGTGAAGCTGAGCTGACGATTTAAAAGACTCTATTAGATGAAACACAATATATTAATCATATTTTTTATTTGAAAAAATATAACCTACACCACTGTATGCAAAACATGATTGATATGAAACTGGAATTGACAAGAACATAACAAATTTTGTTATTTGTAGAGTTGGCTGACATTAGAAGCTACTCAGATTAAGAAAACTTCGAAGTATAACAAATCGATGTAATTTAATGTTCCAAGTTTTTCGTTATTGACGATTTTAAACTAAGCATGACATATTTTTGTTGGTATTTCAAAGGATTCAAAATGAATAAATTTCAAATAGCACACACGCTTTAAAATAATTTTGTTTTCTCCGTGAATGAAATATTCCTTCGAATATGTGATATGTTCGATAATACGTAACGATATAACATTTACGAGCGCAAGCAAACGAGATTCATCTTGTTGCCACAAAATGAACCGCGGTGTGAAAATAAAATTTAGAAGAATGTAGAAAGTAATAGGGTGAGATGTAGCCGTACAGGTTATATAGATAGGAGTATGCATGTCATAAGCTTGTGTGTAAATGAAAACGCCAAGTCATTGGAAAAACAAAAAAGATAAATGCTCCATGATCTTCCTATTTTTTTTTATTGATCGATTAGTACCAGATGCTTCGTGTCCTCGGCACCTCAGGCTGAACAGTCTTTCCACAAGATCCTTTTTGTAGGAATCCTAACAGTCGCAGGAATTTATTTTTCTAATTAGTCAGTGCTTCGCAGTTGACGAAAGTTTTTTAGGCGGTTTTAAATCCTTGCTTTGCTGAGGTATCTGCCGTTTCATTGCCTACAATACCCTTGTGCGCCGGGACACACAAAAGTATCACCCTATCGTGATTTGCCAGTCCCAGACCAGTCTGGATTTGATCAGGGGGCAAGTTAAGGACTTAAGTGCTACCTGACTATCGGATAGTATGAGTATCTTTTGATGTTCATTTGCAAGCACGTGTCGATAGCGTAGATTTCCGGATGGAAATTCGATGGAAACTTCCTCAAAGACGCGAAGACATTGCACCTGGACACCAGCTCCTGTGTCTCTATCAGTTTTAGATCCGTCAGTGTCTCACAACAGCTTGACTGCATGCTTCCATCCCGTTCCAGTTTAGCCTTTGAAGATCTAATATCCTCATTGCAGCTTTCCTTCGGCCACCATACTAAGGCACCGTGGGCCTCATCTCAGTTATGTACAGCCAGTGAACGATCCGAGGTTTTTTCCTTTCTCGGATGCTGGTCCTTTCGCCAGCTACATCTAAGCCTCTTAGTATCTCTATTTTTTTGTTTTAATTGTTCCAAATTATCATTTGCTTCTCACTATTCCGTGTTTTTAATAATTCGTGTTTGGTTCTTAAATAAGACGTATACTTTCTCAACAAGATTATTACCTTTATTGCATTCTGTATAAAAGTTAATAATTTCGTACTTCAACAAACTTTTTAGCGACACTGTCTTTGAATTATTTATAGCTGTAATTATCTCATTTTATCACTCGAATCACAAAGACGGCAAATTTTAAATTGTTACCGCTATAAAACCCTAAACAAAGTTAACATCGTGCTCTGCTCATCAGAAGCTGGAACTTTCCTGACATAAAATAAATTAATCCTCTTAAGCTGCTACGTTTCCCATTTTTAAACCAAAATGGGTTATTTAGCATATGGATTTTTAGTACTTTTTCGTTGAATCGATAATGATACGACATTCAACATTTTAGTTTACGAAAAGTGGTCCATGAAATGTACGGCAAAATAAAGCATGTATAATAACATTTTTGTTAGTTGATTTTTAATCGGGGATTCGATATAAACGCTACTCTACCAAGCAGCAGAAAACGGTATTAGTTTGTTTCCATTGTTTCATAACCTCACTTTCTTTGCCATAAGATTTCCTTCCTTCAATATCAGTTTCGAGGTTGTTATTGGTTTTTTTTTCGAAATATTTTTTAAAAAAACCATTTTGTGATAGTCAGCCTTAAAACCAGTAATACATTTGTTTATTTAAGTTGATAAGCATTATTTTTGTTGAACATTGCATGAGAATGATAAATATTCAACCTAAAAATATTTACTTTACAAGGTTCTGATTTACCATTACCCTAACATGAAACCGAATCCCTTGTTTGTGTATATCTTAAAGTTTCGTTACATGACCTACATGGAGTTTAATCAACAAACTAAATATTTAAAGTGGTTTATGAATATATTTGTATTAATATGATATGAGCTTGAAAACTCTAACGTTCAAAATAAATATTTTTTTTTAAAATCAAAATATTTTGTTACAGGTTGTGAATGCATCATCTTTTCTAAAATGTATGGAAAAGAAAAAGGTTTCTTCAAAAGCCCCGACTTTCCGAAACCTTATTCGCCCAATATCGATTGCCTCCTTTACACCTTCATCGGAAGTACTGATGAGATTGTCGAACTCAGTTTTTCGGATTTCGACTTACACAAGACGCAGGCCGGGTGAGTAATCACCTCAAATTTATTTTATCTAGCACATACACTTTCTGTCGAAAAAGATTATTGCCGGCATTTTTTATAGAAAAACAGATGGGAAAATCGGGAAACTGTATAATTAAATGGTCGGACAAAACCGTATTATTAACATAAGTAACATATGAAATTGAAATCGATTAAAGTAGAAAAACCCATTAAAAATATATTTATAAAAAAAATAACTGGAAAAGAATCCAAATTCTACAAGATGTTTCTATCTTTTTCAACTTAGTTTTCTTTTATTTAAATTAATTTTTATTCTTCCGTCAATGTCTAAAAGGTAGTGGTGTCCTAAAGCTTCTTATAGTCTGACAACTGTCCTAGTACAGCACAAGTATGGAGCGGAACCAACCTTGAGAAAAGTCTTATGCAAAGCATATTTCCTTAGTCGCCACTAATTACCGCCCAAGTGAACATAAAGTTACAAATTGGCGCCCAACGTGGGGCTAAACAACCCTTCAGAAAAGTCTTATGCACGCATATTCCCTGAGTATCCACTAACTAGCGCCCAAGCGAACATAAAGTAGTTGTTGCTCATATATAAAAAATCACCATGAAGTTATTTTTGCGACAATAGACACATATGAATATTACCAGTATAATAATACGTAGACTGTACATTGTTGAAATTTCAAGTGTCTATTGAAATCATCAGATATAATAATAAATTCACATTCTTTCATGGAAATTATATTAAATGTTAATGTCAACTCGTTGTTCATCTGCTCACGTTATGGTATACACGAAAATTTCGACATAATTTGATAAAAGACAATTTTATTTTCCATCGTGAAGAAGACAAATAATATTTGCATCAATATTCGAATCACGTTCCCCAGTTTTCTGTTAGAACGAAAACTAATATCCGGTCACTTGAGGCTACAAAAAATGAAAGAACATACAAGGGGATATTGGTAAATAGTAAACTTTTCAAACTTGTGAACCAAACGAAAAATGTTATAACAGCTATAACGAAAGACATCAAAATTAAGTTGATTCACAAAAAAGGATTATTTTTAATACAAATAAAGCAAAGTGAAATATGTAGATAGATATTTATGGTACTCGATATTTATTTTCTACAGAAATTGTGCATTTATGGCATTTTTAATCGGTTGAATTATAATTCATTTCCAGTAATATAAATAAATATATAATTCCCAAGTTTTTGGGTTAATTTGTATAAATAGCAGTCTATCATGCTCCTCGTTTACTGTTTCTTTTTAATATTCCACTAAGCAATCCTATTTGTAAGGTGGAAACTTGCAACTCTCTTATTAACTAGAATTGCATCACTTACAATTACATTCAAATAGAAGCAACGTGCCATACCATATTTCTCTTAATCATGTTCCCAATTCCGCTTAACTCAGGCTGGAATTTTTTTGATTATTCATATAATTGTTCATTATTAATAGGCAAAAGTTTCAATTTTTATGTACAGCTTAAGCGAAGCCATCTGATACTTTTTACGTTAATTAAACATTATTAGGAGAGGCTGATTGTTTTTTTTTATTTTCTGTACTTGGATCTCCCAGTAGCACTAGGTCTCTTCTATTCGTATGAGGCACTGTGTTCCATTTGGTGAGACTTAAATCTTAATGTATATTATTTTCTTTTTTACACTGGCATTCCAACGCATATCAGCTCATTCGTCAACTCTATCACTAATCAAGATTCCCAGGTCTGTCTTTTTCATAAATACTCTATTATAAGAGGTGGAATATTATTCTAGAACTTCTCACGTAAATTACTATAAGTAATAGGATCATATATATATATTCTCCCCGGTAGAACTTTGCTTAGCGCCATTATCGTTAGAAAAAGGTTTTCACCTACACATATTCAATCCACGTAATGAATTCTTTCATGTGAGATGTAAGAAAAGCATTTGTGACGTTTATTTATTAAACCTTTCAAGAAACACGCGGGTTTCTAATATCTCACCCAACCATATGGTTGGTTTATATCGACATTTCACTGAAGGTTGATATATTTATTATCGATTTGTAATTTTGTTTTTGCCTCTAATTCCTTTGGGTTTCCAAGATAACAGTAATCATTTATTTGGATAGAAGATATTTATCCAAAGTAATAGCCCATATATTTTTGTGATATTACATGATATACATCAGTTGTACATAAAGTGGAGATACAACGTATGGATAACACTCACTATTTTGACGATGGAGCATGTTTGAACATCTTTGAGTTTAAAGTGAATTGTCGATCTTCTTACGGGGCTCTTCTTAGAGGCCTTATTTGGCCTTCCTTCATTGCACATCATGATAATGGGAGAAACAAGAATGGGGTTATTTAGGCTGCAAAATAACCTGAGCAGCATATCAGCTAGATCAGGACACACATCCATTGAGGACATCGTAAGTGAAGCCATTTTAGATATGAAAATAGACTATATGGTCAATAAACGTCTCCCCAGCCCTAAAAATGAGGTAGAGATACCCCACAGAAAGGACTGGCAAGACCCAAGCAGACTGAAGTTTCCCCGAGGAGAGACCTGGTATACAGACGGGTCAAAGACTGGGGAAGGGACAGGAGCAGGGGTGTATAGTGAGATGAGGAACACAAGGTGTTCCTTCTCACTAGGAGTACATGCCTCTGTATTTCAGGAGGAGATTTATGCCATCCTAGAATGTGTCAGAATTAACAAACATAGGACTGACACTCATAGGATAAACATATTAACTGACAGCCAGGCAGCCCTTGCAGCTCTAAATAGCCGCAAGGTAACATCCAGACTAGTAGAAGAATTCCAGAAAGAAGTGAATGAACTGGCAGACCACAGTAGAGTAAGACTAGTGTGGGTGCCGGGACATAATGAACAAGCTGATGAACTCGCGAGAAGAGGTTCAGCAACGACATATGTTGGACCAGTTCTTGGGACCACAAAGAAGGTAGTCCGAGAACAAATACGAAAATGGGTACAACGCCAACATAGACTACAGTAGAGAAACACTCCAAAGCAGGTACACAGTAAGACCTTCATAGGTGATATATGTGTAAAACGGGCTGAAGAACTACTGAATACTAGTAGGAACAAGCTAAGAATGATTACAGGTTATCTAACGGGTCTTGCACCAGTAAAGGATCATCTGCATTAAATGGGGCTATATAACGGGGATCTCAGCTGCAGACTTTGTGGCATTGAGACCGAGACCGTAACCCACAGTTTATCCGACTGTGCCTTAGTGGTTGCCAAAAACAAATCAAAGGAAAACCGAACTGGAGCTAGCAGAACTTCAGAGGCTTGCCGGTCTGTGCAAAACAGGTACGGAGGGAAAGCAGCCTAGCTGCGACAATAGAAGCCATACTCAATATCTGCATGTTAAGGCGGAACCGAGAATATCTGCATATAGACTGGAATGTAATGGGAATTGACACCCACAGTGATTCCAGAATCACAGATGTTATCATAAATATTTGTTAATGAACATCAAAAGAGGGTATAGAGGCCAAAAGATCCTTTTACTCTCAGATAGTCAAGCAGCACTGAAATCTTTAACATGGGTTTGAAACTGCATTCACTGGGATATCAAAAACTCAGCTTTGCTCTGGGAGATAAACCTTTTTAAGCCGAGAATAATTTAATCAAAAAAGATAAATATTTTGAAACCTTTCATTTAAATGACATTCATAATTCAATAATCAATGGACTTAAATATTTAATTTAAAAAACAACAATATCTCTTGGTGACTTGAATTGTAAAACTAAAAGTTTTATTTAACTTGAGCACAATTCTTCTAAATTGTTTTTTTCGTTTGTCTACAATTAACTCCACGTCTCAGTGATTGCTCTATTCTCTGAAATGTCGCCGTAAAGTTGATTCCGAAAAAGTTAAATCAATCCGCTGCACTAGCGAAATTTCTTCCCAAAATAATTGCTTTAATTAACATAAATTTTCCAGTTGCATTCTGGGTGACTACTTGAAAGTATTCATGCACTTAGAGGAAGTCAGCGTAAATGAATACACCCCCTGGGAGATACTGATGTGCGGAGGGTTTGCGGACATTCCCAATACTCTTTATTCGTCTGGATCTGTTCTAGTCCTCGAATTTCATTCCAGTCAACATACAGCCAATTCCACTGGATTCTTAGGAAGTTTTAAATTTTTGGAAAAACGTAAGTAACCTTTTCTATACTGAACTGCATATATAATATGGTATTCATTTTTTTAATAATTTATACAGAGTGGGCAACACAAAACAATCCAGAGAGAGTTTCTGGACACCTAGTATACCAATAATTACTGAATTGTTTTTGTATGATCTTCTGGCGACCGTTGTCCACCTATAGGTTTGTATACGAACTAATAGAAGCTAACTGCAATTTTAAAAGGAAACTGTAACCTAGAGCTTGGACAACAAACTGTGGCAACATTTCTTTTATTTTTTTAGGACACGTCCAGGAAACAAGTACCACACTACCGAACTATTTCTGTTGTAAAATCAGTAACCTTTTATATTTTATACCATAAATATTGTAGGTAGATAACCTTGAATGTATTTTTTGTCAAATACAGAAGTACAAACTTAGAAGAGGATATTAATAGAAACAATTTCACGAGAAGTGTTATCGACTAATTGTCGGCGAGCGCCAAGTGTGTGTAACAAAATTTCAACGGGAAATTTCATTTTTAGGGTTATTTCGAACAGACGGCTGGAAATTGCCAAGTACCGCTTGCGACTACGAGTTTTACAGTCCGGACCACTCGCAACTTTATGGAAAGTTCTACTCTCCCAGATTTCCGTCTAGTTATTCCAAGAATATTAGATGTACTTACAAATTTCAAGGAAGGTATGTATTTCATTAGCTAATGTTAGAATAAAGAAAATTTAAAGTAGGAGGATGTACTTGCATATTACAACACAACGAATAGAAAATTTGAGACTGTTCAAAACTATTCTAACAATTCAAATCTTAATGTCAATTAACATTAATATACGATGGTTATCTTTTATATTTTGCAAAATATAGAGCTAGAAAAAAAACAGTAGATATTTTTTAAACAGTATTGGTTTTTAAAGTATTCTGTAAGAAGAGAAATCCATTTTTGCATCCTTTGGAACCCATTCTGGAAGCAGTCATTTCACTCGCTGGTTGGTACATTCAAAATAGAGTTTTTGAAGGCGTTGACTGCATCTTCTGGAGATTGAAACGTTTTACCACGCAGTATATTCCTAATTTAGGATTTAGATAGGGACTGTATGGAGGATGGTCGAACAATTCTATATTTGTTTGATTTAATACACAACCGAGCTGCTCCTATCGAAAATTCAATCACGTGATCAGCTGATAGCTGGTACTAATAGCCGCCAGCAACCAGCGGCTGCTAAAACAGCCCAATGTGACCGCTGCTTAAGGGATATTTCAGAGTTAAGCGTGTTGCCGGTCGCTGGTAGACCGGTGGTCGCATCTATTTCACAGTTGCGCTAATGCTTTTAATGTGTACAGTCAACATTGGAAGTGAACGGTGGCATACACTATACTGACTCGTACATTGACCGGTAGACGCCGAGCCGGCGAACATCGGTTACGATATTTACCGGTTTAACGTGTCTTTGACAGCGACCGGCGAACGCGCTCAACTGTGAAATGCCATATTACTTTCTATGGAAAACCGACCGGTCGCTAGTACCAAAAACATAAACCAGCTCGGCAAGGCATTCTTGTTGAGACGAAAATTGTTACGTAAATATTTTCTCGGCTAATTCCATGTGTAGATTGACTCATCAACATTGAAAATTCAGTTTAGGTACAGCTTCAAGTTAAGTAAACGTGACACTTAATTTTGACATTTGATGTCTGTTGACAGGCGCCAACTATGTTGTTATATGCAACACTTAAAAGACAACCTTCGTATACGTAAATAATAGAAAGAAAAAAGAAATTAAATTTTAATTTGCCGCTTTAGGAAAAAAGTAAATGAAAACTGAATAGCGTACAGTAAGATTAAAACATGCTTAACCTGCACTATGCTTGAAAGAGCCGGTATACTTAGCGAAACATTTTAAGGTGATTTAACTTTTTACGCCATTAAACAAAGTTACTGTAAAAACCCGGAATGGCTTGAAAATCTTATAATTTACACTCTAGTGAGAATACTTTTTCAGAATAAAATGACAAGAGATTAAGTAAGACTTCTATTGTGTTTTTTTAATTTATTCATTTTGTCATGAAAAGTGTTAGGTGACAATAAAACAAAAAAGAGGAAGACAATTTAAGTTTTACGTTTATAATAAAAGACGACAGGAAAAAATATGAACAAGCTCACGTTACTTTCTAAAGCTCAAGCCGAGATGTTTTATCGAATTTTGCTGTTTTCTCTGTAGGATTGTAACTAACTAATCACACCGTATATCTTTCTAATATTAGGTACAGATATTATTCAGTCACAGCTCTATTGAATCACTGATTCGTAACAATGAAAATCCAGGTCCAAATTAAGAAAAAAATAGGTTCTTTTTCTTTTCAACCAAAACATTCCAGTGCCGCTGTGATGACAATGATTATCGCGGTAAACGTAAAACTTTGAAACCCATTGGTTCAGCATAACAGTCCAAATGATACTCTATTGTTGTCTTTCCAGTTGTAAAATACTTAGAATAAGACGTGTACACCTAGTTTTTATTTCAGTAACTTTCTCCGGATTCTTTCCCCCTGATCAATACGGTTGAAGCTATTTTGTGTATTCTCCACTAGCCCGGACATGTTTCAAATAACTTTTTATAACCAAACTATTCGACCACAATCTTGACCAGATAATGAAGGAAACAAAGTTGTAATGTTTATCATCGAGCATAATATTGGTTTGGATTGTTGAGGGAGTATATTTATACTATTTATTTTCCACAACAAACACCTTGGTATATAAACTGCTACACAAACGTTAGGGGATGAATTGTAATACTGAATGGAGATCCACATTGTTCACAGATAAATGGAGGTATTGTATGGACGGTTTTCATATAGTCGGCGTGTTCGTGTATGGACCCTTCCTCTAGTGCCTAGAAATTCAAGAGCAGTGTACATTTATTTTAATGAGCCTACAGAACTGTTTTTAAAGGAGCCGTCCCTTCGCTGGTGTTCTGACTACAGCCTATTCAGCCAATCCGTTCCCTGTATTAACTCATACAGGTTCTTTACTGGTTTGTTGTAGAAGTCTTCTGAAGTCATTTGGGGTCTTCCATACAGTTTTTGCCTCATGTGTTGTGTTGCATAATATGTGCAGAGCTGTTTCGATGTTCTTTTTTGCATCATCATCTGCAGTACAGAACTGTTAGTACTCGATGGGAACATGACTGTGTTGATTCAAGTACAACAAGTTATTAACAATTTTAAACGTTCCTTTTCTTAGACGATAATGATCTTGCAAAATACGAAAAATCGTAATAACTTTTCTGAAGCGATCTGAATATTTTATGGATTAAAAGTGATAGAAGAAATATTTTATAGGCTGGAAGTGCCTTTTTATTTCATCATTTCAAAGTTGGGACTAAAGTGTTTTTTTTAAATCTCGGAAATTGAAAATAAATATAATCTATGAAAACTATATTTTTTTCACTTTTACTCTACAAAGTGCAGAGATAACGTACACACCATGGGACTAAATCTCCTGAGATTCGATCCTGCAGGCGAGATTGAGAGATGCACTTTAGTATCCCTTGATATACAGTGTGACTTTGAAGGAAAAAATAAAAGAATTTCTGGACACGAGACAATGCCAAAGATTTTCGAATAAGAATTCCATGTAATTTTCCAAAGACTATACATGGCATTGTCATGTAGATAATGAGATGCGGCTATGTTTAAAATTAATGAAGTTTTGTTGTAACCCGCTATAAAAGTGATTTTCCAAAGTGACACTCTGTATATTGAACAATTTCTTAAAAGGCACATAATTTTACTTTCGTCACATGCAGAGCAAATATAGAGAAATCAAAACCTACCCTACACTAAATATTAAAATTTACAAAAAATGTTGTAGATCGTATACGCATCTTAGAAATTTGATAAACAATTTTTTGGGTACTTTAATAACCAAAACAAACATTCAGCATCAACGGTTGATGAAGCCGCCGCCATCTACACTGTGAAAAGGAATAAGTAAATATTAAATTTCACAAAAAGTGTTGTAAATTCTATACGCGTTATAGAATATCTCGAATAACCAAAACAAACATTCAGTATTAATAAAGATTGTAATACTTTTGCTCATTTGACTGGCCAACTGACAAAGCAACTGTCTTAAAATGTTTCCGACCCTCTGGAAACCATTTGCAGTTTTTCTTTTCTATGTCCGAAGTATGAAAAGTAGCCCATAAAAATTTCCCGACAGATAAGACCGGTTATAAAACGTCTCCTCACCTTTCTCCAGTTTTAGTATGTTTCATTCCTCAATCAAGATTGTGAGAACCGATTTTTCAAAAATAATTCTTCAGTTTAATACTTTATATCGCAGTTGCTCTCGAGTTCAAAGTTCAATGGTAAAAAGTCGTTTATAATCCTACATCGGGAAAAATACATTTTGTGGATTTTCAGTATAAAAAAATAAAGAATAATGGTCGGTGCTTTTCCTTTGTTAATGTTTAAAGAAGATCTAGTATTTCACGAGGACCGAATAGTTTGGAAAACATATCTCTCTAGAGTTAAACAGATGACGGATAACTGTGTGAAGAGCCATAAATTATCCTTACGCGGATAATCCATCATTAGGTGGTGTACATTATACTTATATTGTAAAAGGTCATCTCCGTTGTATGTGACTGCTTTATTCGTTAAAATTAAATTGTTAAATGTATAATTAGTTCGAAAAGAAAAAATATTAGTTGTTTTTAAAACTATTAATCATGAAATTAATACTTGTAATCTCCCTAGTGCTTGAATTGTTGCTGGATTTTTTTTAAAGAAAATTCATGTATGGTAAGGTTCCTTAAGACGTACACCGGCAATATCACATAAATATAAATTACATTATGAGAACAAACGTTAACAAGCTTTGTGAAGCAGAAGTAATGAAAAAGTAAGTTTTTTCCACAGTTTTCCTTAAAATTTTTGACTCATTTGCATGCTTTTTATAGCAGGAATGTGATCCTTATACTTTTTCTTTATTAACATCTATTATAATACTTATTTGGCAATTACCATTACCAGACTTGGAAAGAATGCCATTTAATGGTACACTCCAACCGGTATCTCGTGTGAAATGAGGTGACGATGCGCCGTAACAAATTTGAAAGTGGGGATCCAGCAACGCCAATCGTGCGGTAGATGTTATGCAGTGGGCTGCTCGATATTGGCCGAATACGTTCTCTCTCTGCGTACTGGAAGCTCCGCCTTGTCACGAGATACCAGTGTACCTGTACTCAGACGACTCAAAAACAATAGAAGGAACTGGGATAGGAGTGTACGGGCCAAGAACCAAACACTCTGAAAGCTTGGGAAAAACCCCAAGTATCTTTCAAGCGGAAATTCACGCAATAAGAAGGTGTGCCCAGTTCAATATTGACAAAGGATATAGAAAGCAAAGGATTATTATAATGTCGGATAGTCAAGCAGCCATTAAAGCACTGAGCTCTTGGAAAATCAGTTCCAAAATGGTATGTGAATGACTAGGCAAACTCAATGAACTAGGCGAGAATAATATAGTAACCTTACTGTGGATTCCAGGACACACTGGAATAGAAGGAAATGAAAAATCAAATGGACTAGCAAAGAAGGATACTGAAAGACTCTTTTAGGGGCCTGAACCCTTTTTGCGGTATCAGCCCCAATGTAATATTGGAAGAAATAGGCAAAGCTAAGGAAAAGAGAAGATCTGACCATTGGAAAGATCTAGTAGGGCTTAGACAATTGAAGATTCTGATGGGTTGCTACAACCCGCTGATATCAAATGAATGCATAAGTCAAAGTAAAAACGGAACTAAGAGTTTTAACAGGGATCCTATCGGGATATTGCCGCCTGAAAGAGCATCTGAAAAAGCTCAAAATAGTGGAGGAAGAAGAATGTAGATTCTGTGGCATGGAAGAAGAAACCTCCATCCACATACAGAATCCTAGGGAACAGCACCTAGAAGGTTATTGAATAGAAGAGGGACATTTACTAACGTTGAAGCCTGCAGATATCCTAAAATTCATCAGGGAAATAGGACTAAAGGAGCTACTAGTCTCTGAGACGTTCCTCAGTAGAACTAAGTAGAAGTAATAAAATACTTGAAGGCAGGAAGATATGGACGAAGCTTTACATAAACATCGGAATGGAGAAATTAGATTTACTGCGACGATATTTTGAAGGGTTTGAATAAAAGAACAAAATTTTGTAGACCTAATAATATGTCACCAGATATGGAAAAAATATTAGTGGAGCATTCGAATTAACTACCAATGAATTCAGGAAACTTGCCTTCGAGCTTTCTGAAAACTTTCAACTTTCTCATCGTTTTAATAAGGAGAAATGGTAGCAGGAAAAAGTGGTATTACAGGTTTATGAAAGATTATCCTACTTTGTCCTTGCGTGTTCCAGAATCAACTTCGTTGGCCAGAAGTAAAGGATTCAATAAACAGCTCATTAATGATATGGATGAAACTGCATTGTCTACCGTTCACAAACCTTCAAAAGTTATTGCTCAAAAGGAAAAACACCAAGTGGGTGCAATCACAAGTGGAGAAAGAGGTGAATTTATACCACTCATGTTAGTATTTAAGCGTAGCAAACTGATTGACGCCTTAAAAAAGGAGCTCCACCAAACACAGCATTTGGTTGTTAAAAAAATGGATGGATAACATCAGAACTTTTTGTTTCAATGGCTTCAACGTTTTATTAAGTGCACAAGATTAGAAAAAGGTGATCGAAGCGATTATGGCATAGTAATGCTATCCAAAGAAGCTCATCCCAGACTTCTGTCTCAGACTGACGTATTTGGATTTTCAGTTGTTCATGTAAAATCTGGTTATTTAGAATTTTTCTTGGAAGTTTATTATCAAGTTTATTATGTGATTACTAAAATACATTTTCATTTCAATTGCACAGTAATATTTCCTTAAGAGGTACGACTTAAGCAACCCTACCCTACAAGAGAAACTCTCCCGCAATTAATTCAAGCACGTGGAGTATTCAGTAAGAAAATTTCATACCAGATTTATTTAAAATGCGGAAGATGTCAGCTGTCATATGTCTGGAAGTTTCCACTCAATTTTACGTCTACATTCTCTTGTGGATGAAAAATTCTCAGATAATTAGCTGGTTACCTTAGCAACAATGTCGAAATGAAGCATTATTATAGATTAGCTCAAAATAGCGGGTATAAAAGTTTTGTTGTAACTAAATACACAGGCTTTAAATATCTAGACGTCCCGGGCGAGTCATGGATTTAGCGCTCTAATTTATAAACGTGAAAGTTTGTGAGGATGTATGGATGGATAGCATTTTTCGATGCAATTTTTTCTCAATTCGTTATTTAATATACGGGTATGTAGAAACCGAATAAAGTAAAGTATATAACAGAAGGTCAAAAATACGAACTTCCATTTCTCTTATGTCGTCTCTTTTGTCCTACTTTAGTGAGTGAAAGATGTGAATAGAGAAAAAATATTATGCTGGATGTCAATACTATACCTTGTTTTTAAACTAAGAGGAGCGATTTGAATTTAAGTTGGCATTTCAGCTGCCTAGTGATTGGTCAGATTGCCACCAGTTTCACACAGCTCTTTTGATACCACTGACACTGACATTTGTCAGTTTTGTGTTTATTTATGTAAAAATAGTCATTAATTCAATCATTACTACCACGTTTGTTGTCCATGCTTCTCTTTTCTTGTTAATAATATAAGTTTCACATCAAGTTTTACATACATTGCAGTACTATATTATGGTATTTTCCGATAACAACACTTTTAGTTTTGCTACACCAAAACCTCAAATGTTAAAAAAATTTAATCATACAATTGCATTTCTATTTTCTCATTAATCCTCGAATACTTAAAACATTTTACATAAACTACTTATTATAACCTTACATCTTTTCACAATAATGTGACATTTGGTTACTACTTTCACAATGACTTGTGGCCAATCATCATTCAATATTTAGACATGCCTTGATCCCTCATTGGCCGCGACAACAGCGAGCAGTACAATACATATTCCACGTAATTTTCATTTAGTTCAAAAAGTCTGATTTCGGAACACACTCCCAATCTAGTAACTTTTAGTGGTGTGGTTGAGGTTTCCTAAAATACTCCTCCTAGTTTAAAAACAAGGTTATAGTTCCAGATAATTTAATACAAGTTACTACACCGAATTATTTTTTTCTTTACATCGATAGAGATGGATAGTAAAATTAAGTGGTAAAGTTATGCTTGCGGAGCCCTGTAAATCTCGGTGCCCCAGGAGGTCGCCCAGGCCACCCACCCCTAAAGCAGCCACTGTGAATACAATGGCTGTTAACTAGTTTTGCAAAAAGAATAACTGAATCAGTTCTCCCTTGAATAATAATTATAATTTCGAAAATAGAGTAAGTTATGAAGGTGTAAATTTGGTTTAAGAAAATTTGAAATGCAGATCTCGCGACATTCTGAAGAAAGCAATTACGTATGGAACAAATCTGCATGTTAAATTTATGTACATTGCATGGTGAAAGTCTTCCATCAAACTTCTTAAATGCTTTCCAAATTACATCCTACTATTCTTTATATAAATATATTCGTACAATCACTGAGATATTTAAACATTTTTATTCATGAAATATGTGCTCTTGTGAAGTGTTTAAAATGTAAATTGTTCAACAATGACTATGTTAAGTGAAGTTGATTTTTCACGTCATTCCACCTCGTTAGTTTTGTATACATTCTTGGAGAAACTTTGAACTAGCATTAAGAAAAAATTAATCGCTAGTAAGCAACAAGGTTCTATCAGCTTCACATAAATATATGTATATACTAGGGAACTTATTTGTCATTATTAATTTTTTTATTTTTTTTCCCCACTAAAACACTTGTAGGAAATGTTCATTTTTTTTTTATTTATTTATCGATATAAACCATGGATATGAACTGTACCCATAATTCATTTCACATCACTTTTTTAATCTGTCAACTGTCTTCTTTGAAATAATTCATGGAATGACAGCTAAGCCTGGTTCGTTATGGATACCTATAGTGCAAATAATGTTGGCTGCCACTAAATCCCTAGCTATTGTTAGTGATAATTACTGTCATGTGTCATGTCAATTGCCGTGAGCAATCGAGACTCGCCATGTTTAGAACCATCGAACTAAATATTAATTCTTTGGTTCTAACCAACGAAATAGAATAGGTAAATAAATGAGTACACCTCGACCAAATTCATTTCAACTCTGACATACGCAAACAAAGAAGCGAGAGGGAGAGATGTCAGTCAGCTACCGACTGCTTGTGCAACCCTTTCCTGTATTTTCGCCGAAGGAACTAATAACTCACCACGTTGTGCCTCCAATGTCATAAATTAAAAAACATGCACCATTTAACGACTTTGTGCACTCAAAATCTTTTGTTTTACAAGCGACTTAAATTCCATATTAAAATTCCTACGCGGATTGTACCACTATCAGTTCAAATGGATCTTTACAGTGCCACGTTCTGCCTAGAACTGGTAGCTGCCGACATTGTCGTACGCATTATCTACGCGCATCCGAATCTTACGATTGAAATAAATTTGGTCGAGTTGTAATCCAATTTCACATTTGAAAAACCATCTAAAATTCAGGGAAAACTTTGTTTCCAACACAATTTGGACGTAAAATGGCTACCAATTAAAACCGTTCATCTTACTTCAAAACAATCTAAAACTTCTGTCCAATTTTGAGCTCCTCAGTCATGATTTTCTGCAGGCTAATAATGAGTGTAAATGTAGTAATAATAAAGATAATTTTAAATGAACAATTGTTTGATAAATGTGAATTTTCGTTTTAGGCACAAAGAACGAATACGAATAATATTTGAAGAAGTGGCTCTGCAAAAAGGAGATATCAGGTAAGATTCGCCGAAACAAGTCAAACTCATAAATATGCTGATGGTTCGATAATAAATTCAATAAGTTTTGATCGTTTTGCCGAGCTTCGTTGAGCTATATCTGAAATATTTAAATTTCGACACTTATTAATGTCTACAGTTAAGAAGAACTCGTTTTCACAGTTACTGATTTATTCATTGTGTTTATTTTACACTTTAGACGGTTTATTACTAACATCGCTAACCAAATCTCAGTCTACATTAAGCATGTAAACTGAGAAATCAGAAATAATATTCAGATATTTTCATTTGACGAGAACGACTAAACAAAAGCATTCTTATATTTTCAATAGATAGACAATGTAACTTTTCAAATAACCACAATAACATGAGAAGAAAAAACTGATTATTGGCGACGACTACACACATTTGCAGACAGCCATAAATAGGCACATAATGCACAACTCATCTGTCCTCAGATCTGCGGATGATACAGGTCGTTAAACATATAGGAAATACGGCAAAGTATTCAGTATCACCTAAATGTACCATTATAGCATTTCATCACTAAAAGGTTACTTTGAAGACCAACCTCGTTCAGGACGCCCCTCAACGTCAAGAACTGATGAAAACGTCGACAAAATCAATGCGCTCGTTCGTGAAGACCGTCGCCGAACCATTGATCAACTCTGTGAGATGTCGGGAATGTCATGGAGTTCAATTCAGAGAATTTTATCCGAAGATTTGCACATGAGAAGGATTCCAGCCAAATTCATCCCGCACCTTCTCACAGACGAGCAAAGGGAGCGTCAACTTCAGGCATGTTTTGAGCTTCAAAATCAGCTCGAAGACGACCCTGATGTTTTTTTCCAAGGTGATTACTGGTGATGAATCGTGGTGCTATGGATACGACCCCGAAACAAAGCAGCAATCAAGCCAGTGGAAGACAGCTGGCTCTCCTCGTCTCAAAACATCTCGCCAAGTGAAGTCAAACATCAAGACAATGCTCATTTGTTTCTTCGATTGCAGAGGTGTTGTACACGCGGAGTTCGTTCCCCCGGGTCAAACTGTCAACCAGAAGTTCTACTTAAAGGTTTTGAAAAGATTAAGGGAGAGTATTCGGAAGAAAAGGGCAGATCTTTGGCGCACAGAAGACTGGTTCTTCCATCATTACAATGCGCCGACTCACACCGCCCTTTTCGTGAAGCAATTTTCGACCAAAAACGCCATGACACCGATTGTCCACCCCCCATACTCACCGGATCTAGCCCCTTGTGACTTCTTTTTGTTCCCCCGACTCAAAAGGAATATGAAAGGAAAGCGTTTTGCCACTGTGGAGGAGGTGAAATAAAAACGCTGGAAGGCTTAAAGGACATCCCGATGAGTGAATTTAAAAACTGTTTTGAACAATGGAAGAATCGTTTGGAGAAGTGCGTTGTGGTCAATGGCGAATACTTTGAAGGTGATTAAAATTTGGTGTTAAAATAATGAGAAATAAAGAAGTTATGATGAAATTCCCGTTTTTCTGGGTTTCCCCTCGTATCTAATTTAGTTTTTCACTTCAATTATTTTGAATTGCAAAAACGCAAGTCGTTGAGAAACTTTCACCTACGGCCCTGTGGTTGCTTTAATTGCTTTGCCTTTTGCTCCTTGATTTCAATAGCAGAAATCCGCCACTGCTCCTAGAAGACTGTACATAGGACGTACTTCAAATGTACGGGTATCGTATGGAATTTAAAAAAATGTCAATTGAAACGATGTGTAACAACGAAGAAGATCTACTACTCTCTATGTGTCGGGATATGAATGATAGATTCTAGGTGCATCTTGCTATCGTCATAAGAGGACGGTTTCCAGGAACAATATCAGCGCACCCAAATGGCGCTTAATATAGGAAGTGGCTGGTGTAGGGAGGAAGAACTGGTAGTGAACCCCCACAAAACTACACTGGTACCGTTTACAAAAAAGAGAAATTTGCAAGGTCTACAAAAGCCGCAAATAAACGGAGTGGAAATTTCATTTGCTAAAGAAGTTAAATACCTAGGGGTAATCTTTGACCAGAAGCTTACATGGAATTCTCACATCGAAAAAACCACACGCAATGCCAGAATCACTCTGGGAAGGTGCAGGCAAATGTGTGGAAAGAATTGAGGACTAAATCCCAGCATGACCAAATGGTTATATACACAGGTCGTGAGGCCAGGATAACCTATGGATCAGTAGTCTGGTGGCCCAGGACACTGCAGATTGGAGCGCAGAGGCAGTTAAGTGGTATCCAAAGGCAAGCTTGCTTGAGTATCACAGGGGCCATGAGAACCACGCCGACTGCAGCCCTGGAGGTAATACTAAACCTACCGCCACTGCACATCTTCATTTAGGGAAATGCAAGATCTGTCACAGATTATTACAGTGGCCTCCTCTGATAAGTCAAGGACACGGCAAGAGGCCTATAAAAAGCTATATGAAGAAATAAAGGCAGATCCAATACTGGGAATGCCAATGGATCAGATTGCCCCACAATATGGCTTCAAAAATTTCAAAAATTTTACGGAATTTACGTAAATATACCTACGCCCTTCGCTCTACACATGTAGCACAGTGAATGGCACCCCTATACGGCCGGCGATTAACACAGCTTACGGTGACGTCTCGTCTACGGAGACCTATAAAAACACAAGTTAGCAGCACCAAAGCAACCGAGTAAGTGGTGGAGTTGTTACGCTCTCGACTTGCATTCGGAAGGACCGGGGTTCAAATCCCAGGTCCGCCTGACCTGCTATGAGTTTTTTCGGAGGTTTTCTCGTAGCAATAGGCGAATGCTGGGTCAGTACACACCTCTCAGGCACCTACCACCGTTCCTTCCACTCCCATCCCCTGAACCAAAAACAATCCTTATTCCTTCCAATGTTGGCTGAAGAGGCTCCGGAAAGCCTATAGCGGCCCGCTCCCCTCGAGGGGGGAGAATGAAAATCGATCCTTCCTTTTTGCACCAAAGCATATACGTTCCTTTGACAAGTGATAGTTTTATATACTTCCATGTTGCGGTGGATCGTATTGTGGTCCAATCTAACGGTTATTTCTGTCTTTAATTTTTCCAAGCTTTGCTGCAGAAAAACGCCCTTTTCTCAATATTTTTATGACCTGCACTATGAGTTCATCAGTCTGTGCGATAACAATAGGATTATAACGGCCTTTTCCAAAATTAATTATCTGAGTAGTTAGTTGTTAATGGGGTTTCTTAAGAATAAAGATAAAGTTCCATAACCATAACTCATGCTATAAACATTTTATTGCTAATATCGAAAATTTAACGTTTCTGGAAAGATGAAGTATTAATCTTCAGTTGAAAAAACACCGGTAGTGTATTCAAGTACGTTAATTCGAATATTTCGATGCTTTATTTTGATAATTTTATAATTTACGATTAATAAATTCATATCGACTTGAAAGATAAGCAGTTAAGTTAAATTTATACACTTCAGGATATCATATAGATCAGTGATAAAATTCAAACTTGATCGTTTTTTAATTCCCAATAAGGCACAAGATACAATATTGTATCCTAGCCATAAATTCAATTAATATTCATGTAAACCAATTTAAACTCTGATAACCGTGTAATAATATCCAGTTCGAATCACAAGAAACGACTCGTGTAAGGGATTTCGTCTTAATATTATTCAAAACTCGTTTTATTCTGGTTAGCACTAGCTGACCTTATTCGAGTTTATGTTATCATTAACTGATTACTAATTAATCAATTGTCTCATGTCATCTTTATCAAAACTTTTATTTTGCTTACAATCAATTTGGCATCTTTTGTTGATATAAGCAAATAACTTTTCATAACTGATGAACTACTTTGATATACAATGGGCCTTACAAACGCCTTATTGCTCAAAATTTGAAATACACATGATTTGGATAAAGTAATGGAAAAATATCTATGGAGAAAACATTTATTTGATAATACTCTTATTATACCGATTGAAACAATCATCAAAAGAAAGCGAGGTTGACATGAAAAATGAGTGAGTTGTAAGGAGCACAAACTCTGTATATAATAAGTGTCCGTCGAAATTAGGAAGATTGTGGTGGCGCTGGGGAGGCTAGCGATTAAAATCATGTTTGACGTGTTAAATTTTAGGTTATGTTAATGGAGGGTTTGTTTATTTTCATTGGGTTACCTTTTATGCTTGGTTTTAGCAAATTTCAAGGAAAAAATAAGTATTTCCCGTAGCTGGTGCTATGTTTCGTTAAAGGTAAGTTTCTTCAATATCATTATATAGGCAATTGTGATGCAAAATTGTAATGAAAACAATAAACCTAACCCGACAGTCCTACATCAACCTCTTTCTGTTGCTCGAAAATGAGACAGGGGCTGGGGTGTGTTATTTTTTTTTATTTTTAACTTTACTTGTAGTTGGACAACTTTTCACGACACACGTTTTTCACATTGTAAATTTTTATAAAAACTTCTATGAAAATAAACACTATTTTCATTTTTTGTTAGGTTAACTTGTTCAGTAAACTTATCACTCTGTAATTTTAATCGTTAGCTACTCTCGCGCCATCTACTATTTGTACCTTACCGCTGGACACTTTCGAGATTTTTCCTATACAAGTTTGTGCTCCTTATATCTAGTCTCCATGCTCGGTAGGTTAAATCATTCTTATAGTCAAAAGTTTGTTGTAACACGAAATATTAGACGTTCACCAACTGGTTAACATTCGAAAAGTTTACCATCAGATCTCAGAAAGTTAACCTATGGTCAAACACGGAACAATGCAATTCTACTTGTTCTATCTGATTGTCTGTTTTAATTTCACAATTTATATTTGTAATTGACGTTTAAAGTTATTTTTGTCGACTAATAAGTGAAAAAATAATTTATATAAAGATATATTTGCCTGTTCAACATTTAGTACGAATTGTTAAAAACAAAATGGGGGAATTGGAGGAAGCATGAGCTGATTTACAAGAACTCTCAGATGATGCAGACTTTCGAGAGTTGTTCGAGCCGATAATGATTCCTAGAGCGTCTAGAAACTCACCCATCATATAGAGAAAATTAAAACTAATAAACTGAACCGAAATAGCTATATTTATTTTTTTTTTAATAAGTCGAATCATTTTATTAACAATCTGTCAGTAATATAGACATTTCTTACCTTTAAAACGGTAGGGAAGTGATTCATTATTTACTTTCACTTCCACGCTATAGCCGGAAAAGTACTTTTCCGGCTAGAAGCATGTGTCACTTTTCTGAAGTATGACAATATTGTGTTAAGCTGGTTTTTTTTAAAAAAAGTTAATACCTTTCTTTGCTTTTCTACGGAATTATTCCCTCGACCGCAGCTTCTTGGACTTCCGGAGGAGTACAGGTTCATTCAGAATAAGACATTATGTACTTGTTTGACCAAAAAAATCAAAATTTTGTGACAGAAAGAATATTTTATGACATAATTGTCAAAACCAATAAATTAGTAATATTATTGCTTAGCAACTGATTCATGAAGTTCTTTGTCGAAAAAAATATTAAATTGTGATAACAAATTTTCTTAAAGTTAATGTTTTTAAAAGCTTGTAACTAAGCGATTGTGAACAAAATAGTATACATATACCACGCTGGAAGGATAATTCCATCCACGGCTTTTAGCGACCCTCAGCGCTATGTGCCTCGGGTCTCTAACAAAGCCTGGGCTGTAATGATCTACTTCCCCGCTAGGTATGTAATATACTATTACACAACGCTTATTTCCCATACCAAATACAGTCAAGAACACTTTAAAACACCCAGCATTGAACTAAATTACTAAATATTAATGACAACAACGGAAACGAAAGGTTGAAATGTCAACTAAAATCCATTGGTTACGTAACCCTTTATCGACAATTCGTGTTACAATGGAAAAAGGCTTAACTACTGAATAGTGGTTAAACATAGTTTAACCACTGGTCCTGTGACCAGTGGGTTAACCTGTAAAGTTACAACACACCCATACAATCACTGATTTGATTTATTTTTTCTGGCCATCCCTTGGTTGCAGATATTAGTCTATTATCTACTGATATTATCTTCTAATTTATCAACAACTTTCACACATACTGGAGCTTCAACTATCAAATAAATTTTCGTGAACATCTAGTATAGATAAACTTTCGTAATTTTTTTGATTGAACCTATTGACTTTTCTCAAAACTTTTTCTTCCTTACGCTTAGTCAGGTGCCTAGAATCCCCTCCTACAAATTGCTCAATGTGGTTATCCGGTTAAAAACTGATAATTGCATTACGTGAACTAAATATAGAAATATGGATTTATAAAATTGAGTTTTCTTGTTCATTGAACTCCCAAGTTTTTGGTCATTTCACCGGAAATAAAACTACTACACGAGGAGGGTATTATGATGCACCCTTGTCTATCTGACATTCACGGTAAACCAACTACTGATTCTAAGCTAATATGGAACGGCTTACAAACGCACATGATGTAAATCTGCCTTTATTCTTATTAAACATACACTTACGGTTTTAACTTTTCACGATATTAATAGAAGTATATTTGATATTAAAAAATCTTCTCACTCAGTTCATTCTGTACCCAATAAATAACGGATTATCTTCGAATGTGATGCACTGTTTCATTGAATATATAGACTAAAAACCCAAGGTAGGATTTTTTCAAGAAGGATATAGTGAAAAGGACTACTGATGTCTTCACATAACCAGTACAAACAAGAACACAAAATGCATAAAGGCTGAGGAGTTAAAGCCTCTGACTGGTGGTGTCTAACCAATCAATCAATCACTCCCAGACAGATTTCAAAGAATCTCTTCTGTTTTATAACAGATTTCGAAGTAGTTCCAATCTTCCTTCCTCGTCCCATTCATACAGTTTTTTAAACTTCTTAATTTCCTTATCCCAAGAACCTTATATCTACTTTTTTTATGGGCAAAATATTTCAGTGTTTATGATAAAGAAAAAGATACGTTTATTTTATTAACTATATATTGAACTCATGTTTATAGAAATTAAAAATGATATTTTTATGTTTCAGTTGCTTGAATCGAGCAGATATAATTAGAGTCTTCGATGGCAGCACCTCTTCGGATCCATCCATTATTCTTCTTTGCAATGAAGAGACACAAATTGAAATCCTTTCCACCGGTCAAAATCTATTTATCGAATTTGTTGCGAATTCCGATAACCCCGGTAGGGGGTTTAAAGGAAAATATCAATTTCAACCCAGTGATAATTTAGTAGGTAAATATCGAGAAAACCATTCATAATATGAACACCAAAAATAGGGAGGAAAATATTGTTTAGCAGCCCGAGAATGCTCACCACGATTTTTGAAGTTTTTCACCACCTGTCACTTGAATACTTTGACGTTTCACATGAATGTTTTAATTAAACGTCAGTCTATGTCAAAATATTTTGTTATATTTTCCTAGTTTTTGGTTTATTCGGTAGGCGAAAAACAGTTGTATGTCACACATGCAGGAAATGCTTTATCAACCCTTAACTATCAGCTGCCCTCGCTTCGCTCGCTCGTGCATCTAATAGTCTTGTGCTGCTAAAGCTCATTTTCTGCCCTTGTGACACAATATACCTACTATTTCCCAAGAGATGAGATCTTTTGTCTTTGTCACTGAAGTGACAAAATAACCAAGAGAAATAAAGACAAAAAATGTGTTCTCTTGGGAAACTCCACTCCCTCGGTCAAGAATACGGCCCCCATAATTGAACCAGTAAATGACAGTTCAAAAATCCACCAGAATAGCGTTAGCGTAGAAAAGCAACAGGGCCCCTATTCTTAAGGGACTAGTGAGGATCTCACTATGAGATTGGTGTATTAAGGGTTGCGTGAAACGAGAGAGATTCAATCCCTCATGGTTCGGACCACAAACCACATACCTATGTGGTTTGAGGTTTGGACCGATAGAAAATTTTACCTAAGCCGGTGAGAAAGCAGGAAGCATGCGTACTTATTGGATATCGGCCGGCGTAATTAACAGTTTTTAAATTTTCAATACTTTATTTTGCATCAGAGTTCTAGTCTATTTCTTCCATTATTTTTCTTAGTTCTCACCTTGTGGGAATAGCAAATTTTTAATAAACAAGAAAAGTTTGCTTAGCGACGTTGCCAGTTGGGCGGCTGAATTTTCCTATTTATTTTTAGTACATCAACTACTTGCATGCTTGAATCATGATAATATGTAATAACGGTAAAACTACTATTAAATAACTGGGAACAATTAAATTTTCGTAGAAGTCTGATATTCTCACTAGTCCCTTAAAAATACGGGCCCTGTAGGAAAAGTAAAGTCCGCCAAGTTAACCTAACATAACCTCAATCGGGCATAGTGTTTGCTATAATAACTTTTGGTCCTTTCTTTTAATTTAATGACTAACACTTCTCATAATGCAGACCTGGTCTACTCTCCACATATTATGTTCCCTCAAAAATTGTTCATATAAGCTATAAATTCAAAAGGACATACAAATATTTGAAGAGTGTATTTTATTTATCGAGTGAAAATGCAAAGTGTACTTTCTATAACTTCTTAAATATTGTCACTGTTTCCAAACGCCTGCAACAAATACAAAATATCATATTAACAAGGGGGGTAAATCTTGATTGTTGAGTATTTAATAAATATATTATTAATTAAGAAATAAGTATGTACAAAAAACAAATTATTCATAGTATAAACTAAAAGGAAACGAAAGTCTTGATATCGTATCGAAAAATCCCATAATATTGTACTGTGATGTATGTAGAACTGAATGTTAAAATATTAACAAAAATATTGTTTTATTTGGAACCTTATTTATTATCAACAAACATAACTATATAACTATAAGTTTTGTTTATCAAACTGAGTAAAAAATAAAAATGGCAATTAACTTGTTTGGAATATAATAAAAATGAAACAATAAACCACAAACGCAAAGAAATTGTAATAAAGATTGAATCATAGAGACTTAGCTAGTCTCTAATGAATAAATAAACAAAAAACTGACAAATAGCATTGTCAGTAGTATAAAAAGAGCTGTCTGAAACGGGCGGCAATCTGACCAATCACTAGGCAGCAGAAATGCCAACTTAAATTAAAATCGCTTCTATTAGTTTAAAAACATGGTTTAGACCCGGTTCTATCACCTCTGGTTAAGAGTTCTAGTTATGGTTAACAAGATCTGACAAGAGGTTTGCTGTTCTATGACCGCCTGCTTCGCTATAACCATAGGTTAAAGTTCTTTGACCAAAAGATAAAGTAACAGGCACTTTGAGTTCTTGTTAAGACTGTGACTAGTGGTTAACCTAATTTTGGTGACACTTGACTTTACAATCTTGACAATTCTAAATAAATATATTTTTGTCATAGCACATCTCCATTTATTTTTAATTGATTATTTGTAAATAAATGACGTTAGCGCTTAATATAAATCCTATAAAGTATCATAATAAAAATAATGACTAATCCCGGACTTGATGTCTCAGATGAGGATGAATTATTCTTTCCCCATGCCTCAACCTCGATGACCAAAATTATTCCGAGAAAGGGTAAATTACTATGAAATTCTTAGTGACGATAAGTTTTTTATGAGGTTTCGTCTGAAGAAAGAAACTGTGCAAATTTTGTTGGAAACGATTCGATGGTAAATTAAAACTACATTGATTACAGTAATTACATTTACTTATGGTATTCTCTATTTTTTGTTCTTCCATTATAGAAACGAAAACAATCTGACAAAACAAGGTGCTTTGACATATAACCTAACTTTTATATACAATTTTTAGGCGGAAAAGTCAAATTTTGTACAATTAGGCAATCCAACGACCTGTCAAATAAATTCAATATGGCGCCTGGTTGGCAAACAATTGTTTAATACGTTTGTTTACTTGTTCAGTTTTGTTAATTGTTGAAGCTTTTTTGAAGTATTTGGGTATAATTACCTTTAGTTTTATTCAGATTTATAGAAAATAGTGAGACCTAAGTTCAGTTTTGAAAAAAAATGCCAGTAACGTGTATTGTGGTGGGTTGTGGAAGCCGTGCAGATCGGGTCCATTTGCTTAGTTTTTTTCGCATTCCCACATTGAAAAACTTTGTACATTGCCCACATATAAACGATTTATCAAGGAAAAGGAGGGATATGTGGTTAGCAGCCATCAAGAGGGAAGATCTAACACTTGAAACTCCTTGAAACAACTAACGATTACTTCGATAATAATCAAAATGCAAAATAAACACCATTAAAACTTGCTGTATATAGCTACCTTGCTACGGCTTAAAAGCTTTGTTTGCCAACCAGGCGCCATCTTGACAGTTGCAAAGTCACGTGGTTTGGATTCCCTAATATCTTTATAATGGATAGTACATTTACGAAAACTATCGATGATAAGTAAGCACTAGTCAAAAGTAGCTAACACATGATGATAGAACACATTTTTTCCTAACCTCAAGGTCAACACCTGACCAGTGGTTGACAAACTATCACTTTTTACCAGTGTTGATAGAACCGGACCTTAGTAGAACATTGCGGTGCAAATGGACCGGAGTGTAGTTGTTTCTTCTTAGTTAAACGGTCATTGTATATATTTTCAAAATATGTTGTTGAAACTAAACTATAGTGTTGATAATTTTTTTCCGAAATTAGATGTAAAAAAACCAAAAAAAATACTTACTTTTTAACTTTGGGACAAGAGCAGCTTTTTGACCCCGGTAACTTCTTCTTCTTACCTTTGCTGCAACTACACTTGGAACTACCTAATTTACAGGTACAGATCTTGCATTTGCAAATAGGGGTACAACTACATAATGCTGCTAATTCTTTAGAGGACATGTTCATTAAAGCTTCCAACGAAGGCAGTCCATCATCGCTTTCAGGTCTGCAAGCTCGGGGCTCTTTGCATTCGGTACAAGTTAATGTTTCCGTGTCAAAAGTTTCGCATGCCGATCTAGATTTTTCATATTTGGTGTTAGAGGGACTAGCTCCGTAATTAACTGGGAATTCGACTTTACGCTTATCACAACTAGGACCCTTGACACAATTAGAAGGACATCTTGAATGGCAGTGTTTGGATTTTTCCATGTTGTAGTACCAGATATTCAACGTTTTGGGTTGGTTTAGGTGAAATTTTTTGTTAGTTTTGTTAACATTTTTGTTGTTCACCTATTAGGCGATTGAATTTTATTAATCAACAGTCACTTTAGATAGCACATTTAAATGAAAATGAATGATTTAGTCAATGAAGAATGTTGAATGGATTCAATCACTGTTAATTTTAACTAAAACTGAATAACAAAGTTTGATTGATAGATCAATAGAATATTATCTTTTACTGAGATGTCAATCTGTCAGTATGTTTTAACCAAAACCAATTTTAGGCGATCCACTGATGTGTGGCGTGATTAAGTTATTTTTATGTCTAATAGACCATTCCCGAATTACGCTCATGACAGGTAGGCCATATTGTGCTGGAGGGCACACTATTTAGTTCCTATTGTTTACTGATAAACAATGGATGATATTCAGACTTAGAATTAGTTCTTACAAGTATCTAAAGTGTAGAATAATGTGAACAGAAGGGGATAAAGTATCTTTTTTTTTCGATTTCCAGCTGTTTTAACAAAGCGATGTTCTATCTGAACCACATCGTGATGCTTGGATCAGTGCTTTAAAACTTGGACCCCTCAGTGAATCACGACAACAAATGAGTTTCTCACAACAATGAAATTCTTTGCTCGAAAGGATCGATACTGTCTATTGTATAATACGATTTTTTTCATTATACTGGCACTTGATATCACCACTAAGAGATAAATAACACCAGAAAACAAATCTTCCAAACTAAGCACATCGGAAAACATACAAGGTTAAACGTCCTCCAGCACAATATGGCCAAACTGTAGAAATCACGTGTTCTGGAAGATCTATAGGTATTTACCCAGGTCCAGCTGAATTTAGGATGAAATGCTAGAAAGATACATATAAGTTGACGATATTAACTACTTCTCCAATTGTAATATCTCCAATTTCAATATCCTGGTTGAGAGATCCTTGGTCATTAAACTCTTCGTATAAAGGTGACCTTCTGTCAACCTCTATTTAAATTGGTGCTCTTTATCTTGTGTGATTCCACAGAAGGACCTATGAAGTCTCCTTTAGAGCTTTATTCGGCTGACTGGTACGTCAATTAATTAACTGTTATCCCGGCACCCATACTAGACACTCTGCTATCTCTTGCCATCCTATTCTTCACTTTACTAGACTCAGTGGTTGGATTTCTGATAGATTTTAGCAGATCCTGGCTGTCAATAAATATTTCAAGTTTCTGTTAGATATATCCTCTCCCGATCTTTTCAGCAATACAAGCTATAGTGACAATCGTCTCTGCTTGAAATATAGACGTTTATCGAGCAAGGACAAAGAACATTCCCCAAGCAGCATTATTCTGACTTCCGACTTTATGATTACTTAAATCAACGTTGGTTTTGGGTATTATTTAGTTGTTTGCATCAATGTTCACCGACAACGTCAAGTCATAACTTAATCCGACGTTGGAACTTCGAAGTCGATCGGGCCAACGACTACTCGACGTCATAAAATCGAACGTTATTTTTTGTTAGACAGACAACGTTCGCTCAACGTTCATTTTTACCTTTTTCGTGTCTTTGGACTAATCTGGAACAAGACGACGTTCTAAGAACGTTTAGATCCGCATGTTACAATTTTGGTCATAAAAACACGCCTAAAACTTTTTGTTCCTATTATTTGACCTACGGGCGGACGTTTAAAAGTAGTTCAAATATTCTCATAGTCCATTGACATAATAATATAATCTTTATATGTCAATGGCACAATCTGCAACCTAACCTCATTTTTTATTTATGTAATTATAGATTTTTGTCTGATAAAATATAAACATGTCCGAATTAAGAAAACAAAACAGGAGCCGTTTAGACATTCATTGACATTTTACAGAAAGAGATCCATATACAACTTAGCTGGCCTTATAGATTTACCAAATAACCATCAAGTGAGTTTGGAATAGTTGTTTTGTCCCTGATGGTGTTTTTAATTTAGTAAGTCTTATATATTATATTCAGTAACTGTGAACCTTTCTAGAAACTATTATGAGACAAACATAAACATTTAACAGTGTTAACTATATTCCGCTTTGACACAGGTTTGTTTTCGTGTTTACCTCCAAATGGTTTTATCTATTGACATAGTTCTAAAATGATATATATCTTAACTAGTTTGTAGAGTAGCCTGTGTCCAGAAAGAATTTGTAAACCAAGGAACCGAAGCCGTTTTTAACTCGAATAAATACCACCTTTAAAAAATGATCCATTTTTAGGTTAGAAGCGAGGAAATTGTTAAGAGGTTATGATTTTAAAAACTGACTGGACTGGTCGTCTTTTCGTCGCTTTAAGCAACGTCCGCTAGGTTGGCCTTGCGGTAGTTGGAATATTTAGTCATTGGGCCGTCGAGCCAACTTTCAACAGACGTTGTATTCACATACCGTCATTTGAACGTTTACTAATCGTCTAATGAAAAGGAAAGTCGGAAAAGGTCGCAATTAGGTGTGGAAAAAAGGTGTTCCTGTCCAAATAGGTAGTATTCTGGTATAGATTAGGTCGCTTAACAAAATCCACCATGTTGGCATGTAACTGATAACTGATTTGGCCACCATTGTTTGATTCACGATGAATTTATTTAAAAAAAAACATATTCTAATGAACTTTTAAAAGTTTTGAGACCAGCATTTGTGTTACTGGAGACTTTGTATATTATTTTTGAATATAAATGCAGCCATATCAAGAAAAATAATAAATGGCATAATTTTTTTTTTCGCTTTTTCCTAAAAATTCTTGAGGCCCGTTTGTTTTTTGCCACAATATTGGCCGTGGTTTATCAGAAAATTGAACTTCGTTTAAGATTTTTGTTTTGCTAGTAATAAAAATATGTACAATATTATACTGTTCATAATTTACATGACTCAAACTAAGAATCAGATTGTTAGTTAAAAATACTTCCATCTTTGGTCGAGTTTCAAAGACTTCCACATTTCTTCCAAAATAAATTACTTAAATTATACTATTAGTTGTGGAAAAGTCACAAATCCAATACCTAAAACGAAGTTGGTTTGCGCAACGTTACTCAACGTTGGATTTGGTCGAATACATAAGACATCCAAAGTCAGTGCCGACGTCGTAACGACTCGAATTTCTATTCCCCATTTAGGTGCAAATTTGGGTCGTGACGTGGTCATTACAACGTTGGATGCCAACGTTGGGTTATCTAGCCCAACGTTATATAACTATCTCGCAACGTCCAAATGCTGCTTGGGTTCTCTTCCTAAGTCTGGTTATGCCTCCCGATTTCAGTTCAAGAATAGCCATCATCGACCCTGCCTACAAAAAGTACCAAAGTAGGAAGGCCAATAAGGACTTCCATTTATGCCGTCCCCATGCTGTTCATAGTCTGGTAATAGCGATGACAGTTTATCTTTGGATAAATTCATGACAAAAAACACTTCTGTCATCCACCAAACCATCGTTCCATAAGTGATCGTTTGCCTTATCACAGCTGTGTAAAGCCAGAGAACCACCTCGTGTCTGCATTGCCAGAGATGCCTAGAGACTCTGATAGTAATTTTTTTCCAAGTATGTCCTTCAATCCAGCTTGAAATGAAGTGTCACTACCAAATATTTAACTTCTTCAGATATTTTTCCTCGGAACAATTGTACTCCGTGGGAGGACTCTTCTATTCATAAATCTGTTCAACAAACTGTTAAATACAGAATCAAACTTGGGCTGTTAAATGTTAGAGTGGTCTTGGCTAGAAGGACAGACTGTATGTTCACCATGTTAGGTGCTAAATAGGTTAATAATAAGATTTTTTCCAGAATTTAGGCTTATGCTAGTGTTCAATGCTAAAAGGTAGTGAACTATGTAGCAAATAATATAAACATGCCTCTTGTAAACGAATATATAAATAATAGTGAAACATAATTTAAAAAAATTTTATATTTATTACAGATAGTCGGATTCCTAGTCAACAAGGATCACATTCACAATCAACAGAGACTGAACCTAACGTTAGAGAAACAAGTAAGTGAAGCATGTAATTTTTAATGACTTTAAATACAACGTAAATCCCAATTAAGCATGACACGTACCGAATCTAGTCAGTACGACACGGATCGGTACGACATGGATCAATAATTTTTTTTTTAATTCCTACATAAGTTATTGGAAAGCACGCATTGATTTGAATCTGCACAGTCAAGACCTTCTGGTTATACCTATATATCGGTATATGGTATAGAAGGCAAAGATTTTTACAAAAGGTCCGATGGCCAAATTCACTTTGTAGCTTGAGTATAGTCAACTGGTTGAAAATGGTGAAAATTAGATGTCGAAATGTAAATATTGTGACAGTGGCGACATCTTCACTTCCAATCGCAAACCAAAATCCGGAAAATTTTTGACAACAAGTCTCGTGGGCTCGAAACATTAAAGCTTATTACAGTTTCCTGTAATATTGTCGTATTTAATAAAGTGTTTTATCAACAATATAATATAAATAATTCTGCTGAACGTTCTAATCTTGATATAACAACATAACCTAATTTTATTTGACATATGACTGCAATAATTATTCATTCATCTGCGATTTCAATTTAGTTTAATAGTTCCCAGTGCTGTTTATTCATTTTCAAGATAAGGGTCTAAAATATCTTCAAACAAAAATATGCTACGTCATTTTATATGTTTATTCACATGATATTTCTCATAAATGACAGTTAATGTATCACTGATCGGTAGCGTAGCGTATTTCAATTATGATGGGAAAAATGGCGACTGCTACCACAGCTCTCACATCAATTAGTTGACAAAACACGCGTTCAGCAGGAAATTGATTATCGCTCTGGTAGCGCTACGTTGAGATGAACGCGACCAATGTCTGGAAAAATGTATCGAGAGCCTATATTAGTACATAAAAAATGTCAAAGGTTATAAACAAATAAAAACGTATTTTGTTTTTTGCTAATATCTCGAAGAGCATTATGTATGCATGTGTGTAAATTGGGGTGACATTCACTGAGACCCCCCCCCCTTACTTCTGTTCAGTTCCTAAGGAAAATCTTGGAGACTAGTAGCTCCGTTAGACCTATTTTCCGGAGGAATTTTAGGATGTATGCAGGCTTTAGTTTAGTTAAGGGTCCCTTTTCTATCCAGTAGACTCATAGAAGCCCTAGGATTTTAAATTGCTGTGCAATCTGTAAGTATGTGGATGGAGATTTCTTCTTTCATACCACAGAATCTACATTCTCCTTCCTCTAATATTTTGAGCTTTTCTTCAGGTACACATTCAGGCGACAATGTCCCGTTACGATCTCTGTTGAAACTCTCAGTGCAGTTTTACTCTGACTTTCATTTGATGTCAACAAGTTATAATCACCCAGAAGTATCTGAGTTATATTTAGAGTTTGCCTAGTCATTTCTACACCATTTTGGAACTAATTACACAAGGGCTCAGTGCCTTTTGCCTTCTATGTCCTTTATTAATTTTGAATTGGGAACACTTTCCTATGGCGTGAATTTCCACTTGAAAGGTACTTGGGGTTTTTTCCAGGCTTTCGGAGTGTTTGGCTCCTTCCCGATCACTCCAGTTACTTCTATTGCCTTTGAGCTGTCTCTGAACAATTGAACTGCATTATTTCCAAGTGGTAATGGTATTTGGATCCCATTCCTTTTTATTGCTTAGTTTCGTATCGGATTCATTTGAAAAGTTATACTTTTTCAACACACCATCCTAAGATTTCTGTGTGTGTGTTTGTGAGAGGCAGATGGCACGGAAATTACTCCATTTGCCACAGAATTTTTGAAATTGCTTAGCTACATTCATATAGTAACATTGGACTAATTCAAGAAATCTATTAACAAATCGTATATTGTCCTATTAGCATTGTTAAGGATGTGGCTAATATTTAGCGGAAGGTCATAATTCAATTTCACAAGCGACTCAATTAAACATTTGCATCTCGTGACATTATTAGAGCAACCAAAAAAGATGTGATTCAGATCACAATAAGAATGCTCGTTACAGCTACAGGATGATGATCTAATAATACCAAGTTTTGCAAGGTGTGCACCAAATCTTCCGTGATTGGTTTTAAGTCTAAATATAGTTGATGAATAGAATTTGGGTGTTGTATAATTGAATATATATATTCGGGAGGAAGGGGTAATATAGGATGAATTTGAAAGTACTGGTTTGTAGAGGCAGTGGTGAACCGAGGGGAGGGCAGAAGGGGCAAAATTCCCCGGGCGCCAGCCACTGGGGGGCGCCGCGCAACCCGCGGTCTTAGTGGCTGCTATCCGGCCGTAGAGGCAGTACGCAGGCGCAAAAAGCGGGATAAGGCCACCGGCTGACTGAAGGGGGCGCTGTAACTACATTATAATTACTATAATTATAATTTTCTTGTGTTGTTAGAATTCTGGAATTCCGTTCTACAAAAAGTACGACATAAAATTTCCCATTCAAACGTTAATTTATTTTTTGGTTTGGTGCTTTTTATTAATTCCCTCTCTACTTCTGCAACACATATTTTCAACCGAATTCAAGTTTGCTCCTGCAACATGTTTCAATTAAAATAGCATCCCTATAAAACCGACTTAATTATACTCCTGCCGTCGTTGCCTTGTTTCCACGTTTCGGACACGAAAAAGTTGTTGTTCACCAGCTGTGCGTAGAGCTATCCCATCAGGTAGCTCGTGTCATTCAGATTACATTAATTAACACGTGAATTTTTAATAATATGATTTATACCCTACATCTGGAGGACATCACGGGACCTAACAGTATTGTAAATTGCCACAGTGTGGTACGCTTGTGTAAATCAAGTTTGCATATTTCATGACACTCGTATAGTTCTCTTTACATTATTCAAAATGCTGGGCCAATACAGAGCGCACGTAAACCTACACTGGTATCTTTTCTATTTTCCACATCCAAATGCCGTCTTCCTAAGCAAACGTGAGTGTACTTGCTATTTTATTGCATAAAGACTTTATGTTGGGATCTAGATTTAATGTATGCTTTTGTGTCAGTAGTAGTAGTAGTGTAATATGACGATTTTAAAGCCAATTATTTTGAATTTCTCTACCTTGAAATTTCAAAGCTGAAAGTCAAATTATTTACACAGAGAGATAGAGAGAGAGTTTCTAAAAAAATAATAAAACATAACGTAACAAGAAATACATTTTCAGTTATTTGCGTAACTAGTGCAAAAAAGGGATGTGATCGGAGGTAGATTTATCTATATCGATGGTTCCAGCCACATAACTGGTGTTTTAGTTCTGTGGTTCTCATAATATGACAAATAAAAACAACTAAGGGCGCGTTGTATCTCACACCTAAACTCGGTTTAATTATAACTGATGTTTAGACTGATGTAATTATTGATAATAAATAAATCAATACGTCACAGTCTAAACATCAGTTATAATTAAACCGAGTTTAGGTGTGAGATACAACACACCATAAGAAGTATAACCAACCAAAGATTAGTTGAGTTGTCATTAAAAAGTTGGTAGCGAGTTCATAATTCTTAATATAAATTTAAACTTAAGTGCATGGAGACTAGATATAAGGAGCACAATCTTCTATAGGAAAATCTCGAAATAGTGTCCAGCGGTGAGGTACAAATAGTAGATGGCGCGAGAGTAGCTAGCGATTAAAATTTCAGAGTGAAGTTTGCTGAACAAGTTAACCTAACAAAAAATGAAAATAGTGTTTATTTTTATAGAAGTTTTTATAAAAATTTACAATGTGAAAAACGTGTGTCGTGAAAAGTTGTCCAACTAGAAGTAAAGTTAAAAATAAAAAAAATTACACACCCCAGCCCCTGTCTTATTTTCGAGCAACAGTAATTGGTTGATGTAGGACTCTCGGGCTAGGTTTATTGTTTTCATTACTATTTTGCATCACAATTGCCTATATAATGATATTGAAGAAACTTACCTTTAACGAAACATAGCACCAGCTACGGGAAATACTTATTTTTTCCTTGAAATTTGCTAAAACCAAGCATAAAAGGTAACCCAATGAAAATAAACAAACCCTCCATTAACATAACCTAAAATTTAACACGTCAAACATGATTTTAATCGCTAGCCTCCCCAGCGCCACCACAATTTTCCTAATTTCGACGGACACTTTTTATATACAGAATTTGTGCTCCTTATATCTAGTCTCCATGCTTAAGTGTATTTATATTAAAGTGAGTGTGAACAAAAACAAACATTACAATTACATTCACTGCATTGCTAGCAAGGTTTAATACATGAGTATATCATAAATTATAATAGAATGATATTATGGTCTCATTTATCTAGCGTACCTACCTATATCATCGAGTTTCTACATATATTTGCATAAATGAACAATAAATAAATGGTGCATTATCAACTCGATATACAAAACTCTACAACAAAACAAACGCAGAACTGGGATTAAAAATATCAATTTTCAGACACAACAGCGTCTGAACAATACGTAGGAAACAAAATTGCTTTTTCACAATACAGTTGAAACTTTTTAATTCTAGTGAAACGAGTTTTCTATATTTCTAAACACAACGGGTTATTTTTACTGAGTGGCCCACGACGTTTTATACATTTTAAAGTCTAAACTTAATATATCAATGTCACTATCGCTATCATACGTTTTATGATTTTTCCTTTCATTTATTCATTCAAATTCGACCATTTTTAATTCTAATAGCAATACAATTATTAATATTCAGAATCATTGTAAACCCAAGATGGCCACCACCACAGTAACGGAGGATTACAGTTTTTTCAACTCCCTCAATATGGATATCAAATGAACGGGTTTGACTTGTAGAATTATAAAAACCCAAATTTAAGATGGTCGCCACCACAAAATGGTGGATCTTAATTTTGTTTCAATACCCTTAATGTGGGTTGAGATTGAATTTGGAAAATACACCCTAAAGCTAAGAAAGATGTTATGGACTTCAACTATCCACAAAATACAAGCCACGGCACTGTAGACCACGGAGAATAATATATAGAGACAAAGCTTAATATTTTGTACTGTCAGTATTATTCCTAATTCCCAGTCTTACTTTCTTACTTTATTGAATAAAACTGCTAATAATTCAAACCTTTTGGGTCCCAAGTTGTGAAGTAGTTCTGTTGATATTTGGTCATGACCTGCAGCTTTACCTCTTTCCAATAATTTTATTGCTCCTTTTACATCTTCCACTTCAAACTGTACATGTTCCCAGAGCTCTTGTTATGCTTCTGCCATTTCCGTTTCTTCCACCATTTCGATTAATAATTTGCCATCTTGTGTATTTTATGTTGTTCTCCTTTCCTGATTGTTTTTAGTGCTTTGTAAAAAAGCTTTTGGATCCATGTTTCCTCAAACTTTTTACAGGTTTTTTGCTTTGCTTCCTGTACCATCTCTTTCACCTTTGTTCATTTTATCTTATATTCGTTGTAGGTTTCACTTGACATGTTTTTTTTCTTTGATTTATTTTCGATATCATTCAACCACCAGTTTCTTTTCTTTCTTGTTTCATTGTTAATACTAATTCCATATGTTGTCTCTTAATTCGAAGCTTCTTATTACTGTCTTATATGCTGGTTTATATGCTACACTTACCTTACTTGCAATTGACACTATTTTTGAAGTTACTAGATAATGGTATATGAATAATACTGCGCCTCTTCGGACTGTCGTAAAATTTAACTTGAATATTGAAGAAGTAACAAAAAGATTAAGTTGAACGGTTTTATTGAAAAGATAGATAATAATGATGTAGATAATGTATTAAAATTTAGACGCTCCAAAACCATTCGTGTAAAATGCTTTATTCACTTCCACGGAAACCGAGACGTATTAAATTCTTTCCTCTTCCTAATTTTTGTTTAACATCAATCTCGTCTCTCTCGTCCTTTGAAATAGTTACTCCCAAACATCACAACTCATTAAATATGCTTGCTAATGGCTAGCGGATGTGAATTTATAAATTATCATGATGGAAGGAAAGTAAAGACTAAAACGCTTCACGTTTTTCAAAGAGGTAGCTAGGTAATTATATTCTTAGCGGAAGGAGGTTTTAATGAAGACAAAACGATTCCGCGACTTTTTTACCTACTTACTCGTAAAATCGTTCAAAAAGAGGTAAATTTTATTCGAGAAAACTTAAAGCGAGGATTATTACAGAACTCTGTAAACAGTGAAAAGGGGAAAAGATAAACACTGCTTAAGGATGTGAATTTAGAAAATATCGGAATTCGTTCATTAATTGAATCGAAAATACTTTAGTCATGTTTTCTGATAAAAAAAAATGTCAATGTCTGTGTGAGTATGACTTTTGAGAAAATAGAAAAGATTCCGTACAAAAATGTACCGAATGTCCCAACAAGAATGGTTCTTGGTTATATCTCGGTAACCGTTTGTAGAATACCTTGAAAAGCTTCACTACAAACAAAGTCCTCCGCCGCGTCGCGTCGGTCTTTCTTATATAAGGTTTGTTCGTAGAGCGATCACAAATGGTTGGAAACTGGACGACTCACGCGCAGTCAATGAAAACCGTTCACAGAGACTCAGCGTATGAGTTGTTCAGTTCACAACCGTTTGTGATCGCTCTACGAACAAGCCTGTAAATCTACAGAAAAGTTCACGATGGCATATTTCTATCTCTTAAGGATAACATACTATATCCGTTCTAATACTTTAAAAAATTATCAATTATTATGAGTTTGTCTTCAAATACTTGCTATTTTTTAAATTTGTCTCGAATATTTTAAGTGCAGCTCTAAACTATTCGAGAATTTACATATAAACCAAATAATTTATTTAAAATAGCAAGTATAGTCAACTATTTTTAACCGTTCACGAGAAATCCATTCCAGTTAAGCTTTCACATACCTATCGGGTAAGTTGAAATACCAAAATATTCAAATTCAATCACGGTATTCCGAAAACAATCAGCTAAATCGACTCCGACCATTGCGGGAATCCAAATAAGTTAAAATATTTCAGCTGTAACAAATAAATTAAAGTATACATTTTCAATTTTACAGTACGCTTTTATAAGGATACTGAATAGTAATGCCGATGCTCTGGCGTAGAAGCAGTGTATCATTATTATCCTTTCAAGTTTCGATAATGGCTCTTTGCCATGGCCTTATCCAACCATTTCACTCAAATGATCTACAACCTCTTTTTAACAGTTTCTACAGAGCTTAATACTGCAGTATCTTTCTACACACAATTAAACATACTTACGGTCCTAAGTTTCCTTTTTTCCATCCCATTAAATTTAAATTTCTACTCTATTCTATCATTCAAAATATTATTATGGATTACAAAGTTATCGCAGTATATTTTTTGGAAAATTTGAACACCCGCTCTAGAAAATTTCAATATAATAAATTTAGTCAAAATGAAAAAAGGAATATTTTTTCGCGAGTATCCCGAAAACTATTGCAGACGACCGATATCAAGAAAAAAATCATAAAGAAGGAAAAAATTTCCTAATAAGAGCATTATTACTTGAAACTAATATTTCTGCCAAAAAACTCATGAGTTAGAGTAAGTGACATGTTACTTTTATTGTTGTATTAGTCAAAGTACACAAAATATCCGTAAAATGCCGCAAAAACACCAAAAACTGGAAAATTAAAAATTAAGTATTTAAAACGGTTGTGATTAACATGAGAAAAACTTTACTAGGCATGCGATTTCACGGAAAATCATCGAGTGAAAATTTTTGTTTTTGTTTTTGCGCTCTAATTGTTTAAATAATAAAAACACAGAAAAATGTTCAAATCAAAAATTGTAGCTAATACATTTATCTACAAAATTTGTCTGAACATTTTTTTTGTATCTGCATTAGTTTTTAAAATATATACGAAATTTCCATAGTAGTATTTTTGAACATCATCAATTTTCATGTTTTTAAAATTATGATAGTAAATAAACAATTACCTTTAGAAAAAAGTTTTTCATACGAAATGTGTTCTAAAATGGGGTATCTACAAATACATTGAAAAAAAAAAAATTTTAAATTTTTTAATGTATTATCATCGATTTTCCACGCTCTCTCACCTACTTTTTCACCTTTATTTGTGCTCCCTTCTCGTTCTTACCTGAGCCATAGGTGTGTTCTTTTGTACCGTGATCACTTCTTAATAGGTTCATTATAAAGTTCACAAATTTTTAGATAATATCATAAACGGTATAAAAAGTTATAGAAGGTTTGCTGACAGACCTCTGATTTAAGTATTTATTTTAAATAATTTTCTATTATTTAAAAAATTTGATATTTACAAAAAACTGTATAGTAGTTTCGAAAGTAGATGCTTCAAAGTATTTAGTAGTAAAGTTTCATTGAATTATATTGATTTCGAAGAATTGAATGAAGTCTAAAAAAGACAAGTAAAATTAAGCATGCAAAAAAACAGATTTTTAAGAAGCATTCGTTTAAAATTCAAAATATTGATGGCTTTGCTTTTATAATAATAATGTTTTATGTTCATTTGCAATGCTAAATCCAAAAAGGAATTTTTGCTGGGATAAATATTAATTAAATAGGAATTATAATAAACTGATATTACAGTCAGAAAATCTACTTTTTCAAATTTGAAAGTATTTCTATCTAAAATTTGAGATGTTTCTTTACATTTTACGTGAGTTTATTTATTTTTTCAGAATGTTATAAGCCCAAAATTATTAACTTTTAAGTCGAGTGGTTAATAAATTTGGCTCACGGGCCGTTTGCGCGTAACCACGAAAATGAATACCACTGAAATTAATTTTTTCTCGTAATCTTTTTAATTTACTGAAAAACTTTTTAGACAAAATTTGTAGATAAATACATCAGCTACAAATTTTGATTTGGAAGTTTTTCTGTATATTTATTATTTAAACAATTAGATCGAAAAAACAAAAACAAAAATTTTCACTCGACGATTTTCCGGAAAATTGCATGCCTAGCATCGTAAACTTTTTATCATGTTAAACACCACCCTTTTAAATACCCAATTTTGAATTTTCAAGTTTTTTGTATTTTTTGTGAGGTTTTATGTGTACTTTCATTAGGCTATATCATATCTCCAATAGACCAAATACATATGGAATGCAATATTACAATATTTAGCGCATTATTTATCGGTTCACTTTTCCCAATGGACCAAGTGCTGCAGCTTCGTCGTCTTCAGAAGGTCACTTAGGAACTTTTTCATCATAAACCACGATGGTATGTCTTATCAGCTTTGTTGTAATTTTCTCCTTCGTCAATATTATCACAGCTCTTTCTCTTCAACGTTATCTTGTGATGGAGTCTGCGAATTTTCACTGGTTAGGTACCATTTCAACTTGTTCCTCTAACGGAACATTTTTATTCAATTTTTCTACATCCACAGGCTCTCTCACATCTTTTCTTTATGTTCGCAATTAATAAAATTTAACAACGTTTCCGGAACTGAGGGGAATGCTATCTAAGGTTGATCTAAGTTTTCTGAAGCCACTTTGTTCCGGGGTTAAGAAGTTTCTGCTTTTCAGTGTCCATAAAAATAGTTTTTTAATCATTTTCTCGAGTAATCAGTGGGTAAAGTTTATAAGATTTTCCGATTGTTTTAGGTTTTCTAGGCTTTAGTACTGTTATAACAATAGCTTCACCCCATTTTTCTGGAAAGACGTGCTTAGTCCAGATTTTATTGTACGGGTGTAGCCAGTAATCTTTGGTATTTTGAGGCAAGTACTTAAAGAATACTACAGGAATGCCATCTAGCCCTCCGTCCTTTCAGTTTCGGTTATATTATTATTCAATGAATCATGTCTGTGAAGAAGTCCAATATCATTTGCTACTTGTGCTAATATTTAAAATTTTAATCTTAAAAGCGGAAAGAATTTTCAAAATGCTTAGCATTTTCACATTTCAAGACACTATCCCTCTGTACAATAAGATTGTATTTACCACACCTACTAGGACTTTTCTGTTGTAAATGATGTTCCTCTATTATTGGGTAGTATTTTAGTGAGTTTGCTGTTATTCCGTTGACGTAGGAGTTTTTGATGTGTTCCGTGAAACGGAGCCATTCGTCTAGTAGGATTCCTAGGTATTCAACAACCTTCGTTGTTGGTATTGGTATGCTGTTTAGTTGAAACATATTTCCCAAATTTGGTAATTTGTACTTAAAAATTAATATTTTTTGACTAATCTAGTAATTTAGTTTTAGTCCAGCTAGAACATGAAATGGTGTATGATAATCGTGATTAATAAAGTCATCTAGGTCGGATATAAATTTGGTTTTGAGCATGGTAGTCGCTGGTTTTCCGGTTACTTTTAAAAACTATACTTGCATCTTCAGCAAAACCAACCAAGAACGATTATTTATCATGAGCCCTCTCCTGTTTTCCTGCTCTGAGTTAGTATAGTATTATTTCGTCATGTTTTTCTCATCTGATCTTGCTAAAAATAAACGTCTCGTCCAAAATCCTTTGGTTTATATATTTTTCTTAGAAATTGTAACCTCTGGATCGTACCACAGGAAGCTCCATTGAAAATGTTCCATTATTAGTTTGTACAACCTTCTTAGAATAAGAGGTGTACATCTAGTTTCTATTTCAGTAATTTTCTCAGAAAAAGTTTGAATTCAGGTTCATCAAGAATAAATAATCATCATCATCATAATAATCATCAACAATAAATAAATCTAAGATACATATTTTCATTAAATTCAAATCCTCTTATAGCACGGCACTGTTATTGGAATCCTTTGCTGTGTGTATTGCTATCCTTGTTTTGGAATGAGAGAATCGTTATAGATGTTGGTTACAAGATGTGTTGTGAGTATAGCGGGTTATTTATCTAGCCCGCTTAAATGAGAATATTTAGAATATTCTAGTAACTTTTTGTTTCATATGTAAATAATAGAGAGAGAAAAAAGGACGTGGGGTATTCCTCCGACTATAATATGACTTCTCTCAGGAGGTCCTTCTAAAATAATTGCCTCGGATCTCAGAGCGGCTAATTCCAGGATATTTTTTTTTAAATTAATTTTGTATTTTGATGAGCATTTCATATCCTTTGTGCATTAGACTCAACGAGTTTTCTTGTTCAATATATTGCAGGGTCTTTGGAAGTGCAATCTAATTGACTTTCCCAGTAATAAGTATGTCGTCTATGTAATATTATATTCCATAGGGTCGGCACTAAAACCGAGCCCTTCAGTTTTTATTAGCCGCCATGTGGTTTCAATGATTGAATTTCAAAAAATATGCATAAGACTTGTTGAAAGTAAATTCTTATTTTTCGCTGTGATTAAAAATAACAAGTTTTTAACATTTATTCTGAAATTCGAGAAAAGCTCCATATACCTTCTTGTTAAAGAGTGCATAATATCACGCGAGTTATGATGAATGTTTTCTACATTTTATTCATGCTAGCGCATGCTTCCTTGCTCCTCGGACTCTTGCATTTTCATCTCTCTTTCCATTTCTCCCATCTACATCCAGATTTACCACAACCAGGTCGCCGAACGCGTTTCTAGCCCGTACAGGAATACGTGGGTAACCTGTTACTTTCAATTTTTAATGTCGTTTATGCGGGTTTGACTTTGGCCGGGATTAAAATAACTTTTTTAGGAGCGGAATCAAAAAAAAATTCTTTCATCGAACGATGTTGCGGAAATTGGTGTTAATTACGATTATTTGGCTCGACGAAAGTTTCGCTAACGAAATGAGGAGAGGAAAAGGTAAATTTTGAATTTGTTTGTTGATTGTTTATCGATTTTTTAAATAGAGTTTAGCGAGATTTAATTAGCATTTTAATTTAAAGTTCACGACGCGCGATCATTGAATAAAATGATTAACGGTTAGTTGATTTTATATGATGAGGTTTAAATAAAATGTTAATGAACTTCATAAAATGTACGGAAAGTTAAACACGATTACAAAAAAATCGACAGAAAAAAGTTTTTTTTTTGTTTTCAAGATTGTTCTAAATTCTAGCATGAATTATAAAAATTTATATAAATTCCTTGTTTTTAAATTAATTTTTTTGAGAAATCAAACCACAATATTTTTTGTTTTTATTTCAACGTTATAGCTCTACCGTTATCAAGAATAATAATTTTTTTATAAAATGTTTGTCCCTATCTGGAACTTATTAAAAAATTCGACAGCCGTATACAGGGCGAGTCTAAACTGACATACATCGGTTTCACAATTTTCTTAAATAGATCACCCTTACTTGTGAGAGAAGTGAGTTATTTTAGAAAAATGTTTCAAAAGGTCGATAACAGTGATAGATTTCTTGAACCACATCATTATTGTCGTTCTCAGCATTTAGGTAAGGAGTAAGTAGGTCTGAAATGTCAAAAAAACATATACATTTTCCTAATTAGTTTGTCAACAAATGTGATATCTATATGACTCATCATACGCTCATCATAATGCGCCCATTCAGAGTCAATTGAATAATATGTTTCCCGAATGGTGAATTGGACGTGCTGGACCAGTTTTCCAAGCACCAAGATCACCAGAGTGAAATAAAGATGATTTTTTCTTTAGAGGCAACGCTAAGGATCAGGAGTACAAAAAGCAGGCTTTCAAAATGTTAATGCGTAAATGCTTAGAGATGTAAGTCAATTTTATGAAGACCATCTTCAAGCCTGCATAAAGGGCTTTAATTGGATACTATTTAAGTAACTATTTAACTTACTCACTCTCTCTCTCTCTTAACTTATTCATATTCAATGTTATGCCACTCTCACTGATATAAATCTTTCAATTTTGTTCCTTTGAATTTGTTCAAAATTTGATGAATAACTGAATTATGGGTTAAATACTTTACATGAGGGAAAGGTATTGGAAAATGCAAATTCAATTCAAATTTGGGGTCTCAGGAAATTTAATTTGAACATTGCGTAAAAATCGTCAGAGAAAATAAGTTATATTTGGGTTTTTGTAAATCTTCAAGAATCCAAATCAAGTCTTTGGATGAATATTACTTTTAAATAATACTACATGGCAAAAAAAAATACACAAACTTTGACAATATTTACGTTGGAATCAGATAATACGTCTGTTCACTCTGCTAGTTTAATTATTATTGTCTGGTTGAAAGCGCGTCACTATATTTTATGAAAATATTAAAGTCTAACTGAAGTCAGTGTGATGACCATAAAATAAAGCAATGTTGTCAGATATATTTTATAAAATTGTTGGGCTCACTATACAAATGTTTCCCATTACTTCAGTAAACTGTTAGCTCGTGATGTTCTCAGAAAGCTAGTTTGGAGATATTTTAAAAAAAATACATAATATAAATTTATTAGTAAGAATTAAAAAAAGTCGCTCGAAATTGCTGTAAAAAGAGAAATTAATTAAAACAACTTTTTGTATGCCTACTATATTTAAGAAAATTTTGTATATCTGGCAACGCATTGCAGGTGTTCAGCGTTATACAATCATCAAGTATATTATTGTTTATATTATAATGGAGTAACGGGTCACTTACTAAGGCGGACTAACTGTAACTAAAAGAAATTAAACTCCGAGGGTGGCCTGCGATATTAGAGAGATATTAGTATTGTGTGTCGATTCAGGGGCGTGTGTGAATTTTGTTTTAAAGAAATATTTAAAATAATATTAGTATCTAGTATCTATTTTTTGGTCGAGTGAGTTTAGTGAATTGATATAAATATAATATTTATTTGTTCGTGGAGTTGAGTGAATTGATATCAATATAATATTTATTATTTGTTCGTGGAGTTGAGTGAATTGATATCAATATAATATTTATTGGTTCGTAGACGTTAGGGTGAGTTTTATGATTATAATTTATTTGTAATTAATTAGAATAGCATTTTGGAGAAACGACAGTCCAAGATGATGCTCGGGAATCTAATAATTTGCAAATGACTTATCAATAGATGATACCGATGATAGGGCCGAATTTAAGAACAAACATTTACATGTTCAGTGTCAACGCGTTGTTTTAAATATGTACGCGTGTTTGAAAATAGAAAATTCTGAAATTTCTGATAATGCGGTTATCGCGAGAATTCACGAATTAACGTTAATCGGGTTTACAACGATTTATAAAGTAATAGTACCAAGTTTAGAACTGATTCGTGATAAATTGCGGGATATTCCTGAATATACTTATCAATGTTTTATTGAATTGTGGATTCAAATATAAGAAGTTAGATAATCGAATGGTGATAATGGATTCTCGGCGTATCGTTGAACTAAGACAGGAGTATTTGCGCAAAATAAAAGGGTATCGTGATTCAAATAGAACTAGGTATAATTTATTTGGACGAAACTTGGTTTGATACGCATGATGTTGTCAAGTATGGTTGGGTTGACGATATAAAAAACTGTTCTTTAGACACTCCGTGTTCTAGAGGAAAACGTGTTATTATTGTATTACAAGTTTTATGAATTTTGTATGCAGGCTGATTTTTTTGATTCAAATTGATATAGTAGATTAACATTATTTCACAATATTTGAATTTATAAAAAAAATTATATGCACGCCATTGGGCGGCTTTTTCCTTCAAGGGGATTAAAATATGGTTCATTACGCTGGCTTTAGTTAGACTTTACCCATCTGTGAATTATCGGAATGACTACGATAGGTCAAAAATATGGAGCTTATTGTCCGTACTATTAAAAGTTAAATTGTGTTGTACAATGAGGTTTCCATACTCGATTATTGGGTTAGGTCATCATTGATTTGTTTATAACAGCGCACAAAACGGCATACATTTCCAATTTATCGCAAGAGAATAAATCACATTTTTTAAACAAGTTGTAGATTTAACCAAAAAGTAATTCAATTGTACTAAAAGTAAATTTAACGTTGTGGACGCAATTTTTGCTTTTAATTTCGATTTCGTAGATAAAATTTGAGTTGTAAAATTATAGATTTATTAGCAATTCTGAAAATCATAAGACCTTTACTGCCACCAACTTTTATAGTAAAATTATTAGACTATAATAGAAATTTTATGCAATAAGAAGATTGGCACCATATACTTCATACCATTTTACTTTTATCATTCCTCACGTTTGAATTATTGAATTTTCGAATAACGATCCAATTATTTTCTCAAACGCATCCACAATGCCAAAAATTATAGGCCAAGCAATCACCATGCAAGCATAACAATTTTTTACCAAACTCACACACAGTTACTTAATGACCTCAAGCAAAAGACCTTCCTGTCAAAGCTGCCAGTGCCCACTTACTGTTAAACACATCCTGGTTGATTGTCGCCAATTTAGCACAAGAAGACGACAACATGACAACATAATCTCAAATCCCAGCTGCAAGACATCCTAGGGGACCCAAACCAAATCGAGACAACACTGAAATTCTTAAAAGATATATCACTCTATCATAAACTTTAAACTATGTTTTTAACTATCTGTAATAACTATTGTTTTCTGTAACCGCCCCTGTGCAAGTGGCCATTGAAAAATTGCCAAACTGAATTTAAATTTGGAGCTACCAAAGCCAGTTCTCAGGGAAGAAATAGTATATTAATTAGAGAAAAAAATAAAGGGCGCCAAAAATAAAATTAGAAAAAATTCAAATTTAAAAATCAGCTAACTTTCAACTGCTGTTATCTGCCTATAATAAAATATAATGTACACGGAAGTTACGGTAGTTAAAACTTTCTAGATATATACTTATATAATGAAAAAAAAGTAGAAATTTAAAATAAAAATAAATGGGTTAGTAAACTAGACAATATTTATATGAAATTACAAAATTATACAAATAGATGAAGCCTTACAAATTTTATAAATTACTTCCCTGAACTTGAATCCATCAAACAGTTTAATACTGAAGGTTGTCTTGTTAGGAACGGTGTTTTAAAAGCCCTGTCTTTTCAGGAACAGTCATTATTAAAAAATGGTATGACCCAAGAGCTTGGTTGTCTGTTGGATAGTATATCCAGAACCTGGTCTGGCACTGTCTTTACTCAGGAACTCCAGCAGCACAAAAATTTTGTGACCCAAGAATGGGCATGATGACAGTCACTAAGAATGATTGAAATAATCATTTAAAATAATTGTATAGATTAGGAAGTTTCTAAAACAATCACTTATTTTCAAATTACAACTGTGATTATATTTATTTTAATAAAAATGTTTTCCAAAAACAGTCATCATGCCTATTTTAATTGCCGAGGAATTGTGCTAAAATGTTAATTTGTTTTACAAAAATGAAAGAAAACTACAAAATGAGAGACATTTGGATATCTGTCCGGATAAATACACAAAATCTTGGGTATAATTATACAATTTTTTCCGTTACATCTTAACGATTCGTTCTGGACAAATATCTGTAGTAGATACTGAAAATTATAAGCAAAAGGAAAAAAGTTGTAACCTCAAGAGACAGATCCCGGCTAGAGACTCTCTCAAGGGTGGATCGACTCCATGTTAGTGTTACACTAGGTATGCCAGAGGGTTGATATACTATAAAAGCTTAGGGCGCCACTACCTTTTTAGACATCGACGAAAAAAGTTAATTTAAATTTAAGAAAATAAACTAAGGTAAGAAAGGTAGAAACACCTTAAAGAATTTAATTAAAGTTAAAAATAAAAAAAGTTACAAACTTACATGAACCCGGACACGATCCCCTACAGCTCTTACAGCCGGGTAGATAAGAAATAAAGAAAAATAAATTCAAAATATTAACTTTATTTTGCCATTGAGGATAAAACAAAAAGGAAAGAAACCTGTACTTTATCTAGGTACTTAGCTTATTCGAGAAGATGAAACTGATAGAGAGGTCTTGTCGAAACAGAGAAACGAAAGATGTCTTAAGTTGAAGTAGAGATGTCTTGAAGTTGAAGTATAGATGTCTTGAAGTTGAAGTATAAATGTCTTGAAAGTGAAATTAGATGCATAGGGGTATCCTAGTGGTAAGCTGGCATGTAACGGTATCTTGGAAAGTAACGGTATCCTGGCATGTAACGGTATCCTTGCAGCGGTAACCTGGCAGGGTATCTTGACAGCGGTAACCTGGCAGCTGTGCTTACCACAGCAAATTAAGGTAAATTTTAATTAAATTTAAGAGACGATAAAAGGTACGTCAGATGTCTTTACTGTAAGACTGTCGGTAACGGAAAGAAGGGGCGATGGTTTTCATATGTCATAATATGTCAATTGTCTTAACGGTCAACGAGAGTAGGAGAAATTTAGATCACAGAACTATATTGGGAGTGGTTACTATGACGGCGAGCGGTAATTAGGGAAATTATTTCGTAAAATCGAAACAGGTCGATAGACATGTTACAAAGTATAAAAGAGTAATGTGAATTAATTCATTTAAATAATAGAAATAATGCCTATTTACTTGATTACAGTTTCCTGTATCAATTGTCATATTTAAGTAAAGCGTGTTATGAATAGAAGTCAAAATAATAGTGTAAAACTATTAAAACGCTTTACAAATTAGAAAATTAATTTCCAAAGGATAGACCGTTCACCAGGAAGCAACATCTACTTCTCGGGCAATATGCCCCGCCAGACAATGAATTACACTTCCAAGATAACCGGGGTTGGTATATATGAAAATATAGAGCCAACCATAATGTATTAATGTGATTTCAGCGTTGTCTTCAGTCCAGGATTAGGCTCTTAGAGCTTCTGGACGGATAATATCTACCTTGTACTGCAAATACGCCGAAACCGGTATGCAAGTGATATTGCTCCTTCTAATTATAAACCAGAATGGTTGGTTCTATATTTTCATATATACCAACCCCGTTTATCTTGGAAGTGTAACTCATTAACTGGCGGGGCATATTGCCCGAGAAGTAGATGTTGCTTCCCGTTGAACGGTCTATCCTTTGGAAGGTAATTTTCTAATTTGTGAAGTGTTTTAATTGTTTTACACTATTATTTTGACGTCTAGAAATAATGCCATAAGGCATCCTAAAAATTAGTCACCATTTTGTATAACTAAATCTTCGAACATCTACAACTTTACGTCCTTTTAAGAATTTTTTCATAGCTGTAATCCTAGTAGATCCAAACCACATATTTTGAAGAAAAATTCATTTAACGATATTAGGAATACTGCAGAATTTCCATTGTTGCTACAAAGGCAATGACACAGACAGCCTTTCCGCTCATATATATAGAAATTTGAATATTTTACATTTCGCGGTAAAGTTAATAACCAAAAACTATAAGTATTCATTTTTGTTGTATACTGCACCAAAAATTAATTTTGAGAAATTTTTAACTGATTTTATTTTTGAACTGTTGACTGCAAAGTTAACGTTCCAAAAATCCTAGTTTTCCGTAATATTTTATAATAAATAAAATGAATTTAAAATACTTAAACTGGAAAAAAATAACATACAAAAAGGTGATTACGTACTTTCTAGAGAAAAATAAACATTTTTCTATTAAACACGATATAAATCCATCGATTTCTGTGAAGTATTATTGGTGATCAAAGCTTTTGTTGAAGGTTTCAGCTTAGCATCTTTATGATTGAATATTGCATCGAAAATGTATTGAAAATCCCACCGAGCTATGATCAATGGGTCAGTATCAAGAATGTTTTGGAAACTACGAATTTCTTCATCACCTCAACTTTTATGCAAAGTTTCTTTTTTTCAATTGAAAGACGAATTTAACCAGATCATATACAGCAAATTTCAAACAAAATCGGATTTGGAAATCCAATAAGCTTAGGATTAACATTAAGGTTGTCAAGAACTCTTACAACGTCGATGTATTGAACTCACAATGTTATATAAGGAAAATTTTTTTACAGCTTTTGGTCTTACTATATATCACATAATTGTAACGACACCTCCATTTTCACATACAAATCCAGTTTTTCAAAAATAAAGGGTTTAATTTCGTCATGCAAATTCGCCATCCACATAATTTAATAAAAGCCATTGATTTGGATACTAATTTCCTTGAACCGACTCTTTAAACGAGATTTTATTGAAAAGCTCTTCAAAAGGCAATTAAAATCTTCATTCTCGAATTTATACCGAAAGGACATTGCAAAAAACCTATTAAACACAAAGAGATATAATTGACTTCAATCAAAGAAAATATTAAAGCTGAAATATTACGCTTTTCTCTGTTAGAACAAACTGTAAGGACGTAGCCAATTTGTATTACTGATGACGTAATATAAATGTTCTCCCTCTCCCATATTTATTCCATCCACCCAGTTATTACCTTACTATCCAGTAGAAAATATATAAACACGCAAGACATAATCACAAAATCAGCAAAACATTAAAATTTTGAGGTTAGAAGCCATTGCGGGAGTTTGTTTTCTCTTTGGTGAGAAATGGGGAATTTAAAGTTGCCGGGAGTGTTCCTTTCACGATCACATTTTCAAGAATATGACAATTACCGCCTTAAGGTGAACCACGCTCACTTCCTGGTAAATCTCTTCTCCCAAAAATTCAAAAGTACGGATCTCTTACAAACAAAATCAATACCTACTCTTTTGCAAAGGAAAACAGAGTAATTTTGACCTGGGTGCCGGGGCATCAAGGAGTGGAGGGCAACGAGAAGGCCGACACTCTGGCAAAAAAGAGATCAGAGTCTCTATTTATCGGACCTGATCCATTTTTTGGCAATGCGGAAAGCACTGCTAGATCAACCATATCTACCTGGGCGGAGAGGTGTAGTGGTAACACTCAAAGTTGTATGTTGTAGGTTGGTACTATATATCGACATATGTCAAGTTTGTAGTGAGTTGAACAATGGCGGAATGTGTCATTGTATTTGATCTGATGATCTGTTAATTTGTAATGTTATAGAAGTAAAACTCTTTCTTTTCACCATCCAATTATTTTATTACTATTACTACAACCACCAGCTTCCACCACAAGAGAAAACCTTCACGTACTGGTACTGGGCAGACATACCGGGGCTCCCTCACTCGAAAGCGTTCATATATAACCCTTATAGTACAAAAAATAAGCAGATTCTGGAATGGAGTAGAACAAACCTACGGATTCTGTCGGGACTAGTTACAGGACATTGTTGGCTAAATTACCACGAAAAGAAGATGATTCTGGTTCAGACCTCGGATTGTCCGTTCTGTAATTTGGAGGACGAAACTGCGGAGCACATATTATGCTCATGTCCAGCTTTGGGCAGGGTAAGGTATAACATATTCGGTAATAGTACCTTAGAGCCGAACGACTTCAAAAAGTATCACCAAAGACAACCATGGACTTCGTCAGAAGCACAGGCGGCCCCACTCACATAAAACCTAACCTTACCTACCCTCTAGCAAAAAAAAAAAGTCGCGCTGATTTTCTCTACAGATATCATTGAAACCTTATTACTTTATGTTTCCACCCCTATTTCAGAGTCAGATGACGCACTGGCTACAAATTGTATGTAATCAACAGATTATACTTCGCAGTATTTTCTATTTATTGTATTCGATAAGATTACGGTACCTACTAAGTTATTAAGATTCGTCAGTTCCACTTACTACAATCTGACTTTGCATTATGCAGTTATTGTAGGTGTATATGCTTTCAGTATAAACTCGGTAAATGGAAACTTCTGGATTACTCCCATGTGTGCGTTAGCATCATCATAAAACGAAATTGTATCAGAAGCAACAAAAAATAATTTAGGTTATGGGTAAATTTAATTCCAAGATATTTCGTTTTAACTTATGTCAGCATGATTTATTTAAGGTAAAAACTCACAGCAAGTCTTATTTTTCAATTTATTTAATTGTTCTATTATTTATTTGTGCTTCGGAATATATATTTCCGAATATTTATTTTTCAAGTTGAAAGTATTTTTCTAGATAAATTTTGTACCACCTTATCATTTTAATCTGATTGTGTAAAAGTAAGAAGAGCTTTCATTGCTTGTTTTTATTTGTCTGACCAGTATTGCACTTACCTATTCTTTATTTCCAATGCCCTTTTAAAATTTACATATACCTAATGGGATTAAAATATTTATAGATAAAATAGAAAGTGGAGATTTCGAGATACTCATTTTCAATGTTGTTCCAGAATTTTAGTTTGTAATAAACATTTCACTCCTAAAGTAATATTATGTTTAAAACTAAGTATGTGGCGTCCTAGGGCTCTATCAAAAAAGGAATTACAATATTACACATCAATATTACAAACATATTTTTAAAATACGGACCTGCATTTTATACTGCACCAGTAATAGACCTAATTCGAATATCGTGAAATAATGTTTTTCATTGAATTTAATACAGTAGATTAAAATTAACCTGCATACAAAGTCATAAAACTTGTAATATAATATAACTAAACTCACTCAACCAACAAATAGATATTATATTAATTATATTTCTCTACAACACAATTCGCACACGCCCCTGGATGAAATTAATGCCAAGTAACCCCAATTTCTTTAGGTCGTTATAATTTTTTATGAAACAGTGGACCGCGTTAATAACTGACCAGTTACTCCGTTATATTATGCCAATTACTGGAGTTGGACTATTCAATTTCCAATCCACCTGCTGCTAGGTTGCCGGCTATTCAAAATTTTCTTAAAAATAGTAGCATACATAAAGTGGTTTTAATTAATTTTTTTTCCAGCAATTTCAAGAGGCTTATTTTAATGCTTACTGATAAATTCATATTAGGTTTTTTTTTTAATATTTCCACACTAGCTTTCTAAGAACATCACGAACTAACGGTTTACTGAAGTAAGGGGAACATTTGTGATCCTGACAATTTTAGAAAATAAATCTGACTATATTGCTTTATTTTATTGTCGTTACATTCGCATTAGAAACACTTCAACATCTATATTTCAACTATTTTTCAGGTTATACCTTTTGTTATTTTCGTCTCTAGTCAACTCGATTCCGTGTCCAGGACATGCAAGTTTTATTGTGTTATTTGTCTACCGAGATAGACTTTTTATTATATTTCCAGGTTCACTCTCTCACATCGGAGTGAAATACATAATATCTTAAGATTGCTTTTATTTCGTTCTGGAAACCTTTTACGGTTTTTTTCTGAAAAAAAACTGGAGAGCACGCAAAATAACTTAAAAGGTTACTTTATTCACTTTAATTTCATAGAATAAGTAAAAAAACGAAACACAAATTTCAAAAATAAGATAAATATGGGGATTATGTTCCTTTCCACTACGACCTTTGCAGATTATGTTATTCTGTAGTTCCTTGCCTAGACCCGTCCTTATTACTAGACTTGCTAAACCTCAGGACACCTCTATATATTGGGAGGGTTGTCGCTTTTCCTCCCCTATCGCTGAAAACCTAATCAGGCCTTCTCTTCTTGGCAAAACCTGCATATGGTTATATCCGCCAATCCGATGTTATTAATGTGTCTACAATGGAAGGCAAACCAAGATCCTGATTGTTCTCCTATTCTGGCTTAGTAGATACTCCGTGAATTTTGGCGAGGGTACTTTGATAAACTCTTTGTCCTACCTCATTCTTGGCGCCTTGTTGCACTATTTTTTATCCCCCCTTCTGGGGCTAGTGAGTCTGCCTCTTCATTGCCCTTGTGGTCCGAGTGACCCGGTACCCGGGCTAAGGATAATTCTATTCTGACTGACAAGCTTTTGTAGCATCTACAAGCAGTCCCAAATAAGTTTGGAATTTATCTGCATGGTACTGATTGCTTTGATAGGCGCTTGTCTATCGGAGTATATGGCAGTGGTCTTCTCCTTAAACTCTTGCCTTAATAGCTCTCCTGCACATTGCTTTATTGCTGCGACTTCTACCTTTGCCTGAGCACAGTGAGACTTGTCTTTGGCTTGGCTATATATATATTCCTACTCCTGATTGGACGATATGATGTGAGTGCCATGTCGTTTAGTCTCTCTACCTTAAGTATATACTTGACTCTCCCCTTTTGCCATTTCCTAGGTATCTATTACATAACTAAAAAAGCCAAGAATATCCTACATAGATGTGGAATTAATATTTCCTGTCTCTTCTGGAGTAGGCCGTGGTAGGTGGAAATCTTATGAGCTTATTTTCAAAATTTCATCGTACGTCCATGGTTTATGGTATTTCAACACATAATTTAAACCCTTTTAGTAACTACGTAGTAAGCCCATGGTAAATGGTGGTAGCAAATAAATTAATTTCCCTTAGAAATTTTCTAGTACTTCCATTATAAAGATTTTACAAATAAATAAACACCCTGTAAAAGTTAAATCGTACGGTCATTTACTGTAATAACCCAAGGACATTTTGCAGAGTAATCGGGTTCTTTCCGGTCACATTCGGTGAAATTCGTGTCGATACGAATAAGTTCAAGGCGAACGTACGAACGCTACGCTACGTGCATAGTATCTAACAACGCAGCAAAATTTGTAACTGCGCATGCTTAGATGTCAAACGATACGTTTACGTTCTTGCATTTGGTGCAACTTTAGCTCTCTATCGATAACTGTTCAAACGGATTTCGAAAGCTTGTTGCCTACAAGCGACAAGCTTGAGAAAGTTGTCATAAAATTTTTGAGCATTTATCAATGTCCAAGGGTTATTCGGATAGAAATTTTTTTGCTATTTATAAAAAAAAATCGTGGCATTTCGAAATATTAAATATTTGAAACTTCAAAATCGAAATAAATCAATATGTGTCCATAGCAACGTGAAAATAGCCCATGGTCTGCTATCAGTGTAATGTTGACATGATTGGGTGAAATTATTCATATGTTAAAAAATGAGGAAGTTTGATTGGTTCTTGGAAGTGTCAAAAAATTTTCAAATTAATTATTCACGAAATCCGCTAGATTAGATGGATAAGACCATGGAGTGAATATGAGTGTTCACGATAATCAAGAATGGATAGAGACAGACGAAATTTATGTTGTGCACAGCAGACAAAGAGTGTGCGGTCGGAAAGTAATTTTTCGTGCAATCGGACGCGAAGTCAGTATTTCGCGTTCTCAACACAGTCCGCGAAATTCAATTTCGCGGCCGTTACCCATAGCAACGGCTGCGAAACCAAACGTCACTTCAAAATTTGACATTTCTAAAATACTACAAAGACAAGAATAATTTTTTATTGAATACCAACAAATACATAAATACTTATATTATTTAGGATGAATATTAACATTAATTGTACAGTTTGTATTATTACTTATATTTACTCCAGAAGTTGAAGCAAGAACTGTCAAAATATTTTGTATATATTGAAACATATCATTTCCATAGCACACATTGTTAAATAAATTGAACTGCTGTTGATTTTAGAGCAATAATATATTTATTTACAATTATCTAGTTTAATAATTTTAACGATTACACGAAAAATAGTGTGCATGCCATGGCCGCGAAACTTTTTAACGACCTCAAGATTATCTTGCCTCGGCCGCAAGCGGCCTCGGCGATAACTGTTCTTTCGGTACGTTAAAAAGGTATTTCGCGGCCTAAGCATACAAATAACTATTTTTTAAAGATCGACAAATTACTGTCTATTGTCTCGTCTACTTACTAGTCTCGGATACACCCCGACTATCAATTTGCGGACTCGATTATAATAGACAGTTTTTCGTCCTTGGTACATAAATAACTGTTAAAGTTAACTTAGCTTTACCTAACTACGACTATGTCCTTCTAATTTTTGCCGTCAGGTAAAAAAAGCATCGCACACTTGTGGTGCAGCCATTAGGATAAATTTTAAACCCAATTTCCGCTTTCTACAGTTCAAACTGCTTTTAGAACAAATCGACCTCTAGTGGCAAAAACTTAAACCTCAACTTCCATTACAATTCTTAGTTGGTTATCCGCTATTCCTAGTTGACTGTAATATTTATTAAGTTTGTTGAATAACAAGAGAAATTGTGATGCCTTTTGGCCTAAACATTAAGTCATTAATTATTTAAAATATTATCGAATAAATTCCCTTCAGCTAATTCCAATAAACCACGAATTGTTTTATAAATAATAAATATAAAGGTTACACGTACGAGTCAATGTCAAAGCAAATAAACATTATCTAGTATCATGTATGTTTACTTATAGTGAACTTGACTCTTTGTATATATAGGTAACAATAGTATTTTAAGTATTCATTATTAATTCATTATGAATTCAATATTAACTCATTATTGATTCATTATTATTATTAAGTCATTATGATGGTCATTCATGAAAGGATGATTACAGTCAGTATCATTCATTCTAAGTAGTAATCTAAGAGTAGTCAATTAGTGTTAGTGGTTAATGTATAGTAAATATTAAATAGAACATGTCCCAGTGAAACAGGTAGTTGTTTTATTCCTGGGGGATGACCCACCAAGTGACCAGCAGCACCACCTAGTCAGAGGCCCTTCTACTATCCTACTACACCCAGTATCCTCATTACATTACACATTACATGGCGACCCTGCAAACAATTGGAGTTCTGTAACAATGGGTGGTAAAGCAACGAAACAAGCGGTCCAAGAAAATGGCGTGGTCAACAGTAATTTTATAGTACAAGAAGAGGAACTCAAAGCAGATCTGGAGGTGAAGATTCTTATCTACATTATTGTGGTTGTTTTGGTACTACAATTTGGATGGTCTATATATAAGAATCATAGAAGACAAATGAAGAGGGAGATAAGAAGAAATCTACAGCAAAGCACGCTAAATCTGTAGGATGGTGAGAATATTATTTTTTTTTGTAAACTTTAAGGGTATATTCTGTTTTGTGGCTAAAATTTTTTTTTTTTTTTTGATAATTGATATTTCATATTTTTATTTCTATTGACAATGAATTTTAAATGTCCTCGAGTGATGGAAATGCAGTAACGTGGGATGAATTTGAGATTAGATTGAATTTAATTTTAGAAGATATACGTAGGAATAGTAAGCGTGTGTTAAAAAAGGAGGTTCCAAAAAGCTCAGATAGTCATATAGATATAATAAATAAGTTGTGTGATTCATTTAATAGTTTCTCTAAGTTAATAAATAAGAATTGGTATAAGTTAGAGGAGAATCAGCAGAGTACATGTATTTTATATTTTAACAAAATTAGAGAAAAGGTAGAGAAAGCATTTCAAGTGTTAGATTGTCAGTATGAAGTTCCGTCTCAATTAATTACGCGTAATAATTTAATTAATAATTTAATAGTATTAGAAGCAATGAGCAAAGATAAAAAGGAGAAAATGGCATTAAGTATGAATGACTTTTTCAATTTAGCTGGTAAGATATTACCAAATGAATTTAATGGGGATATAAGCAAATTGCAATCTTTTGTAGATGCTATAAGTTTGCTACAGGTTGGTGCAGCAGAGCATGAGGAGAATGCTGTACTATTTGTGAAAACTAGGCTAACTGGAAAGGCCAGGAGTCTAATCACCACCGAAAAATCGTTGGTAGAAATTATAGGAACCCTAAAAAAGGGACTAAAGGGAGATAGTGCTAGTTTAGTAGGAGCTAAATTAAGTAAATTAAGACAAAACCATAAGGATATAGTTGAGTATGCTTCAGAGATGGAGAAATTAACAGATCAGTTACAAGCCGCGTATTTGGCAGAAGGAATGCCAGTACACTTAGCAACTAAGTATACAACAGAAGCAGCAGTAAAATCACTGATCGACAACTCAGCATCAGAACGGATAAAAACCGTTATAGCAGCTGGTAATTTTACGACACCGCAAGAGGTGATGACTAAATTGGTTTCCATCAATGTGGGAAACAATCAGTCAACAGGAAGTGTTCTGCATTATAAGGCAGATAGAAATAAGTTTGTGTCAGGAAATACCTATTTTCCACAGCGAAATACCTATTTTCCTCAGCGAAGACACTCTTATGTAAATCATAATGGAGAAAATAATTTCCATAGGAAAAATAACTACGATAACAGTAGGAAATTTCAAGCCAATCAAGGCAATAGGAGATTTACTGGTTACAGGGAGAAACCAGAAGAATATAGAAACAAGCCTAACAATAGGTTTAACAATGATAATAAATATAGAAATGTAAGAATGTGTGAGAGTGGAGAGACGAGAGTGGAAGATGAACAGAAAGAATTGGGGTTTTGAAAAAGAAAGGTGAAAAATCCAAAATTTTAAATAACTTGCATAATAATAATCATTACATTTATAACTTTGATTTAACTCTTTCAAACTTTGTGCAAATTAAAACTGACATATCGGATAATATAGATACTTTTATATTAGATACAGGTGCAGATATATCGTTATTAAAAATTTCAGATAATTTTCCACATCACTTAATAAAGACAACACAAATCTTAAATATTAAAGGAATAACTCAGGGAGAAATTAAAACTTTGGGTACAATAGAAACTTTTCTTTTTATTAAGGGTGTAGCATTTCAACATTGTTTTCATGTAGTAGAGGAAGAATTTCCTATACCTACGAATGGAATTCTAGGTAGGGATTTCATAAGAAATTATAATTGTATTTTAGATTATTCAGAATTAAAATTATACATAGATTATAAATCTAGGAATACAGTAACATTAGAAATTCTTGACAATCCTGAATATGATACTTTGGCAATACCGCCTAGATGTGAAGTCTATCGGTTGGTAGAAAGTTTCAAAAACTTAAGACAGGATAAAGTTGTCGAGCAACAAGAACTATTACCAGGAATATTTATAGCAAGATCTATTATATCAAAAACTAATCCTTATGTCAGAATTTTAAACACAAATTATGAAAGCAAGTCGATAAATACAAACAATATTAAAATATTGGATTTAAATTTATTTCATGTATATGCTGTGAAGAATGAAAGTAAGAATAGGTTGAAAGAATTAAGAAAAACATTAAATTTAGAGGTACCAGAATACGTGAGGGATAAGCTAATAAATCTTTGTGAGAATTTTTCAGATATTTTTGCTTTAAAGAACGACATTTTAACGCATAATAATTTTTATGAGCAAAAGCTATTGGTAAAAGATGATACTCCAGTATATATTAAAAATTATCGCACGCCACATTCTCAATCTTCAGAACTTAATAATCAGGTCCAAAAGTTATTAGAACAAGGTATAATTGAATCTTCAATCTCAGATTATAACAGTCCAGTTTTACTTGTTCCCAAAAAGGCAATCAATGGAGAGAAGTCTTGGAGACTTTGTATAGATTTCAGGCAATTGAACAAGAAAATAGTCACAGATAAATTTCCATTACCCAGAATAGATTCGATCTTAGATCAGTTAGGGAGGTCGAAATGGTTTTCAGTCATAGATCTTATGTCAGGTTTTCATCAAATTCCTTTAGAACAGTCGTCAAGGAAATATACATCTTTTAGCACAGAAAAAGGTTCTTTTCAGTATACAAGATTACCATTTGGTTTAAATATAAGTCCAAATAGTTTTTCAAGAATGATGTCCATAGCATTCTCAGGATTAACTCCAGAAAAAGCATTTCTTTATATGGATGATATAGTCGTAATAGGGATGTCAGAAAATCATCATTTAAGTAATCTCGAAAGGGTGTTTGACACATGTCGGAAATTCAACCTTAAATTAAATCCACAAAAATGTCAATTCTTCAGGCGAGAAGTAACGTATTTAGGACACAATTTGTCCAGCGAAGGGGTTCTACCCGATAAGGCAAAATATTCAGTCATTGAGAAGTATCCAGTGCCCAAAAATTCAGAAGAATCTAAAAGGTTCGTAGCATTCTGTAACTATTACAGACGTTTCATTCCAAACTTCGCTGAAATATGCATACCTCTCAATAAATTATCTAGGAAAAATGTGAAATTCGAGTGGTCGGAAGACTGCGAAAAATCATTCCAAATACTAAAATCGGCATTAATTCAGCCGCCTATTTTGAAATATCCAGATTTCAATAAAAAATTTATATTGACAACAGATGCTTCAAATATTGCGTGTTCTGCAATACTTAGCCAGGAATACGAAGGTATAGATCTACCTATAGCTTATGCATCGCGAGGTTTTAAGAAAAGTGAATTAAATAAACCTATAATCATGAAAGAACTGTTAGCTATCCATTGGGGAATTAATCATTTTAAGTGTTATTTATATGGTTCTACACATTTTATTGTGAAAACGGATCACAAGCCGTTAACACATCTTTTTTCGATGACAGACCCAACTTCGAAACTTACGAGAATTAGACTAGACCTAGAAGAATACAACTTCGAAATACAATATTTGAAAGGAAATTCAAATTATGCGGACAGTATTTCAAGGATATCCATAAATGAATTAAAAGACTTGTACATTGACAATGCTCACATCTTAGCAATAACGAGGTCAAAAACTCGTCATAATAAAGCTCAGCCTATAGGAGAAGATAAAATAGTTTCCACAGAAATAAAGGAAGATATTCGCAAGCCAGCAGTATATAAAGTACTGAATAATTTAGAGGCGCATAAATTACCAATTCTGCAATTTGAAAATAACCGTGTTTCGTTAAGGATGAACATACGGATCAAAAACAGGATGAGATTTAGCCAAGCCTTATTAAATACCGATATAGTTAACTTTGATTTAGATCAAACGTTAGTTCAGCTTGATAAGCTAGCGGTAAATAATGGTATAAAAAGGATGAAAATTTATATGAATGATATTATTTTCACACAGTGCACTATAAAAGAGTTTATGGAAAAAGGAAACAATACGTTAAAAAACGTACAAATATGTATTTGCGATATACCTAAGATGGTGGAAAAAGAAAAAGAAAAGCAACAGATTTTAGAAACTTATCATAATGATCCTTTATTTGGAGGTCATGTAGGAAATAACAGGCTATTGAAAAAATTAAGAGCGAATTTTAGATGGAAAAACATGGAAAAAGATGTAAGAAAATATATTAAGCAATGTCACAAGTGTCAGGTCAATAAAGCAAAGAATAATCACAAGGAAGAATTTGTATTAACGGATACAGCAGAAAAACCATGGGATATAACATATATAGATACGGTCGGTCCTTTTCCACAAAGTGAAAATGGTAACCGTTATTGCATCACAATGTTATGTGAATTAACGAAATATGCAGTAATAATTCCAGTTACAAACAAAGAAGCGAACACGATAGCTCGTGGAATTTTTGAAAATTTCATACCAAATTACGGTCTAATGAAACAAATTAGGACAGATTTAGGCACAGAATATAAAAATGAAATATTCAACGCTTTAACTAAGATGTTAAATATTAGGCATAATTACTCAACAGCATATCATCATCAATCTATAGGAGGTTGTGAGAAATTACATAGAACGCTTAATGAGTATGTGAGACACTTTATAAATGAAAGTAAGGATGATTGGGATGAATGGTGTAAACTATTTGCTTATTGTTATAATACGACTCCAAGCTCGTATCATGGTTATACGCCATTTGAATTATTGTTCGGTAGACGTGCTAACTTACCCGAGAATCTAACAAACGAGATTGAGCCATGCTATAATATTGATGAATATCAGAATGAGTTAAAATATAAACTGCAGGTAGCTCATCAGAGAGCAGAGAAATATTTAACCAAACATAAACTGAGTAGACAAAGTCAAAATAGTAAGGTAGCTAATCCAGTTGATTTTAAAATAGGGGATTCAGTGTTAGTAAAGAGGGAAAATAGAACCAAATTCGAATCTCAATATATAGGTCCATTTACAGTCACAGAGGTGAGCGATGTTAACTGTAAAATTAAATTAGAATCAGGTGTGATAAAAGAAATACACAAAAACAGAATCCATCCTTATTGTAAAATGAATTAAAAATTGTAAAATTGGAGGTGCGAGTGAGTTTATAAACATTTCCGAATAATAAACAAAAGTGTTATAACAAACATTCAAAACATTGAAGTGAAAATAATTAAACATCTAAGTGATCGTAAACAATTTTTAAAGGCAATGAACATTCATTTATTTATGAATATATTATGTAATCGTAGGTTAGTGACATTATTTAATAACCATCTACCATTTATTTTTAGGATAAGTGTAAATTCATTTCATTAGGGGGAAAGGAAGCTCAACGGAATTTATTCTTTTTGTAAAAGGGGAAGGTGTGATGCCTTTTGGCCTAAACATTAAGTCATTAATTATTTAAAATATTATCGAATAAATTCCCTTCAGCTAATTCCAATAAACCACGAATTGTTTTATAAATAATAAATATAAAGGTTACACGTACGAGTCAATGTCAAAGCAAATAAACATTATCTAGTATCATGTATGTTTACTTATAGTGAACTTGACTCTTTGTATATATAGGTAACAATAGTATTTTAAGTATTCATTATTAATTCATTATGAATTCAATATTAACTCATTATTGATTCATTATTATTATTAAGTCATTATGATGGTCATTCATGAAAGGATGATTACAGTCAGTATCATTCATTCTAAGTAGTAATCTAAGAGTAGTCAATTAGTGTTAGTGGTTAATGTATAGTAAATATTAAATAGAACATGTCCCAGTGAAACAGGTAGTTGTTTTATTCCTGGGGGATGACCCACCAAGTGACCAGCAGCACCACCTAGTCAGAGGCCCTTCTACTATCCTACTACACCCAGTATCCTCATTACATTACACATTACTAGAACCTAGAACTTAAAGCATAAGGCTTGAAAATACACATCTTGTGTTCCCAGCATACAATGACAGCTTTTCACTTTGTGGTATAAAGTGGAATACTAATTTGAAAATGAAATGAAATATCACAACTTCCGAAATGGGAATATTATTCTAGAACATACTACAAACCGTTTAGAGAAGGTGTGTTGTTAATTACGATTCTTTTTGTTAATTTTTTGGGAAATCAAACCACAATCTTTTCTTATATTTTTAAATCAACGTTTCGGTTGCTATCTAGCTAGCTACCGTTATAAAGAATAATTAAGTTTTTATAAAATTCTGGTCCCTTTATGAAGCTACGAAAAAATTCTATAACTGGACAATCATTAATATTTTGAAGTTTAAGACTGCAAAAAAATTTGTGGTCAAGTCAAGGTCCTCTCACAGTAAATCATATCCTCCGTAAAATGCGACATAAAATATTTCATTGTATGACATTTTACCAATACTAAAGTCTACTAGAAATGGAATCCAGGAACGGTTTTATTGGGATAGCGCTTTTCTACTTACTGGCTGCGTATTAGACGAATCGCATTGAAATGTTAGGGGAACAGAATACGCCCCGCTCAACCCTATCTACTTGCCTAGGTCAGTCTATATGCACGTGATTTCATTTTCGAGCGGTTTTTCCTGTGAACGAACCGACTTTAGTTTTCATTACAAAGTTCAATACCGGTATTAACGAAAGAAAATAACGTTTTACTGTAATACCGACTGTGCTTGCGATATATCTCCAATATTAACCAGTAGCCACTAAAGTACGGTCTATGAATATGACACATTTAGTAACACGTTTGTGGCTACTTGTTTGTAGAGTATTTAATAGCTACTAACGCTGTGACTATGGATAAGATATTGCTAAACTAAAGAAGAACATTCAGTAGAATCAAGCAAAATAAATAAACTTTGACATTGTTCATGTTGGCATATGTTGGTGTTTACTCTTTTAGTAGCGGAAATTCACACCATAAGAAAGTGTGCCCAGTTCAAAGGACATAGAAGGAAAAAGATTATCATAATGTCGGATAGCAGGGAGCTCTTGTATAATCAGGTATTGTGGGAATGCCTAGGCATATTCAATGAACTAGGCGTGAACAATATAGTAACCCTACTATGGATTCTAGGACACACTGGAATATAAGGAAATGAAATAGCAGATGGACTAGAAAACAGGGGGACTAAAAGACCCATTTGGGGGCCGGAACCTTTTGCGGTATCAGCCCCAATGTAATATTGGAAGAAATAGACAAAGCCGAAGAAAAGAGAAGATCTGACCATTGGAAAGATCTAGTAGGGCTTAGACAATCAAAGATTCCGATGGGTGACTACAACCCGTTGAGATCAAATGAATGCATAAGTGAAACTGTACTAAGAGTTTTAACAGGGATCCTAAGCAGGACGCGTTCTGAATCCACTCGACTCGGATCAACACGGCACAGCATTGCCGAACGTTTTGCATTGTTCTTATTTCAATATATCACCGCGCACTCACTCGGATCGGCACGGTAGTGACCGTTCGACTCGACTCGACTACGGCGGAGATTCCTTGGAATGGCAACTTCTGCCGAACCGAACATCCACATGATTATTTGCAATCCAACAGTAGTGTTAATTCTGTATTTATCATGGAGGAAAACTAGTTGCCAGTCGATTCAGTGCGCGAATAATAGTTATGCCGATCCGATCCGTTCCGTGTCGAGCGGATTCAGTGCGCCTCCTGCTTTACTAGACATTGCCGCCTGAACGGGCACCTGAAAAAGCTCAAAATAGTGGAGGAAGAAGAATGTAGATTTTGTGGCATGGAAGAAGAAACCTCCATCCACATACTTGCGAATTGCACAGCAACTCAGAATCCTAGGGCACAGCACCTAGGAGATTATTGGATACAAGAGGGACCTAAATTGAAGCCTGTCGATATCCTAAAATTCCTCAGGAAAATAGGACTAAAGGAGCTACTATAGTCTCTGAGACTTTCCTCGGGAACTAAGTAGAAGTAAGGGGGTACAAAAGATCTTTTAGGTCTCGGTGAATGTCACCCCATCATACATACATACATACATTCAGTAGAATCCGCCATTTACAGTCAAAATTTCTAATCGAAGACAATTTTTTCAATGCGCTCAGTGACTCAGTACCAGTTATTATTAAAATGTCTCCGTCTCTTTTCATTCTACCCCTTGTGGCATCGAAAGTTTTATCCAGAAAACCATTTCTGTTTCAGCAACTCGATTTAGGGACGTACAAATTTCCGTCGAGCTTTTAAAATTTGGTAGGAACATTATGATCTGCCATGTTATTTTAATAGCTATTAGTAGGTACTTTGTGTTACTTCAGCGAGTGTCCTTTGTGTGAATTGAATGTGAGAAATGGCTTAAGAGGAGGAAAATTAAATTATTCGGCATTCCAGATACCGTGATTTCCGGTTTATTGAGAAACTCATAAACTTTAGAATTTGCGTAAAATTTTCGAAATATATCCAACAACCATTCAAAAATATCATTCCCACAAAATAAAATGTACCTACAAAATCTTAATTAATTTGTAGATTGTGAATTTAGTTGTATATTATCCCAATACGTGATTCGATTTATAGAAAACTTCAAGTGTGAAATAAAATTATCACAGCAACCCCGGCTCTTGTAAATACAAGGACGTTTGTTTTCTTCTTTCACAATCCTCTAAAAATTTATAGTATACTGACACAAAGTTATTTATTAGACAACTACGGGTGTAATAGAAAGACATCTGTATATTTTATTTTATCCTTTGTGGGAAATTTCACAAAAGTAATGCTATATTGAGACAATATTTATGATGGTTTTAAGACTATAATAGAACAAATGATGATATTCCTATTTATCGTTATATGCAGGTATATATTAAATGAAAAACTCACTATAGTCATGTCGTGTAACACTGTATTGTAGGGCACTTTTGTGCTGAGTGCTGACACCTTTCTGTGTGTGATGGGTGTTGAAATAGCGTCGAATGATGACATAAATGATGGCACTGACACATTAGTTACTTCTCTCGCAGTATCGTGGTGCAGTGTCAAATTGAGGCCGTTATATGAACTGCCAGTAGGATAGACGTGTACGTTTTGTAGGATAAAACAAGACAGAGTGACAATTTTTCACACTGTGTAATTTATAAGATGCAACATAGGGATTCCTGTACAAAACTGTCAAACGTGAGCTAACTTTTTTACCAAATAGCGTTCATAAAAAATAATAACAGATTTGGAAAGTTCGTTGAAAAATATGTTCAAATGCACTTTTAATTTTTTTAAATTCCCTCTGGTTTAATAAAAAAATGGTATATTTGAATCGATTAGATTTGTAAGTTTAGTGTAGTTGTGAGTAATTTCTTGTTTCGTTTATTGATATTTTTGTAAGTTCTTGTTTTGTAAAATGCTTAAGGTGAATTTCCACAGACCCGTCATAGGATGTTCGATTGTAAGTCGAATCACGTCGTATCGGATGAATGCAAATGCCAATTTCCATTGCTTGGAAAGTTTGGTAACGTGAATGAGAAGTGACAGCATATATAAGTCATTGTCGACAGTTTTTTGTAATTTTAAATTTTACCTTACTGGTTTGTTGCACAGTTTGTTGTTTGGGTTCGGTCTTCGACAATAAATTAGTTTCTTTGAGATTTTCTTTTTTGTAAATATCTCTAATCCAAAATCTTGTTGGATTTCTTTTCTTCCCCCTATTTCTCAACACAATTGAAATTAACAGCAAACTGTTCGTTGCTTTTAATCGTCTTTCATTATAATTATTATTATTCAAACTTAAAAAGTATCCCACAAAAATGGCAGATCATGAAAAAGTTAGGTTAAATCAGATCCGGTGACGGATAAAAGTTGAACATTTTTCAACTTTATCCGATAACGGACGTAAGTTAAAATCACAAAACTTTTGGATGATCGTATCGTCGGATAACGGATCTGTGGAAATTCATCTTTACTCGTGAAGGAACTGTGCAAGTTGTCCGTATGTATTATGGCGGTCACAGTAGCATAGAGATACTACAGATAGAGGCAACAAGCCATAGGCCGCTGTGAAAGTGGGAATGTCGGTAAGAATTCAGGTGAAAGAGAAAGATGCAAACAATCAGAGGTGTTTTTGCCTTTGTCTGTGTCTACCGTATACACGCCATTAAAGAAAGACAGCCTGAATCTCTCACTTTCTATCTCTCTCTTACATGCTGACGGGTTTTGAGCTGGTTTGTTGCCTCTATCTGTAGTATCTCTATGCACAGTAGACGCGATATTAAACAATTTCTATTTAATATGTCCAATGGTCAGACTGATGTATCGCATCACAGGATATATCAAATTATTAAACAAATTGAAACAATGTTGTGCCTAAAACCGGACCACCGACGAAGAAATCGAACAACATTAATGGAGATTGATCTGTCCATTCTTCTGGCTTTTGTCGAAAACCCTAGGACTACCATTAGACGCGTGGCACGAGATTTAAATGTTTAAAGTACACAGTGTTCTGAAAAAAACGGCTTTAAAGCTTACATACTTCATGATGTGCAAGAACTTTTTGAGCAAGAATATTTTAATAGACAATTTTTCTGCGAAATTGTGATAGACAAATGCCCGGTTGCAAGAACGCTTATTAAAAATGATGAATGATTAACGGCTAATCAATGAAATAAAAGCTCGTTAATTCTTCAAATCAACCATCATTTACACAATCAAAATGCAACGGATAGGTACCTGCAATGATGAACAATTAATCGACCATTATTTTTTTCGTGAAATCGGGTTCCCATTGATGATTCATAATTTTTTAATCAACCATCACATGATGAGAGATTTGATTAGCGTTCTTGCAACCGGGCAAAAGCCAACCGAAATAGGAATTTTTTAAAATACATCTGCTTTACCGACGAGTGTAGTTTTGTTTTAAAGAAAAAAACAAAATCAAATATGTATTGGGATATAGTAAATCCACGTAAAATAAATGTTTTTCATACCCAATACAAGAAAAAAGTAAACGTTTGGCCCGGCATATTTTGTGATAAAATAATTGGTCCTTTCTTCCTAAGTAATAACTTCAATGACAAAGAACATTTGAATCTTCTCCAAAATGAAATTGGACCCCAAATTGCAAATGCCGCACCTAGAACTATTTCAGTCTGATATCAACATGACAGTATTGAAGTACGGGAATACCTTGATACTGTCTTCCCAAATACGTAGATAGGTCGAGGGGGTACAATACATTGGCCGGCAAGATCACCAGATTTAGCACCCCCCATTTCCTCAATAAGGTGGCAGAATATGAACCGGAGACAGAAGGTGAATTGAAAAATATTATAATTAATGAATGTCGAAAAATCAGTAGAACTGTTATTAATAATGTACGGCGGAACTTTTATCATCGTTTGGGACATTGTTTAGCAGCAAACGGAACAATTTGAGCATTTAATTAAATAAATAAATTTTGGAAACAAACAACTTTGCTTTACCCGTCTGGCTATTTCCTACGCAGTTGAGAGTATTTGAAAGAGGTATGAAAATGTGGTTCGACTTTTTTAAACATAACTATCCATTTTTTTATTAAACCAGAGCGAACGATATCTACCTTGTACTGAGGCGCAAATACGCCGAAACCGGTCTACAAATCACAAACCAAATGTTTGCAAGTATTTGCGGCCGTAGTACATACCAAACAAACACCGCGTTTAAAATCGTTTGTGAAGGTTTATAAACATTTTGCTTGTCTGGTGGGCACCCGCCTTAACGGCGCTTGGGCTTGCTTATCTTCTGACCGACCGGCGCGGCGACGACGCCTTTCTTTGTCAATAAAATAATACCGCCCGTCTGTTCACGCTCGGTAAGGCACAATACATCGTAAGCAAATAAACTGATTGATATATTATGCACTTAATTTATACTGGATAATAAATAATTTTACACATTTTCTTGTGCTCTAGCTTATTATTTATACTTTTCTTACCAGTTTTTTATTAACTATGTACCTCTTGATTTGGCACTCCTAGATATTGGCGCCCCGTGCGGGCGCACGGTTGGCACGGGCCTTCCGCCGGCCCTGCAAGCTATAGTTATATACAAATTTTGTTTTTTGTCAGAAAAAAAGTAAAGAATTATTGTAAGATGCAAACGTCATTATTTTTTTGTGGAGAAATGCTTTTTAATATTACTCTGTATCCACCCAGTTTCAAGAAAAATTCCATCCATTTTAAAGTGGAAACAATTTCCGTAAATAACAGTAGATATAGCCAATTTCTGATATTTCTCCAAACAGAAATATTAAATGATAATACAAAAAAAACGAGATTTGTCTTCCGTTCTAGCGCCTCCAGTGGTTAACAGAGATGTACTTGGCTGGAAGCTTTAGCAAATTTCTCATTGAATTATGATTTGATTAAAAACTCATTTAGGTAATATTTTTCTTAAGCTTTTAATGCTACAAGAAATGTTTTGTTAAGGAAAACCATAGTAGGTACTGACTATTAAAAATGGTGTTGAATTGTATTCAAATAAAGGAGAAAGAAAGAAAGAAATTTTAAAATGTCAGAAAAAACGTTTTATTATGTTTTTACAAATTAAAAATCTGATGTAGTGATAAATAAAAAAGCTACATACAAAGAAAAATGGGAAGACAAAAATTCAAAAGCAATAAACCACATTTACTTAAGTACAGTTTACCGTAACAATTGTCATATATAAATAAAGCTAGTTGTCAATAATAGATGTCAAGATAATAGTTAAATAAAATTTTGAAAATTAATTTTCAAAGAGCAGACCGTTCACCAAGAAGTAACAACTACTTCCCTGGCTGTATGCCACGAAGGATATTGAATTACGCTTTATTATTATCCTATTATTAGGAAATGGTGAAATCGGGCATTAACTAACGTTAAGAAAGTTATACAAACTTCAAATGCTTTTAAAACTTTCTTATAAACTTGTTTGTCTTTAAGTATACTTATAATGTTATCGTAAGAATCTATTTAGAAATTAACCAGAATATTGACAAGTTATAAATCCCTTTTTTTCAAGAATCCTCTTTAGTACAACTCTGTAAACAATACCCCGAGTCTTTCCACAAAACAGAGAAGTAACCGTTATTTCCAAGGAGTAATGAATTGAAAGCTAATTACGATTTCATTTGAAACATTTTATAAACAAATCAATAATAAGGACTATAATAAAGCAAATACTGATTCAAAAACTTCTACTTTGAATTTATCCAGGGTAAAATTAAATTGAATCGTTGAATTCGATAATGAATTTTGTATTATTCAGAACTACAAATGAAATATAACTAACAAAATAACGGAATATAGAAGTTCTGGGTTAAATTTGGATGTATAAGCATCTAAAAATACAAAAAGCTCACTGACATGTTGTATTCCTGAGTCCGTGCAGGGATTATCTGGACGTAAACATATTTTCAAAAAAAGAAAAAACTAGGTAGTTGGCCCTTCATCACATTGTCACCGATGTCACTCTTATCATCACTAAACTGACGATAAATGTTTTGCATAGGACATGCTTGAGGAGTTAAAGCAAAGTTAAACAAATATTAAATTGTTTTGAATCCTGCTTTATCATCGTTACGTTACAAGTTTTTTTATTGTCTGTTATACCCTTTCTATAAATGTTATAAAGATTCAGTTAAAGCGCCTGGGCTATTGAGCACCACCCAATCGAATGATTGAACGAATGAATGACCCTTTCTAAAGTCAATCTAAAGACATGAAAAAAAGGTTGTTAGACATATTTTCTAAAATAGCTAAGCTTACTATATCTACGTTTTTCTCATTTCAGTAAACTGTTAGTTCGTGGGGTTCTTAGAAAGCTAGTTTGAAAATATTTCTAAAAACATATAGATCCATATAAAACTATTAGTTAGCATTAAAATAAGCCTTCAAACATAAACAACTTCATGGATATTACTATACTTAAGCTGCACGTGGTTGTATATTTCGGTGGACTCAAACAGGAACACAGCAAGCTCCTGGTCAAAAAATCCTCGGAGACGCTGATCAATGAAATACTAGAAATCCAGATAAGGATAGTGACGGGTTTACTCACTGGTCACTGTACCCTGCACATGCATACAATCGGCATATATAGGGAGGAACCTATCTGTCAGTTGTGCATGGAAGAAGAGGAAACAGCCTCCCACATTATCTTCGATTGTGAAGCTTTATCTCTCTGGAAATATAGACTCCTAGGACTAGAACATCCAAGGGAGGATTTCTCCAAGAAGGACCTAGTGAAAAGACTGCTGAGCCTGATAAGGGTCTCTTTACATAAACGGCACAACCAAGAGCACAAAAAGCCTAAAGGCTGAGGTGCCGAGGAAGTCAAGCCTTTGACTGGTGTGCTGATCCAATCAATCAACACTTAAGAAAAATTTGAAGAGCCAATAGCATTGCTACTAAAACAAAAGAATAGTTTTAATCCAAATAATCTACCCAATTGTAACGTAAAAATGGGTGATGATTTAGAATATTTGTAATCTATACCATTATTTCAAACAATTATTTCAGTTATTCTTAGTGACTGTCATCATATCTATCATTGTGAGAATTATCTTAATAAAAATTATATTACAATTAATATTAGACTGTTTTGTTTCAGGATCAAGTTGTGATGTAACTATAAGTAGCGATACAAGTAGAAATGGAACAATTACCAGTCCGTCTTATCCTTCACCATATCCCGCTAAAACAACTTGTTCTTACGAATTCCAAGGACGAGGTAAAGAAAGAGTGCAGATCGTCTTCCACGATTTTAGTTTATATCTTCCCAATGGCAACGCAAAAAAGTAATTATTTTTATATTTAGTCTCTTCGTTGAAGTACCCACGAGCCGCCACTGGTGTAAATGAGGTGTTAAACTTAATAAAAATAGGATGTTTTCTCAATGTTTATAGTTAGTAGTGGGCAAAATCATAATGGGAAATCAATTATTTTTAAACAAAAACTACTTTAGACAAGGATAGAAAGCTACCAGTTTCAGTAACCGTGCTGCAGATCTCGGTATGTGATTTGACAGACCAAAAAGGGTACCAAAGTTAGATTGTACGTACAAAAACCGGATATCGGTTTAACACCCCATTGGTAATAAAATGTACACTGAATATGTTTTGTACTTTGGTTCAGTAATTTGTATTGTTATAGTTGTGATAATTCAGACTCTCTGACCGTCTTTATCCATATTGACGGACGAATAGAGAAAATCGACAAATTTTGTGGTACAACTTTACCGAAGCCAGTTATGTCGAACGGACCTCGGCTGAAACTAGAGTTTCAAAGTTTTTACACATCCAGGTACTCTAGAGGATTTAAGTCTACGTATACCTTTATGGAAAGTAAGTTTTTTCATTCTGTAAGAAGTGATTTGTCAATATAAGTGTTGCGAAACACTGTCAAAGAATAAGTTTGTTTCGTAAGAACCGTTAACTTCCAACAAATTATGGTGAATAAAAATAAAACTATGTGATTTTGATATTAGTATTTATTTAATAACTAATAAATAACTTTGATCGCCATATTTTATCATTACAAAAAAATATAATCAGAGCAAATAACATTAAAGCTGAATTTATAAACTCTGTTGTTCGTTATTCGTGATTCCAGCTGCTCGAAAATAAAGCATTGATATAATTGTTGTGTTCTTTTTACAGTATTCTGTACAGCTATATTGAGATAATTTTCAACCTGAGCGGGTGACCAAAGTGAGCAGGAAATCCTAAAAAGAATGCACAAAAATAATAAGTGGAGGAAAGAGGAAAGTGTATTATAAAATGGTGATGAAATTATTGGCGTTTCCATATAAGTGCTCACACATATTGAAACCGCTTCAAAATAAATCCAGTTCTGGTTGTTTTCCTTATGGTTTGAGGCTTGGAGAAATGTTATATAATTTTGTCTATGGTTTGAGGTTATGATCAACTGAACAGAGCAAGTAATCAGAACCGAGCCCCCTCTAGAGGTAGTGCATTTAGGAGCAAGGGGGGAAGCGATAGTTCAGCTCTGTTCAAAACGAGCGCTTAAAAAGGAATACGCACAATCATTCAAGTGAACAGAGCAACTGAATTGCTCGAGCAAATTCTGTAAAAAGAACACACCAATTATCACTTACACGCGTTTATAAACCGTTGTTGTCGTGTTGTTCGTTGTTTCCAAGTCGCTCGTCGCTGCTCTCAAATAACCAAATTTTATATTTTGTTATTCGTGATTCGCAGCTCCGCCAATTAAAACTGCCAATCGTGTCAAACTTCACATATTTTCATAACTGATTTGCAGTTGAAAAACTTATTATACTATCTCCCTTTTTAAATATACTGATACAAAAACGAAAAACAATAATTTAAACATAAATAATCTGTCATGTGACAGACGTTATCCTTGTGACCAATCAAATTTCAGTATCACCAGGAACAACTGTGAATAACAAATCTCCATTCACTAACTCGAGGGAGCTGTCGTCTAACTTCATTAGAGCGCTGTAGACATAGATATTCTCGTCCGCCATTTTGGTGCCTTGTTGTACGTTGACGTTGGTTCAATATCAAAAAATTTTTCAACACAATATGTTTACTTGACACATCAACAAAACAATAAAATAACAAAAGAGAGAAGTGAAGTGAGATAATTATATTTTTTTGACATTCTGCTCGTTGATTTGCAATGCGCATGTCCACTCCACGCTATCTTGAGTTTACCAAGTAGAAAAGGCGTATGGGAGTATGTACGAGTTCTCTCTTGAGTTTAGTGATTACGGTATTTGCAATTTTGCATGCACACTTATAAGAGTTTACTATCCTAGGAGCTCTCGTTTCTTAGTATAGTTTGTATCAAAGCTTTTGCCGATTATTTCAATCAATACAAAATACGCGCCTTCGATTGGTTTAAATATGAGGATTGATATCTGGAAATGTTTTCGATTTTGTATTTCGGCACCTGATTGGATACATGCAATTTTCCTATCTGTGTGTTTCGCGTTGTCATTAGTTGTTTTATTCGATATTAAAAATCTAGTGACTGACAGAAAATGTCAAATTATTAAAGAAACGTCAGAATCGTTTTCGTGAAATAATCTTGACAAATACAACTCGTGTAATTAATGATTATGGAAAATTTCTTCTCTTTTTCGAAACAAATTGTTGTTTTAGGAAACCACGGTTTCCAAACTACAATTTGTTTCTCAAAATCGAAGAAATTTGTATTTCGATAATCATTAACACACTTGCTATATTATTATCGATAATTATCTAAATACGACCTTCTTAAAATAATTTTTCCTGAAATGAAATGAAATCATTTTAAGAAAGTCGTAAATGGTAGTATTTAGCAAAAGCAAAGACGATATACTTTGAGACAAACTATAAACTCACTCACTCAGTTACATACAAACACTCACACTGCGTCTATTTTAGAAAGTATATTAATATTTAAAAATTGTCTTGTAGACTTTGGTGTTAAAACTGGAACCCAATTGTCTAATTACCCATGTGCCTTTGAATTTAATAGTAACGAATTGAAAGAAGGATATTTTCACAGTCCAAACTATCCAGGGTTATATCCTAGGGACACAGAATGTCACTACTTTTTTAATGGAAATATATCTGAGCGTGTACAGCTACATTTCAACTATTTTGATGTTGAAGGAGTTTTACCGTAAGTAACATATATTTTGATTTCATTTCAGTGCCTCTTAGCAAGGGGTGTAAAAATTGTAATATCACACAGTCAAATGCGTTACTTCTATTTTATACAGTAAGCTAAAGCCAAATAGAAAAAAAATTGTTATAGGCAACTAAACATACATACTTCATTGACCTTTTCCACGTACGTAATCGTGAAAAATTTCTGTCACCGGACAACCTTCACACTAAATTCTAATATCAGCTTAAACAGAATAGACCATTCCAGAATGACTTCACTGACAGGTCAGCCATATTTATGTGGGTCCTCATGTAATATTCTATTTAGTTTTCACTGTTTCCATTGTTTAGTTTACAATTAGTTCTCAAAATACTTTCGTATTATAGTGTTGATAAAGTGTTCAATGCGGGTAACAAGCGATAAGGTATCTTTTTTTCGATTTCCGACTGTTTTAACATATATTATCATACATGATCATACACAGATCTGTCAAAAAAAGTGTTAGGGTGGTACAAATCGTTTTGCGAAAAAAAATGGCGGGCTGTAAGTCACATCGGCTACCGCCTTCTTCTTTTTTTATCGACTATCGGAAAATACAAGAATTTTTGTGGAACAAATCGTTCGACACTCATTATTTATCCGATAGGCTCGATTTACGCCCACGTGATTGAGGCGCCAGTGCCAGCGCTATGACCATCATTATTCTTTTGCATCACCATCTCCCGTTCTATAACCCAACCTATCCTTTATCTATGGTGGAGTCGACCAAAAAGTTTTGTAACTAGCACGTGTATTATCTCGATTATTAATAGCACTTATTATTACCTTTTTGGATAAACAGCTATTAAACTTTTGATGTTTATTTATTTTTTATTTGTAGCTGTGAAGCAGTTTCTGCCAGCGACTATGTAGAGTTTTCAAATTACCTAACGAGAGATAGGAAATTTTCGAGATACTGTGGACAACTGAAAGAATTTGACATAGAATCAGATAGAAAGTTCTTCAGGGTTACTTTTAGATCTAATGATAGGCTAGATGGTACAGGATTTAACGCCACATATCGTTTTGTTGAAGGAAAAGAGAATGTTGGGAAGAAAACTACTACCAATGTAAATTCAACCACTTGGAATAAGGGTTTGTATACTCAACTCGTACTATTTAACTAGGTATAGGATGGATTTACTATTGGTTAAACTTTCACATATTTATTATATAAACTAGAATTAACATAATATAGAATATAATTTTAGTTCAAAGGTTTTTCTTCAATTTCAGGTGCCTGGCTCTTGATCCTATTCAGCATAATTTCACTGACCAAGATAAATACATAATCATGTACTTGAATAAAACAGGGAACATTCGAGCAATATTTTTTTCATATAAATAATTTGAATTTTATTAAATAAATCTGTGTTTATATTTCACCTACGAAGTATATAAGGAGATGGAGACTGTAAATATAAATATTTTATGTTATGTTTGTCTGTTTAAATTTGTACATACCTTAATATAGTGTGTTATAGAAAATTGTTCTAATCAATGTCTACTTTGAACTAATTACTTCCCACCATTTCATCACCAAAAAATCAACTATCCTTGCAAAAATGTCTACAAATGACGTTTTTCTAACCTACTTTCGAGGGACAACGTGAACAGCTGTCTATTTCACAAATAACCGCTATGCTATAACCAGTAGCTCGCTAAAAATTGCCTAATAGTAGAACCCTAGAACATTAGCCATTTTTCCTTGAACTTGACCACACAAACCGGGTTAACTATAAGTTAACCATTCAATATTCCTCGACTTGTATTCCAAACCATGACGTAACAGTTAACCAACCACACAAACCAGCTCACTGAGATAGTTTGACAGAGTAGTTATCATATTTGAGGTTAGGTGTTTGTTTATTTCAGGGTTTCCACAAACCGTTACGTCATAAAAGTTAACCGTGACGTCATGGCATTGTTAACCCGGTTTGCTTGGTTAAGTTCAAAGAAAAATGGTTATTATGTTCTAAGGTAGAACCACATCCATCTCGCAAATGACATTTGTTGTCAATTGTCAAGTTTTTGAAAACCAAGTAAAATGTATTAAGTTTAAGTCCTAACTATTTTAAAAAACCCTTAAGGCACGAGGTAGATGTGTAATGATTTTAAAATGCCCGCAGAAAATATTCAATACTCTGAAAAGTATGCTGACGAACAGTACGAATATAGACATGTAATTCTGCCACCAGATTTAGCAAAATTAGTACCGCGACCACATTTGATGACTGAAACTGAATGGAGAAACTTGGGGGTCCAACAGAGTCCAAATTGGGTTCATTATATGCTGCACACTCCAGAACCCCATGTTTTACTGTTTCGACGACCTCTGAGAACCAACAGTTATCATTATTAAAAAGTTGTTATTGTTATACTTTTGCAGATTAATTGAGTGAATATAAAGAACACTGACTTTTCTAGAGAGTAAATAGTTGCAGACAAACGTGCGCATTATTGGGATACAATATTGCCATAATGATTATTAAATTAATAGTGCTGTAGGAACAAATTAACTGCAAAAACAACAAACGTACATAATGTAAGAAGTACATGTTCTTTGGAATGTTAATTTTAAGTTGCTGCAAGATATTACCAAATATGTTTACAGAATATTAGTATATATTTATAAATTCGAGAAGTCTGTGCTCTCTAATAACCTACCTTCACTTTACATTATTGTATAGACAATACAATAATAACTTATTATAAGATGAGAAACCTTTTGAGCTATTAATATCCTATTGATATTTTTTTACTATGTAAAGTACAGTTCAAAAGTCTTGTTAAAGACTAAAAATTCTCAGGTAAATATATATTCTTCATAATTATCACTCTCCTAATTCCCATTTCAAATTTTGGACTGGATCAACACGTTACAGGTAAGGTTCTTATATGATTGCTTCTCTTTCACAATTTTAATATCAAAGCAATGTATTCAGAAAAAATATATAAGTACACATTTTAGTAGTTGGTAGTAGGTAAAATAAATAATTTATAACTACAGATTTTTTAATGAAAGTTTTTTAAATGCAACATTACATGAATCTATTGCAATTAAGGAGTATGCTGGATAATAACACGTTCTTACAAATAGTGTAAATTGTACAAAAGTTATCACAATATAAAATCCACAACACCATAATTTATGCTACTGGCACATGTTACTATGAAGATGGAATTACCAATGGTACTGAAAAATAAAAATACATTAGCAGAACATATTGAAATTACAACTGGGATGTTCGTAAAAGCAGAAAATGTACTTAGAATGTCTACAATTTGGTTTAATTGTTTTTTATTGGAAGAAAACAGTAGTCATTTCAAACAAATATATTTTAAAAATTCACTCACGAGCTCTTATGATTGCCACAAATGCTCCAAATATAACAAGGTTTGAGAGTACAGACTCACGACTTTTCCTTTTTTCGTTGTCATTATCTCTAGCTCCGGGACCAGCTTGATTAATTCTCCTCATTTTTAGTTTCTAAGAAGTTCTATTGGTAAATGATTATTTAATACTTTGCTTTCAAAAATTTATCTGTCAAAAGGCAAATATTTATTTTATAGGTTATGTTATACTTTTGTTTCAGGCGTTTTCTAGCGTAGAAACTTGTAAAAGCGGCTATGTTATAAATAACATCAGTATTATTAGCAATTGTATGTTTGACAGCTAATTATAAAAATAGCTCTTGCTCATATAAATGATAATTCTACAAATGAAATGGAAAGTAATGGGTAACATTTTTATAAAATGCCGTTTTTGAGAAATT